>JAWNNJ010002004.1:0-600000 GCA_035045125.1 Hypselothyrea guttata
CCAACGCGTTATGGACAACGTCTTAGGTGACTTAGTCGGTAACGTCTGTCTCGTCTATCTCGACGACATAATAGTATTCTCACCCTCACTCCAAAAACATATAACAGATATTAAATCTGTATTCATAAAACTCCAAAACGCAAATCTAAATATAGGGACGGGGCAGATCAGTGGGACGGAGGCTACAGTCGGACGTAACCGACCGTAGGAGACCCTTTACTTTGTACGTACAAACACAATCAGACGCACACAGACTAAGCTACCCGCGTATGCAAGGCACACCACCCCCCCCCCCCCCCCCCCCCCTCCCTCTGCCTAGTGCGGCAAACTGTCTGTGGCATATGTTTGCTGTTTCTTATCCGATCGAAACAAAATTCACAGCGCCGATAGAGAATGTCATAAACTAGTTCAATACCAAATTACAAATCAATAGCTTCAAAACTGTGGCTGCAGTAGCTTTTTGCGGTTTGCGGGGGAAGGGGGGGAGGTATCCAAAATCTAAAACAAACTCGTGCTGCTTACTGATTAGGAGAATTTAAACCCGCAAAGGGTCTAAAAATCCAACCGAGCAAGTGTAGCTTTTTAAGGAAAGAAATCGACTTCCTGGGACATATCGTCACTCAGGAAGGAGTCAAACCAAACCCACTTAAGATTCAAACCATCAAGGACTTCCCCTGCCCAAATACATCTAGGGAAATTAAGTCATTTTTGGGACTATTAGGGTATTACAGGAAATTTATTAAGGACTTCGCAAAAATAACTAAACCCATAACGAGACAATTAAAAGGAAAGAAATCCATAATAATAGACGATGAATTTAAACAAGCATTCGAAACGTCGAAAGATCTTCTTTGTAATGACCCCATACTCACATACCCTGATTTCAATAAACCGTTCACGTTGACCACAGACGCAAGTAATTATGCGATAGGCTCTGTGCTGTCACAAGGCCCAGACACTAATGACAGACCCATATCTTTCGCTAGCAGGACACTATCGGACACGGAAATCCGCTATTCTACAATAGAGAAAGAAATGCTAGCTATAATTTGGTCTGTAGGTCATTTTAGACCATACCTCTTCGGGCGTAGATTTAAAATAGTCACGGACCATAAGCCATTAATCTGGCTAGAAAATCTGAAAGGCCAAAATCCAAAACTACTTCGATGGAAAACTATCCTGGCCGCTTACGACTACGAAGTCGTATACAAAAAAGGGTCACAAAACGTAGTCGCTGACGCACTCAGCAGAATTGAGCCAAACTTGAACATAAACGAAGACCCACAAATTATACCAATCGCTTCACAACCTCTAAATCACTTCAATAGTCAAATAATATTCCGCACCGGATCAACAACTTCAAAACAAGTAGAAACACCATTTGCCCATAAAATAAGACATATAATCACAGAACCCGTGCATACTTTCGACTCAGTCACAAACACCCTTCAAACAATCCTGAAACCAAATAAAACATTCGCAATATTTGCACCAGATGATATTTTCAAAATAATAGAAGAATCCTATAATAACTATTTCTTCGAAAACGACTTGTACAAAATTTCCCGTTGCAAAATATGGCTAACCGAAATCACTAATCCCGATGACCAGGAAAACAAAATTCGTGCGTACCACTTTAACTCCAATCATAGGGGAGTAGATGAAACTTATAACCATTTAAAAAGGGACATTTATTTTCCACATTTAAAAGACATTATCACAAAAATTATAAAAAATTGCGATACCTGCCTAACCCTCAAGTACGACAGACACCCCCATAGACCACTGATGCAAACCCCAACCGCCCCAGACGGACCATTGGCGGTTGTGCATTTAGACATATATTTCATTAATAATGCTTGCAACCTCACCATTATAGACAAATTCTCCAAGCTAGCGCAAGCCTACCCCCTTAGCAATAGGAATTCAATAAAAGTCGCCGATGCCCTATTACAATTCATAAGCCACTACGGCGCACCAAAGAAAATAATTTTCGACCAGGGCGCGGAATTTTCGGGCAGTCTATTCAACGACCTCTTAACCCAATTCCAAATAACAACTCATACAACATCATTCCAACAATCGACGGGCAACGCTTCGGTCGAAAGACTACATTCCACCTTAACCGAACTATACAGGATAATCATGAACAAAAGAAAGGAAGCACGCCTAGAATGCGGGCATGACCAAATACTCGCAGAAGCAGTTGCAACCTATAACAATGCAATACACTCCAGCACTTCCTATACCCCTTTCGAGCTCTTCCACGGAAGAACTCACATATTCAACAAAACAATAACATTCGACAATCACCACGACTACCTTAAGAAATTAAACGAATTTAGAAAAGACATATACCCAAAAGTACAGGAACATTTAAACGCGACCACAGATAAAAGATTGGCTAAATTAAACGAAGACAGAGAGATACCAGTCCAACTCGAGCCAAATGATACGGTATTTAGAAAAGAAAACCGTAGAAACAAGATGACTCCGAGATTTTCACTACACAAAGTAGGTAGAGACAAAGGCGTCACCTTCCTAACAACTAAAGGTCAAAAATTACACAAACAAAAAATTAGAAAAACATTTAGAAAAGTTACAAACACCGAATCACCAGCTTAAGCAACAAATACTAACCGACACATAAAGAAAAAGAGGTCTCATTAATGGTCTGGGCATTATACTTAAATCTATCCTGGGAAACCTAGATAACAACGACGGACAAAACATATTAGTGGAACCAAAAAATATCCAAACTAATATCAAAGATCTGACAGAAACACAAGATAGACAAGCACTATTCAACAAAGAGATAATTGTCAAACTAAGTTACATAAAACCTCACATTAACATAAAACAATCTACAAAAAAAAATTTCTTTGAAAATGCACAAAACTCTTTCTTTAACGAACTTGTGGAAGACAGAAATAACATTTATTCATTATAATATATTAATAGGATAAACTACAATATAGACACTAACTGATTATGTAAACAACGAAGTTGATAGCCTCTTAGCCAGTAAACTAAACTTTATCCCTACATTTTTATTTAATAAGAAACAAATACAACATAAGAGAAATAATAAGTAAACAAAATGTAATGTTAGTATTAGATGAACACATTTATAAATCATGTTATACCTTAAACACGACACACATGTTTAACATTAAGATACTCATTTTTGATACAAAGTTGTTAAATTCAAAATATCGTCGGAGTTCGTAACATACACCAACAACACGTCGCCTAGCCACCTGTCTCCGATCCGGCCATTCCCCATCTATGGCCATCTCTTCGGACTGGGGGGGGAGGAGTTAACATACCCTTCTCCCCGGCCACAGGGAAAGAACACAGACCCGAACTGCAAGCCTAGCGCCGATGGACAACAACGAAAATCGCCGATGCTAGAACTCTGACGATCACACACATACTTATACACTCATACATGCTTATTTATAATAAACAGTCAGTTTAATTTTGTACTCCAAGCAACACAGTCGTTTATTTGCAAGTTTTCCTTCCAGCATTTTATAAATTGACACTCGCATAAGAGATCTCCTCTACTCCCTCGGTTACAAGACTGTAACTCGTGCGCACAGTTTGAGTTCGATGGGTTTTGTGCCACTGGCGGCCTGGCCAAAGCAAACAGTCAACAGGCCACAAGCAACCGGCAACAGGCAACAGGCAACAATATGCAACAGTTAAATCGCGTGCCGCTTGGACGACGGCGTGGGTCGTCTATCAATTAAACAAAGCGCTGCTGCTGCTGCTGCTGCAATATCAAATGCAAGGCCGGCATGACGGCCACCCAAAACGCTGCTCCAGTTGCCTTTTGTGGCATCTCGGCAACGTTGTCGCTTCCGCTCTCAGCACTTAACCAGTTTGTCCCAGTTAACCTCTCACTCGCTCTCTTCCTCTCGCCATCTCGCTCTCTGCCTCCTCCTCTTCCTCGTCCAGGATCTGCGCCGACATGGCGCATTATTTAACGACACAATTCGTGCAACTCCCACGCATGCGCAAACTGAAAGCGAAAAATGCCGCTTGTTGCTGTTGCTGTTGCTGTTGCAGTTGCTTAACTGATGCCCCATCGACCGAAATTGGCGCAAAAATGTCACCAGGTTGCACTCCCTGGATATGCATCGATCATCGCAGCGAAATGTCAAATTGGCGGCGCGTTTATCGACCCACAAAAGCAGCTTTAATGTCAGTTTAGCAATTTGACAAATGACTTCAGATACCATACACTCAGACAAAAAAGAAGGCATCGAAAAAAACCTATGTTGCTAGTTAAATTTCTATTATAAAACAATTGGTAAGAACTGTCACATCACATTGCGCTCGGCGTTGCCAGATTGTTGTCGCTTTGTCCGTTAAATGTTTGCTAAATAATTGCTAATTAAATTACTATTGTTTATAAATAGTTTATTGTTGTGAAAAATAAATTTAAATAAATAAATAAAAATTTAAAAAAATATATTTAAGTTATAAAAAGTACGGGCGTGCGCGCAGCGCGAGCTGTGGGTATTTTATGTATAGAGATGGTAAAGGTCAAGCCCGACTGGAGATTATTTTATATAATAGCATGCAATAAAAAAAAATAATAATTTGTATGAAGCAAAAAGAATAAATATGAAAAAATAAAAAATAAAACTATCCTTAATTAATTTCTCTTCTCTTTTTTCGCATTGAATCGAATAATTGCACAATTAAATCAATTTGATGTGAGTCAACGTAAATTTAACAGTTTTTATGATTAATACTACGTTTTTTCAAAACGTTTTTAATTTAACTACAAGATAGTAAAATTTATGTTTTTTTGATTATTTATTTTCTCTGAGTGCAGCAACAAGTATTGCATAAAATGTTGAAAGCAGCATCGCCTGAGACCCACCCGAGCTAGATGAGAACTGCCTGCAGATAGCAGACAACAACAGATAGAGACACATATAGTACACAGGTAGAGCTGTAAATTGGGGTTATCGCCTAGGTGTAATCACAGATATGAGTACTAATGCTGTATGTTTGGTTGCAAGCAATATCAGTTGTTGAGGATCCAGATCGATGCCATCGCTATCATTGGTCGACATTCATGAATGCGGCGATTAGGAGCACTCGCAAAAATGCAAACATATCGCATTTCAACGGCTGCAACTGCCACAAATTACACGCAGGCCGGCGACAAGAAGCATTAATAATTGGCAAACTAAACGCAATATCAAAGCAAGCTGGCAAGCGTTATCAATAAAAACAAACCGTTCGGCAGCCACGCCCTCGCACGCACTGGGAGCAGCTTGGAGCAGTATGGAGCAGGCTGGCAGCCTGGCTGGATGGATGACAAATTGCGCAAATCCATGAGATACTTTTGC
Source organism: Hypselothyrea guttata (assembly GCA_035045125.1). Taxonomy (NCBI): domain Eukaryota; kingdom Metazoa; phylum Arthropoda; class Insecta; order Diptera; family Drosophilidae; genus Hypselothyrea; species Hypselothyrea guttata. The sequence goes on from JAWNNJ010002004.1 coordinate 5,373, forward strand.
TGGACATTGGCAATTGCATAATGTGCAGCTTAGATTTGTATCTTTTGCATGCGGCAACTGCAACGGCAACGGCAATGGCAACGGCAACGAGTGCGCCATGTTGTTGACTCAAAACGCTGTCAAAATGGCAATGCAGAAATGATTCGTGAGATAAAACGACTGGGCGCACAAAAAGCCAACACAAGAAACCAACAGCCAGCAAACAAATGAACACTCTGGCTAAAAGCTGGCCCAGAGCTGGGCTAGGCCTGGCCCCTCTGGTCAGCCATGAGCATTTAATAAACAATTTTGCACCATTTTTACTCCAAGACAGGCGGCAACTGTAAAAATGTATCTGCAACTTGCCAGTTGCCAGTTGCACGTTGCCAGTTGGCAGTTGCTGCTGTCTGCTGCTCTTAATTGCCATCGTTAGCTGGTCATCTGCAGCCGAGGCTTATCAATTATCTGAGCTGGCCAGATCGATGGCAATTAGCCGGGCTAAGCGTCTAATTAAGTTGCCCCTGCCTCGCAGAAGCGGCTGCTGATCGATGATGGTGTTAGTGGCATGTTAGAGGCCAACAATTTGGCTATGCAGCGGCAGATGAAGATGAAATGTATTACACTTAACGAATCAAATTGCAACTTCTTGCAGAGCAAACAGCCGCAGGCCAATGTGCAATGTTTCAGAATAGATTTAGTTATTGAATGCGATGGAAAAGTGTATAATGGCTGTATTAAAACGTGTGTCTTATAATACAATTAGTTCTTAATATTATAAACACTATGTGGGGAAAACGTGTAGAGTGTAGTTTATGTTGTCTATGGATATCACAAATGTCTCTAATGCTGCCACATTTACATTTACGAAACATTTGAAAACTCCTATACTAACAAAGCTATTCCATTTCATCGTCTGGAACTCCATGTCGCCTACGCTGACTCTGTCGCACATCTTCATAAAGTTGCGCAAACAGATAAATTTCCTGATCCGTGAGGGTCAACATTAAAGTATCATCATCCGTACCATAGTCGTCAGTTGAAGCAGGGTCGACAGTCGTGTCTGGAGCTGTTGGGCTGCCATTGGATGCGATTGCCGGAAACGCTCGACGACATAGTGGACAACAGGGATCGCGTCTAACTTTTGAATACCGGTCTAAACAATCTGAGCAAAATGAGTGACAACACGGCAAGAACCGAGGATAATGCTGCTCGTCTAAACAGATAACGCAAGGATTGGAATCAGACTTCATGATTGTTAAAAGCTCTAAAGAACACTCGATTGTAACACGATTCACGCAATGCACTGATAATTCCTTGAGACATCACAATTTGCATTTGATACCTTAAATCCCATAGATTACTTAGATTGATTTAAACTTTAATTATTTGACGTTATGGTGATGGCACTTAGTAGATAGACAGCCTAAGCAAAGCAATCGATAACTTGGTGAAATCAAAAGTTTAGACACCAAACTAAGTTGTAAAAGTTTGCAATATTATTACTTTATTTATTTATTTATTTACAATCAGAAGTGTCAATGTTTGACAATCTGGCAACGCCCTGCGCAATTCTAAAACAGGGATATATAACGATAGCCTTATCGATAAGTTTATCGGTACGTTTTCCAATTAAAAAAATTATTTTAAATATGCAACTTAATTGCAGTAGCTCTTCAGTATCGAGTGTAATGAATAATTGCAAATAAAATCAAATTTCAACACAAATCCATGAAAATAAAGCAAGCAATTTTGTTTGACAATTACTTTTGGATAAAATTTCAAATAATATGGATATTAAATCATTAGGCAGTTGCTATTGAACTGTTTCTGGTTTCAATGCCATAAAAGTGCCATGAAAACGAAAATTATACCTTAATCATATATTATGCGCATTTGACAGTATTTCCTTAAGCAAAGACTGCTCGCTGTCTGGGAATATTCTGTTCGCTTCTATTGAATAATTTTGTTAAATCTTGGCCAAAGTTTATGGCAATTTGCAATCTGCTGGCGACGATACTGCACCCGTTGCCATTGTTGCTGTGGTTGCGGCTGTGGCTGTGGCTGCTCCACTCATTCAAATTGTATTCAAATCAATTACATTCGAACTAAACATAATTCATGTGGTATGGGTTAATACAACAAATTACAACTGACATTTAAACAGAAACATGAAACGGACAATTTAACATGAGGCAGAAACACAGCCAGAGCCAGAGCCAAAGCCAAAGCAAAACAAAGGCTACAAAACTTGAGCGCTGCCAGGCATCATATGGGGCAATGGGCAAAGGCAACAGAATCGAAAAATCGCAAAATCGAAAAGCCAAAAAGCCAAAATGATACGAAAACAAAATTCAGAAACAAAACTAAAATAAAGGCGCATATATTGTAAAATCGGAGCCTCTCAGGCGAACCAATTTGACCTTCAATGGCCACAATATACTGCATACTGCAGCCCCACACAGTCTGAAAAAATAATACAATAAATTTCTTTTCTCACGATTGTTGACTTTAACACTTACAGCGTCGAAAACTTACGAGCCATATTCACTGTCATTGCCTGCAGTGCTCCGCCAGAAATTAAGCTTGACAGCCTGCACTCGCATGCAGCGCTTTGTGCCCCAATAATAAGCCAGAGCAAGAGCAACATTAACTGAAAATACTTCAGCTACTGTATTGGAGACAAATTTCGTAAAGCAGGAAGACTCGTGGCAGGCAGAAATTTCAATGGAATCGAGCGAATAAGAGGTAAATGTTCTTGTCCCAGGTCAGACCAGAAAACTGCAATTTTTGCTTAATTTTATGTGCTTTGCATACCTGCAGTGTGATGGGCATTAAAATTTTAGCAGCGTGTTGAACTCATTTATTTTATACGGCTTTTCGGATTTGGTTGTTTTATTTCGTTTTTTGTTTTTATCGATTTAATGCATTTTGTAGTTGTTGAACCGGCAGGCTTTAAATCTGTATCTGTAGCTTGTGTGGCTGTTGGCTTTGTTTTTGCAATTAAGTGAAATTTATGTTACTGCAAGTTCGTCGCTTAAGTCTTTTGTTTGCGAGTCGCGCGTCGTGGCACGTAAATTGCCGAAAAAAGTTATTTCCTACTCAGCTGCGTGGGTCGAAACCAACTACTACCGATGTTCCCCCTCTCCCCTCATTTCACCCCCTCTGCCTGTATGCTTGTCCCTCCATCTCTCCGGCTTACTTCTGTCAAGCTGGAGCTGGGACTAGAGCTGGAGCTGGAGTTGTCCTGGCAGCGACTGCAGTAGCTTATTTTAATCCGCCGCGTTGGTGGCGTGCATACATAATACATAATTACCGGTTTCACTTTTGCCTGCCTGTGATTATCGTGGCATTTCTTGACGTTTTTATTTTTATTTTCATTTTTTAGCATTCGTTTTCTGTGCGCTCTTTGCGGTTTTTGCCCCTCGTTGCGGCTTTGTTGTTGCTGCAGGTTTTGTTTATGTGGCGATGCATCGTATGGTTTCTTAATTTTTAATTTTTATGATGTGTTAATGGATATTTTTGTGACATGACCTCCTGCCGTGCTGTTGTTACGGCCGCAGTAAACCCGCCTACTTGATGAGTTCTGCAGCGCCTGCCAGTTCGATTTACGTAGTAAAATCAAAAGTCCGCAGCTAGGGAGTAGACACACCAAGCATTCCAGGCATTATGCAATCCTATGCAACCTCATGTCGACATGAAGTGCGCAATAATTGAAGCTATTTAATGCTTGTTAACTGGCAAGGACAAGCCGGCCACAAGGCTGTACCCTGTACCAGATTGGACAGGCTGCCAATCAATTTGACGCTTCATGCGGCTTCAGGCGGCCAAACAAATCTGCCAGCGATTAGTATCTTAATAGTGTTTGGCGGCGCTAGATGGCGCCTAACATATTCGCCAGATCATCAGACTTAAGTGAGTCTTACATTAAAATGTGACCCAGTTATCCATCAAGATGCAGCATGTTTTAAATATCTCTTGATGGTACATGCAGCGAAAATTATAGTAAACTGTATAACATTTTCTTAGCCATGACTATCAGATAAGCAGAACTTTGATGCATCATATCTATTTTAATTAGAGATCGAATTGGTTGTTATTTATATATAAATTGATGTGGATTTTTACCGATTTTTAATGGGTGCAAATTATAAAAAATTTGATATTATATATTTTTTATTTCATTGAGATAATTTGTAAGCTGAATAAATAAGAACTTCTCTCGTAGTTGATATAAGTTCTGTCTTTTTAACTTTGTTACTCTCGTGGTAATGCGTTGTTTTTTCTCTCTGTGTACAGCCTGCTGATATAGAGAACAAACCGGGGAATGCCACAGGGCTGCAGTTGCTGTTGTTGTTGCAGTTGGAGTGGGGCAGTTGTCGCTCAAATTACACGCACACAGCTCGGCTGAAAGCTGATTACAGGCCGCAAGGCATGCAATTTGCATCAATAAAACTTGAAGCCCGATTCGGCATTGTGTGTTGTTCCTGCTGTAGGTCAGTTTGTGTGCGATGATGGTGATTCCTGTCCCTGTCCCTGATGGTGCCCTTAAATGCCGTTCATCTTGTTCAAGCTGGCGTTGATTTGTTGACTGCTTCTGCATTTGCTGTTGGCTTTGCCGTTCACTGGCTTCAATCAAGTGACGATGGGCGCAAACGAGGCAATACCGTACTTACAGGATGGATTCCAGGCCCATCCTAACGCACGCCCCATTTGCTTTCATCTCGAGAGCAGATGCCGACGTGTTATCCGCATCCAAAGACAGCGTCTCTCTTATCGGATAAGAGTCCGCCTGATGGTGTCTGTGGCCAGGCACTTGACCAGCCAATAATTACTTTCTCCATCTGGAGTGGGCAACGACTGTTATTGATTTCTGATTGCTGGCATAATTTTATTATGCATCATTAAGCCGATAAAGTCAGGCTGAAACAACGTACGTTTTCAAGCATTTGCAAATTGAAGAACATCCACAAAATACCATGAGATCATTTTCATGATCATAAAACTTTCCAAAAATTATGTGTAAATGTGAAAGGTTCATGGCAAAGTGGAATTTCGTATCGGACGCACAATTCTGGGCGGGGGTCAACTCATTTGCATGTGAAAAGGCGAAAAAGCTGCTGGTTTTATTTTTTATTGCCCCAACAAACACAAACCCTAATAGAGATGTAAAACTATGTAAAACAAAAGCCCCAAAGCCACCCAATGTTAATACTCAAAACTGTTTTATATTGCACAACATTGTCAAAGCTGTGGGTTACGACTCTACTACGGCTATTAGTCGATCACTCTTTGGTCTGATTAATGTCCGTGGTCATCATTGATTGTGTACAAAATCGTACAAAGCGAAACAGCCCATCAAAAAGCTCTTATTTTTGCCAAAGGGCCCTTTTGTTATGTTTATCTGTGTATCACTGTGCCGTTTCCTTTGTGGCAGTTGAAGTTCGCTAAATTAACTTCACTTCAGATCAAAAGCCGACAACAAAAAGAAGCAAAATCTGCAGTGCCAAAAACTGCAAAGCTGCGAAACTGCAAAAACTGCAGCTTCTCCACAGAGCTCAAGTGTTATTTTTGACAGCTCCGACATCCACTTCAATGTGAGATCTGTCATAAAAGCGACCTATGCCGCTCTTGATTGTGATTGTGATTTTGATTTTGTTTTTGATTTTAATTTTGACGAGGACAGACAGACAGCCCAGCTGCCATTTAAAAAACGCAACTGCCCAAAAATATATGCAGATTTTAAATTAAAGCGCGTTATCAACAAAAAAAATACAAAAACAAAAACAGAAACAGAAACATGAACCGGTTGAAAGATAGCCAATTTGGTGTGGCTCTCAGTTGCAGTTGATGGGTATGCTGTTTTTATTTATTTTTTTTTTTTCAAGTGTTTTCCTTTTTGTTTTTGGAGTGGCACTTCCCTAATTGGAGCAGGCATTGCAGCAAGTGCAGCGCTAATTTATTATGTTATTTAATAAATATAATTAATGAGCAACAAGAAAACAAAACGAAACTGAGGCAACGCTGCTTTCGTTGCTCATTTGTTGGCCTCATAAAAAATTACTTAATAATTTCGATCAAAACTAATTAATTTCAATATTTTCTGGCAAAAGCAAAAGCCGCCTCAGGGCAACGTCAACCTCACAATACAAGACGAAAGACGACACTTGCAACAGCCAACGAATACTTTGAGGGTATTGCAACTGCACAGAGAGAAAAAATTTCTAATCAAAATTAAATTCGTATGAACACTATTTAAGAATTTGCAAAAAATCTTGTATAGAAAATAAAACTCTTTTTCCCTAAACAATATGAAATAAAATATAAAAAATCTCAACAAAAAAATATAGCTGTTTTTGTCAAATGAAAAATTAAATAAATAAAAAAACAAAGCACCTCTGAAAAATTTGAATTTTTTAATATCTGGAATTTTTATCGTGATATAAGCAATGTTTTCCCATCTTTGCTACTTTCGTTCTTATTCTTATAGTACTTATAACTCTTACTATTCGTTTTTCTTTGAGTGCATCAACGGCATTTACGTGTTAAGCATATTGTCTTGCACTTAACCCTTTATGACTGTTGTTGTTGCTTATTACGATTACTGCCAGGCAGAACATGCCAGCCCAGAGGCAATTTACATATATTATATATACATATACGTATATGCAGCAGGCATTATATATGCATACGACATCGATGGGTTTTCGAGGGTACCTAAAATCAATTGCTGCATACAGCGGATCCGTGGCTGAGGCTGTGACCTGTGTCCCCTCCGTTCGCTGCGCTTGAGTAATTTCATTTTTGGCGGCTTTGTCCTGACTGGCAAATGACTTGCGTCTCCGACGCGGCTTTCTGGGCAGCTTTTATGGCACTTATGCTACTTATGCAGCGTCTGCTGCTGCTGCTGCTGCTGCTGCTGCTGCCGGTTCTGCAGTGCGGCCAAAATGACCGTAATTAATCAATTTAAGCCAAGTGGCGGCAACGGGACTCGGGACTCGGGCAGAGCGTACGGTCAACGGCAATGTCCGTGTAATAACAATGAAAACACAGCGTGTGTTGTGCCGGAGAGAGACGAAGACAGAGACGGAGAGGGAGAGGGAGACAGAGAGCTGTTGGTAGTACTCGGTACTTGGTACTTGGTACTCATGTATATCTGCACACCATAAATTATGTTCGCACAGGGTTAAGCGCATTATTTAAGCATTCATCACGAGCTGTGGCCCAGTCCCGATCCCTCTCCCTATCCCTGTCCCTCTCCCTGTGCCTATCCCTCTTCGCAATCTGTATAACCGTCTGGGAGCCCATGGCAGCTCTCATCTGTTGCCGTGTAATAATTTTTGAAATTTATGTAAACAGTGTTGATTATGGATGAGTTATGTTGCATGTTCTACCTTTTGTTGCCGTTTCCATTTTCGCGCTGCGAACGCAGTTAATTTTAAGCTTGTTTTGGGCAGGAACTTGGCCTGAGCCTGCAGCCAAGCCGTGGCCCAACTCTCAGACCGGCTTGAGTCATCGGCCAATTGATGTCTTTATTAGGTTACCCTCCACTCCACTCGCCTCACCAAAATACCAAGCGTATGCAATATTTTGCCACAATAAAATGCCAGCTAGTAAACGACTCTGACTCTGACTCTGACTCTGACTCTGACTCTGACTCTGACTCTGACTCTGGCTCTGACTCTGAGTCTGACGCTAGCTCTGACTCTGGCTCTGAATCCGAATGTGCCGACCAGTGTTGCCAGTATAATTTTTAAAGAAACCTATCAATTATGAAATCAGAAACTTCAACAGATTTCTGAAAATGTATACAGACGTCAAAAATATTGGAGGAAATATATTTATTCTTTTTTTTTGTTTTTTGTTAAAGATTTGTATATTTTATTATTAAACATGTTTTCTACTGCCTTCTTGGCAGCTGGACAAGTTATACTCTATATTTAGAGTTCGGCTTATTTACTTTATTTTAATTTCTTCATTTTTGTGTATTTTGTAATTATTGATATATTGGTTTTATTTTATTAATATTTATTTATTTTAATTTTTGGATATTATTTATTTGATTGTATATAAGATTTAAACTCAAAGTACGATATTATAGCCTTTGTGTATTTATTTATTTATATTTAAGTTTTGTATTTAATAATTTTTTATTTTATTTAGAACATTTTCTGATGTTATTTATTTCAAATAAAGTTAATTCTGGCAACACTGGTGCCGGTGCTGACAGCTTAAGTTTAAGGCGTGTTTGGGCACTTAGCAAAGCTATGGGAAGCCAAATGTCGATCACGGAGTTATTGAGCATCTAAGAGTCAAAGATATATCACACACATACACACACATACGCTAAGTCGAATTTGTATGTGGCACATAAAAATGACATGAACAATTATTTTCATTGTTGCTGCTACACACACAAGCACACACTGAGGCAGAGAGATACATATATTATTTTGGCAAAATATGAATTTGCGACTGAAAAGCCAGAGGTAAGACCGTTTGGGTGGCGCTTTTGTCTTTGCAACGTACTCGTGCTCGTGCCACATGCAGCGCACGCTGCCTGCAACAATTCAAGCGCCAATAATATTATAATTTTTTATTTCTCCCCCCATTCGGCATGTCATGCACGCCAAGCCACGTAGCAGAAACAGCCGGACACGTTTGGCGGGGACAGTCGCTTGATGTGCCCCAAGACGCACGTCACCTGAGGCCCAGCTTCTGCCAGCTTGCCACAAACTGTGGCCACCCCACCTCACAGCCTGCGGCTGAAGCTTTCAAACATTTGTGCTGATAAGCACGACAAACATTTAACAAGTAATTAAACATACTCCAGCTCAAGCACAGACTCCGACTCCGACTGCAGACTTGGCCCGAACGGACGTTGGTTCTGTTGGCCAAAAGTGGGTTAAGGACGCACTCAGCACTCAGCGGTCGCCGCCCCTTGCCGCTGGCAGTCAATGTTCATTTTGTGGTGGTAATAGAGTTGCTGAAATTTGGTATTGTATTTGCAGCACGGCACCACAAAAAAATAAAAACACCCAGATGTCTGACCCACACCCACATTTCATTAGCCGCAGTCGCTGGGCGCAGTGATAAATGTGATAATAAATATTCGAGTTGTTTGTGAGTGTTATAATTTAGTGTTGATTAGTTTGCGCAAATAAGAGTTATTGATTCAATTTCAATTAAAAGGATATGAATGTTTTGCGTTAGCGCCATTCCCCATTCCCCAATCCCCAACCACATCAATTTCATCGCCTACAATGTTTCAAAAGACTTCAACCACAGATTCCATTCGATTCGTGTGTGACACATGGTGTAATGTTGCTTATTTTTTGGCACCTTTGCATTGATAATTCCGGATTCCGATTATTAATGATACTTAATGAGTGGGCCGGGCCGAGTTGCGACTGCAATCGCAACAAAATACAAAATACCATTTCATGGGAGCAAAGCGGCAATTACGTGTCATTTATATGAGCCACTGAACGTGTAATTTGTGTAAACTAAAAGCTCAAACATTTATTAACTTAATTTCGCAAGAGGGAAGTGAACAAGTACAACTCGAAGTGTTACGTTTCGATAGAACTGCCTTTCTGCAAGGGCAGCAACCGCTGCCTCGATTGGAGTTTACTGGAGCAGGATTTGCATTCGGAGCTGTTGGAATACGTTGAAGAGGCCGAGGAGCACAGCTGAACGGCTGAAAGAAGGCAGAGAGATACATTTGAAGACCAGGTCATCAGCTGCTAACGTAATAACTTACTTGGAGAACTGAGGTGAACGGGAATAACAAACTACAAACTAGAATATAGCAACAAATAGGAAGACGAAACACTGGACGAAACAGAAGCTTATGAAGCCAGCTCAGAATGATTGTTTGAGAACTGGCGCATAGCGAAGGTCGTTTCTGCAGGGACATGGAACAAAAGACATGAAGGTTCAGGCTACAGTTATGTATACATTTAATGGGGTTTACCTGGTGTGCGGAAGCCCTCCTGAATCTTGTAGATCTCGTTGAGCTCACGGGCGCTGCAAAGGGGCGTGTCCACCTGCGTCGTCTCATTGAAGCGTGCGTAGTCTATCTCGTAGGCCTGCAGATCCTTGTTGTACAGAACGACGGGATCGAAGCGGTGACCCCAGAGTATCTCTGTGTTGACGTAGCTCGATCTGGCCTGCGTCGACTGACCTGTGGACTCCACGGTACCCTCCAGTATGACGATAATCTCGAACTTGTCCTGCAGCATGTCTGTGGCATTCATGTTGTACAGCGGCGAGTTCTCATCGATGCGATGCTCGATCACCATCGGCCAAATGAAGAACAGGTCGGAACCCGACTCGTCTGTGCCTATCTGCAACTCCGTAAAGTGCTGCGTCATCATCTCGCCCTCCTTCGTGTTGCGCGTCCTGATTAGCTGCGCACGCACACCGGCGCCAATGATATGCGACTTTCGCATATCTCCGACGCGGAACATTAAGGACAGACTGCCGTCTCGCTGGCAAATAACCGCATGCTTCGAGAAGAGCAGCGTCTGGGCCCGCTGCTTAGCGCGTGTCATTTTGGCAAAGACAATGCCGGCCATAAAGGCCGACGACATTACCCCAAATATGGACTGGAAGCACATCATAAAGATGGCCTCGGGGCACTCGGGCGATGTGGTGCGCACTCCATAGCCAATGGTGTGCTGCGTCTCAATGGAGAACAGAAAGCAGGAGGTGAAGCCATCGATGGCGGAGACGCAAGGCGCCCAGCCAGAATCCTCTATAGAAATTAAACCGGTTAGTTATAACATACATAGTATTGTTATATTTAATCTATACTTATACTTCAATAAATACTGTTTGTTATACCCTTTTCTTTGAGGAGCGATAATTCCCCAATGATACCAATTTTGGAAATCTACATATTTCGACCAAATTTTTTCAAAACAATTCGTATACACATCAAAACTTACCATTTAAAAACAATATATATTTTAACACAATAACTGTATTTCTTTTTATATACAATAAAATTAATAAATTGTTTGTGCGATGTTAGTTATTTTATATCGTAAGGCATATCGATGTTGAAAACCATCGATGTACCCACTAGGGATTGTTTTGCAGCCCTAATGTACATCTATCTTTCATATACTCACCCTGATTGTGTGGCAAATGCAGCTCCTCCAGATCGCCATGAGTGTACATGATGAGCCACCAGATCAGTGCAAAGAATAACCAAGATAGTATAAAGCTAAGTGCAAAAGCCAGCAAAGTCCAGCGCCATTGCCAGTCCACCATTGTGGTATACATGTCCTGCAGATACCGAACCCTTCTACGCTGCAGATTCTTCTGCACCACGTTGCAGTCTCCATTTTTGAAGACTGCTCGCCGCCGCACGCGTCGCATGCTGCCGGGGCGGAAATTGCGCGATCTGCAAGCGAAATACAATTAATTTTACTACCAGCCAAAAAGTATGCAATATTTTTTTAATTAAACTTTTAATCAAAAAATTCCACCCACTTGTTGAGTCAAAAAACTGCTAATTAAAATACTTCTAGTTGAGATATCGTTTAGAAATTTTCACCAAAATTCTAGAAAAATAATCTAAATATATTATTAAAAAAAATTTGCGACATCGGCTGACTATATCCTATAGCTCCCATAGAAACCTCTAACACGCAAAATCAAAATAATAATCGTACAAAGTTGGGATATTTTTGGTGGTAAATATGGTCTACAAAAGCATTATAAATTCAAGATATAACAACCTTAAACAAATGTAAATTAATCACAATTAAACGATCGCCACCATTTTCAATGGTATAAGAGCACGCGAAGTAATTTGTCCTTGACATTTCATCTGTAATAAGCTCAAAACTTTATTTATGTATTTATGTGAATTAATATGCAGTCTGTCTGATCTTGAATTGCCCGTCCAGACATGCAGCATACCCTGGATAATTGTCTAAATTAAGTGTGCACATTTTAACAGTATGCTGTCGGCTTTTGTAGCTCATTTTTTAAGTAGCTGATAAAAGCCATAATTGCTGCAAATCAAATGACATCGAATTTATCACTCTCGGCAATAATTGCAGCAAATTGTCAGTACAAGATTTAAGCTTTGGCTCCCACATGAGGGACAGCCCACACGCTATTTGTTGCAATTCTCAGTTACAATTGACTTAATTTGAACCCATTGGCACTCTGAGCTTGAAAGATTAATTGACATTGTGCTGGTTCCATAAATAACCGTTAATCGAATTTAACGCACAACTCTATAAAAATATGTAATACGATCAAATGAACGCGATCTCGGGGCAGGGGCATCAAATGATTCACATTTGCTTTGTAGTATAGCCGCTGCCACTTAGTGCTTAATTGCTCTTATTCTCTTATTACTTTGTGGAAAACAATGTGGCCGCCAACGCAGCCGAAAACATTTCCAATCCCTGCAGACTCTGCCCCGCATGGAACCCTCAATTAGTGGGGCTGCGAGCGGAAATGATTTCAGAGACCCTCACGTGTGGGAATGTTGTGGCAGAAATTGATTGATAAAAACGTTGGAAATGATAAGACAAATCGTTGAATGAATGGCAAATAATTGTGTTAAGTTTAGCTATTTGACAGTTGAATAGGCGAAGTTTCAATGGACCCTCTAATGAGCTGTCGGCACTTGCCACACCACAATCTTTTGAGCGACATTCCCATTTAGATAATGCTTGTAACTCATGCAAAAGTGCAGCAAGTTGAGCCGCAGCCGCGTGGGTGGTTATATGAGTATAAATTACAACCGCAAACAGTGCTCGGAGCACTTAAAACCAAATACGCGTCGCACTGCTAATCAGCAAAACAAATCGTGCTCTAAGACACGAGTTCGCATCTGTCGGATACAAATATGCATATCTCAAGTGCCCCAGTTGATTTCACGAGCAGCGAGTTCAAGTTGAATGCCAATCAGCTGAGCAGCTTATGTAATCTCTACCCAACTACCCCTACCCCTTGGCCAGCGAGTGGCTGGATCCTTTCAGCGCCTCGTAGTAGACGCCAGCCTGGGAGGGAGTATGCGAGATGCCCCTCATGTACTGCCGCTTCCACTCCTTCATGTGCGCAAAGGTTTCCTCATCCTTTTCACCCGCAGCGTTATCCGTTTCTGGGTCCTGCAGCACTTGCACATCCGTCAAAGGCATTTGCATGCTGTTCACCGTATTACCACTATTTAAACCGGACCCGGGCGCGTTTAGAACGCAACTAACTATCCACTTACGATCTGATCGCAAGCCAACAATATCGTTCGCGCTGATAGTGTTTATCTATAAAATTAGAGCAGCACTAACCAGTAATCAGTAATCAGCTATTGACTCTAACACTTAGCCAACAGCCAAAACATGGCCAAACAGTTCCCTAATGTCTAATCCTCTCCCCTCCCTTTTTCTTACCTGAAGGTTGTCTGTCTCTGGAATGTCTTGCCATTTGTGTTGAGGCCATAGAAGCTGGCCGGACGATTGGGCACTATGGTTATGGGATACGACTGCGGATTGCTGATCACACTGTCCAGCGAATCCGGATCTTCCGCGATCTTAGCCGGTTTCCTCAGTGGCTGTGATTCCTCCTTAAATCCCGCAGTTGAGCCCGCAGCTGACGCAGTTAATGCGGGCGCTGTCGGGTGGCTCGTCAAATTGAAACGCATCTGTGGAACATTTGGAGAAGCCGGTTTATATAGTACACTCAGAAAAAGCACAGTAAATTTCACAATTTCGTGCTTGAATTACCAATTCATGGGAATAAATTCGAATTAAAAACGAAAACTATTTAATTAAAGTGGAAAATTTGAAGTTGGTACACATTAAAGAAAAGAATTGCTTAATTATGTTCTTGTTTATTATTATTTTCACAGTTTATCTTCTCTGACTGCGTTTTGAATTTAAAGTAAAAGGGTCCAATAATTGCCTTTATTTTTATTATTTACTAGTATACAATTATTTTTAGTTAAAACATTTTTTCGTTTTTGATTTAATATTGTATTCTTATAAAGTTATTTTAAGTATGTATTTTTCCAAGTGTTCCGTATGATATGTTGAGGCAGCAAAAGTGGAAAGAACGGAATCGAGGTGTGAAAACTGTGTGCAAAAACTGTATAATTGATTTGCATTTGTAAATTATAGGCGAACTATCGATAACATGGAGAAAAAAAAACTTTTATCAGTTCAGATATAATAATAATAGTTTTTGTTTTTCTTTTCTACAACAAAAGCACAAACGTGTAGAATTTGTCACTCGCGTCTTACTGTTTATATTTTCTTTGTTAGAAAACAGTCATAAAATTTATTAAATCTGAATGTAAACTATGGTTAGAATTATGACACATTTTTAACTGGGTTTGTTTATACATCAGCTTCCGTCTTTACACGAAATCACAAAAGCCGCATTTATCTAATCCTATTTGGACACTAAAATATGTGCGTCCAGTTAAAAATACATAAAAAATTTCTGAAGCAGACACACCTTTCAAATCAAGCGCAATTATATGCAGAGATTAAATATTTTTAGCACCTTTTTACGAGCACACAATTTTCAATTAATTGGCACCTTTAAAACGAGCATTAGGCGTTTATTGTTATGCAAAAGACTTTAGCACATATTTAACAATTTGACCACTTTTTATTACACCATTATTAATATGAAAACATATGCCGACCGAAAACCGCTGAAACTTTGCTTTGTTTTCTCTGCGGACGTCGCATCAGAAATGACTAGACTAGACACTGCGAAACTGCACAGAACAGAAACAGATACAGAAACAGATACAGAAACAGATACAGATACAGAAACAGAAGCCGAAGCTCAGTAATCCAACACAACGCCACAGAAGCTAGTCCGTAAGTCCGTACAACGGATTAAATAACAGCTGACTGACAGCAAGAGCGAAAATGTTTGAGCTAAACAAAAGTTGTGAACAAAAGGCGGTTCGCTGTAAATGAGCTCGGTTACGCACACATGCACATCGTCAGTTGGCACTCTGGCAGATTGATGCTCTCTTACAGCTACAGCTACAGATACAGATACAGATACAGCTATAGCTATATCTATAGCTACAGACACAGATAATGTAACGCAGACCAGAAGATAAAACTGTCGCGTTGATATGAGAAAAGTTCAATTGAAATGATTTTTAAATTGAAAATGAGGCGGAAGATAAGCACGATAAGTAGAGCTTATCTGTATTTGATGCTTTTATGGGCAAGAGAAATTTAAAAGCTGCTACTTGCAGCGTACTCGACCTTGTGACTCAATATTTGGTGCCAAGGGTGGCGTATGCGCAATATTTACCATGCAATACGTTAACTTCGCAATCTCGAGTAGCTGCAGCAGTGAAGAATTAAATATTAATTAAATAAAATCTTCTGTTAATTGCTACTTGAAGCAGAACTCAACAGCCTATTTACAGAATGCGGCTAATAAACAACACTCCATTCATGTTGGAAATAAAAGAATTGGTTACGCTTTATAATTTCAAATTTATTTGTCCAATTAAATAAATATGTCTGGGTAATATTTCAAAGTTTTACAAAAGAAATCTATGAAAATCTATAGAAAACCTTTTCCCTATATTCTTTTGCAAAATGGATGTTTGCAAATTTCATTTGATTTTAGTCTATATTGCGGCATTCGAACCAACAGCAAATTTAGAAGACTTAACATCTTTGCATTGAGCTTCCGGTTTAAATTATTCGGAACTTGAAGGCAAGATAGTTTTACGGTATCATCTGGGCGTTCGTCTATTCCAATGCTTTCAGTGGGTATTCCTTGGAACATTAAATTATACAATGTAATGCCCAGCGACCAACAATCTATGCGGAATTCATAGCCAATTTCTTCAACTAGCTCCGGTGCCAAATAAGAACTCGTTCCGCATATGTGATACAGGAGTTCTCCCTTGTAGTATGTGGATAATCCAAAATCGGAAATCTTGACTGCAAGTATATTCAAAGTCTTTGAGCAACGTCCTAACTTTACCATAAGATTTTCAGGCTTTATATCGCGGTGGATTATGTTGCGTGAATGAATAAACTTTAGACCTTTGGCTACATCGATCATGATGATTTTCACTAACCTCTCAGGTAGCGGTGAGAAACACTGTATCAAATTGAATACATCACAGTCTAATCGCTCCGACACGATAAAAGAGTATCTCACCTCCTCCACCGAATAGATCAGATCCACCACATTTGGATGATTTTGTAATTTGCGCATGATTTCGCTTTCGGAATATTTTTCATCACAATTCTCGAAAATCTTTGATTTGTCGATCACTTTAACCACATAAAATTTATTCAGCTTAGCCTTGGCTCGTCCTACGAAGATCACGGTTGCCTTGGATCTAAACAGAGGCATTGATACATCAATATATAAAGATATGGACTTGGGTAACTCCTCGGCACTCATACGAGTTAAGGACCTCTTATTATTATTAATGGTTTTGTTCTCAATTCGTTCATGTACCATTTGATACTTGCGAATCATTAACCCCAAGAACTTTATATAATTATCGTTGACTTTGTAACTGTAATCGATAAAGTGCTCGTAATTGCAGCAACATACAATAGCATCCGCTTCATAGATGTCCTCCAACGATCTAATGGGGGTTCCATCAATTCTACAGATGTGCGTAATAGCCGAGGTTAGTAGGACATAGGACCGCAACACCAATGTTGCAGCTTCTAGAAACTGAATCAAGTTTTTGAATGACCTTATGGAGATGGTAAACAAAATGCCTTTAAAGTATTTGTCGCCATTGCGTAGAAGACAAACACGTTTCGCTTTTACCGGCAAGCGATTAGGACTTCGACAAATGTCATCACGAGGTAGGAATTTTGGATGGCATTTGAAATTATTTTGCGCCATTGAAAATAACTAAATTTTCCTATTTATTTGTATTCTGTGTAAAATGTATAGCAATGTGAATATTTGCTTGAAAAATGGAATGCAAACTGCTTTAAAATTTTCCTGACTTTCAGTTAATAAGATATATATAAATATTTTTTTTTATTTTTTTGGAAAGGGTGCTTCGATTGTTTAAAACTTTGCCTTGACATTTACAATTTATTGAAAGAAGGATTATTCGTGTTTATATTACATGTATATAATTTTGATAGTTTTTTTTCACAATTTATTAAGCAACTAATACTTACAATTTTATAACAACATTTTCTGCCTAAAAATGATACAAAAATGCAAAGTCGTTACTCTAGATTCATTCCCATATTTTTGTGTTCTTCCAAGATTTTGCATGCACAATAATATATACTTTTAGTCTGTGATTTTCGGTGCAAAAACCACCGGTTTCCAAGCGGCAGTCACACAGTTTTCAATGTTGTTCCGGCACAGTGGGACAGAGCAGAGGAGAGGCACCTCTTTACCCGAAATGATAACAGCCCATAAATTATGTCACGCTCAATTGTGAATGGCAGCAGCAGCTGACAATGATGAAGACCGCTCAAGCAGCTGTGATAATTGAATAATCAGCTTTGTTACGCAGCTTGACAATGAGCGACCCCAAGATATGCACTGGAATATATATACATATACTACTATATCGTATATGCATTGGAATATAGGCATACCTGCCCCTTGGCAGCTGTCAGTTTGAGTGATCTGATATCGTCAAGTGCAAATTTGTAGGCAATCATAGGGCACTTTATGCGAATGGCACACGGCAGGGTGTTAATTTGAATTTAATGCACTGAATGCCAGCGATTTGCGTCTATTTTTAAACTGCTCTGGGGCCAACTCTTAATGTGCTTTTATAATTATCATATTTTTGATACTTGTACATATTATGTTAACTCATTATATAGAACACAGAGGTTACAGTAGTTGTAGCATTGCCAGTACTTTATCAGACATGCTAAAATGTTTGCTGTTACTGCATATTTTACTCCTCATTTACTGTCAAAACACTTACATTAATTCTGCTCGTGTGTGATTTTGCATATGGGAATTTAATATATTTTCCACATTAATTACTTTTGTGGTCATTAAACTACGAATATTATTAACGAAAAATATAAAATTATTCAAACAATAAATATTTAAAAAGTAAGGCGCCCAGTCGGGTAAATGGATTTTAAAATGTTATTAAAGTAAATATATTATAATCATTATATCATTAAAAAAAAATGTTTTTCAATACATATTTCTTATATGTTAATTTATTTTGACTAAATATTTTATATTTTATTTTCATAAAATATAATTTTTTCACTATTTTATTTTCATTAAATATTTTTATACTCATTGTTATGTTATATTTTTAGTTTTATTTTCATTGTACCTAACATTGGCGCCATCTGCCGGAAACCCATTAAATGTTAAAGCATACCGCTTAAAAGTATGCAATAACTTGTATACAAAGTGTTGCCCACTCTTGGGGCTTCCTTTACCTAAAGTAAAGGGGTCGCCTACAGTCGGTTACGTCCGACTGTAGCCTCCGTCCCACTGATCTGCCCCGTCCATATATTTCTTAATTGTTTTCTCCACAAAATAATTAAAACACATTCGACTTCTTTTACATACGATACAAAACGTGTCAGGCTACTCAAGCGCTTGCTACGTTAACATCATTTTATTTAAATTCCTCGGTAAACGAAGGGTAAAAAAATAACATTGGACACTTTGAAGCTTTGACTATTTACACCTGATATTGTATATGGAGTAAGGAAAGAATTATTGGCTTTGGGTAGGCTATAAGTACAATACTTAAACTAGATATTATTGTGAATGGTTATTGCTTGTTTGTGTATACAAATCTATGTGTGGGTGTGTGTGTGTGTGTGTGTGGGTGTAAATGCTGAAACACTTATGTACAATCTAAATTCTAAATAAAATACCTACTAAATACTATGAACTACGATAATTTTACAATGGAATTTGCATTAAATATTCTTCTGCTCACTCTGTCACAAAATGGCAAAATCGGTACGAAGTATGTGTGTGCATGTGTGTGCATGTTGGGAGTGTGTGTGTGTGAGAGCCATTACATGGCCGCACCGTTGTAATGCTGGTACATATCATCCCAGAACCGTTGGCGCTCCGACTCTGGATTCGTCTTCATATGCAGCTCATTCGAAATGTCCAGATAGTTGAGACTGTTCATCACATTTGAGCCATCAATCGGTGTCCATTTTGTGGTAAGCAGCGGATCATTACCATTTGGCGTGGGATTGCTGAAAGTTGAATAGAATTTCAGTTAAATGCCTTTCAGAAGTTCTACATTTCGTACCCGTATTTGGCAAAGTTTGTCCACATGCGCACCATGCGATTCTTGACCAGCACCTCCATGGACTTGGGGTCCAGGCTCAGATTAAAGAAGCCAAACTTGAACAGATATCCCATCTCATCGCCATGGCAGACGCCTGGCCTGGGAATGCCCAACATGCGCTTGTACAGACCCAGGGCGCCATCGAAGGAGAAGCGATACATATAGATGGGCGCATTGCCGAACATGGCGTGATTTCGGGCACTACGACGTATGCCTTGCAGGAACATGAGATCCGTAAGCAGCTAGGAGCAGAAGAGAGCAAATATTAATATGAAATCTTAATAGTTTCAACTAATTCAACTTACTGCTATCATCTCATCCACTGACTCGAGTCCCACGTGCTTGCTGCCCAGATAGAAGGAGCGTATTTCTCGAGTAACCCTCTCATGCACATCGGTTGCATTCAGGTCATGCGGCACCAGACGTCCGAAATCATTGTCGATAATTTGCAGCAGCTGTGGGTTCTTGCGTAGCCCTAGAAACAATACAATAATATTAGAATATGTTATATATATTGTAGTATACCTATAATTGTAAATACCCACTTCTAATAAAAAGCATCGCCTCGTGTGTGTTGTATCCCGTCATGTAGGGCACGTCGCCATTGAAATTGTGCTCGTCGTACATGTCACTCGGATGCTCGGTAATGAAAGGCTGCTCTAGGAACTGCTCCTCCCGGGAGTCTTGATTCCAGTAGCCCTCCACAACGGGCACAAAGGGAAGACCAATGTTATTGCGCTGATCCTCGGCTGTTAGTGTTGTGGGCGCAGCTTCAACCAGCTTCATGGCGGGCACACGTCTCAAGAAGTCCAAGATTTCCTCGGTTTTATTGGAGCCAACGTAGCCAAGGTTGGCTGCCAGGCGAGCTGCCCTCTGACTAGAACTGGCTGACATGGACCAGGGATTCAGCGCAGATCCGCTCTCCGAAATGGCGCGATGAAACAGCCCCTTGGCCAGTGGAGAGAGCAGCAGCAGCTGCACCGAAGAGCCACCAGCGGACTCCCCGAAGATCGTCACCTGCTCGGGATCGCCACCGAAGGCAGCAATATTATTACGCACCCATTTGAGGGCTAGCACCTGATCCTTGAGGCCTTGATTACCAGGCGCGTCAGGGCCAGCTGTTAAGAATCCCAGTGGACCAAGACGATAGTTCATTGTGACCAAGACAATGTCCTCGGACACCAAGTAGTCTGGCCCGTATAGAAAAGAGTTGCCAGAGCCGAAGGAGAAACCGCCACCATGCAGCCAGACCATGACAGGCAGCTTTGGAGATCTGTAATAAACGAGGAGATTATTAATTTGTCAAGAACTTTCTGAGTGGTAGTTGCTTACTCGTCCTCCTTGGGCATGCGAGTGGTGAAGACGTTGAGGAAAAGACAGTCCTCGTCGCCCTTGAAGGTGTCCAGTATCATGTTCTTGTGCGGACAGCTTTGGCCCTCTCTCGAGGCGTCTCTGACGCCGGACCAAGGTTTCTCCGGCTCTGCAGAGCGGAATCTATAACTCGTAATGGTATTAATTATGGATCGTTTAGAGAGGATTGCCTTTTACACCCACCTACGCGAGCCGATGGGTGCCGCTCCATAGCGCATGCCCTTGAAACTGTAGTAGCCGCCCCTCTCTCCGGAGCGATACTTTTGGTAACGGCCTCGCACCTTGCCCAGCGTTGTGCTGGCCACAATTTCGCGCTCTTTCTGCAAGCATTCGGTAAATAGCAATAATTTTAATGGATATTTAAAGCCAGTTGAAAACTTGAACGTGTGAACTGTTAAAATACTATATGAAAATTGAAAACAAACTGCCGTGCAAATATTACTAATTTTTGCAGCACGATAAAGTAGTTTATGTACATGTTAAAAGTTGCGCAATCGCTGCAAGAATTTGCAAGAATTAATCTCGGCCAGCGTTGGAGTGCAGAACTGGGCCATGGTGCAAATATTTTGCAATTGCCATGACCAGTTGGCAATGGTCAATGAGCCTGTTCTCGCCCAATTGAAATGCATAATTAAATGTAAGCGCCTAACTCTTTCTTTGTTCTTGAAGCCGTTGCATATTTGGACAGCTCCGACTGCGGCATAGACTTGACCTCGGTCAAATGCTGCAGCTGTGTAGTACATCCAAACACGGCCATTTGGCACTCAGGCTGCCATAATGTGATTGAATCTCACAGAGAATCTGCGCATATTTGGCATTTAGCCACCAAGGTTGGCCTGTGCTCGTTGCAAGCAATTTGTGCCGCTGATTGGTTG
Source organism: Hypselothyrea guttata (assembly GCA_035045125.1). Lineage (NCBI taxonomy): Eukaryota > Metazoa > Arthropoda > Insecta > Diptera > Drosophilidae > Hypselothyrea > Hypselothyrea guttata. The sequence goes on from JAWNNJ010002004.1 coordinate 26,895, forward strand.
ATGGTTTGATACGAGTACTCGAACACAGTTTGGTGTCTGTGCACAGTGAAGAAAAATCAATCATCAGGGGTTGCCTAACTTGATATCGCACTTAGTTTGAAGAATTTCATTCTAGACTAGCATTGTTAAACAAAATACAACATATAATATAAATATTATAATATAATAGAGAAAAAAATCGATATAAATAAACTCTGCCATCAGTGGATCAGATTAGTTGGGGTTATTAATATCCACCAATTTCTAATTGTTGGATTATGGATTATAAATATTATATTGAAATTTAATTGAAAATTATATACTACACGTGGGAGCGCGTAGCGAGAGCTGTGGGTTAGACTTGTCTACAAATACAATTATTAACAATGGCAAGGAATTTTCTGTACTGTATTTTCAACATGCCTTGAAGCATTACTCTTTTCTTACATATTTTATGAATTTTTAATATTTTTCTAGCTCGCAGAATTTAATTACAATAGTAGTTAAGCACAATATAAAATTGTATTTTTAATCAAATTTTTTTTACAAAATTATGAATTCTTCTCGCAAGACTGTTTGTTATTTCTTCAAGTGTGGCCTTTTCTCAGTGTTGTTTGTGCTTACCCTCAATGATCGCACCACCTCCTGCACCACTCGCATGGCGCGCGATGGCAGCAATTGCACCAGAGAATTGGGATGCGAGGTCAGCGTTTTCCATGCGGTCGTCTCCTGCAATCACAAAGGTCGTACACAATTAATTGAATTAACGGCGAATTGCGAACAGGCGCCTTGTGCAAACGCCATGCCCAAGTTCACCAGCTGTTAAGTACTCGGCATACAGTGGACAGAGCTCAGTGCTCAGTACTCAGTACTAGGTACACGGTACTTAGACTGGGCTCTTTGCGTTTATGTTGACAATTTAGCTGTTGTATCTGCGGCTGTCCACTTTTAATGATGTTAACGGGCAACCTTGCCCGCCGCCAAGCAAATTTCGTTTAATTGAAATGCCATTTGCATAATACCAAAAACAACACACAATGAAAATGAAAACACTTTGCCTGAGGCGGCAACAGTCACAACACTTAAAGTGGCAACAACAATAGAGCCAGAGTCACGTGCAGCCAACCCTTAATAGTTGGATATAGACTCATATAGCACACACAGCCAGACATGCCTCTCTGCAGCTACAAATGTCTGTCAGCTGTCGTATTAGCCGGCTCAAATGTATCTGTAAATGTATCTGTCTCTGTAGCTGTATCTGTACCTGCATGTGTCTCTTTGAGCTGCAGTGAATCATGACACAGTTGGGTTGACGCCGTCTTGAGCGCACCAAATAAACATCGTTTGAATAGTTTCAAGTTCACATTTTATAACACTTTATGCTAATTTCTATTTATTTGTCCGCATGTTCAATTTGTAGCTCGTTTTAATTTAATGCCTGTCTGCCTAAACACTTGACCCGCTACATGCGTGGGTCTCTTTCAAAGCCTTTGGCTTGCATCTGTATCTCTGCAGCTTAATCGCAGCTGGGCTATCATGATATTATGATATTATGCTATTATGGTAATGTGGGTGTAGCCGGTTATAAAACAGTTTTTTATGCTGCTTGAGCTTTATTTAAATTGATTTCGCTGTTTGCGCTTTGACTTCATTTGCCTGACATGATATTTATAACTGTTATTCATTACTGTCGATGCGGAGATATGAATTTAATTAAACTGCACTGATTTAAAGCCTGGCCCAAGCCTCCGCCTAACTGGGTCACTGCTTCGATCTTCGTCATAAAATAGCTATAATCGTTATTCAAAAACAGACTTAAGTATTGAGAATCGCTTAATTAAATTTTATGCATATGTTATCAGTAGCAAACAATCGGTTTCTTGAATACTAAAGCTGTCTGCATTGCACCCATAAATCTTGTTGAATTGCTCTGCTTCGGAGTTCCTATACTGTAAGCAGATCTAGTTTGTTTTGGATTATTTTGCTAAACGCTTAAAACTATTAGCACAAGAAATAGCAAAGATATGATGCAGACAATTCGCTCGACTGGGCAGATGAGGTGGGGTGTGGTTTGCCACTAACTACTTGGTTTTTATTCTATCGATAGAAACAAGAGATTCAATTATACTTAAAAATTGCATATAATTTTTAAAAACATTTCATTTGGCAATTTGTTGAAATTTTTGTTTACTTGCACTGCCTAGCATACATAAATTTGTTTTTAAATTGTTACTACTGCCCATTTTGACAGAGGGCTCTTGGGTAACTTTGCTGCAAATGCAGCTGACAATTTAATCCATTAGCTGGAAGCTACAGCCCATTAAGAGTGTCCGAGAGAGCCGAGAGCCTCCGGTACTTGCACAAAATGATGCCACTTATAATGCATATATTACATAATCACAGAGACAACAATAACAACAGCAACAATAACAACGGACGATGGGCGCTTTCACGCTACGCTCGAAATATAAAAATAAATACAAAACACAAAAAATAAATGCAGTCCGGCAGATGGCCATGCAACTAAGTAGAAAGTTGCAGCTACAATAGTAGTCAAAGCAAACAACAGTAATAAATGCAACGATGATTGCATAAATACTTATTATCTACGCAAAACCAACCTCACTTGTGCTGCTCCCAGAATGATCCATATGCACATCACTCGTAGACCCGGAAGTGGTTTCCTCTGGGATCGGCAGAGCTGTTGTGGTGCCTACCAAGAACAAGGCTTTAACCATTATATCTGGCAAATTGCCAGATGCTGCGCTGTCTACCTCAACAGTCTCATAATAAGTTTGTATGGGCGGCTCGTATCTCTCGAACTTTAGCTGATTCGAGGGCTCTGAAGTTCTGGCTACAAAAATGCCAAAGACAATCAGAGCCAGAGAGAACAGCAAAGCTGCACTGGACAAGATATAGGGCAGATAGGAACGACAGGCCATGTCGATTGCAGCTGGGCTAGGCCCTGTTTTCTTTTGCAACACAAACTTTGACAATTTGCCAACTTCCAACTGTAAACTATTTACTGCAAACTGTAAAGTTGCAGCAGTTTGTGGCACGCGTTGCAATGCAAAACAGCGAAACAGTAAACTTTGATTTATTGAACAATATTGTCTTTGTTTTGCGAGTGCTTCTCACTGTCTAAGCCAAATTGGCACACAGACACAGATACGCTTTGGAAGCGGGCTAAAAACATCCGTTATTGTTGCACTCGCGGCCACAGTCTACAGACTTTTGAGCTCAGCTCTGGCAAGTGCTTCAAATAATATTCAAGTCAGCTTTTTGCCTGCACTTGTTGGCCCACAGTTTGCTTTGGGCTTGTTATATTTCGGCTTGTAATTGTTTTGCTTTTAATACCCTGTACTAATTAAAACCAAACCTAATAAAGTTGTGCAAATGCGAGTTTTACAGTTGTGTGCCGCTCTAGGCCACATCGTCTGGTCTATATAGCATCATAGCCAACAATTCTATGCCAGAGTGTGTCTATTTCCCCTACAATCTAGGCAGGGCATCCACAAGCCGCAAAGGCTTGATTTATTCATGCAGTGCACGCCATGGCAAAGTGCAGATACCGCTTATAATTGCTGTTGATGTTGTTGATTTTGGCCAGTTCACTTGTTAGCCTTTTGGCTGCATTTGTTACAATATTATTATATGTATCTTTCAATGTTATCGCAGCGCGAACGGAAATGCTGCGCTCGTAATTAAGTTATTTATTTAATTGTAACTTTTATTGTATTAGCCACATAATTTTATAATCATTTTATAATTAATTCTCTAGGTGTTAGCGGCAGTTAAATTAAATTGTGCACTTATATACAGGTTTGTAATTAATTTAACATATAGAGTTTTAAGTTAATTTGACCAAGAATGGAGTTCTTGAAAACGACAAGACTTCAAGTACGTTTGACTACAATTAAATAGTTAAATTTATGTTAATTTAAAGTGTATATCTGGATTTAGTGATAGTTGTAATGTGTGCTAAGAAAAAGCTTTTTTGACTGTGATTATCAGCAGAGTACTTAGAAGATTGTAATTTATTTAACATATTGAACTACCAGCTAATTAGAGAAAGGACAAAAAGCATGAAGAGATTAAACTTGAAGTACATTTAACTTAAATTTAGTATTTAAAGCTATATTAAATCAAAGTGCATTATGTATAGTTATTATTGGATTTAGTGATGTGCTTATCTAGTATATGAATTCTCCTCTTGTATTTTAATTTCTTCCTATATAAATCCAACTACACGTATTTTTACAGCTTTTAATAATGTATATATTTGAATGAGAATTATTATTGAATTAGAATTTTTATTATTTTAATTCTTAAAATTGCTAGTGACAAAAACACAATATGAAGAATATCCAATTTATTAAGCTCACCTGCCATAATTCTTCAACTATAATAATAAAAATCTGCTGCAAAGTCGACAAATTATATTGCCCTCTAGAAAAATGATATACCTACGAATTACAGAAATTATATTAATTATTTCCATTCAAAATAAAAACCAGTAACGGAGCTCCTGATAAAAAAAAGCTGTCGAAAATTAACTGATAAAAATGTAAATTATTTGGTGATGAATGTCATCGGCCACAGCGACTTTATAAACCACAATAAAATATAAACAAATTATAGATAATGAAAAATTAAAAAATTATGATAATAATGTTCGAGTTATTTATGCTCACAACACACGATAATTGTTTAGATTAGCCCTAGATATGGCTGGCATTGATATTCCAAACCAAGATCAGATTCCCAATGCAGTCGTATGTCATTCACGCGCATTGGCCACAGATTCTAAAGAGCCAGGGCCAAAAAACAATTGAACAGCACTCAAAATATTTATGTTTTGCGCGGCTCATAAAGCACGGCAATGGCAAATTGAGAATGACTTCGAGTGAATCTTTGGCTGCTGCTGCTGTGGATGATAATGTATGCACATATCCACAGAGCCATAAAATCCATTAACAAGTCAGCTGTAAGTGCAGTCTCTGAGCCACAAAGGCGATAACTTAGAGTCGCGTCGCAGAAGTCTAGAGACAATAAGCATAGCTTCATTCCAGCTACTTGGGCAGGTAGCTCAAGTGTTGGATTACTTTTGAAACAGCAGCAAATTTGCGACATGAAAGACAGACAGAGAGACGGAGAGACAGACGATGAGACTGACTTTGATTTAAAGCCAAAAAGCGTTGTAAGCAAATTGTTGGCTCTGGCACGCTTCGTGTGTTGTCAATTGTGGCTGCTTCTTTGTTTAAATACTTAATACTAAATGCTTTTTTAGCCAGCTCAGATGAATGAGTATTTTCTTGAGTCTTACCTTAAGCGTGTTGGACAGCTTTCCAGCCCGAGCGATGGCGGTGCCAAATGTGGAGGGCGCTATAGCAATGGCGTCTGTCTCATGGCAGCGCTGGAGGGCGAGGAGCAGGAGCAGCAGCGGGAACAGAAGTGTCGGGCAGGCGAGTCTTTTGCGTATCATATTTTGATAGTTTGATCTTGGACTGCGACTAAGCAAACGAAAGCGAATACTGCATTAGTCTTTATTGATAGTATTTAAATATACTCGTAATGGGTTTGCCAACAGCGTAATAATACACAAACTAGAAACGCGTCGAGTCAAAGCGAACTGAACTTAGCTGATAAACTGAACTGAGCTCACAGCGACTGAGCTGACGCTTCTCAGACTACTTCTTGGTCAGGGCCAAAAGCTGCGAATGTCAACAGCAACAGCAGAAATACCAATACCCATACCAACAGCTGCAGCTGAGCTCAGCGTGAACTAGAGATGGGCAAATATCACGCACGCTATAAAAATATCTAAAGTCAACACGAAGTTAACGTAGTCAATAGCTTATCCAACACATATTCAATTCAAGAAGAGGTTTTTCAAACATTTGGTAGTAATTTTAATTTCAGGTTCAAATTTTTAATTTAACAAATTTAAATTTTCAATCAATGGCCATATTTCGGATTAAATCGACCATAGCTTTTGTGGGGATTTTTTTTAGGACATTTTACACTTTTGATTTGTTTTAGAGCAAGCAGTTCAAACGAAACTTCGCGAATTATTTGAACTTCGTGTTTTCCCGCCCATCGTGTCACGATAAAAATACGGTCCATGCCCAACTCTAATGTGAACTACGAGTCGGTTTTCCGGCGGGTAGCGCAGCGTTGTCTTATATTTAATTGGCTGATATTATTTTCGCATTTGTTGACTTTAGCCGGCCGTCGACAGTCGATTATTGTTGTTGTTTAGGTTTTTGTTGAGCTCGGTGTTAGTATGAGACTAATTCAGACATTATGCGGTTTGTCTGGCTGCTCGCTACTTTGAGGTCATTGAGCGCACTTGGCGGCATCGATAAGGCTGCGTCTGAAATATTTGCATGCTCACTGGGCGTATGATTAATTAGCTATGCATATGGCGTTGTTTTAGCCTTATTCATGCAGTGTGTGTATTGTGCGCTCTTATGCGCTAAGAGTGCGTTCCAATGACACACACAGAGCTTCATGGAAAATCATAATTCAATGCGGAAAACAATACGGAAGGCTAACGACACTTGGGCAACACATTTAGCAGTGTTCTAATTAAGATCAAGCCAAGACTACTAAGACTACAGACTATGCTAATTTCTTGTTAGCAGTTAGCCTACTTCCTAAGTTAGGTTCGTACTACACTGAGAAAATAAACTAGAAATACGAATACAAAACTAAAATTTGGAATTTCTAAATTAGAGAAAAAACTTTTGAGCCAAGTATGTTATTTGTGAGGCTAGCTAAATATATAACATCCTTGTTTCAAGCACAAAATATTATCATTTTAATTTTTTTAAATTAGGTGTGAAATATATCTTGCAATTATGTAAAATATTTGACTGCTGTTTTCTTATTAAATATTTGTCTATTTCTTTTAATTTTGTCAATTTATTTAAACTTAAATTAGCTTTAATTATTCAAGAAGCATGTGATAAAATTCTATTTTCGTTCTACACATAGCTTATTCGATCTTTTTCCTGAGTGTATAAGAACCTCGCTTATCGTTTTGCTGAAGCTCTGCTGGGAAATTTGGCAAAGGCTGCTTGACTTGGGCAACAAAACTCGTTTCAAATTAACAGCATTGTACGGCAATCAGGCGATGTTTTATTTCCATTGAATCAAATTCGCTGCTGCATCATAATAACAGCTGTAGCATAACAATAAATGCCAGCAATAATAATAAGCATTTGGCGCCATGACACGCCCACTGTTTAATGCCTGGCAACGACGACAACGCTTCATCGCACAATGCATAATACACACATGCTGCTCACACATACACCCATCGCATCGGGCGGAGGGAGGCGACGAGGGGGTAAACCAGTAACCCACTTCCTACTTGAGGCTAACAGCGAGCGCTCGATGGCCTCAAGTGCGACGACATTGCCGTTGTTGTGGGCTAACCACGATGATTGTGGCCTATTGGCGGCTCACAATGCTAAGGAAACACTTGCACTTTCATGGAAAGTTGTTTGGCCAGTTGCCGAGCGCAAGAGCGAACAAATATGAAATGAGAAATGAGAAATATGATAAATCTCAGAGCGAGAGTGAGAGATAGAGAGAGAGAGGCTGAAGTTCGAACAGCTGAGCTACTCGTGTTCACATGCAAATGAGCTTGGGCAATAATGCATTCGAATCGCTGGCAAAATGAACCGACCACAGAATGCGCCCATTTCGCAATCGGCGGGCATAAAGTCAGGTGGGAGACACAGAGAGAGATATCAATTGAGGCTGGAGCCAGCTGAGTTGCGGATCAACAGTGAAAGAGAGCCAAGGAGCAGAGCTACACGCAGAGAAAATCATTCTACATTTCACTATTTTGTGGTTGAGCTGACATGTTAAACATAAATTAATTAACTCTTTAAGAGATATAATTTATCTACATAAGTTCTGTCTTTAGTAGTTACTATAGATAATCAATATCTACCAATTATGTAAAATTTATCATGATGGGTTCACAATTAAGAGAGATATTATGCATCAAAGTTTTGCGTATTTTTAAAACATAAAGTAAGGTGTATTTTACAGTTATTCGACAGGTTTCATATAGCACATTCTTTATTATTATTTAATTTTTAATTTATACATTTAACTTTTTTTATTTATAGTTATTTTTAACGACTCTTTAGCTATTTTATTTTCTGACTGCGTTTCGAATTTATTTAATTACAAAACTCTACATGTTTTAGGTCTGCACAAATATGTGGTATTGCCTTAAAGTCAAATTTCAACTACGAACAAAGTTGTTGCTATGCCTTTTTTCTGAGTGCAGCTTGCGAACTGAGCTTGCAACGCACTGGGACTCGCACTGGAAGACATACATATAAAGCTGGAGCTGGCTGATAAAACTCGGTCAGACTGAGAGCAGAAAGACCGAGAGAGTGAGAGAGAGAGAGAGGCTCATGCAATGCGTTACGTAAGCAGCGATCAAAACAAAAAAGGTAAATATTGGAGATAAAAAATAAATAAATAAGTCAAACATGTTGAAGCAGCAGCAGCAGCAGCTGTAAAGCCGAGCTGCTAAAAAGCTGCAGCCGACTGTGAGATGAGAGCGAAAAGCGTGAGCTGAACAGGGAGAAAGATGGACAGAGAGTGAGGAGCGGAAAAATGCCGCTGAACCGTTAGCTTTGTTTATGGCGTTTTTTTTTTGGCAGTTTAGTCAAGCGTTTAATGTATGCATGTCTGCAAATCGCAGCGATACGCCAAATATCAGCCGCTTGACCTCTTTATGTAAGCCGGCAGGCAGTCTGCACAAACGGAACTAATATCCGCGATCTCTGCAGATAAACATAAATATAAATATAAGCCGAGACCAAGACCGAAACGCTTACGGCACGAGCGTATGGAGAATGGAGTAGGCAAATATTACAGTATCACTTGACGGACAAATAAAACCACATTTGACACACATTAACAGATATTGTTTTTTTGGGGGTTTATGACTCAACGGACGGAGCTACGCGATGCGCAAAAACACGTACATAGACTCCGAGTCTAAGCATTTCCCACATTATTCAATGACAGCGAAATAGCGTTTACCGTTAGCCGTTTAGCTTTTAGCGTTTAGCTTTTAGCGTTTATCAATTAGCGTTTAGCGCACAGCCGATCGAGCACACGCGATATTACGATATTACGATATATGTGCCTATGAAAGGTACACAAATTCAAGATAATTCAGGCGATGCAAGTTCAAGTTTGTCGCCTAAGTCTTTCGTTTTGCCTTCTCGGCTGCTGCTGCTGCTGCTTCTTCTTCTGTTTCTGCTATCAATTTCTGCCTGTCGCTGCGTACCTACAAGTGGTTCGTGCTGCACGTTTGACTGTCGCCGTCGAACTGAGTCTGCGGCTGGCCAACGGCGCGCTTAAGCGTCAAATTGCTCTTTTCATACGTGCCGCATCGCTTCGTCTCGCGCTTGCAGTTGGCAGCTGGCAGCTCAGAGAGAGAGAGAAGTGGTGGAGAGGGCGGAGAGAGAGGGGCATGGCGCGACATCCTAACAGCCCAACTGTTGGCTTATCTACGCGCGTTTCGTTTTCTATTTGTGGGAAACAAAGAGCGTTGGCAAAAACTCATTTGAAAATCTCTTTGACGGCGAGTCACGCATAAATTATGCAAAAATTAATTTCTACGCGTATTTGTATTTTTATTTTTATTTTCATTTCGGTATTTTATATTTCTATTTGGTAATTTGTATGTATAACACAAGTGTCGGCTGTCGCCTGGCGGCTTTGGTATTCTCCGGCGAGATTGAACCGCTTTTGGCATAACTGCCAAGTCGTTAAGGGCTCCGAGCTGGCAATGAACCGACTCTGGAATATATAGACGAGTATTATATGTAAGTAGTATATCTGAGTTCAAGGATAAAACCTGTGTAACAGCTGCGAAAATGTCAATTACTTTGAGACTTTAAATCTATGAGTTTTTTAAAGTAAATGATAATTTGTAATTACACAGAGAGAAACGAGCAGCAATTTATATATTATATATTATATATATATTATATATTATATATTAATATAATTAAGATGGAACATAGATCGGCCAAAGCAAACTATTTTAAATTAAAGTGGTTAACAATCTAATAATAAATAAATAAATCTTATATAAAATAAAGACAAATATTTTATTTTAGTGGCTCTGTATTATTGTTTTGATCATTTAAGAACAGTATAAATAAAAATTTACTACTGGAAAATTTTGCCTTCGATTATTAACAAATTAAATATTTTTGCAGAAGTAATAAATCAATAAAATCGAATTTTTTTAAAGAACTTTGAGCTAAGAAAATTCTATGAAATTTTGATCAACACCAAAATACAAGCAAATTAATTTTTCTATAAAATTTTTTTAACAAATTATGAATTGGAATATGTTGTATAGTAAATTTAGATTGATTTTATTTTTAAACATTGTTTAAATTATTTTAAATTTCTTTAATATTCTCCTTTAACTGCTCATCGAAAAACCGGAATATAATCCGTATTTTCTTATTTCTAGATTAAATATGCTTGTTCTTATGAATAATACCAATCTAATCTATTGCAACTTTTTAAATAATTTGTTTTTAAATAAAGTCACTTTATATTATAATTTTCAATGGGCTTACAAATTCTGAAACTAAGTTAGAATTTAATTAAAGTCGGCAATTTTTCTCGCTGTGCATGAAATTGGCAAAAGCACAAACTTTTCATTAACGGCGTAGGGGCCATTAAGTAGTATTCACTAATTACCAGAATCATTGTCTAGGCAGTTTTGCCACTTGGCTGTCAATTAGGGGAAATCTTTGACACAATCCAAGCCATTACGGTTAATTCTCATTCCGTAGGCGCGTGACCCTCTTGGGGGGGATTACCCACAGCATCTGCACTTGACTAAACACCGAAACTCAAACAAACCTCGAACACCAGCCGAGGGGCGTTGTTTTAGGCGTTTATGAATCCAAATTGTGCATTCAGTGCGCAACGCTGTTTGCTCTCTGCCGCTGCCTCTGCCTCTACCGCTGCCGCTGCCTCTGCCGCTGCCTCTGTCGCTGCCTCTGTCGAGTGGAAAGTGTGTCAGCATTTGTTCTATACAAATATGGCATTGTGTATCGGGTGGGCGTAGATTACACAAATATCACAAATATCAAAATTATCACTTCCCGGCAGCGCTTGAGCAAACAAGAATTTCGAAAGTGTTCCCGGTAGCTGATCTCACATTCAGCCGATGCAGATAAGCCCTGGGATTGCCCCTAGCGAGACGAGCCTACTGATGATCCCAAAAAGGCAAAACAACAACGGCTAGTGCAGTACCGTTGCAATCCCTATTCAGGGTCAGCTGCCAATCAATGCACGCACATCAGTTGCTGACGTCAGAACTGTTCTCAGCGACATTCCAAATTGAGAATTTGCCTTTCGCTTTACTGCAGGACTTGCTTAAAAAAAATAAAGCCTAATCATGATAAATGTTGAAAAAAAATGCATAAATGTTTTTAAGTTTTAATTAGCGCAATTTTATTTTATTTAGTATTGCGAAAACATCTTATTGTGAGAACAGTTTGATATGAGAACAGTGTTTTGCATGAACTGTTTGTTGTGATAGCAGAGTGCTATAGAAGCAGCTTATTGTGAGAACAGTTTATCTTGAGAACAGTTTAAGGTAAGAACAGATTATTGACTGAACAGTTGTTTGGTAGTTCACTTTGCGAACAGTTTGTGGTGAGAACAGTTTATGTTCAGTTTATATAATACACAATCAATTATAAATAAAAATTTGTGTGTTTGGCAGAGGTTGGCGTTCTTTTTCTTCTTATCTTCAAAATGCTAATCCATGCTAATCGAGCCACAACAAAATGCGCCGACTGTAAATAATTGCGAAGCGCGTCCGAACCTGCGTTTCCCATCTTCGGTTCAGCTTTCAACAAATCGCAAGTCTCTCAGTTTTGGTTTGCGTCTTTACTATATTTATAATAATTACCGGTAGCTGGTGCTGTTTAATAACTCAATAACCTCAATAGATGGACATTGGTTCGAGTCTAAGGTAATCTGAACTTTAATGAACGTTCATAGATGGCGACGGCAACAACTTGGTTTAAATCTAGGGTAAGCTGCACAACAACGAACGTTCATAGATGGCGACAGCAACGCATTGGTTTGAGTCAAAGTAAAATCAATAAACGTTGCTGAATGCTTTTGGTTTGTGTTTCAGCTAACTTTACAGAACGGCTGCTGTTGCTGCACTTTAACGAACGTTTATAGATGGCGTTAGGAAGAGATTAGTGTGGCCAGCCGAACCGCATCGTGCCAACTCTCGCATGTGGCTCAATCCTCGTTGACCACACTCTTGTCTTGATACAAATTGGTTTCCAATGAAAAACGAACTTTATATAATAGCAATGTAAAGCTATATTTACTTTTTATTTTTATTTTTTTTTTTATTCATCCAAACAAAAATTCTAGAACTAATTAACAAGGTAAAGAAATATTTTTGAATTTGCTTTCAAAATACAATGAGATATTTTAATTCTTATAAGTAAAATAAGTCGAACTAAAGTTTTTTATAGTATTATTAAGAACTTAATTTAGAGCACGTACAACCTTATTGATATGACATCTAGCAGAGTCTCGGTATTTCTCTCTCAGGTCCAACCTTAGTTTGATATGGCCTCATAGGAAACACTTCTAAAGGTGGGCTCAACTGTAACCCCTTGACACTCTTTTAGCAACACATTTATTAGCGCATGAACCAATACAATTAGTATTAATAGAATAAAGCCGATCCGTCCGCATAAAACGGATAAAATACTGACACTGCATTGGGAGAAAAATGACATGTCATTTTCTGCCAGACGCATATGGGGAGCTCCCTTGTGTCTTAAGACATATTCCGTCCACCAGAGCGCAGTTTCCATGGGCGTTGAGGGTTGATCCCGAAACCTCGTGGATAATTCCTTAGCTCGAGCGTTGTAGGAGGGATTTTGCAGTATCTCTTTAATGGTGGAGGTCAAATCCTTCACGGTGAAGGTGTTTATGTCCAGGTTTAGAGCCACGCCTGCCTTCTTCATGCGATCCATGTTGTCGAACTGATCGAAGTAGAGCGGAAGGCCGATCATCGGTACGGCGGAGTACGCTGCTTCGATCATGCTGAGCAGACCTCCCTGAGTGATGAAGAGCTTGAGGTTCGGGTGAGCCAGCAGTTTACGTTGGGCCGCCATCGGACTAAGATAAATATTATCCGACTTGTTGGCTATCGTGCCCAATTCGTTTTTCCATACCACGCGTTGCTTTAGCCGGGAAAACGTCTCCAATAGCTTTTCCTGTATTTTCTCCGGCAAGTATTTAGTCATAATCTCCGTGCCCAGGGAGAAATATATGACTCCATGTTCAGCCTCGTCGAGGAAGCGTTGCAGTTCCCCATCCAAAGGAGTGGTCGCCTCTGCCAAATGCATTCCAGCCACTTCGACAACATTCGGGACATTCGATCGCACCCGGCCCAAGCTGAAGTGCTGGTTAATCAGGATCAGTGAGAAGCGTCGATGAATTAGTTTCTCCTTTGGCAACTCGAAGTACCTGTGAAACAATCGCAGCTGGCTTGGCATGTAGACAAACTGTTCCAGAATCCATTCTTCTGCAATATACATCCAGTTGTTCCACCTGTCAATCAGTGAAATGCCACCGTCCCGTTTGGGCGTTATTGGAGTGTAAATACTAGGCGCAGAGTTGCCTGCCAGGTAGTCCGTCAGCCAGGAGGATCCAAAGGTCGACAGACCAAGGAGAACCGCATCGTACTGGTCTGCAATTCCATAGAGCGCATAAGCGTGCTGCGGCTCAAGGACTATCATGTCAAAGTGTTCATTTTTATCATGCAGCAGATCCCAAACTTCCGGGTGATTCAGTATAAGTTGCGAGGAATTATAGTGAAAGAAAGTGCCACTTGTCCGATGTGAATGTAAATTCGAATACATTATTTATTACATCTGAAAAACAAATAATTAAAAGAATTATTGCGATAATTTTTTGAGATAATTACAAAGTATATATTTTCTGTCGAAGATTATTATTACAAATTGTATTTATAAACTTTGAATTTTCCATAGACATCCAAATGATCTTATCCAAATCGGTTCACTTGCCTTACAAAGGGTAATGATTGATATAGACTATATGGTTATATAGATTTTCCATTGATTTAAGTCGTATCAAAATAAAACTTGAATGCTCAAAAATAGCAGATAAGCGTAAATAATTACTGATAAACTTTACGAGCTTTAATAACAAGCGAACAGCGAACTCGAGTTGGCGCCGATAACTAAAACGCAAATAACTTAAAGATCTAAACTTACATTCAACCCACTCATCCAAGGCCGGAACTCGTATGTGTCGAACGCCTTCAATATCGTCCAGTAAATTGACAGAGGAAATCATCGTCACATTATGTCCATTCGCAAGAAGTGCTTTGACGAACGGTGTCACCACCAAGTACGGAGTGCGAAACGTGTATGTGAATATACCCAATACATTCGCTGCATCGGAAAGACGCGTGCACAATGCCAGACATATCAAAGTACTGAGAACGAGGACAGTATTGCTCATATTGCCGTACACCCGCACATGGAGCTTTCCGATGATCAACTAACCTGTGGAAATGTGTATTTTAGAGTGTTTGAGCTTTTGCTAACAACAATCTTATCATTTTGGTTAGATAAGGGCACTTAACACACCACACATTCTCAGGAGAGGGCGTTTGTAGCCAGCAAACATTATGATAAATAATATAACAACCAGTAATGACGGAATAGATCAGTCGGATGGAAGGCTACAGTCGGATGCAACAGACAATAAGTCTGTTATTATATATACCTATACCTTGTATTTAATAATACACTCACACATAGGTAATCTATGCGCGTATGTATAAATTGTACAGGGCAAACTAGTACTCCCCCCTCTAGTCAAAACACTAGTTGAGCAAATTGTCTGTTGCATATCTTCACTGTTTCTTTCCGTTCGCCATGCTATGCTTATGGCTACGTACATGCCAAATTCCAAGTCTCCTCCATCTTTTCTTATGTGTGTTATACACATTTCCTATTTGCACAAACCTTTTCAAATTACGGGGTTTAAAACTATCATATACAATAAGAAAACATGCTAAAACAAAGTTTATAAAACAGAAAAATTAAGCAAAATTTTTAAAACAATGAAGAACGTCAATAATGACATTAATTTAACATTTGAATAGATTATATGAGAGATTTATATTCTTACAAATAAAATAAGGCAAACAAGAGAATATCATTATTTGTGTAAGTTGTGTTATTAATAACTAAATTTTCAATACAAGCATTGTTTTCTCCGTAGCATTTAGCAGTCTCGGTATTTCTCTCTCAGGCCCAACCTTAGTTTGATATGGCCTCATAGGAAACACTTCTAAAGGTGGGCTCAATTGTAACCCCTTGACACTCTTTGTGCAACACATTTATTAGCGCATGAGCCAATACAATTAGTGTTAAGAGGGAGAAGCCAATTCGTCCGCATAACACGGATAAAATACTGACACTACAATGGGAGAAAAATGACAAGTCATTTTCTGCCAGACGCATATGGGGAGCTCCCTTGTGTCTTAAAACATATTCCGTCCACCAGAGCGCAGTTTCCATGGGCGTTGAGGGTTGATCCCGAAACCTCGTGGATAATTCCTTAGCTCGAGCGTTGTAGGAGGGATTTTGCAGTATCTCTTTAATGGTGGAGGTCAAATCATTCACGGTGAAGGTGTTAATGTCCAGGTTTAGAGCCACGCCTGCCTTCTTCATGCGATCCATGTTGTCGAACTGATCGAAGTAGAGCGGAAGGCCGATCATCGGTACGGCGGAGTACGCTGCCTCGATCATGCTGAGCAGACCTCCCTGAGTGATGAAGAGCTTGAGGTTCGGGTGAGCCAGCAGTTTACGTTGGGCCGCCATCGGACTAAGATAAATATTATCCGACTTGTTGGCTATCGTGCCCAATTCGTTTTTCCATACCACGCGTTGCTTTAGCCGGGAAAACGTCTCCAATAGCTTTTCCTGTATTTTCTCCGGCAAGTATTTAGTCATAATCTCCGTGCCCAGGGAGAAATATATGACTCCATGTTCAGCCTCGTCGAGGAAGCGTTGCAGTTCCCCATCCAAAGGAGTGGTCGCCTCTGCCAAATGCATTCCAGCCACTTCGACAACATTCGGGACATTCGATCGCACCCGGCCCAAGCTGAAGTGCTGGTTAATCAGGATCAGTGAGAAGCGTCGATGAATTAGTCTCTCCTTTGGTAACTCGAAGTACCTGTGAAACAATCGAAGCTGGCTGGGCATGTAGACGAACTGTTCTAACATCCATTCCTCTGCAATATACATCCAGTTGTTCCACCTGTCAATCAGTGATATACCACGATAGTCCCGTTTGGGCATTATCGGAGTATAAATACTAGGCGCAGAGTTGCCTGCCAGGTAGTCCGTCAGCCAGGACGATCCAAATGTCGACAGACCAAGGAGAACCGCATCGTACTGGTCTGCAATTCCATAGAGCGCATAAGCGTGCTGCGGCTCAAGGACTATCATGTCAAAGTGTTCATTTTTATCATGCAGCAGATCCCAAACTTCCGGGTGATTCAAAATGAGCTGCGAGGAATTATAGTGAAAGAGGGCGCCAGCTTCCGCCTCCTGCCACTTGTCCCATTTGAATTTACATTCGAATACGTTATTCATTATATCTGAAAAATAAATAATTCAAGAATTATTGCGATAACTTTTTGAGATAATTAGCAAGTATACATTTTCTCTCGAAGATTATTATTTTGTATATTATTATTTAAGTAATAATAACATTTAAATCATCCTATTAGATATATTATAAACTAGCACTTCTAGTTCCAAAAACAAATTGTATTTATAAACTTTAAATTTCCCATAGACATCCAAATAATCGTATCCAGATCGGTTCACTTGCCTTACAAAGGAAAATAATTGATATAGACTATATGGTTATATGGATTTTCCATTGATTTAAGTCGTATCAAAATAAAACTTGAATGCTCAAAAATAGCAGATAAGCGTAAATAATTACTGATAAACTTTACGAGCTTTAATAACAAGCGAACAGCGAACTCGAGTTGGCGCCGATAACTAAAACGCAAATAACTTAAAGATCTAAACTTACATTCAACCCACTCATCCAAGGCCGGAACTCGTATGTGTCGAACTCCCTCAATATCGTCCAGTAAATTAACAGAGGAAATTATCGTCACATTATGTCCATTCGCAAGAAGTGCTTTGACGAACGGTGTCACCACCAAGTACGGAGTGCGAAACGTGTATGTGAATATACCCAATACATTCGCTGCATCGGAAAGACGCGTGCACAACGCCAGACACATCAAAGTACTGAGAAAGAGGGCAGTATTGCTCATATTGGCGTACACCCGCTCATGGCACTATCCCATGGTCAATTAACCAGACCATCGACGAAATAGTTCGATAAGGCTCTTGGAAATGTGTATTTTAGAGTGTTTGAGCTTTTGCTAACAACAATCTTATCACTTTGATTAGATAAGGGCACTTAAGACTCTACACATTCTCAGGAGAGGGCGTTTGTTGCCAGCAAACATTATGATAAATAATATAACAACCAGTAAGGACGGAGCATATCAACCGGGCGAAAGGTTACAGTCGGTCGCAACTGACAATTACAGACCCTATACCTTGTATTTAATAATACACTCACACATAGATAAACTATACGCGTATGTATAAATCGAATACACTACGGCAAGCTGCTCCCATATCTGACCAGTTGATCAAATTGTCTGATGAATATCTTAGCTATTTCTTGCCGATCGCAATTCACATCATAGATAGATGATGCCCATGGCTACGTATGTGCCAAATTGCAAGTCTCCTCTCCATGTTTGCTTATGGGTGTTATACACATTTCCCATTTGCACAAATTTAATAGACCCTTTTGAACATTTTCTGATTGCATGGTCTAAAAATATCATATACAATAAGCAAACATGCTACAATAAAACAATATTTATAAAACAACAATTAATCAAAATATGTCAAACAATGCAAGATCATCATTTATGACAGTAATTTAATCTTTTGAATAGATTTTATAGTAATTTGAAAGATTAGAAATAATTTGTAATTTGTATTATTGTATTCGATACAATGAGAGATTTATTTTCCAATAAATAAAATAAGTCAAACAAGAGTAAATTATTATTTATGTTAGTGGTATTAATAATAACTAAATTTAAAGCAACGATTTCTCTATGGGATCTAGTAGTCTCGGTACTTCTCTCTCAGGTCCAATTTCAGTTTGTTATGGCCACATAGGTGAGCACAACTGTTTCCCCTCGACACTCTTTCATTAACAAATATATTAGCGCGTGAGCCAATGCAAATAATATTAAGAGTGAGAAGACAATTCGGCCGCATAGCACGGATAAAGTACTGAAACTATAGAAGTACAGGTCCTGTTCTGCCAGACGCATATGGGGAGCTCCCTTGTGTCTTAAGACATACTCCGTCCACCAGACCGCCGTTTCCAAGGGTGTTAAGGGCTGATCTCGAAATCGCGCCGATAATTCTTTAGCTCGAGTTTTAAAGGAGGGATTTTGCAGGATTTCTTTGATGGCATGCGACAATTCCTTTACGGTGAATGTGTTGATGTCCAGATTTAGAGCCACGCCTGCCTCCTTCATGCGATTCATGTTATCAAACTGATCGAAGAAGAGCGGAAGGCCGATCATCGGTACGGCGGAGTATGCTGCCTCGATCATGCTGAGCAAACCTCCATGCGTGATAAAGAGCTTGAGGTTGGGATGAGCCAGCAGTTGAAACTGTGCCGTGTTCGGAATAAGATAAATATTATCTGAATTGTTTGGCATCGTGCTCAATTCGTTTCTCCAAACTACTCGTTGCTTCAGCTGAGAAAACGTCTCAAGCAAATTTGTTTGTATTTTTTCTGGCAAGTATTTGGACATAATCTCCGCGCCCAGAGAGAAATATATGACTCCATGTTCAGCCTCGTCGACGAAGCGTTGCAGTTCCGCATCCAAAGGAGTGATCGCTTGTGCCAAATGTATTCCAGCCACTTCGACAACATTCGGGACATTCGATCGCACCCGGCCCAAGCTGAAGTGCTGGTTAATCAGGATCAGTGAGAAGCGTCGATTAATCAGTCTCTCTCTTGGCAACCCAAAGTAATTGCAAAACAATCGCAGCTGGCCGGGAATATATACGAAGTGTTCCAGAATCCGCTCCTCTGCAATATACATCCACTTGTTCCACCTATCAATGAGTGAGATGCCACGGTAGTCCCGTTTGGGCATTATCGGAGTGTAAATACTAGGCGCAGAGTTGCCTGCTAAATAGTCTGTCAGCCAGGAGGAACCAAAGATTGACAGACCAAGGAGAACCGCATCGTACTGGTCTGCAATTCCATACAGCGCATACGAGCGATGGGGCTCAAGAATTATCATGTCGAAGTGCTCATTTTTATCATGCAGCAGAGCCCATACTTTTGGATCATTCAAAATGAGCTGCGAGGTGTTATAGTGAAAGAGGGCGCCAGCTTCCGCCTCTTGCCATTTGTTCGGCATGAATCTAAATTCGAATATGTTATTTATAACATCTGAAAAACAAATAATTTTAATATGGTTTGATAAATAATTTACTTAATTATTATGAAATATATTTGAAAAAATAAAAAGGCCCAGCCAAGAATATTATTGACTCACAAGTCTGCCCTGTGCCGATCCCTGATTTGAACTATAGGGTTATAAGGAATTTCCATTGATTGCAGTTGAATAAAAAAACAAAGATAAGAATCGTAAATATTTATTGATAAACTTTACGAGCTATAATAACATGCCGAAAGTGAACTCGAGTTTAGCCAATAACCGAAACGTAAATAATTTATGGATCGAAACTTACATTCATACCAATCGTCCAGGGCCGCAATTCGTATGTGTCGAACGCCCTCAATATCCTCCAGCAATTTTACAGAGGAAATCATCGTCACATTATGTTGATTCGCAAGTGCCTTGATGAATGGTGTCACCACCAAGTACGGAGTGTGGAGGGTGTATGTGAATATACCCAATATATTCGCTGAATCAGACTGACGCGAACAATAGGCCAATAATACCAATAATATAGCTGTGCACCTGCTCATGGCGATGTCCGACAGTCAACTAACAAGACCAGCGACAAATCAGTGATACAATGTGTATATTAGTGTTGTAGCTTTGGTTAACAACAATCTTATCATTCGGTTCGATAAGGCCGCCTAACACATTGCACTTTCTCGGAGGTGTTTGTTGCCGGCAAATATTAGAACCATGAGTAAAATTAGAACTTTAAATTTATAATATATAGAAATAATTAAAAATTTGTAATCCAAATGCAAGTAAATCGGTAATGATATTAACTTGAATTTCGTTTGATAGCAACCTATGGAGATTGTCTTAAATAAAATAAATATTTCTAAACGTTATCAATATAATTAAGCCAAGTTTTTGCTTTAATATTTATTATGATTTAGACGGAGACAGTTCGGCTAAGGAGAGTGCGGCCAAGGAGAGTTAAACCATCGAGAGTTCGGCCAAGAGTTTGGCTAGCAAAAATTGGGCCATTAAGATAACAAACTGCCGACACTCCACACAGCAAATTCCCGGCATTTGTTGCCCTGAAAGGGCTACGAAATAATAATACATAAAAATTTATTATAATAATTGCACTTGCCACTAAAGCACCCACTACACGTCTTAACCTCATGACTGCAGATACTACACTGCGGTTAGAAACACTGAAACAGCAGTATTTATAGTGCTTGAAGGCAGCGCTGCCGCTGGCGGCTGCGGCGCTCGCTCTCTAAGCAAGCGCAAGCAAGCGTGACTTTAATTGAGAACAGATCGGGATAACAGTTAAAATGGAAGGCGGTAAGAGCTGTGGCGTGATTGCAGCTCATGAGTCTCTCATATTGCCTCTATATGTAAGGAAGTCGTGCCGTGATTGTGGAACTACAAAGTACAGGGTTTTCTTTGAAAATTCCGGTAGAGCCCTTTTTGGGTTAGTTGTTATTTATTTGTATCTTTTATAAATTAAAATGTCAAGTTCGTTTTATTCAAACAAAACTAAATTAAATTTTTGGAAGTGGTTGTACTTGCTGATATCAAACGAAATACATAAATTTTTTAAGGGTTTTACATTTATTTATTTCTGTACATTTTGTGCTAAGAACAAGAAGTAACGCCATTTGCCCCCATTCAAATTTTTGCGCCAAACATCTTATATTTATCTTCTTCACACAAAGAAACGACTATATTACCATACACAGCAAATACATATAGTTGTCCCGCTCTCGCTGTGTGTGAAGACGCCCTCTATCGTCAATTTACGCATGCCAAACTGTGTAGACTTAAGGATATTTTTGAAGAGGGTAATTCGTGAACTGCTGCTGATAGTCAGCAAATAAGGGAATTGTTAAGAGCTAAAAAAAGGACATATTGATTGTGGTTTGTGTCTTGGATTAAGGGTAGTATTTTTGAATACATTTTTAGTTTATAAGGGAATTTTAAAGAGCTAAAAGAAAGGACTTATTGAGAGTGGTTTGTGTCCTGGATTAATGAAAGTATATTTAAAAAAATTATAAAATACACATTGATTGTGGTTTTTGTCTTGGATTAATGCGAGTAAATTTGAATAAAGTCGTTAATACTGTTTTTTATTGTTAGAAATATATTTGAATAAATAAATAAACAGTAAATATGTAAATTAAATGAGGAAATGCAAACCTTGTAATCAGCATATGCTGTAATGAGTATTATGTGTTCTTATCTATCTGAGTGTTATGTTTTATTATTTTGAATGAATTGAATACAAGTTTTATTGCCAGACCGAGACTCAAAGGGAGCCCAAGCCGTAATCACCCAGAGATAACTTTGTTTGCAGTGCAAAGGGCTATCTGTTCCCATTCAGCTCAGATGCATGCGCTATAACCGAACGGAAACTGTGCGTTTTATATTTTGACTATAACTCAAAACGCAGTTCGTGAGTGGTGAGAGAGGGGGGAGGAGGAGGAGGAGCAGCACCTGAATGGCTGCATGAGAGTGCGAGAGTGTGCGTGTGTGTGTGCGTGTTTGCATCTGTGTGAACTCGTATGCAACATGCATGAGCATGAGCAACAGTGTTGTCAGCTTTTGACGGGATTAAAATGAAAATAAAGCTAACATTTTTATGCAAATTACGCCAGAGAATAACAAAGTTTTTCTGACTTTCCATACTTTTCAAAATCTCTTAAAATTTTCTTTATTCATAATATTTATATATGTTAGAACACAGAAATTTCTTGTGATTTTTGCTCAAGCTAATAAATTAAACAACTTTTAGTGATTTAATTCTTCAGAATATTTTTAATAGAGTAAAGACAGAAAACAAGAACGATAATTAGGCAAAAAAAAAATGTTTTGTTGTTCTACAGATTATTCCACAGCCGGGTGCATCCGACTGATCGGCTACGTCCTCAATGGTTTTAAATTTCTTCAATTTCATTACATTGTATAATTTTGAAAAAGTTAAAAAAAAAATGCCCAAATAAAAGCTGAACTATTTAGAAAAAAAAAGAATTCCCATTTTGTGCAGTTTTACAATTTATCTAGGAAATGCTTTAGAAAAACAGCCAGATTTGACGGGGAAAAAAGCGGCATTGGCATCGCTGATGAGGAGCACCCGAAATTGTGGAGCAGCGCTCGCTGCCGAGGGAGACGATGATTCAGTCGCAGCTCAAATTAACTTAACACTCATAAATCAGCGTTAAGAGCGACCGCAAAGCGTTGCATAAAAAATAGTTATGACGCTTATGCTGTAATTTTTGTTGTTTCACTTTTGCGCTGAACCCGAAAACGTAACCCCAACAGCAACAGAAACAGGAAGCGCCGAAAGCCAAAGCCAAAGCCAGGGCTGAAACTGTAACTGTAACTGTGAGTGTAACTGGGTTGCACTTTGTCAGTCAGCAGCGATTCGCATGCCAAATAAACGATACTCATAAAATGCCTGCGTTTGCATTGCCAACTTGATGGATTCCACATTTTTTTGATATGTCTGCCACGCAACCTTCACTGCCCTCTCCCCTCCCCCCACCAACCACTTGCCCCCTCGGCAGTTTCACGCCTCTTCGGCTGTCAATGGAAAGACCCGGCAATTTCGTTCGCTGGCAAAATGGCTGCTGTCATGGCGGGTAATCAAATTGTAGTGCGCAATTTGACTTTCTGTGTTTTGATGCCATTTTCGCTTTTTGCTTCATTTTGTTGATTTTGTTTTTGGTTTTTTGTTTTTTTTTTTTTAGCTGCGTTGCATAGATGGCATACAGTCATCATTTTTTATTCAGCGTTTGCGCCCGCCATGAGTAATGCGGATAATTGAGTAAATCGCGTAATCGGTCAGTAAATGAAAAGCGTTAACCCAACAGTTAAAATGTCAATTGATGTTGCAAATCACGGCATTATTTAAAAGCAAATTAATTAAATCGCTTGAAATATATGACAGCAATTAAAGCGCATGCCACATGCAGCATATCGTAGCAAACGCACTAATTAAAGTACATTATTTTGAGATGTGTTTATCTGTAAACATAAAACAATATTAAAATTGTAGGATTGTTATTAAAATTTGCTTCCCAATTTTTTGTAAAATTTTATTTCACGTCGATTGCCTTATGAAGTTGAAATCTCGATCGAGGCGATTACGATGTTAAATGGCAACTAATAAATATAAATAAATAATTTAGTTCAGTTAAGAATATTGCATTTTTGTTTACCTACTGATCATGCAACATGTTCGACACATTCTTTTAATTATGCTAATGTTGCACGTGGACTCTAAGCACCGTGTAAATGTGTAAATGAAGCCCATTCAGGGGCGTCAGTGAGCAGTGGGTGTGAGCTGTCGCGTTGCATGAAAGCAAAACATTGCCAAGTTGCCACGGCAGGTGTGATAATGTCAACAGAGGAAACAATAAAAGCCGCAGTTGTCTTTTACTTCTGCTGCGGGATACGTGGCGTGTCAGGATGTACGAGCTGCCATTTCATGAAGACAGTTGGAACGGTTGCGAGTGAAGCACGCAGCAACACAGAGAGCAAAAGGATGCTTCGAAGTGTTAAATGTGTCTTTGTCTGTTTTAATGTGGGGCACCAGTAATAAAATAGACGAAGTAAGAATGCGAGAAATCTGAGAAAACACCATGCCATACATTGTATTTATTAATATTCCTTTTGTGTACTACGGCTTTGGTTATGCTTGAAAGTATGCTATAGTTTTTTATTTCCTCTATTCATGTATATTATCGATACATAAATTTTTAATTATTATATACCTATTCTATAATTTTTATGAAAGTACTAATTAATAAAATAAAACAAAATTGTACTATTTTTAAAATTAGAAAAAAATACGACATAAAATATATATTTTTTAAATTGAATTCTCTGTTTTAAAGTTTCAATTTCTAAGACAAATGTATATAAATTTCGTTTAAATTACTTTGTAAATTAAAAAATGAAGGTTTTTGGAATCATAATTTAATATAACCTAGAGCATTTCCAAGTCGTTCATTTATTTATATATATTGTTCACTGCAGTCATTAGCACATTCTATAGCTGGCAATTTTATCATTTGAATGTGATTTTCTGTAGCAATTTGAACTATGCAAATCATTTTTTCAAACTTCCATCGCATTCATCAATTTTATCGCTTGCTGTTTGTGTTGCTTTTTTGGCAAGTGCTGTCAGGTGTCAGACTTAATAAATTACAGTCAAATTTGGCGTCTGCTTGTCTGGGGCTTCATAAATTGGCTTTATGCTGGCCTTGAATGGAGAGTCTGTGCAGTCTCTGGCCATTTTTATATAACAATAGGGTGCAGCTGTGCTGTGTGGGTGGCCACAAAATTCCAGTTGTGGCAGAAATTAAAATTTATGTGTCAAGTATGTGAAGTAGAAAAGTTGTGGTGCAACTCTGCGGCATTGGGTCGGAACTATGAGCCAAGCAGGCAACTTTGTGCCACAATGGGCACAATAACACCAGCAGCAATTGCAATATTACGCAGGACCAACAATAGCAACTGAGCAACTGAGCAACTGAAACAACAAGAGAAGGGAAGTGAGGCGAAGGTGGAGGCAGAGGCTGCCTCAACTGGCACAAGGCTAATGCAAACTAATGCAAAATTCACCACAGGAAAGCTGAGCACTGCCAGCTGGCTTAGAGTGAGAATCAGAATCAGAATCAGCATCAGAATCAGCCTGAGCATCTGAATTAGAATCCGAATCAAAATCCTACTCCAACTTCGTCTCCATCTCCTCCTCTTTCTCCGTCTCCTTCTCCGACTGTGGTTGATTTTCCCGGTGGTGCACTTGACTGTTGTTATGCTGCATGCTCGACAAATGCAAATGTGATCTCCAACGGGTTGCAAGTGTCAGTTGTGGCCTGGTAACGTGCCCGTTTGGGCTGCCAACTTTTTAATTGTCAGAAACAAGTTAGGATAGAGCCGGCAGCTAGAGTCTTTAAAGCCCTTGGCCAACGAACGCTAATGACCATGGCAAATGTGCTAAGCAGGTCAACAGCAGGGTATTAAAGCGCCTCGAATGCCTGAACAAAGTTGGATTGTGTTCTAGTTTTGTAACTGCAAACTAAGCTCAATACGACGTTCAATTTAAGACGATTATTGTGGCTGGTTCGTTAAGTAGCCACGGGCAATGCAGCTGCCAAAAGTAAAAGCGCAACAAATGCTGCAAATGCTGCAAAGCCAGCTTCACCTTGGATTCCCCACCAGCTTTTAAGCGCTCAAATATTTATGAAGCGAAAAATGTTATGTTTACACGCTGCTGGTCGTTTAGTGGCGGAGACGAAGCTGCACTTAAGTGCTGCAAATGAGAGCAAATGCAAAGTAAAAGCGACCATGAACAAGATGTAAGGCAAGTACTGCCCAGCAGAACTACTTTGCTGCAAATAATTCATGGTAATAAAGAGAATAACAAAATCGTATTGATTGTTGTTATATAATGTGAAAATTTTAAAACAGAGTACCGAATAATTATAAATAAAAATAAATAAAAAATGGCTAAATGACTGGATAAACAATGAGATCATTGTATTATCATTGTATTATTGTATTAATTTTAGGAGACACGTCAGACTCAACAAAAGTTACAGTCGAACGTAATCGACAGTAGGAGTTTCAGTACTTGTCTCACACACCCCCCTATGACCATTCGAGAAATTGTCTGTTGCATATCTTTGCTGTTGATGACAAATTAAAAGTTTGTTGTAGTAAAATTGATACTAATGTGGTAAAGCACAGAGTTATCAAAAATCTAAAATAAACCACATACCAAAAATGTATCTAACTCTTATATTTGCTGACACCTAGGTGTTTATACGGATGGACAAACAGACGGACAGATGGTCAGACAGACAAGCGGATAAACGGATAGATGGATAGTCAGACAGACAGGGCCAAATCGACTCAGCTCGTCACCCTAATCAATAATATATATACTTTGTGGGGTCTACCTCCTCGCCTCCTTCTGCCTGTCACATACATTCTCCCAAAGTTATAAACCCAGTATTTCTCATCAATGGGTACAGGGTATTTAAATGTTGGTTTCACAATCGTAGGGTTTTCTTACATACATTACTGTATTTGGTTAAAAAATTTATATTTTAGGAACAAAAAATGGGTTTTAGTTGGGTTTATCGCTATTTAAAGTACAGGGTCTAACAAATAAAATAAATATTAATCTAAAATACATATAATCATTATATGTATGTAGAACTTGAGCCAAGTGTTGCATATGTATAAGGCAATCAGTCCATGCACATTTCTCATTATAGCGTAAGCTGCATGCTGCTCATGCTGCGCTTTATCAATAGAGCAGCGCAAACATTACGCATACGACGCGCTGCCTCGCCTTGCATTTAAATGCACGCAGCAGCTTAGGGAGTGTTTGGCTCTGCAACTAACTGTCTAGGAGCATAGACAGTGACAGCATTGCGGCATTAAGACCTCAGCTGAAATGATTACATGCCTGTTTAGATTTGTCAGTTGACGGCAGCGGCTTCTCTTTTGATTTACTGCCATGGCTGGCGTGCCGAGTCGACTCCAGTCGAGTCGAATGGAGTTGGGGCAACGTTGGCGTTGCCAGCTCATGTATTTTACACTTGATAAATGATCAAATTAGGCAGGCAAAGCGGCGACTTGCATATGTGTATACGTAAGCACACTATGCTATATAAGTTTATATATTAAACAAGGACGCTTTTGCAGCTGCCTTGTTGATGTTGCAGCTTCAGGCGGCGTCTCCTGCTCAGTGCCACAACGTCTGTTGCATGGGATGCGCTCGTCTCTTGTCTCTCGAAAGGCTAAGGCTTTGCTGCTTTATATGCGTTGCATGTCTTGCACTTTTGCAGCTGCAGCTGCAGCCAGACTTGCTTTGCGGCTACTTGCGGATGGCATACCTCAGAGTCCATGTGCATCTGTGTGTGTGTGTGGCTGTGATGGGGCGTGTATACCTAGGAAATAAAGCGCATCGCATTGCATGGCCCTCGACTATTTGGAAACATCATGCACGTTTTCATTTAGCTGAGTGCCTGCAACTGCCTGAAAGAGCTCGATGCAACATTCGACTGGAAACAGATGCCTCGGCGTGGCAAATGCAAATGTTGAAGGAATTTAATTGAAATATTTTATGCAGTCATTTCCGATAAATATAAATAACTATTTTAATTGTAGCTACCGACTAATCCCACAGTCTGATAACACTCTCTGTTGTTTGTTTGTATCTAGAGCCAATTAAGTGTGTGTATGGCGCAGATTTAAACATTTTGCTTGGCTGAAGTGAGTGCATCTGCTTGGATTACCTTCAATATTTCATGTGTAATTGTTTTGTGGCTGGGAAATTGGCCAAGGCGACTGCTGGCTTTGTTTCGGCTCAGTCGTTTCCACTTGGCCTGCAGAATTAATTGCAATAATAATGCCTAAATTATTCGAGCAGGTCGGTAAACTGACCTTGCAATTATAATCAGCACAAGTCTCTCTGGGCAAACATACATTTAGCAAATTGCACGAAGCAGATAAACAACAGCAATAACAACTCTAAGAGCTGCAAGTTATTCACTCTTAATGCCGGAATCAATTACAACATTCCTTAACTCTAGGCTCACATTTATTTCCTTTTGTATTTATCTGTTTCAGTTAACAAATTAATGCTTCAAAGGCCCAACAGATTAAGCATGTTACAGGCAGATTTGAAAAAAGCAAATGCCTGCTGTTGACTCCTGTTGCGGTTAACCTCTGACCCCTTGCGATTTAATTTAGGCTTTTATTGCCGTTGACAGCCTTTGCTGCATACTGCATACTGCATCAGGGGAATTTTATGCAGTTTGAATTTTATCTAGAGCTGAAAATAATTTCAAGTTTTTTTCTTGGTCTATTAGGCAGCGCAAAGAGCGAAAAGTTGCACATTATAAAAACAATTTTGGCAAGTTTTTGCCAAGTTCTGAAATGATTCAATTTTGTTGAGCGAAACTTTGCCAGGTACCAGCTGCTGCACTACGAGACTATCCTGCCGGAAGCCGGTCCTTAATAGCTTCTGGCAGCCCACAAACAGAAGCTCGCTGGCAATTAGTTGCTGCCGCTGCTGCTGCAGGAAGCCGTGGATGCCCTCCTGTCCAGCTTTAAAATTTAATTTTCTTGTTTTTGTGGTTGCCATAAAAGAGCTGCAAATATGACAACAATAGGGATTGTAGCAATATATTGACACATATAAATAACATACTGTATAAATTTATTAAAACTGAAATGTGTAATAAGTTAACTGACTCGCAAAATTAAAACAACATCATAAATACCTCATACATTCATCGCCCTGCCATCCGGCATTGCCTACAGCTGTCACATACTCCGAATACTCCGAACACTCCGAGCGTTATGCATGTCATTGGCTTTGACTGGTTGTGGGGTCTGTGACATCCGTGCATGCTTCAAGTCATTCAAATGGCTGCGAAATTCCACCCCGAATTCCGTTTACTGCATTACGTATCTGATCAGCCTCTCAGTGCGTCTTGTTCACGTTGCCAGTTAAGCTTATTTAAGGCCAGATCTAGCTTGTACATAAATGTCACAATTTTTATAATTGAAACGTCATTGTGTTGACCATAGTACGGTTCAAAATGTCTTAAATATTTTATTTTTCTTCTATATCAATTTTTAAATATAAATTTATGATTTTTGTATCACGTTTCTGGTCAGAAATTCAATTTAATGAGCATTGCAAGCGTCAACAAATTCGAATAAAATAAACTTTCTGATATTGATTTAAAAACATTTTTATTGCCAAAGTTTTCATAACATGGACTAAACATGGGTTTATGTGGTCACGAAATGTTTAATTTTCAATAAAAATACGTACATATTTTACCACTGAAACCACAAATGATTTGGTCTGTTTTTGATGCAGCTTTTATATTTAAGCGTTTATATTTCTAGCTATTTTTACCATAGTTTATGTAAGTTCTCACAAGCTAGAAATTCTGACAATTTTAAGCGTAGATTTAAAATATGATTAACTTGGAGCAGGCATTAAATTATTATTTTGACGTATTGTTTATGCTGTGAACAAAGTTATTTAAAAACTGAAAGCAGCATTTCAATTAAACACTTTGAAAAGTAGCCTAAGTAGATTAATGCTTAAATTTTTGACTAATTATATGACGAACTCAACGTAAAATTTAAGTTTTCAATTTCTAAAAAGCAGCTAGCATATACCCTGTAAAGCGAATAATTAATAATAAATAGAAGATAATATAAAATAAAAAAATAATATAATATAAAATAATATAATATAAAAAATCTCGCGCGCTCTGGCGCGCTCGACCTGACAGTCGGGCAAGCCCGACTGTCTTATACCCTGTACCACAGCTCGCGCTGCGCGCTCGCCCGTTCAGTATATAATAAAATTCTTTAAATATAATTTAATCTATCTTGATTAAAACGATCTGACGAGGTGGCAACGCTACCGCCAAAACTCAATTTGGCACATGGTATGGCGATGAAGGTGGCGCTCGAACACTTGTCGCTTGGTTTCTGACGTCACGCGTCACAGACTTTTGTTCGTTTGCGCAATCTTATTTTGGCACCTTGCAATTGGCGTTGTTTACATGCGTACATGTACACATACATGTATGGTATTCGTCTATTCTACATGTATGTGTGTTTCTGTTTATACATACACACATACACTTGCTGGGCTGCAGGGCCCGTGCGAAGCAATACATGCAGTATTGAGTAGCTTATATCTCATATGTTTATTAACCGATTTTAATGCGCTTTTCAGGATAGTTAAATATAATAGAAGAGAGTATATATACCAAATAACAACATTCTATGTTTAATATTACGCTTGTTTTTGAACTTTTAAGTTCAAGTATTTAATAGCTTATATCTCCTGTGTTTATCAACCAATTTTAATCCTCTTTTCAGGATAGTTAAATACAATAGTAGAGAGTATATGTTCCGAATAACAACATTCTATGCTCAATATTACGCTTGCTATTTAACTTTTTGTGTTAAAAATTCGAGGTTATGTGAGTTTTATTGATTTTTGGGCGTGAAGGGGGCGTGGCATCAACGATTTGAAATAAACTTGATCTGCGTATTGAATACACCGACCGATAGCAACCAAAACGGCTGCTCTAGCTTTTATAGTTTCCGAAATCTCAGCGTTCATACGGACGGACGGACAGACGGACAGACGGACAGACGGACAGACAGACAGACAGGGCTAAATCGACTCAGCTCGTCTCCCTGATCAAGAATATATATAGTTTGTGGGGTCTGCCACGCCTCCTTCTACCTGTTACATACATTCTGACAAAGTTATTAACCCTGTTTTTCCCATTTTCAATGGGTACAGGGTATAAAAATAAACACAACGTTTCAACGAAAAAAAGTATTTTTGGATATCATTCCATTATTAAGAAAAAAGCTAATTATGGACAGATTTCGTGTTATATGGAAAACTGGCCCCTTAGGATATGCAAATAAAACTTTTTTTTAGCGCTTTACTCAAAGTGCAAAACTTTGATACTGCATTTCTCAAAAATCTAAATGGGTTTTGAGGATTAAATTATGTTGTTTTGAAATACATGTTTAAGATATTTTAATAAATATAGGGTATGCATACAAGCACATAATTCATGGTGTTTGACGTAGAGTTCCCTACTTAGACTCAACTCTGAAATGACGCCAACTGCGTGAGGGCTTGCGAGTGTGTGTGTGATGTTTGTGCTGTGTGTGTGTGCTGTGTGTGTTTTGGTGTGTGTTGCTGGGGACTCTGTTGTGCAGTTAAGTTGAGCAGTGTCACTCACTTTAGTGGGCTGCACCATTACTCAGAGACAGAGAGTTGCTGCTTAAGCCCGGTATACTCACTACACCATAATATATATGGGAAGAAGCAGGCGGCACGTTCCCAACTAGAAACATTAAATTTAATTTGTGTTGTGCTGTGGAAGCTGGGATTTATAATGTGGTTGGGAAATGGGTTAGTAGTTTAAGGATCACAGCGAACAATTTCAAATTATAGCACACGTTGCCGAGCAACAGTTATTCGTACAGCTCAAGTGCTTACTTATCGTATCTGTTTGCATTCCCAGACTGAGGAAAACCGAACTATGGCGTATTATACGAATTGTGTTTTAAGTTGTCAAACAGCGTCCCTTGGTGTATTTGGAGTATTTGTATTTCCACGCCAAATATTATACTTTTCACAATTCGCAAAATTCTTATTTAAAGTGGCACTTGGACTATGAAAAATAGAAAAGTTCGACACAAAATCAATAAAAGCAATTGGTACTTTACCCAGGGGTACTTCCCCGGCAAGCCGAGGGAAGCCCACAAATTGAATGACTGACAAATGCACTTATATTGGTCTAAGCATTGCATAAAGATGATGTTGGGCAAAACTCTCGGGGATTTGCATACGCAACAAAAACTGAAGCCACAACAAAGGCACAAATAAAACACAAGGCGAAGCATTCCTGAAAGCTATTCAGTGTTTGCGAAAGATACACACACACACACAAACAAACACACACACACACACACACACACACACACATGCACATCTTTATGCTTAAAAGCACGCTAGAAAAATTTATAAGCTCGAATGCATATATGTTTGTACTGCAAATAACCCCAATTTTTATCACACTCATCATCAGAACTCTAGCCAAAATTTATGTAAAAAGTGTTGGCTTGTTTGCTAAAATTTATATAAAAAAATAAAACATAAATTGCAAATTCTGCCTTTGACAGGCAAATGAAAAGATGCTTTAGAAAATAAATTAAATTAAACGGATGCTCGGCTGTTAAGCTGCAGATTTATTTTCACATAATTTTACATTTTTAATTGAAAAATGTATACCAAATTGCACAAATTCTTCTGCTGTATTAAGTAATTATTTACTTATTAAAAATGCAGTGGCCACATCTGGCTTTAGGCCAAGTGAACAATGTATATTGCAAAAATACCTTCCAGCCACAATGTGCTTTATTTATTGTAAGTGTGTGTGCATGTGGGTGTACATTATGAGTGTGTGCGTATGGAAGCAAGATAATAATAATAAGAAATAGTTTGAAAAGAAGTTTTGCACATAATAAATAACTACAAAATAAAAGCACACTGCAGAAAGGGCATTGAGAGCGTGCAAGCAAAGAGTTCGTATTTTTAATAAAAGCAAATAAACAGCAAAATGACCATAAAAGCTTTTGAGGACAACAGGACTGTGGCACAGTGTTAGCAATTTTAAAGCCCAGACTACAGAAATCAAGCTCAGGCACCCACTAAGCAGCGCCATCTGAACTGAGAACTAAACAGAGAACAGAGAACTGAGAGCTGAGAACTGAGATGAGCGGAGCGGAGCTGAACTGGCCTGGCCGGCGGGCAGGCCAAGAAAAATGAGAAAAAATACAATAAAAATTACTGAACCGAATGCATCATAATGTTTACGTCAAAACTGAGCAACATAAAAAAGCTGCTAGCCCAAGCAATCTCCAGCTGGCCAGCTAACCAGCAAACCAGACAAGCAGCACAACAGCCACCTAAGATGCAGTGCCAGTGCTGCCAGCTTAGCTTATTATAGGCTAGATTTAGCATATTTGAAAATGGAAAGGCTTATACAATTTGAAAATAGCTTAAAGCTTTAAATCTAGGATTTATTTTTAAATTTTAGTTAGCATGTTTTTATTAAATATAAAAAGGTATTTATTTAATTATTTTTAAATATTCTTTAATTCTTAAAAATATATCAATAACTTTATTAAAACGATAAGGTTAGTTTTTCAATTATAATTATTTACTACACAATAAAATAAATTGAAATTGTCTGGAAATCTTGCCAATCTTATGAATAGACGAACAATTATTTAGATATCATTTCATCAACTGAATATGATAAACAAGATTAATGTTAAGATTTAGACGCCCTATTTATTAAATTATTTAAAAATAAAAAAAAATACAATAATATTGGTTATATATTTATATATATATATATTTAGCTATATATTAATCCAGTAAATTTATATGTATATTTTGCCTACTTTTATATTATTTGTAATGCCAATCGAGCGCCTAAAAGACGGCAACACTGTTGAGTCCCCAGGCAGCTGGAACTGGAGCTGGAGCTGGCGCTGGAGCATGTTGTGCTCTTTGTTCCAAGGCAAGTACAAAGCAGACTGGCGTTCTTAGGAAAACAGCACAAGCAAAATGTGCAACGTGTACATACTTCACATAATTGTAAAGGCTGTTCTGTTGTTGGCCATTGTTGCTGCTGCTGTGGCCGTTTGGAATCATCTAAATTGATTATGAGCAGCAGGAGCACACAAGGTGCGGCTCCAGCTCGGTCTCCAGCGAAAGTCAAAATGAGCCGAGGCACTTTATCGCCCTGTGTGAACTACATATTGCACGCTGAGGTATGAAATTTAATGTCTTAAAGCGATAGGGTCAATTTACAATAGATAAACGACAGCGTTTCAGCTGAATGGCGAATAGTTTATATGGCTAATTATAACAAGCTTAATTACTTAGCAGAGAGGGCTCGATACAGACAACAACTGTAATGAGATTTTAGCCATTACTCGTAAGCTGTGCGTGTTTCCTGGCACACTCGAAGAAAAAGCGAAACAATCCGTACTTAAACTTGGGATTTTATTAGATTAAGTTCACTTACTTTTAAGATTACAAATTCATTTAATTTAATTTTTTTTTATTTACAAGTTTATGTACATTTGGAATACATATCTCAAATAAAATCTAAATCTTTCGATTTTGTTCACAAAAATTTTGTTAAATTAATACTTTTAAAAAGAGTTTTGTTCTTACTTTAAAAGTGTGTTACTACTTAAATCAAGCCTATTTTTTCAAAGCAGATTTGAGTTCTTAAATCTTGTGCATTCACACTTGTTTTTTGTTCGTCTGTTTTCTTGCTGTGCAAGCTTTTGTTTCACAGAAAAGTTATCTGTCAGTGCAGTTTATAGCAGGATTTCAGCATTTCTTTTGGAGAACAGTTTGATCCCAGCCAACACGTGGTATAGGTAAGCAAAAGTTTAAGAATAGTAAACATAAAGCGGATGCTGGAAATGGCTTTTAATGTCACCGCTATATAAGTGGCTTTCCACCCAGCCAGCTTGCCGGTGGGTAAAGTTTTAAATGCGCTAAAGCCTAAGCATTTCTGAAGCCACACAACAACAGCAACTGCCACTTGAAGTTCTGCAGCTGCGGCTTTAGTGTTTGCCTTGAAAATTTGTTGCCTGCTGCTGCACTTGACTGTTAACTGGTAAAGGCAACTGCAACAGCAACAGCAACAAGAAGAGGCACAACAAGAACACTGAGACTCAGCATTTAGCTGCTAAAAATGGCATAACATAATTATGAACTGCCATTAGACGAGTGCCCCTGCCTGCACACAAGTCTTCCAGCCTTCCAGCCTTCAGCCTGCCTCTAACAGACGGCCATCACATGGTCGCCACAAAGTGTCACAGAGAAATGTAAAAACATTTCGAGTGACGTTCGTATTTTTTGTACTTTTTTATACCCTGTACCTAAAAAAGTATAAAAGGTTCTATTAGGTTCATGCAAATAAGATATGTGGTTACAACCTAGAAGGATTCTTGATCGGGACGTAGAGCTGATAAGATATAGTCATAAAGCCATGTTTATTTGAACACCTAGATCTCGCCAACTATAAAAGATGGTAACAATATTTTTGCAACGTGGGCTCCCATGTTCTAACAGATTACGCTTTTAATATATCTCACCTTTCCCTTGCTAGCTGTAAAAAATCCCAGTAATTTAAATAGCTTATTGCATTCTCAATCGATACTGCGTATTCCATTGCAAACGGATAAGAAACAGCAAAGATATGCAACAGACAATTTGCGCGACTGTGTGTAAATTGTTGAAATACAAAGTACAGGGTCTTCTACTGTTGATAACGTCCGACTGAGGCCTTCCGGCCAACTGATCTGCTGCTTACTTACTGGCTTTTATTTTTTTACATCTCTTGCTTGTGTGCTTGTGTGTGTGTGTGTGTGTGTGTCAACTCCAAAATGTCGCAAAACGCCCAAGTGCTCACTTCATTCACACTCCATGCAGTTCCAGGGGCGGGGCACGCGTCGCCGGGGAATGACAGTTTTGCCTTCCTGGCAAACAGTTAAAACCGACTGTTGTTTTATGGCAAAATATTTACGATTCGGTATGTAAAGTGGCGTTTCTTGTGCGCTTTTCCGCTGCCTTCCCATGTGCCTTATGCCTGATGCCTTATGCCTTATGCCTTATGCCGAGTGCCGAGTGCCGTGTGCCGTTTACTTGTACTACGTTTTAAAAGCCTCTTGGGCTTTTGTTTGCATTTACCTACACGCCCACACGCCCATACGCCCATTCGCCTATACGGCCTTTGAGTTAGCAAGCCTTTTTTCCCTGTCAAGTGTTGGGCATAGTCAGAGGCATGGGGAAGTCTGCAGCGAGTGTAATGCCCGATGATTCGTTACCCATAAGTCTGTTAAAAATTTTATTCATTCTGTTTTCTCGCTCTGCCATTTATTCGATTGAACAGATTCATTGTTTGCCTAGCAATCCTATTTATTCCCCATGCTAAATTCCACCAACTCAGCCAACTCTGGCAGCTCCATGAAGCTTGTCATTTGCCAAGCTTGTTAAGCGTTGCCATACTTCTGCTGCTGCTGCTGCCGATGCGTCCTTGTGCTGTCGCTCTTCTTCTTCTTCAGTGATTTGATGCTGGCGCTCAGCTGTCAATTTGTCTTTCATTTTTTTCCCACTTATTTCCTGTCACGGGCGCACTGAATGCATTTTTAATTGGCTTCAAATTTCCGGCCGTGCCAGCAGCTGAAGTGAAGCGTCAGCAAAACGAATGAAATTCAATTTGATTATCATGCAGAAGACTATGTTTAAGTATATAATGGCATTTTTATTGGCTGCATTACAATGTACTATGTACGTATGCGCAATGCAGCGTAATAAACTTTAGACACTTCAGAGCAGGATAATGAAAATATTACAATATCAAATTGAGTTTTATTATGACATAAATGTCAGAGAAAGAGCAAGGTTAACCATTTTAATGGAATTAATTAAAATAACTTTGTTTCTAACACTAATGGAATTTCTACTTTTAGATTAATATTTTTAAAAACTTTTTGATACATACAAATACAGAACGTATTAAGTATTGTTTTTAGGCATGTTATGCGCTTAATATAATACTGTATTAGATTTAATTATTTCCCTTAAAGTATGAATAGTTCTTATTTAATAAACTTTTAATATTAAGATGAGTACGATTAAACTAATCCTTCTTTATACTAAACACATCTTGTATTTTGCTTTAATCAATCTAGATTCAATCACAAATCTTTTTCGAGTTACACTTATTTGTACACAAAATGAGTTTGAATATTCTTAAAAACAAGCGGAATTCCTCAACCAATAATAATACAATCGAAACATGTATAGTTTAATCTATTGTTTTCTTGATTGGGGAATTTGTTCTAATCTTTAAATGTTCACCGTCCATTTTTGTTAATCTTAAGTATATTCCCATTATTATTTTTTATTTTCAGCGTTTTTACTATTTTTTTAATTAGCGTCCTTGACATCTAGCGGATTATTATAATGAGCTAAACTCTCGTAATAGTTGCCACTACGAGCAAATTTAGTATGAAATGCTGTCATATTTTATGTGGATTTTATGTGGGTTTTGTGCAAAAATATTTAATTAAAATGCAATGACGATGGTGGTTACTCAGCTAAATCGCACTTAATCCAACTGCAGTTCGGATACGCCTCTAGTGCTGGCCACTTTGAGGTAATAAATTCTGACCCAACTGTGCGAACTGTGCACTCCTCAAACAAACTGCTCCTAACATACTGCTGCCAACAATACACAGAAGTGAGGACAGCTGATCTTCTGAGGCAGTTGCAGCTGCAGCTCGTGTGCAGTGTGTGGCCACCACATCCAATCCATGCAGCTGCAGGCGACTTTCTGGCTCCGCACCACATTTTTGTTACGAAGATTTTAACTGTCAGCAAGTTGGGAGACTTAATTTGAATTTACGGCGCCATGAGGAGTGGCCCGGAGCCTGGCGGAGTCCTGGAGTCCTACTCGGCTATTATTTCGCACAAACACCATTAAATACTGAGTGCCGCTTCTAATGTGTTTATTGTTGTTGCCCCTCCCCAGGTCGGGCTCTGTCCAGGGCATAAGCTTCCCAGTTCGTGTCTGTGTGTCCGTGTGTGTGCGCGACAATAATATTCAAATGCTATAGCATGGCTTGACTGTGTTGCAGTTTTTTTACGGCTCCTACTGTGGGCAGGGGCGGCTCCTACGTGGGCGTGGCCTGACGCTTTTTCACTCAGTAGTCAGCGCCTAGGTGTTCACTTCTCGCCTGGCTATCCTGCTTATACGAGCACTCACACTAACACTCACACTCACACTAACACTCACACTAACACTCGCACTCACACTCAGAAAAAAACGTTGCATATTGCCGCATTTCGTAGCGACATTGTCAGTTTATGGCTATAATTTGGAAATGAATATGGAAATTGTTTAATTAACGTGAATCGATTGATTTGATTGTGTACGTATTCGATTTATTTATTCAATTTGTGTATTTATTTCATTTATTCGATTGTATTGAATAATTTAATTCTATATTTCGTTACCATAAGCCAGAGCAGCTGAGGCCTTTGCAACAGAGGTCTTCAGGCTAGTTATTTATTTATTTCGATAGAGATAATTTTATATTAAAATACATTTTTAATAGAGGTATAAAATTCAATAAAAACATGTATTTATTTTTAATCTGAAGACAAAAGAATTTGATCAATTTAGACTCGAATTAAAATTCAGAATTAAGTAGCTACTTATTATTTATTACTGTTCTATATAATTATTTTTAGCATTATTGTTTATCATAGTCAACTAAATAAAATAAAATAATTATAATTTTAAATAATTACTTCATCATTTATTTTCATTATCGAAAATGCCGTCGACTTGTGCAAATACAACTGTTCAACTTTGATTGTAAAACGTTTATATTTATTTATAAAACGATTCGTAGTATTTCTAGTTTTTTGTAACCATAAAAATGTTATTACGCGCTTAGGTATTTTTCCTTCTTGCGCCGTTTTCTCTGAGTGTACTCTTGCACTCCTGCAGCTCAGTGCATACTCGAGTCCCGCCTGCATTTTCATATTTATGTGTCTCCAGATAGCGCCATACTAGTCAAAAGTTCTTCGTTCACACTTGCCGCACACACAGCGCATGCTGGTATGTGTGTGTGTGTGTGTGTGTCGAGAGTGTGTCAGTGTGTGTGTATGTTTATATGCTAATATTTTAGCACACATGCAGAGCGCTATTATCGCGGCTGCCACTTGGGCGTCGAACTTCCGTTTGCCAGCAGTTGGATCTCAAGGCGGTGGCAGTGGCAGTGGCAGTGGCAGCTGCATTGCAATTTTGGTTTGAGTTCGGTGTCTGTAGTAAAATGAATTTTACTTCATTTTGATATGTTTTCCCAGCTGGCTTTACTGCTGGGCACATAAATATATCTCTGATGTGCATAGATGTGCAGGGCGTTTTGTTTGTTTGCTTCGCTCTGCCTGCACTATCGCAATGATAATAAATTTTATTAATCTCACTGTCACACACATACCCGCACTTACCCACACATGCTCAGGTTGCATGCACACATACATATGTCTCTGGCCCGCGCTGATCAAGTGCTCGACTAAGTACTCAAATATGTAAACGTGGCCCAGTAGCCAGATCCGCCATTAGCAACGAGCACGACGGAAGCCCGAAAACCCAGCACGCGGCCAAGTTGCAATTTATTTTCATTTTTGAATGCAACAAGAGCCAACTTATATATATTTATATATGTGTACACGTGCTGCATGAAGTCGAGAATTTATTGTGTAATTATTATTGTGCACTCGAAGAGCGAGACTTATTTATTTATGTTGCAAACTGTGTGGCAATGGCTAAGCGTGGTTTGAGCTGGCATAATTTATGGCATAATGCATGCATGGCATTTATTATTTATAATTAATATAAAATAAATATGTGTTTCTCCAATGGATGGTGTGGATGACACTCCCCAAATCCCAGCAAAGCACTCAGCGTGCCCAATTTTCAAAGGCAACCGCAATAGAGCCTCACGAGCACATACAAAATGAGCTAATCAAAAATTTATTTAATCTCTCTGGAGCACTGAAAGGCTGGCCAAGGGAAAGCGCCAAGTGAAAGCGCCTGCCAGCCCAAGCCCGGTGGGGGGTCAAACAGAATTCCCATGAATGTGGCTGCAATTAAAGCTCCAGAGCACCAGATTTTCTGTCGACTCTGCGGGCTGTGGTCAGTCTTCTCTGCCCTGTACTCTCTGCTCTTTGCTCGGTGTCCTTGGCGATTGTTAAGCGGCAGATTTGACGATGCCAAGAGTGAAGCTATCTATGCATCTAAGAGCGAAGCTGTCTATATAAGCCGCTGTCTGTCACCGTCTTCGTCCGCTGCATTTGCTTTGGCAGTCTAAAACCAACAAACCCCGTTGCGATTAAACTTTCTGCATTAAAAATTGAGCCGGGCAGACTGTTTTGCAACTGATTCTGCGCTGTTTTTGATGCAAGTGGCCCGCGGCCTGAATGCTGTCGGTTGCCACTCGCGTATGCTGCGGCTGCTTTTTAACAAATCTAATTGCAAATTTGATGTAGTCGACCAGTGTACACACAATGTGTCAGCTGGCTGTGCCGGAAACTGTTTCAGGGCTGAACATTTTGTGTACAGTTGGCGCTGTTGCTCTTCCTGTTTCCTGTTTGGTTTGGCTGTAAATCAGAAATTTGGCAAAATAATTCAACTAATGCGAGTAGGTTAGAAAAAATGCCAAACAATTTAAAAGTTTGCGTTGCTCACGACTCTCTGAGGAATGCGCTGGCATTAATTTAGATGTTGTTTATAATTCGGTTTTGTTGGCTAAACTCATTGACAAAGCCTCGTCCAAGAACGCACGCAACGCTGAGAAATTCTATTTCTGATTTCATTAAAACTAATTGAAACTTTTGTCTCCGCCCAGATGTGCTGGCGGCAGCCCAGTCGAGCAGCAGTCAATCTTGCAATTTGAGCCACAACAAGAAAGGGCCACAAAATCATTTTTGGCCAAATAAACGACTGAGACTGCCGTCCTCAGAGGGCCCGGCCCATAAGGACAACAGTAGCGAGCCATGCCCAGCGCCTGCCTGACATTTTGGCAATTCTGGCAAAACTCAATAGGGGCCCGGAAGTGTGAGGAGCTGCAGTATCCTGTGCCCTGGCCAGCTATGCGGGCAGAGCTGGCCGACTCCAAGCAGAAGTTTAAAAATCGTGATCAAAGCAAAAGGGCAGCTCTGAGAAAGTTTAAAGCACTTTTGCCACAATTAAGCAAACATAACTCTTCGCCCCTTAGCACTGCAGTTTTTTTTTTTCGGAAATGAGCACTGAAAGTGCGACAATTTCGTGGCAGGTAAAGCGCAAGTAGCAATTAGCAGTCTCAATTAAGCAACCCTTTCTTGTAATAAGTGCAGGCAAACTCGGTTAGGGTTACGTAATATTATCAAACATTACATTACATGATTGAAACTCAGACTAGAGGGTCTCCTAAGGTCGTAGTAGTCTACTAGTCTACTGTAGTCTTCCGCTTGACTCCATTCTTGCTGGTTCAACTTGGAAAGAAATCAACAATTAAATTCTAGGAATAAAACGTATTCTATCCTATACAAAATACCAAGCATACTTTATACTTGATCGTTACTCCAAAGTAGTTTTCAAGATTAATCCAATAAAAATTGATAGCAGAAAAATATAATAAGGAAACCGTAAATAAATATATATTTAAAACAATTTGCTGCAGCCAAATATTTCTAAAAACATAATATAACATTAACCAATCAACAACAGAAACATAAACATTTTTAAGATACACACAGAGTATCGATGAATTAGTTAGGGCGATTTTTCCTATAGCCATAATGATAATCTGGCTCTACGGGCTTTGCATTTGGAGATCCATATGGCGTAGAAGTGGATAAGGGATGCACACTGCAGGAAGACTTGCCCGTTTTCTCCTTAACGGTTACTATATAGGTATATACTTTATTAGCCTGTTGGGAATTAATTCGACTATCTTTTGGTAGTTGCATGAGCAGATCTCCAATCTTTTTGATAATGCCAAGCGAATCAATCGAGGTCTCTTGAACCGTATATGTGAGCTTGCTGGAGTCGCTACACACCGAGGATTCCGAGTCGGACGGAATTGTTGGCATAGTAAAGTACCTTGTTTCATCTCTTGTAACATCATATGTGCTCTGCCGTAATAGTCTAGCAGGTTCTGCTTGAACATTAGCTGGAATCGGAATGGGCTGTTGCTTTTGTCGCATTTCTTCCAGGTACTTTCGCATCTCATTTGTCCTTTGAGTATCCTGCTGAATTTCGTGAGGGATATTTGAGCACGGAAGTAGAGCTAGAATTTCGGTATCATTATCATTATGTTGCTCATCATGCTCTGGGCAGCTCTCGTTTAACGTCAACAACTGCAAATCTTCCAGAAAGTCTAATTCTGCTATAACTTCTTGGAAAGCCTCGGAGGTGTCTGTGATCAGGCGAGGTGGTTTTATGTGTTCAATTTGTGGTAACGGCAGACATTCCCTATATACCACTTCCATGCGTTTCTGCTCGGCCTGGGATAAAGCGATGTCCAGCTCATGGCGGGTTCTACAACGTTCTTCATCAACCGTTGCATGGGCCATGCCCCAACTGCGATACATTTTATCGGTTTCAGTTTCCATATTCGGTTTTTTACTACTGATATCAGCCGCCAACTTATTGAGAGTCTTGGGGACTGCAGACAAAACGGATCGGATATTTATATTACTCATGGTGTCTGTGGGCAGAGTATGGGAGAGGAAGGCTGGTAAATTATTTGCCCTTTGGCTGTCAAATACAAATCAAATTCAAGCTCGAATGATTCGCCAAATGACACGT
The DNA here is from genome assembly GCA_035045125.1 of Hypselothyrea guttata. Classification (NCBI taxonomy): domain Eukaryota; kingdom Metazoa; phylum Arthropoda; class Insecta; order Diptera; family Drosophilidae; genus Hypselothyrea; species Hypselothyrea guttata. The sequence continues at coordinate 69,564 of JAWNNJ010002004.1, forward strand.
GTGACAAATGGCTTATGGCTTCTAAGCCAGCTGTCATTCGATACATTTGATTTGCATTTAATTGCTGCGGAAGTAATATGGCATATGTCTAGACGGTATCATCCGCCAAATTTGGGTCTCACCTGACAGAATAGTTTTTGCAGCTTTAATCCCTGAAAAGAACGCAGGGCCCAAAAACGACTTGAAAGGGATGCAAAAGTTTTACCTCAAAAAAGCGAGAGATGAAGTAAAAAAGAAATTGTGCTTTAAGTCCTCCGGCGTCCTTTGGGCCCAGCGCGCACTTGTGGCTTCGGATTTGCTCTTGTTGGTTTGTCGAAGTGGCGCAATCCGTATGGCGAAACTTTATTTTGTTCTGATAAAAACTTAAATGTTGCTGCTGGCTGTATGGTTGCGATTCGTAAATGCTTGATATCCCCAAAAGGTTAACAGTTTCATCTGCTGTTTCCGCATCCGCATTCGCTTCAGTTTCTGCTTCTGTTTTATTTTGCTTTGAGCACGACTTTTTGTATGCCTTTTTCCTTTCTTTCAGCAAATGAAACCACAACCATCAAAATACATAGACAGGCCAGTATCGCCAGATACGGGTGTTTTATGTGCGTCTCTTTGGTTATGTGAGTTTCGCTTTCTGCTTAGCTGTCGCCGCTTGCAACATCAGAAAAATTGAACTCAATAAAATTTGGACGAGTTTAAAATCGAAATAAATACAAGTACAAATACAAATGGCAGTGAGCCCGTATTGTCAACAAGCTCACATTGACACCATTCTCACAGTTTAGTATAATTCTTTTAAGGGTTGTCAAATATTGTAACGTGTTTTCAAAATATTGATATTTCCTTCTAAATTATAAATGGTTTGGATAGTTTTAGATATATTTCCTTAGATGCTTTTGCATGATCTTTGGCTTGTGTTCTCCATAAGGAGATAAAAATAAAGACAAAATTACAACAGTTTATCTTTTGATGAATATACATATATCATATGCTGAAGTGCATATATTTTTAATAAGAATTCACGTTTATTTGGCGTATCGAACAAAATCTTTCGCTCGTTAGAAAAACAGTGACCAGAACATAAATAAAATAAAGTTAAAAGTAGCATGTTTCGATATCTGAACAAATAACATATCCCGAAATAAATGTATATAATTCTTATAAAAATATATTGATATGTATTTTCTACAACCCTAGTTTTTTTGTCCAACTAAACTGGCATATTGTCACAGCGTCTATGCGCTGTTGTTATCGTAAATCCCTCTGAACTCTGGCTCTCTTAAGTTACGGTAAATGAAAGTTCCGCCATTTGCTCAGTGTTCTAAAAAGCTCACGACTTGGCAGCCGAGCGTCATTGAGAGACACGACGACAATCCCGAGCGGCTGCCGAGCGTCTGGGTCGGGTATAAAACATTAAACTGTGCCCATGCCCAGATACGCTCAGTCGAAATCGGTTATAGCTGCAGCACGGACGTAGCATCGGCTGGTCGAAGGCAGTATTTTAAAGGCGGGATACGTGCGGGCCACGAGTCGAAACGAGTCGCATCGAGTAGAATCGAATGGCATCGAATCGAAGGGAACCTTAAACGTGTGTGGATTGAATGCTACAACGCAACAACAAAGTTGCCTGCATCAAGTTGGTGTGCCAACAAATATGTTGAGGCAGGCAATTGCAGGCAAGGTGTGAAATTGATCAGCATAGAATTGTTTTGTGAGTGCGCGGGGGCAATTAAAGTTTCAGACTCCCTGACGAGGAGTGAAACCTGATTGATGCCTGATGCCTGACGGTTGATTGGCCGCATGAGTCGCAAGTCGGAGCGTAAATTGCATGTCGCGGCAGTTACATGACATGAAACATACACACAACTAACGCTTGCAACATGAGTGTAAGGGTGTTGGAGAGTGTTGACTACGCAGCAAACTCTACGTTAACACAAATACGACACAAATGCGAGACTTGTGCACAGTTCAAACTGCTCAGAAATTAAAGCAAAAGTGTATAAAGTTCAGTAACAACAATAGCAACAATTACGGCCACAGCAGAATATGGCAAGTACAATTTAATTTGCATATTTTGTATGGGGCACAATTACAGAACCGGAATATGCAGAAAATTGTAAAAATTCGAGTCAGTTAAATATATTAAAAAGCACTCATTTCATGTTTCAGCTGGCACAACATGTGTTAGGAATAATTAATACCCTTATAATTGGCTGAAAGAGCGCCATTATCTTCTACTTAGCACACGCGGAGCGTAGGGAGCGAGTAGTCTTTAAATTTGAAAATTACTTCGAAATATGCATAATATACTAAGTTCGTGACCTACGAGTCGAAACCAAAACAATGGCAAACTCTGCAAAGCCCTAGAGAATCACCCCTGCCCCCAAAGGCAATTAATAAACATTGTTACGACCACCACCATTGACAGCCCCCCTGGGTTGGCCTGGACCCGGTTTTCAGGGGGACAGGGCTTACCGGGAATAAGAGTATTGGGCGCACAATGCATACCGTACTCTAGGAGGCAAATTATTGGCGTATCAGCCGTGTCAACCCCCCTGGAACACAGTTCAAACAATGGACGATAGTCGGGCGTACAAAGCCAAACAGTTTAGCGCCTCGTCATAAATTCAATTAAAATTCAATCGAAAATATATGCAAATTAAACAATGGCATAAATCATGGGGTTTGCTCCCCATAAAATATGTGCATGTAATACAAACAATGGGGAATGCCAGCCATAAAATCGAAATCAATACATCTATGTACATATCTGCGCTCTTTTCAATGCACGTCTGTATGCGAGTCTGTGCCAAAGTATTCCGCAAAAAACAATTATTATAAATATATGTATTGCTCTTCGATGCTTGCAATGACTGCTTTTCATTAAAGAAAAACTGCCATTTCAAGAACTGCATAAATATTGGAACTCCGTTCATACATATTTGGTTTGTTCTCTTGCAATAAAGTTCGTATCTTTGCGCGAAACTTAAATATTTTTTCACACTTTCCATAGCCGAAACTTTTCAAATTATGTGTCATTTTTTCGCCAGAAATCGCGTTTCAGGCATTTTACTTCAACGTTCATATTTTTCTCTGGCTTTTTGTGGCAAGTGAAAAGTTTTTATCGTTCGAAATTATGCGGACACGGCCGTCTCATATGATTGGGAGTCTCGCTTAAAACTTTTACCGGAAAAAAGCGCTATCAAAGAGGAGGCACTATTAAGTGGGTTTCTCTCCATGGCTTTTCACTTAAACCCTACGTCCTTGCAACACAAACATGGGAATAAATATAGGTTTCTTTGCAAAGCAAAGACATTTCCGAAGCTTATGTTGGCATACTAATTGGCTGAATAAATTCTACAAACTTGTGCTCTCCTTTTGCTAATATGATAACAATATTTGCTTCTATGATGCCATTTTAATTGTATTATATTGCGTTTATTTGGCTTGAATTAAGTTACATGCTCGCTTATTCATAAATATTTATTTATTCAACCGAGGCAATTTCCACTCGTCGCACTCAAAGCAACTAAAAGAAAATACACGTTATTCCACTTTAGTACATTAAGGCGAACTTCCTTTTGATTGTGCGCTTAATTTCCGGCTCAGACAATTTGTAGTAGTCTGACAAAGCTACAACCGAGCATATTTCTCATACATATTTTGTCAGCCGTTTTTCATTAAATATGAAATTGGTACGCCAGTTGGAATGCTGCCAACCCAGTGGGTCGAATGTGGGTGTGGGTTGAAGCCACAAGTGGGGGCGAGAGCAAAGAGCTTTTAATTTAAAAAAATAACAGTGTTTTCGCTTATATCAACCGATGGTGTATGTTTATGTGATATGCTTATGCAATATTTCCGGCAGGCTTTACGCTAAAATAATATAAACAAAAATAATCGCAAACATTACTCATACGCCGCGTAGGCGTAATGTGTGAACAGCAAAGCAATCTCACGGTCTACGCGCAAGGTGGCAGTATGGTTTTTACGTTTTTTACACCTTTTTTTCATAACCAACAAATCTTCTGTATAGCAGTTAATTTTTTGACTTCACGTGACACCCACGCGTCAGAGGGAGGCATGGGGAAGTCCTTGGCTTTGACTGTGTGCGAAAAGTGCCTGCGGTTGCGAAGCAGAAGCGCAGAGGAGAAGAGAAAGGAGCTGGGAAATGGAAGGAAGCAGCCACAAAATGTGGGCATTGCAATGCCAAAACTCGTGCATATGGCAAAGTGTCTGTTGAGTGCGACGGTCGTCTGTGCGGGTTTCTGAACTATTTATAGACATTAGAGTTATGCTTATTTTAAGATCTGCTAAGTATCTGCGCGAGAGCACTTTAACCGCATATGGATGGTATTTGTGGCGTTTGTGTGATGTATGGCATCGGGGAAATGAATTAATTTGCGTGATTACTCCATCACGAATTTATGTTAACCGAATTATGTCCCAATTATGAACTTGGCAGAAATTCACTGTTAAAAGCACTTCGTTAATGCCAGTTAAATTTTTACGTCCTATTATTTAAAATCCATCTTTCTGAGCGTTAGTCACGCTTCCCAAATCCGATATTCTCAATTGGTTTAAGACAAGTTTGAGCTCTTACAAGTCCTTCCTTGTTGTGCCTCTGTTGTTCTTTCGCTAAGAAAACAGCGTATCTTATTTACCATAAAAATTGTGAGAAGTTACACGGCTGGCTGGCTAAATACGGCAGATTGTAACGCCTGTTTTTGTTCCCTCACAAGCCGCACAATTGCGGCCAGAAGCGGCATTCAATGTGGCTCTGGGTGAACTCGAGTTTGTCAAGACGCCATGCCTTGTGCTGTTCTCGGTGTTGTTGCCGTCATTTTCGACTGTGTGCTCATTTATTTTTTATGTGCCTTGCACCTGAAACAGCGCCCAAACATGCAGAGGAAGGAAAACTCATATGACGACGTTGGCATTAAAAATTAAAGTTTCTTTGTCAATGAATGTCGCTTTCCCCATTTTTTCTTCCTTCTTATTTCGAATGTCACACTTCGCCCAGCCTTTGCGTTCTCGTGTTCGTTTTTATTTGGTTTTCTTGATGTTGATTTAATTTTGTCGTACCATGAGCCGAAAATATTCCAAAATATTCCTTCCCCTTTCCACATGCAGAGGGTGAAGTTTTAATTTTTAGTTTTTATGCCCCAGCCAAGCACTTCAACAAAATGAATAGCTATTAAATTTTAAATAGACAAACAGCGCTAAAAGAGGCTGGCTGGGTACGTGCCTAAACACCTGCTTATTAGCCCTCACACAGGTACACATAATGATAATTTATTTATAATGGTTAGTTTAGGCCTAGCTAATTCTTGGCGCTTGACGTTGACGCACCATGAAAAAGCAATAAACACTTTGCGCACCCATCGCAGGCTCTATTATATAACTGAATGGGAAGTTTTTTATGCACTCGTAAACCGGTTTTATTTAGCAAGCGTGATATTTATCAACTCAAACGTAAAAATATGTATATGCGAGTACACATTCATGTTTATTTCAGGCCCTGCACACACACACACACAAACATCTGAGCGCATTTGTATCTTTTATGAGTTTGCCACTCTATTCAAAGGCTGTTAAGGTTCACAGTTTGAAGGGACTCGGCCAAGCGCCAACTATAAAAATAAAAGATATGCCTCATATATATAGAAATATTCTGGCATTTGTTTGTGTGTTTGCGTTTACATTCGTACATATCTATGTGGCTCAAATTTCTCTATGTTTTTGCACTGCCAATCACATTTCAATAGGCCATCATAAATTTGAAACGCTGCGGATAGCAACAGCTGTTCCATTTGTTTCCAAATCCCACTGAATTTTTTATGGCAAAACAAAACCAAGTTTCTATATCTACGGCCGAGCTAGTAACTTTATACTGCCAAATATTTGCAAATACATTAAAGAATGTTGCAATACGTTGTGTTTGCTGAACTAGATTAAAGACAGTTAAATGAAATTGAAGACCCCAAATTTGTTTGCAACTTTTTGGTACCCTTTTCAGGCATTCAAAGTCATTTCACGGCAATTTTGATTGACATTTATTGAAAAGGCCAATCCTTTCTCAAAATTAAACATTTAAACTTTGCAATTTGTTTCGTAATTGTGTTTTATATGTTATCTAGCAGTCATAACTTGTATCTGTATGCCAGTGAAGTTTTCTTTTGGTAACGATTATATTTATCTTTAATTTACATTAAATTCGATGAGAAATTTATAACTTTCTTTGTCCACTAAAAGTAGATGATATTAAAAAATAATAGAAAAATATAGTGGGTCAAGCACTGTAAAATAAAAAAGAAATAATCCTTTATCAATGCGGCTGACATTGCCATATTTTTAGCATAATCTGTTTAATTTGGCTTTGAAGGCTAATGTAAAATTTATTTTTAAATTGGATTATGTGTCAAACAGCCATTGACTTGTGCCAACAGCCATTTCCAGTGTTGAATTTTAATGTGATTTTTGGTAATGCAGCACAGCCGCAGGTGCAGTTCCAGCAACAACAACAACAACACTCACTGGCACCGCAATGCTCTCTATAATGCATACGCAGTATGTATATATAGTGCTGTATGTTTGTGTGTTTGTAAATTTGTTAATTTTGGTTTGGGTCCCCAGTCATGTGTCAAACCAAAAATCAATATTTTACGCAAATAGGCAGCAGCTTGACATCTGGTCAGTCAGGGCAAATGGGATTTCGTGGGTCAAGCTATAAATTTAATTTGTCAGCCCGTAGCTGTTTGCACAGCAAATTATAAATAATTTACGAAAAGCCTACGTGTCGCATGCGTGATATATGCAAGTGCTCAAATTAATTGCTATTTTTGGCTGTCACATAGTAGCCATGCCATAAATGATAACCCCAATCATGACCCTAAAAAGTCCCATTCAAAACAATAAGATAAGCAGCTGGAAACTCTGTTGATCAAGTTGTTAGTTGCTTCTGTCACAACAATAAAGTGCGGCTGCAGCTTTAATAACTTTGTGCTTGGGCAGCCACAACAAAGTTGTTGATATAAACCAAGATGGAAACGAAAAAACAAATGGCGAAAAGTGGAGAGCAAGCACAGAACAAAGGCTGCACAATCGCAATCATTGCTGCAAATTTAGATGCCTTCGAATTGCAGTGTCGCAGTGTCGGGTCGAAGAACAGTTGAAACCAGTAAACTTTTGCAACAAGCCACAAACATGTGGTGGGGGGGGGGGGGCGGGGGGGTGGAGGGTAAAGGGGTCGGTTTGTTGCTGAACTACAATTGCCAATCCCTAGTGGAATACTGAAGACGGATTACATTTGTCGCGCAATGTTTGCACATATTTAAGCAACTTAAAAATTAGCCAACTTTGCTGAAAAACGCATCGCAAAAATGCTGCCTGCTGTACTAGTTTAGACCTTATACCAAAAAAAGACTAGAGAGGGCGACCGACTATAGAATACCCTATACCAAATATACGTGTAATATATATTATTAATAAGCAATATTAAATTTATTAGTTATTAGTCTGGCAACGCTGACTACAAGTATTCAGTTTAATGCAATTAAATATATACAGTTTATGGGGTTTGCCTCCTTCTGCCTGATACACACATTCGCCCAAAGTTATTTACCCAGTATTTACCCATTTTTAATGCGTACAGGGTATAAAAATTAATTCTGCTTTTTCGTATATTGTTGGCGCTGGCTTCAGCTGCCTTCAGTCAAAAACTTTCAACGCGTCTCAACCCAATTTGAGTTTGGCGCGCTTTGCAATGCAAAATGGCGAAGCTAGAAAAGTTTTTGCTGCATAATCGCAGGCGCAGCTGGGAGAGATAACAAGAGCATTTGGAATTGCATTGAAACTGGAAAAAATCAACTCCACAAGACTCTAAAAACTTTACTAAAACTGCGCATAATGTCGCGTCAGGGCAGAAATAGGAGCACAACTGAAGTGAAACAGACAAATTCATCTGCCAGCATGGACAAAAAGTATCAAAAAGTTTCAGTTTTGCGAAATGCGAAAAGAATGACTCAAATCAAGGCGAAGAGCTAAGGGAAAGGGAAAGGGAAATAACATTGGCATTGACGTTGGCGTTGGCGTTGGCGGCAACATCGTCGCAGTTTACTTGACGTTTACATTTGCCCTGGTGCGCCACGTTTTTTATGATTTCTTGTGATTCGTATTTCATTAAAAGCAAAGCCGCACCAAATGTTTCCTGCTTGGATTTATGCACATTTCATGAGCCTCTGGGACAGGCGGGCGCACCCAAGGCCAGAGTGCGAATCTTTTTCATTTTTCTTTCTGTTGGACGGGAATGTGAATTTTAAGACTATTTTCAGCTTATGTTGTGCTTTGATTTTTTTACTGCTGAATGTCTAAGTTTAATGATTTTTTAATGCATTATGAAATATGTATGTGACCCCAAAGTTCACATGAGCGGCAAAAGTTTATTTTCGACATAATCTAAGCTTGGCCACAACGCGGTCGATTTCTTTTCACACCAAATGGCGTCCAGGGCCATATTGTTGCGTGTTCTATTTCGTTTAGGAGCCTTCGGGGGTATTGGACTAGTTTATTTTAGGCAAATCGGCTTTAATCAACTTAGTTTTGATTGAAGCATTGTCAATCGCGACGATAACCGAATTATATAAATGTAATATTTATGAATGCGCGTAATTATATGTATGTACACGTGGGTCGTAATGAGTTGTCACTTCTGTGGAAATTGTCAAGCCAAAGTGTTTGCTTGTTGACAAGGAAACAATTGCTTACACAGTTCTTGTACAGCGCAGAGAAAATCGATAACATTCAGCCAGCTCGTGACCAAAAAGCATTTTATTGTACTCAGAGCTGGCAGAGATGAACAATTTTTATGCCGGTTTAATTCTATTATCATGTGTATTGAGTTGAGCATGTACTGCATGAAAAATGTTGCACAAACAATATCATAAAAGGAAATTTCCAGTTCAGTTGAAATGCTAATAAGTTTCATTCTTTTGAATTATTGATTGGTCTTACGAGTCTCTCGTTTTATTGTGTATCATGTAAACTAAGACAACAAGAAGTATATGAATTTTTTTTAGCATAAATTATACATAAATTATACACTATAAGACTTACTCTTGGCACTTGAGTTTTATTAAAATCCATTTGTATTTTTTTGCTCTCTTGCTTTTTTCAGACTTCAACGCACATTTAATGAGGCTGATGCAGTGCATACATATGGGACTCGAGCTTCAACTATGCCAGACTCTCTACTTAGCCAACTGTAAACGGCAACAGGCCGAAATTTATGCGAAAAGTTGCAGAAAGTAATAAGCAAACAAAAAACAATACGAAACAAAATAAACCAAAGCAAAACGAAACGAAACGAAACAAAAGTAAACAGAAATACCAACAAAAGCTATAAACAAAACGCACAAAAACTAAACCAAGCAACTATCAAAAAGGAAATGAGAAAATCACTTAAATCGGCAAGAAAAACAGCTTTCAAAGAATCACAAGGACGCACAAAACTTTAACGCCAACACAATCCAATTTCTGTTTCTCTCTCTGTTTCTGCTTCAAACAACAACTGCCACGCCCCAAACTAGAGCGTCATATCATTAGCCTGGCGTATGGGATTATTATGCAATAAATATGAAACACATAAACGATATATGCATCATTCTACTCATTTGCTGTATGCTACAAGGTGAGTACCCCAAATTTCCAAATAATGGGAAAGTGTAAGTTGTACACAGAAAGAAAAAATATGTGATTTTCGAAATAAAATCAGGCATTTCTAACTTAATATTTTATAGTAAAATTCTTAAAGATAAACAAAAAATTATTAATAAATACTAGATTTAAATTTACACAAAAATAAAAATACAAGTGAACACAATTTTATTTCAATTATCGTAATTTATTCAAGTTTTAATTCTTCCAAAATCGTGTTCCTAATATTAGTGTTTGTAGTTTCTAATTTTATTGTCATTATTTACTGTTTAATTTTATTAATAACGCTGTAACTTCACTTTGAAGTTGGATGAAACCTTGGGATTTAATTGAAAAATGTAATTTTTCTCTCGGTGTACGGTGTGAGAGGGAAGGATATGAGATGAGCCTGGCTCAACGCGGGTGTCGGCACCTTCCAAGTCAATAAAAAGCAAATTGTAACTGCCGAACAAAGTCACTTGTGGCGTTTTAACACCTCAATACACACACTCATACACACTCATACACACTCACACTGACACACACTCATGCGTGAGTATAGACCGACATCCGACTGTCTCTATGGCTGTGAAAGTTTTGGCTGCGTGCGTGCAGCCAATCCCTTGTGGCACCCACACCCTGCTTGCCACAACGCAAGCTCGTTTCGCTTATTTCGGATATTTTTGCCGTGTGCGCAGCACGCATACAAATAAGCCCGGATACGGTATACAGTACACCGGATTGCTGCTCACCTGTCTGGCAATTTCGGTTTATTTTAAATAAAACATGATAAATTTTAATAGAATTTCGAGGCAGCGCCCGGCCGCCTGTTGAGCGAGCTGTCAGTTCGAGTTGTATGTAAGTTGGGCCAATTGAAACGCGATTCTTATAAATAGCACAGGCAGCTGGACCGAAGCCCGTTAGCGTCATGATGATGATGGCATATGCTGCATGCAGTTGACAGTTGTGGCAACTCTCAGAGGAAATCAGGCATATGAACTCATATGCACATCAAACGCACACTGCGGCAAACACAATCGGGAATTGTTGCACTTGCACCGCCCTGCCATTGGCACAAATTCCATTTCATTTCGCAAATATGTAATCGTACTTAAAGTGCGCACAAAGCACACACGCAGCACAAATCAGTCAAACCAATACGACATAGACCGGGAGATCGAAGTGCGACCAGGCACAATGGAACGATAGAACGCTTGCAACAGCTGCTGGCACTAGCTTCGACCTTAGCCAACTGGCAACAGAAGCGTTTGCTATTTTCTGCAACTTCAGCAAATTGTTTGTCGAACGTGTGGCGGGCGAACTGTTTGCCCATTGCCCAGCTCAATTTGCGGAGCAAAACTCATGTATTTCATGCTGCAGGTCGAATGCTGCACCTCGGTGCATTATTTAATTTTAAATGGCATCAAATGATTCGCATCTGCAGCCATAGCTATAGTCATCACATCGAATTGCTCATACGCAGCGTGGTACGAAGAGCAGCGTAGAGCAGGGCGAGCTTGCTGCTGTTATTGTTATTACTTTTTCAATTACGAGTCAGCTTAAAACAATGTAAGTTCCCCCTTCAGGGTCTGTAAATAATATTCTTGTTATTTCGCTTTTAATTTCGTCTCTCTGCAGAACAGCAGTTCGTCTCTGTCTCTGTCTCTGTCTTTGTCGCTGTCGCTGTTAGTATTTTATTCATAAATGTTCAGATAGAAGTCATGAGTGTTTTTTCCGTTCTCACACACAGACTCACACAGAGAAAAATGGCATTCTTAAATGTAATTCGCATTGACTCAATTTGAGAGTTTACCCATTTTTTGAAATTTATAGACATAAGAGGGCTTGTTCCAAAATAAATATATTAGCCCTAAAAAGTAGTATTTCAGAATAAGAATTATAATTAAAATATATTTAATTGAAAAAAAAGCGGCTTTATTTTTTATATGGTAATAAAATCAATAATCTCAAGAATAATTTTTTATGATAATAAACAAAAAATGAATCAAATATAGTATGATTTGAAAAAAGAACAAAACAATAAAACATTTAATATATTTTAAATTTCAAATATTTTATATATTATTTAGCATTACATAAACTCAGTACTTAGTTCTGTATATAATTTTTTTTCTCAGTGAGAAGTCAAGTTTGAAATGCATAGTTCTAAGTGTAAAATGCTTGCTTATTTCTCTCTGTGTACCCATGTACCCTCATGCCACGAACACATAGATGCGCACACTTTCATACACATTTGCACAGCTCGTCATGTCAGAGCCGTTTAAAGTTGCATTGTCGCTGTCGTTTTTTGTTTGTGTGCGGATTTGCGCCAGATTTGTGTCAACTTGAATACATCAGAAGCGTTTGCACAGATTTGCTAGTTTTGTTGTAGTTTTTGTGCTGTTGCTGTAGTTGCTGTTCCCGTTGTGCTTGTTGTGCTTGTTGCTCTTGTTGTTTGCGGTGGAACTAAACAAAAATGCACACGCAATCGCGCTGCAACGGGGCGTATGAGTATCGTGTGCATTGTGCAGCCTTTGAGCTGCTGCCACGGCTCAAAACTGTTGCATACTTTTTGTTGTTTTAGTTGTTGTTGTTGTTGTTTCTCTCGACCAGCCTGCCGCACGCCTCTGTGGCATTTGCTTGGTCTGGGCAGGCCTTTGTTGCTGTGCGGGCAACTAACCCAAAGGCTTTTTCATTACAATTCTAGGCTGAGCTTTCCAGTTACAATTTGCTCGCGCCCTTCAGCCGGCAGCGCGCTTTCATAAATATATGTTTTTTAATAGAATTGTTTGCCTATTTGGCACAAGGCCAAACGCAACGCGTAATGAAGTTCAGTTGTTGTTTGTTGTCACGGCCGCAAAGTTTTGCCGTCATTAAAATACCTTGAGAAGCAACTGGCAGCGGGGTGAGGCGGCCGTAATAATTGTTTTTTAAACGCCTGTAATATACTGCCAAGCCAGGACAAATGAGAAATGTCAATAGCTCATAATTATGCATGAGAGACAGCAACATTTTAATGAAGTCTAGACGTTGAAACTCTAACTGCAAAAATAACAACAAACCATTTCGAAGGCGCCCCTAATGAGCTTCGTCTCGAATTGCTTAGCATTTGGCTTCCAACAATTTGACAGTTTTTGGAAACTTTTTACCGATACAGAGCCAGAGAGACCATTGCCATTGCCATTGTCTCCCGCCAGGTTGGCCCAGAAAAGTGCGCTAAACGTTTTGCCAGATAACAAAGTTTTCCATCCCGACTGAGGGCCGCATAATTGCTGTGAAGGCACAGAACTCATTAGTGGTATAATGCTGAGCCCCCGCCCCGACCCGCCTCGGTTCGTGACGCCCACTCATATCAGATACAATGTCCAACAAAAGCCTTTTCGATAGATTTCTGGCCAGCGTTATCTTCTAATGGCGGCCTTCATTATGCGCTATTTGGTAGCGTGGAGCAGGCCAGACACAGGCTCTATCTAATGGAAATTGATGCTATTCACTGCTGGTGTTGGCATTACTTCTCCTGCTGTTGTTGTTGCCCTCTCGATTTAACCTATTTCACGGTGCTCAGTTCCCTGCCCTCTAGCCTCTATTCTCTATCCGCTACTCTCTATCCTCTGGCCTTTCTCATCTATGGTGTTTTAGATGTACTCGTAAGCTGCCTCCCTTGTTGAGCGCTTCTGTTTGCGTATCTACTTGTCTACCGTTCGTTCGCTTTGTTTGCCAATTTTATCGAATTATGCTAAACGTCCAATTTTAAACAAGGTATTTTCAAGAGCTACGAGTGCCAAAAGAAACTCAGCCAACCGCAGGACAGGTAGTCCGTTGGGAATAGCTTGTTTAAATATGCGTTAATGAAAGAAATTATCATGCATACTTAATGATCTTACTTCATCCAACAGCATCTCCCTCAGTCCTGCTGCTCATTTTGATTATGCATATTCAATTCGCTAAAAATGCTACGCGCTGGGCACAATTTCCATAAATTTAAGAGTGGGGAAAAAGCACACAGAATAAAAACGAATCCCGTTTATGTCAGCTATGTGCGAAAGCAGCATCTTGGCATCAGTTTGAGGTCTACGATGGATCCATAGTAAACGGAAATCTATTTTTAGTAAAATATAGAATACTATTTGTTATACCCACCACTTTTCAAAATTCAAAGGTGTCATTTAGGTTAAAGCAAATGGAAAATGTGTAGAACACCAAAAATTAATCCCACTAAGTATTGATCTAGACGGGGAGCTGATTCGATATAGCCAGGTCAGTCTGTCCATCAATAGTTTGGCCAACGTGAGCTGAGCCTGTGATAGTGAGACCATCAAAAGTTCGGCCAACAAGAGTTCGGTCATCAAGAGTTTAGCCAGCGAGAGCTCGCCCAGCAAGAGTTAGGCAGCGAGAGTTAGAGTAAGAGTTAGGCAGCGATTAATTATTATACTATGCGCGCTTGCCATTTAAGCACCAGCCACACGTCTTAACCACATCACTGCAGAAACTCTACTGTGATTAGAAGCACTGCAGCAGCAGTATTTATAGTGCTTGCAGGCAGCGCTGCCGCTGGTGGCTGCGGAGCTCGTTCTATGCCCTTGGCCGCTCTCCTATTTGCTCACTTTTGCTGGCTCTCTAAGCAAGGGCAAGCAACTACACATTTAGTCTATGTGTGCGTGAGTTCAATTGATTATAGATCGGGATAACAGTTAAAATGGAAGGCGGTTAGAGCTATAGAGTGATTGGAGCTCTTACGCGCATACATATATAGCCTCAGTTTGTGAGGAAGTCGTTTGGGTATTAGGGAATTACAGTGAAGTACAGGGTCTTCTATTGTGGATTACTTCCGACTGTAGCCTTCCGTCCGACTGATCTGCACCGTCCTTACTTGTTATGCTACGAACTTGTTTTCATTAACTTAGTTGCAGCATCCAATTAAAGCTTTAAACCGTAGCTGTCATTATTTTTTTTATCAGCTAGGGTGTGTATCTGGCCCATTGTGCCTCGTGCTTATTGTCCCTGTCACTGGCTTTGTCCTTTGTGCTGACTCTGTTGGTGTTGTCTTTGTCGTTGTTTTTTTGTTTTCGGTTTGCTCTTCTTTTTATTGTACTTGCTGCTCTGCTGTTCTGCTGTTCTGTTGTTTCTTTGGTGTGGGCTGCGTGCAAGCTTTGCTGCTTTTAATTAATATTAAGACACATTGTAATGTAGCCAAAATGACATGTGTTTGCATTATCAGCCTGATGTTTGTGTATAAATATAAGTACAGAGCTGTACGTATGTATGTGTGGCAGCTGCCACTTGCCACCATTCCTGCGCATGTAGCAGTTGTAGCTTCAGCTTGTGGCACACGGACGAGCTGTATAATTTTATTAAAATTACGCAGCTGACTTTGAAGTCGGACTGTTCGTGAGGCATTAAAAGCGACTTTACCAGCTCATTCTTAGCTATTCAAATTATCAATTTAATTACCTATTCTGCCATAAAAGTCCCACGCAAATAATGTTAATTGTTGTCATAAAATATGCACGTCGCTTATTAATGTCCAATCTAATTAGTGCAAAACGAATTTCAGCTGCTTTGAGCCCTGGCATCGTTCAACTCTAAATAAAATATTGCGAAAGTATTGCTGGCTACTGGGAAATTAGGTTGGCTTCAGTTTAATGCTGTTTTTAATAGTCGTCGTCCAGTTTCGTTGGCCTTTTCAATATTTATATTAAAGAGCAAATGTTGAGCTGGTTTTCTAATTTAACGCTGTATGAGCACGCCCACAAATAAAACTCATCAAGCAGCCTCCGCATTTTCCTTTGACTCCGTTGAGGGAGGATGTGAGCCAATATCCTGACGGCGGTCTACGTAATTTGTGGGCAGGATGTGCGACGTGGCAACCGGCGTCATAATTTCACAAAGGATTAAGCCCGATTACGCACTCATTTATGAATATTTACGAGCTTCACTGCTATTGGATAATAAAACAAGGGAAGTCCGCTGGTTGAATTAAAAAAGGTCCCAACATGCGTCCCACTTTAGGCCATTTTTTACACGTATTTTCACTGATAAATAAGCCATTTGGGTGCAATATAAATGCACTTTAACACACAATGAATTAATGCGAAAGAAAATCGAAATGATCGGACTTCAGTTGCAATTTTTCTATTCAAACTTTAGTTAAATGAAACTTTTTCTTTGCAGGTTTCGCATTGGCATTGCGTATGATCAAGGTCTCCATACCCACCTTCAAAATGCGCGGAGAGTCCGCGTTCCTGGAATGCCAATACGAGCTGAATCGCACCCATGGCCCCCAAGTGACTGGCGATGGCCACAGGGAACGTGATCGCTATCCCCACGGCGGAAGCGATGCGCACTACATCGATGCAGAAGTTGAGCGTCAGCCGTACAGACGAATGCATCAGAATCAGAATCAGAATCCGAATCAGCGACAGCACGCCCAGCATCGTCAGCAGCACCAGCCCATGGCACTGAGACAGTACCAGAGCCAGAGCCAGACCGAGGGCCACAGTCCTCCACAGCAGTCGCCATACGGGCACAGCGTGTACCGAGGCAGTGCAGCTTCCGGTTATCTGGGGGGTCGGGTGGGGGCGAGCATACACAATGGCGGCACTGCGGGTGGCAGTGGGGGCAGCTCCAGCGGTGGTGCGTTGGGCTATGTGCCGGAGTTTGAGCGGGAGGATAGGTACGAGGAGAGCGAGGAGGAGGAGGAACAGCCGCAGGAGGAGGGCGAGGCGCTGTACGCCATCAAATGGTACAAGGACAGCGAGGAGTTCTATCGCTATGTGCCAAAGGCGCGTCCTCCCAAGACCAGCTATCGCGTCGATGGCGTTCGCGTGATTGTGAGTACACAAATGAAACGCCTACCCCGTGTTTAACCCAATCTCACTTCACTCCCATCTTCTCTACTCTGCGCTGCTCTGCTTTACAGGAGGAGTTATCCGATGCCAGTCGTGTGCTGCTGCGGGGTCTCACGCTCAATTCCACGGGCCTCTATCGCTGTGAAATCTCCGCCGAAGCGCCAAATTTCTCATCAGTACAGGGCGAGGGTCGCATGGATATTGTTTGTAAGTATTTGAACACCCGCTGTAGTCCATTTATAGATACCATGAAACACCACAATGTCCATACAAATATCAAGCAAATATTTGCACAAAAAATGCCACTGCAATTACAGGCAAATATTGAATTGGCAAACAAATACAAGTAAATACATATGCATAAATGTGAGTACAGTGTGCATATGTGCGCAATACTGACTGTTCTTGTATCAGAGTTTAAATCAGGCCCTATTTGCATTGGTAAACCGAGTTTGTTTTATTTTACTTTACTTTATTTGTCTGTTATTAAATGCATATTTTCACAATATTCCCATTTTTTCCATTATATTTATTTGTTTATTTTGAATCAATTTGTTATAAGAGCCGCTGATGATATTAACTTCTTTTTAATATCGTGTAAACAAATTGCAAATAATCGATTTTAAATTGTAAATACCCGCTTTGATATCGATAAAAAATATATATAATAGGATCGACCGCTGATATCCATAACGAATAAAATGGTAACAAAATACATTTCTAATGGGGTCTGCCACGCCTACTTCTGCCTGTAACATACATTCTCCCGAAGTTATTAACGCTTTACAGAGTATAAAAATTAAAGCTTTAAGCTTTACAATAAATCATTAATTTATTAGTTGAAACTATTAATCAATATTCTTTAAAAGAGTATCTGCTAGTCGAACCCACTACAGTTTCTAATGTGATTACTTTATCCGGAACACTAACACACCGATATGCCCATTGTAAAAATGAAGCTCAGTTTTACAGTTTCTGTTTCAGTTTCTGTTGCTGTCGTTGGCTTAATGCGGCTTCCTGAGCTGTTTGTGTTGCGTTTGGAATGCTTTTAAAAAGCCATTTATAAGCTTTAGTTCTATAACGGACTTTTACTGTAATTCCCCGCCTGTGTATTTTTATCGTTTATCGCTTTCAGTTATTCCCCACCCGCACTCTGCATGCATGTTTATTCATGTAGCAGCACATATAGTATGTATGTATGTATGTAAGTATGTATATATGCGGGAGTGTGTTTGTTAAAACCGAGCGGACATCTGCAGTTGCAAAGGGAATACGTAAATTTCCAGTCGGCCAGCGCAGTTACAGTGGGGTTTGGCAATATTTTTGGAACGGTTACGGGTTGGCAGTTATGGCCATTGGTACAAGCCAGCGATTTATAAGTTGAAATGCCATTTTAATGGATATTTCCGCCGCCCGACCGGGTACAACATATTTTGTGTAGTGTTAGTGTTTTTTGCCCGTTCGTATGTACTTTGGATACACTATGAAAGTTTTTGTTGATTTTGTAAAGTTTTTACACTTTGGGAAAAAATAAAAGAAAAATCTGCAAATGCTCACAATGGTGCTTCAAATGGATTCGAGTTGACTGTATTTGTTGAAGAGGGGTTTTTGCAAATATTTTGACGCTTTTGTAGACAGAGCCAACAAGTGCGAAACACTGCAGAGTGCAAACTGTTTGTCACTGCGAAAAACAAATTGTTGAACAAAAACGCTTTTCAATAAAATGAAATTTATTTGAAATACTTATTTGCTGCAACTATTATAAATAAATCAAACGCTAACTACATGTGAAATTCCATTTGCCATTGCAGTTCTGCCACGTGATGGGCCCCACATACGAGGACAACAGTATCAGTATCAAATCGGTGAATATTTAAGCTTAAATTGCACATCAGGGAAATCACATCCAGCCTCCCATCTGCAGTGGTTCGTCAATGAGCAACCGGTAAGTCTGTTAACACAGCTATCATCCAGCCAGGAGAAAAATCAAACTTTTAAAAACCTTCTTCACCTTTTTTTTGTGTTGGATTTTTTGTTGGTTTTTTGTTGGCTGTTTGTTGTTTGTTGCTGCTCGTTTTATACCTTTTTGCGCTCAAACGCGTCTACACTAATCAACCCTGTCCTGCCTACAGAAGTTGGCCCAACAAAAAATGTTAAAATTATGCATACAGTAAATATTTAAGCGCCTAACAACGCAGCAAACAATGGACCGCGGGACCGTGGGAGAACAAGAGGCATGTCCGAATCCCAGGCACAGCTGCCAAAGAAGGTGGCAGAAATTATTTCATGAGCAAAAATCATGTAACCGGCCAGGCTTTCCCCACCACCATCTCCCCCTCCCCACCCACGCTTTTTAGGGGCAAAGCCTTGGCATGGTTTATGGCATGTTGTTAGTTGTCTGTAGGTGTAGCTGGGCCATCCATCTGGCTGAAAGCTCGTTACACGTTTGCTGTAGCCGGAACACGAAACGGTTGCCGACCCAGTAGAACATTGTAGAATGAGAACTGGGAACTTAGGGACTGGGCATGGGTCTGGGACTGGGAATGGGTCTGAGCTGTAGCCCTCACTGCATTTTATAGTCAACGACGACTACATGGCACTCAAATTGTGTGAATCGAGGCGTTAAGGTACGAGTTAGTTCATTCTACCATGCTCCTGCTGAGCCCCGTGCTGCGTAGGCCGCCGTCCTGTGACCACTTTGTATAAATACTCGTACAAGAAAAATCAATAAGTGCGATTAGGCACGTTTCCCGGTTTATTTGCCCCACGACAATGGGGATTCTGTTCTCTTGGCTCAATAAAACAACATTTGTCTGGTTGTTGCTGGTTTTTCTTCTGCTTTTTTTATTTTCACCATCAACATTCGATAAAATATTATTTATATTCATTTCTTATATTTATTTTTTTATGGCTTGTTTGCTGTGCTGTAGTTTTACAGTTTGAGCTGGGGCTGTGGTTTTTTGTGTAATTTGTAATAAATGCCCATCATGACAGAGGAATATTTTGCAATTTTGGAAAACTTATAATAGTATTTGCATTGCTCTCTCCATTGGTCTTTGGGCCACAAAATGCCTTGGATACTTTTATTTAACATTCGTACTCGATCTCTTTCTCGTGCCGAGCTTTGTCTTGGAATGCGATAGGCATTTTAAATGCCCTCGATTTACAGGATCTGCCTTGCTGCTGCCTGTCCCTGTGTCAGGCCAACGGACAGTCCTTGGCATTTGCTGCATGTTTGTTCTGTCCGCCTGCCACAAACACCAGCAAAGGCAAAAGCCGAAGAATAGCAACAGTGAGGGAAGCAATTGCGAGCCAAACCCCTGGCAGCCCGTTTAATTTATGCCTTTAAACTTGCTTTCAAGTTTGGAATTCAAGAGCTTTGTAATTTTTATGGACGCCATAAAGAATGGCGAACCAATCGCATAACAAATGGCAACAATTTCGCTCACAAAGTGGCAAAACTGCCACCCGACCGAATTCAGTTCTGTTCAATCCACAAAACTCGCACTCCAACTCCACCTCCAACTCCAACTCAATTCAAATCTAATATACGAGTAGCTGCAAAAAAGTTCAAGCTATTTATTTGAGCATTTCACATTTTGTATCTGCACACCGTATTTTTCTTATTTATGGCGACGGGGCCAGCGCAAATGACTTCATTTTTCTCCGAGCATACGCTTCATAATGCCACCGAGTAAACCGAAAGCTAAAGTGCAAAGTGTGCGTCATTCCATCTACCATATACATACGCAGCTGCCCCACTCCACGTTGCCTCGCCTACAAATTTGCTGACAGCAGCAACATTAAAAGGGAGGAATTATAAAGCGGCTGCCTGAACTGGTAATTGTAACCTTCAGTTCTGACACCTCCATCTCCATCCCCACCTTGTTTCTCCGTCTCCGTGGGAGGGTCAGGGTTGCGTTGGCGTACAAAAGAACCATTTGCTTTTAGCTCAGCCCTTGAGCGTTTGCCAGACACGTCTGACACACCCCAGCGCATCTTTGTTGTTCTTGTCGTTGCCGTTGTCGTTGCTCATACGCCATGTATGTCATACGAAGGTTTAATAATAAAATGCAGTGCAGGCACACAACGTTTAACTTTCAACTGAGCAGAAACAGAGATAGAAAACGAGCAGAAAGAAACAGCAGGGACAGTTAAGGTCATGCACATTTACATACTAAACACTCTGCATGTCTGGCCATACCTTGCAGATACTGGATGAGCACTTCCTGCACAAATACAACGATATCGTTCACAAGCACGGGCTAATCACCTCAACGCTGGGTCTGCAGCTGGAGCTGGAGCCCCGACACTTTCACGATGGCGACATGCGAGTCAAGTGTCTGGCCAGCATATCCCCCGTGCTGTGGAAGGGCGGCAAGGAGAGCGTGTTGCAGCGTCGTCCTGGCATTATTGACAATCGCGAGACCATGCTGCTAGGTAAATGAAATGTTCTATCCATCCATTCGAGACAGCCAAATACAATTCCCTCTCATCACCTCTATCGTTTTATCTGTTGTTCTGTTTTTGTTCATCCACAGTTCGTAGTGCGGCTGGGCAGACGCAATGCAATCTGCTGCGCTTGTTGACCATTACCATCATACTGGCCCGCATCGGACAATGGCTGGCCCGACCTGAGCTGACCTAGAGTGAATCAGCATGATTTTCAATTCAATTCGATTCAATTCAATTCAATTCAATTGCAATTGCAGAGCATAAATGGTGATTTTGTATACTTTAAGTGTAATATCTTTAGTTGTTAAGCGAAAACCGTAACTGAAAACAGGAAACTCCCCGGCAAAACCCCTCAATAACCAATGGCCCAATCAAACGTATGTGCGTATTCATCGAAGCCACAATCAAAAACTCCCAAACACTTTAGAAAAATGTGGTAAATCTAGTGCAAATCAATACACACATACTGTCATTAACTGTTAACTCCGAAGACAGGAGGAAACCAGCCGACGGAAAACTTGCAGCGAACAGAAAAATATATATATACAAATACATATAAAAAGATACATTTAAATGTTTGCTTCATGTGTGTGTTCCTGGCAAAACGAAATCCAATTAGTAACATTTTGCGTGACAAAAACAGCATCGCAGTCCTTGCACACAGCCAAAGGATAGTGGAGCGTAGTTTCTCTGTAAATAATTGAATGAAACCAAAGGATGTTGCAAATTTCGCATCCATACACGCACACGTACTTGTAAGTATATAAATATATATATATATAAACATATATGCAAACATATGATCCTGAAATGTCATTTGCGTCAATTCCAATTTCAATTTCAATTTGGATACTCTGTATTTACTTTTATATAAATAAGTTTACTTAGTCAAAGGTGTCGAAAGTTCTAAACAAAAACTTGTATAATATTGTATTGGGTTTTAATCTACTCCATAGAAATAATATAAATTGACTCTACTCTGTTTGCATTGATTCTTTTGTTCAAATAAATATGGCAATGTTGTGTAAATTTCTAATTTTATACCTATGCGTTACAGTTAGTCGATAAACTTAGTAGCAGCTAAGTAATAATCAAGAATGTTAATTGAGTAAATTAGATTCTAAGCGATTTTATTTGTAGTTGAATGAGTCTATTCAATTCATTCAGAATACAAAATCAATTGACTTGTTTGTAGTTAATAAATTAAGCCACAATATGCCAACACTGGCAGTTATAACAACTATGATGAGACATCATAAACACACAGACAGACAGAAACACACAGTCTCACACACATCGTGTCTCTTTTGAGTGTTTATAATATAAATGTGAAAACGAACTTTGTGGCATTTTTACTGGATGCGCTGGGGTCTTGTCGCTGGCTTCTGTTCCCACACGTACTTTTTAATTTGTTTCTGCACACAGAGAAATGCAAAACAGAAAATGTTTAGATTTTCAAAAGTTCAACTTGTGTGAAGAGTTTTCCAAAATATTGGGTTGGATTTCAATTAGATACATGTTTATTTAGATGGTTATTGTAGCGCAACGAATTATAATATCTAAAATAATAGTTTTCTCACTACTTTGATAATTTATCGAACCATATCGACTATCACCACAATTAAGGCTAGAGCGAAGACGTATCGTACTTTACTTTAAAAGGTAAAAATTAAAACAAACTAATTTAAAAACAAATCGGGAATTGTTTAAACAATCAATAAACATTTATTTATTTATGCGGTGGAAAATAATCATAAATATTCAAACCTCAAGTATCTAATATGTAATTAAAATCGATAAATTTTAGATAACAAAAAGCACGTTCTTGCTCAGTTCAAGTAAACAAGGATCGGCTTGACCTTATAAAATATATGTAGGTATTTTTCTCTGAGTGCATCTGTACGTTTTTACTTTATATTTTATATACAGCAGACACGCATTCTGGCTAAATAACAAACATTAACACCTGCAAAACCGCAACTAACTTTGCACACAGGTGTTGAGCTCAGCGGGACTGTGTGTGCACCTGTTTCTTTCCTTCGGCCAAAGGACACCGCCATTACACAGAGTACAAAAAGGAGCAGCGTTAAAATACCACGTACAAATGTTGTATGCAAACAAACCGCAGTGCGCGGCACCCTTTCACGCACACACACACACACACACATGCAGACGGATACCGACACACAGACACAGATACAGACAGAGACAGAGGCAGACGCATGCATGGGGCAATGGCACGTACAAAATGGCGAGAAGCAGACTGCAAATGAAAAAATTGCGTGCATCCTTTTGGGCGAGAGCGTAAAAATAACAAAAAGTGAAAAGGAAACAAATTCAACTTGTGTTTATTTGCCGCACACAGGCGTTCCCATTTCGAGTCCCCTCCATTTTGATGGCGCACTAAACTTTATGCCATGCACATAAATAGAATTGCACGCAAAAACTCGCACAAAGGCCGCGACAAAAATGGCCGCAGGCGAGAGAGAGAGAGAGAGAGAGACAGATAGAGAGGCAGGCAGATGCCTAAGTGAATGAAAGGCACAGCACGCAAACGCAAGTCCAGGGGCTAGGTTCGTGCGTGACCCGAGTTAGGCGCCTTAGACTACCGCTTCCGGTGATAGGCGATAGGCGATAGGTGATGGGTGATGGGTCGGGCAGAGTTAATCTGCTCCTGCACCTTGGTAGGCTGGCCAAGATTTATGTTTGCATTGCATTGCATAAGTGGCGCCATTTAAATACCGCCTCCTGCCGGAACTCCAGCTGACCCGTAGCTCTTAGCCCTTAGCCCGTAGCCAGACTCAATCGGCCAGGAAGAGCGTAAAAATTTATTGCCAGTGATTGCATAGCTGATAAATTTATTTTGCACATTGCCACAACAAACAGGCCAACATTAACCCCGGCAGTGTTTGCAATTATGACGCCACAAACCGACATATACTATGCACCACAATATGCATGCAGGTGGGCGTACGTGTGTGCATATCCGGCGGAAGCGCCTGACTAAATTGCAGCACTAAAACAACAATTGCATTTGATTTAAGTTGCACTAAATTAGTTTTTAACAGTTGTGATTAATGAACATGCCAGACTTTTGAAAATGCTAAAACCAACACACCTCAATTATTATTTTATTCATTCTAAAACTCTTCTACACGCACCCTGTTTTTTCACTAAAATTATAATTTATTTATCATTAAATCGGACTGCAAGTTTTTCATTTTTTTTTTACAAATATATAAAATTAAATATAATAAAATATTTTTCAAAATTTGAAATTGTGAAAGTTTTATATTTTCGGTTGTAGAATTTAATAAAATTCAGCAAGTTTTTATTTTCGGTTTTTAGTAAGTTCAACAGCTAAATTTGAACTATAATTAAACCTATTTTCATATAGGCCTAGGTAGAAGTTTTTTTCAATGCTAAGGTCACTCGATAAGAATGTTTGGAAACATTTGAAATAGTAGCATATGACAAGCATACATTTTTAATTTATTTTTTTTATATATTTTTACTATATTATCTCTTACAGACCAGAATATATTTTAATTATGCAGCAAAATTAATTGAACTTTGAGCTTACAGTTAAGTAATTGCAGCCTTTTCAAGTCAATCTTTTGTGATTATTTTATAAGCTACTAAAATGAGTAGAATACAATATAATAATAAAATAATTTCATAAACAGAAAGTTAGGAAATATATTAAAAATATCCTCAAAATTTTATTATTATTCCATTGTGATAAATTGTGATAAATTGAATTTATATAGAATTTATACGGAAGGTAAATATTTGGAAATCAAAGCTTAATAAAATGAAAAGTAAAACTGCCAAGTCTTTGGCAAACAGTTGACTAACTACATTTTATAGATACACTTGGTTATTTTAAAAACAGTTCATGCATAATTTATGATTCTGAAAGGCATTGTGCTGCACTCGATGAATTTAACCCATTAGTGGCAAATCAAAATGCATTTTCCCTGTACAGCGAAGCGGAGCAACATAATAAAACGAAGGCGATTGGCAAAATGAAATGAAGCGCTACGTGTGGAGACAGTGTCCATAGTCAGAGCCATATAGGAGAAAAGGCCTGGCTTCGATTTACCTTTTTCTATTTGCATAATATTGATTCAGCTTCCATTTGCCACGTTCGAGCACGTAATGTCCTTTGAAAGCCATTCATCGTTATTGCAATGACATGGATTGTATAAATCAATCTGGACTATTGTGCTGCACTGAATTGGCTCACATCGCCGGACTATATGTCTCTATTGAAGCTGTAGCCATACTTCAAACAAATTCTTTTTTTTTTCGTTTAAAGGGCTTAAAAGCTCTGAAAACAATCGAACCCAACCATAACGGCCCAAAATCTCTATTAATAGGCGCTTCTTTTCAGCGCATGGTAATTAGAAGTATCATGCCCAGCTCAACCATTTATGCAGAAATGGAAACCGTCAGTCAAAACTGTATTCCAATGAAGTTGTGCCCCTGCAGAGCCTGCGGCTGCATAATAATGCTGCAGCCTTATGCTGCGCACCAAAAATGGTTCGAAATAACATTTTGCATGCCTATCTGATATTCACTATCGGAAGCCTCGTGGAGGTCGCTTAGCTGTTGTGTCATTGGCATAATGAAATTGGCATAGCTGTGACTGCTGTGGGCTCTGTTTTAGCCAAATTTGCATGCAAAACTACGCTCGTTATGTTATGAACGCCACAGTCCCCAGCTGGACACGCTGGGTGGATGCTGGCCAAACTGCCAACCATGGCTGATACACTTGCTGGCAACGGCTTTTCGACCGTTTGGCATTTTCAATTGTGGCCTGCAAGTCGCGGATATTAAGTGGTTCGGTTCAGTTCAGTTGAGCTGAGTTGGGCTTTTGCTTAACGCCCATCACTCTGCCCAGCACCAAGTGCTAATAGCTGCAACTACGCAGCTTGAATTTCACTCATCTGACCCAGTTTATGAATGCATTCCGAAGCAATTAACGGAATTGGCCAGAGTTAAGTGGATTATATATAACAGCAGCAAGTGTAAGTTGCAATTAGCATTCGACATTTGTGTTTACAGGCGCAGCAATACGATACGTTGTCTAAACAAGAAATAAAAACCTGGTAGGACTGGGCAGAACAGTCGGGCGGAGGGCTACAGTCGGACAAGACCGACAGTAGTAGACTCTGAACTTTGTGTTTCCATAATTATTGCACCACTACCATCTCTACCAAGCCAAGCGAATTGTCTCTTGCATATCTTCAACATAACAGACAGACTGACGGAAATAGCTATATCGACTCGGCTTGTCCTCTTGATCAACAATATATATTCCTTTCTTCACATTTTTCGTATGTCCCAACTTAATAGACTCTTTATACATTTCCTAAGCTGCAATTTTCAAGCCACATGCATTTATGTTTTCCATTTTCCACAAAGCAACATACAGTTGCAAGCAACTTAAATATTTGTGCAGATTTTGCCCATTAACCTTTGGAAGTTTCGCATGCTCTTTTGTATTGCTCGAAATGTGGCAGTAAACCGATAAGTTTGTTTGCAAAACTTTTGCATTTCTTTGCAGCTTCGTGGCATTGTTTTTAGCGTCGAATAACTTTGAGCATATTCCCTGCCACAAGGCAGTTCATTAGCATGCCGCATGCCGCAGCCAAAGAAAGAGACCCTGCCCGGCATCCAGACTGCCATTGGCAGCACCTTCTTGGTGCTGCTCTTGCTCTTGGTATTATCTGGCAGCCCTTATCTAGAATACATAAATTCCTGCCTAGACGCTCGTCGGCAAACTTTGCTGTGGTTCGATGTGTGGGGGCGCTAATTAAGACACGCAAAAAGCGGCGGCAAGACAAATGTTTTTGTGGCACGTAACCGGCGCGTCAATCTTAAAGTCGGCCTCCCAGGGTCTGGGAACGCCTCCGACTAAACATTTCTCACTGCGCCCAGACATATTTTGTTTTCTATTATTCTCTCTATTTGCTATTATTTAATTTTATTTTTACTTTCGGTGGGCAGCCACAAGTCACCGCCTCGTAAAAAATGTCAATGAAGTGATTTATAAAAACTTTTGCGAATGCCAAAATATGCTAATGTGGCTCGGTTAATCAGGGTGCCGCGTGATCAACAGGGCTGGCCAGCTCATTGGCCAGCCTGTTATTTGGCCCAGTAAACTGGCCGGCAATTTGTATTCAACATTCTAATAATGTCTTCATACACTGCGCCCTCAGTTTGTGGTCTCTTCATAAGTATATTTTTTGAGTGTTTCTTCCTTCTTTTTTTTTTGCGTGCAGCGGGTCGCACATTAAGTTTTAATGCCATATTTTATGCCAGCAAAATGTCCATAAATTTATTCACTGGCCAGCCGAGCTGTGTTGTGGCTGTGGGCTAATCAAATCAAAAGCGAGAGGCCCCACCCACACCACCGCCCAGCCGCAACGCCGCACCACAGAAACATAGAGCCACTGAGGCACCACAGCACCACAAGAATACGAGTAGCAATCCATGAATTACTAAGCAGACATGCAAAGTTTTTCAACCACCTCAGGAGTTAAAACTAAACAAAACTTATACGCACACATGTACGCTTGTCTAAGTATGCATGTGTGCGTGTGTATTGCTGCGCGTGTGTGTGAGTGTGTGTGTGTGTGGGCCATAAAAAGAAGAGCAGGCAATGTTGCGCATACGACGTGTTGCCGCTGCCCCCCGCTGCAGACGCTGGCAGAGCGCCAAAGTTGCTGCTGAACACAAACAGAAAGCATGCAAGCAACACACAACACACAATCATATACTTAGTTGAAACAACAACAACAACAACAACAAATAAAACAAGTACAACAACAAGTCCAATTGTTTTTGCTGCTTTTAGGGCAACTCCCGTAGGAAGTGCTTTCTAGGAAGGCGCATGTATAATTAGAGCTATGAAGCATGTCCGGTGAAGTTTGCCATTGAAATGCAACAACAATGCAACAACTGCCACACACCCCCGCTCTCTCATTCACCCCCCTCTTATGCAAACATTCAAATTCGCTTTATATGCAACGTTAAAGTTTGAATTGGACAAAAAAGTTGCGCTTGGCTGCGATATTATTCCAATGACTTCGGTTTTAACTATTGCTGTTGTTGTTGGCTTTTCCACTGCTGTTGTTGTTGTTGTTGTTGCTGACGACCAGATATATTTTATAATGCCACATGCAAGCATCACAGGAATTTTACATATGAATTCATGTGGCGGCTGCACATAGCTTAGCTACTGCACCTCAACATGCAAAGGTTAACCCGACAGAGTTGCAAGTACAACAACAAGGCTAGTAACTACTACAACAACAGCAGCAACAACAGCAGCAGCAACTGCAGCAGCAGCAGCAGCAACTGCCACAGCAGCAACACCTGCATGTTGGCCTAAGTCGAGCGAGAAGTCTGAGGCAACTTTATATGCAAGTTTATCCCTTGATTTATAGAATAATAAACATAAATGTGCACACACAACTTTCTGCCTCGGGTGCAAATGCCAAAAAGTCGGCTAAAGCTAAAAATACAAAAAATAAGTAAAATAAAAAATAATGAAAAGTGGCCCGTACGTTATAGCCATTCACAGGTCTGCAATGGTTTATCTCTGGATAAGCAAAGGGAGAGAATTAAGTTTGCAGGTGTTATCGTTTGGGCTGTCGCTTGATAGCCAGTCAGTCAGACAGTCACTCAGTCAGGACAATGAACTTTGGATTTTGATCCTTTATATTGTAAAAAGTAATTAAAATTATTTCTAATAAAAATAGTGCTTAAAAATCCAAACAGAATTGAATGTGTTACAAAATGTAGATTTTAAAGCCAAAAACTGTATTTTTCATAACTTTGTAATGCTTAAAACCCTGGTTTTTGGACCAAAGATCTTCCAATGTTTAAAAAAATTGGTTCTCTAGCTCTTACAGTTACCGAGATTTACGCGTTTATCCGGATGAACAGTCATACAGGCGGATAGACAGACAAATGGAAAGACAGATGGATATAGCTGTATCGACACAACTCGTCTATCAGATAAAGAATATATATATGTAATCTGTGGGATCTGTGGGATCTCCTTCTGCCTGTTACATGAGTTTGGACAAAGTTTGTAACCCTCTTTTAACCCATTTTTTGAGTAAAGGATCTAAATATGACAAACAAATAGAAATGAATTAAGTTCTGGCTTAAAGCTAGCATGTAATTCTAAGAGAGCTATAAGTTGGCATACGTTTTATTGGAACTGCTGTGAATTTTTAGATGGCTGCACCCAAATGCTGCCTGTGCCCGAGCTTAAAGAAATGCAATGAAACACGCAAACTGCAGCCTTACCCTTTGGCAGCGACACAAATGTTGCTGGCGTTTATTTTTATTGAGGGCCGCGTCGGTTTGCTTGGCTGTTGATGCCCTGGCATTGGCTTTTTGGGGTGCGCTGTTGCAAAATGGCGTCAATGTTGTGCACATTACGGTTAACGCGGCTTAAACAGGCAGAAGTTTAAAGCGCAACTTTATCGCCCGCTGCATGCGATGGCTGTGCAGTGCGAGAATCGTAATATATTCGACTGGCGGCAGTTGCAGGCGTCGCGTAATAATGTTAAATGTCAGGTGCAATGCAGTTGCCACTGCAGTTGCCATTGCAATTGCAATCGAAGTCGAAGCCGTTGCCGAAGCCAAAGCCAGCAGCTAATTAAGTTGCCCCAAACTCACTCCAGCAACAGCTGCAGCAGTCGCTGTAAGTTGCCATAAAATATGCGCAGAGTTGCTCTACGATTTCGCATTGGGATTGCGTTTGGGTTTGAATTTGCCAGCACTTGGCTTTGGACCCGAACAGCGTTTATTGCCAGCAGTTGCATTGAGCCACATGCACTTAATGGCACTGGCCAAAGCAGCCATGTTGAGTGTGGAAAGTCGATTCGAGTCATGAAGTTTTCATTTGTTTTTCGTTTCAAATTTACACACAACACGCTACGCAAACCGAACTGCGCTGCGGGTGGGCGGCGTGGGTTTTTCCCTCAGACGTAAGACGTAAGACGGAAGTTCTGTCTAGTATATTAATGTCTTACTTACCTTGCAAGTGGCAGCTTTAAGCAGCCAACCAGCTCATTCATACATATGTCAGCCACATGTAAGCTCAATGAAGCTTAAGATACTTGCATCGCACATATGTACATATATATGTATGTACGTATGGGGTATATACATTTCTGTACATATGTACAAGTCCGCCCATTGCACATTAGCAAAATGTGTTTGCATTTCCGGCAACAAATGGCAGGGCCTGCAGCTGCAATTACACTTCAAGCTGTTTCTGCTCTAGGTAAGCTTGGTAAGCTTTGTTCCTGGCTGTTGCCTTTAAGTCTGCATACTGTTTGTGGCAATGTCTAATGAAAATTACTGAGAAATGAACCAAAAAATAAATAAGTTTTACTCTGAAGAATAATGTGTTTAGTCAAACGGTCTTAAGCAAATTGTATTTGTAGAGTTGGCAGCTTTAACTTTATGTATTTTATTGATTTGTTTATTGGAGTATCTAGTTTAATACCGGATGCCCACGAGCACAAAATGTGAGATTCATTTTGGATGACGCTCATTCTGTGGCAGAATGAATTCGATTATTGATGCTGATCAAGAATATACTTATAATACTATTCTACTCTGTGTGGTCTGATTCACTCTCTTCTACTTTTAACAAAACAATTCTTTGCCCAACCCATTTGAGAAAGAAACTTTCCTTGGCTCAACTTAAAGTCTGCCCTATTTAATTACCAAATTCGTATTTATGGCGTTATATTTTTTAATTAAATGCCCCTACACACTTACAGTCGATGGCAGCACCGCCTACTGTAAATTTATCATATTAACTGAGGTTTTAGAGCGCATTTCGGCCAATAACTTTGTAGGCATTAGCTCATCATCAATTTGTTGCCTTATGAAATTGGCAGCAATCACGTTATGTTCAGTCAGACACACCCAACCCACATTTATATATTCACCATACACCCTACACCCAACGGCTTTCATACATTCATAGCTTCATACCTTCTGGCTTAGCTCGTTTATTTGTGTAATTTTCAAAGTGAGTTTGTTCGCATGACTTATAGGTGGTCCGCCTCCATCGTTTCAGGTGCTTTCAGTTGCGAGTCCTTTGGCTTTTGGTCTAACGCTTTGCTAAGTCTGTGAGTCATTCATTTCCTTTCTCGTTGATTAAATACCAAAATTGTTTGACTTTATTTACGCGCATGCAATTAATTAAATTACCGGCGAACAGAAAACCATCAGGCGGGTAAATTTCCATACATCAAATCGAATGAACGAATGAAAAGCATTTCAAAGCAAATAGAGCAGACATAAAAATGATAGAGCAGGCTTTTGATTTTCGCATATTGAATAATCATTTAAGCAGGCGCCACATAATGCAAATTTCAATTTATGCAGCGCCAAAGAGACTTTTGCTTTCCCCATTGCTGTTTAGTTCAAAGTTTACGACTTTCTTTCATGTCTGTTTGTCATTTAAGTGTAACACGCCAGTGTTGGCATAATGACGAAATTGCGTTTTTAGTTCGGTTCAGTCGCCATGAAAGCAGCCTTTTTCAGATCCCATACATCATGTATTTTCTATAATATAAAACACATTAAGTCTGTCAGGTTGTGGCACGTGCCGCCAAACGGCGCGACGTTGCCAATAAAGCCAAAGCCCCTAATATAAATAGCGCAATATACCTACATACTATACATAAATACATACATATACATACAGGGTGTACATATTATATACATAGTAAATATGCTAACGACCATAAAAATGAGGAAATTTACAATGAAAACACCCGGCTGGTCCCATAATCATTTCATTCAATTGCAAATGTCAGGCGTGTAAATTTATAATTAAATTACTTGAAGTTTAACTACATTGAATGCAATCGCACTTGAATAATTGATTATAACAAATTAATTTTGTTAAACAGCCGGCCTAAGTGCGTGCCGCATAATTAAATACTCACTGTTGTTGTGATAATTAGCTAGACTTGCAATTAACTGCGAAACACACGCAGTTGTTCCATCACAAGTCCTGCTGAATATTTTATAAACAATTTAAAACGCATTTTAAACAAAAATTTCATCTCTTATTCTATGTGAAATACAATTCATTCCAATTTAAAAATATATTAGGTTGTTTGGGAATGACATACCGGTTTTTACATTCAAATTTCACGCTTCGCTTGTGAAGTCAAATATAATGGTATCTGGCAATGCTGTATATCATTTGAAAGGTATTGGCAACACCTTTAAAATGACATATAGTTTGTTTACATGAGCTTCCACGTTAAAAAATTACAATTGATTGAAATGGAGTTCACAAACACAGAAATTCGGGCAATTTTTAAATTTTATTTCGCACAAGGAAAAACTGCTGCGGAATCTCGCAGACAGATTATTGCTGTCTTAGGAGATAACAAACTTTCGATAAAAAATGCCGAACAGTGGTTTAGGCGATTCCGAAGTGGCAATTTTGATACCGAAACACCCAAGCCTTCCGGACGACCAGTGACCGTTGATACGGATAAAATCATGGAAATAGTGGATCGAGATCGTCATGTGACTATTAGAACCATCGCAGCGGAGCTGCAACTAAGCACGGAAACCGTCCATAGGCATTTAAAGTCGAGAAATTTAAAAAATCTTTGTTGCACCGTAATAAACTTGACTCATTTCTGGATCGGTTAGTCACTGGTGATGAAAAATGGATCACATATGACAACATAAAGCGTAAAAGATCCTGGTCGAAGCACGGTGAGTCGTCTCAAACGGTGGCAAAGCCAAGACTGACGGCTCGGAAGGTGTTGCTGAGTGTATGCTGGGATATCAAAGGAATTATCCATTATGAAGTGATGCCCTATGGCCAAACCATCAATTCTGACCTCTACTGTGAACAACTAAGCACGGAAACCGTCCATAGGCATTTAATGTCGAGAAATTTAACAAAAAAGCTCGAAAAAAAAACAAAAAACCCCATACATCTTTGGTGACGCGTAACAAGCTACGGGAGCTTGGTTGGGAAGTGTTAATGCATCCACCTTACAGTCCGGACATTGCCCCAAGCGATTACCATCTGTTTTTGGCCATGCAAAATTTTCTCGATGGACAAAAATTGAGTTTAAGGGAGGATTGTAAAAATCGAATCGCCGAGTTTTTTGCCAGTAGGGACAAGGACTTCTTTAGGAGAGGCATATACAAGTTACCATCAAAATGGCAGAAAATCATCGAAAACAACGGTACATATATCACTTAAATCGGACAATGCTAACTATATTAAAATAGTCGTCAAAAGTCAATAAAGAAACCGGTATGTCATTACCAAACAACCTAATATATAAGCCATTAAAAAATGATTTTTAAGCAAATAACTGTTTTAAATTACAATTTGCAATTTTTATATAAACGAAATATAATACTTTAAAACAAATAAACATGAAATAAAAATAAAAATGCACTTTTACAAAAAAATATACTTTTAACTTTCAGATGGCGTGTTTTATAAGGAATATGCAAAATAAAAACAAAAATCAACAAAAACACTGACGATGAACAAAAAATGATATAAAATATACAAATACATATATTTATACACTGGAAATAATTTAAATTGGATTAAGAAAAAATATATGTATTTTTAAATTTAAAAATATGAGTGTAAAATATATTATATATAAATTTTATTAAAATAAAAAAAAAAACAATTTATAAAAAATGGTGTGTCTGTATTGGGATTCGAACCCACGACCTCATGCTTCACTTTAAAATAGTAATAATAATACTGTAATTGAAATGAATTGTTGAAATGAAAAAAAGTATTTGTCAGAAGTGGGATTCGAACCCACGCCCTCAGAGAGGACCAGAACGCTCACAAGAACCTTTCTAGGAAAGGCAAGACTTTAAACGCCTTGAGTCTGGCGCCTTAGACCGCTCGGCCATCCTGACATGTTGAGCTGCCGCCGCCCAATTGCCCTTATCAACTCTATCAGATCAACGCATGTCAGGCACAAATTTAAACTTATTTTTAGAACAACAACAACAACAACAACAATAACAACTGATGCTCTGTATGCTTTTCCAACAACAACAAACACGCGTTTTCACACCAGTTCCAACGTCAGCGTCAACGTCAACGTCGCGACGCGTCGCATGTTTGCCGTTTATTTTTAGCGCCGCCATGTGCTGGTTCTTGTTTTCTTTCTCACTCTCGTTCTCATTCGCTCTCCCATTCTCCCACTCTCGTGCTCGCTCTCCGAAAGTTTGCGTGTGTGTGTGTTTTCGGAGCGCGCTGTGAACTTTTTTTTTAATTGTTGCATTGTTAAGCGCTAAGTGGTGCATACTTTTGGGCATTCAATTTGTGAGCAAGCTGAATGAATGTGGGAATTTAAAGTATACTTTTGGGCTGAGTTGTTAGTGAATAGCACAGGGTGCACTGTTGCCAAATCCGCTTTTTCCCGCCAAATCTGGCTGTTTTTGCAGAACAGTTGCTTGGAAAATTGTGGAAAAAATTGTTTGGTTAGTATTTCCGTAAATTTCACAGCATATATGCTAAAATAAGTAAGAATTATAGATAAGTTGTTGTTATTTATTCGAATTAAAATTAAAACACAAATTTAAATTGATTTGCAGCATGTATAAAGTTAAAAAATGTGAAAAAACTTGGAAAATTTTTGAATTCCAATTGTTTATGGAAAATCTGTAGAATACTTTGTGTTTTTTGTATATGTTTAGCCTTATAATCGTGGGTTTTCCGCTTAAAACAGCATTTTTTTTTTTCTCAACAAAAAATGTTCAACACTGACAGAGTGGCACACAGGGTGTTTAGCTCAAAGTTGAAATCAAAATGAATTGCGCCCAAAAGTTTGGAAAATTACGTTCATTTTGTGATTTCACTATTATTGACTCTGCACTTGGAATGATGGTACATTAATCGCTGGCACAGACAGACAGTCCGAAGGGGGCGGGGCGAATTTGTGGAAGCGACCTTCATGCAGTCAATTCGATTTCAATTTATCAAATGCTTCAGCAAGTTCTCTAATTGAATTTCATCTTGGCATAATTCACAAAATATAACATTTCAATGCGGAGTGCGGCACAAAAGACATTTTACACAAAAATTCCATCCTCCTTTGATACAATTCATTCAGCCAAGATACTCAAATCTATTATATGTTGCTCGATTTGCTCCACTGTTGTGGAGATACTGTGGGGCTTGTGCCGAGGCTGTCGCAATCTCATTGAGCAGATTCCCTGCCACATCAACGCGATAAGTTCGCTTATAAATCACAAATGCCCCCGGCCAGAGAACGAGCTAACCAAGGATCCAGCTGGAGCTCAAGTTCGAGTCGGCGGCGCTTGCTTTTAAATCGATGAGCATCGCAAAATTGACAATGATTTTTTAAAAATAATTTTATTACTTCATTCAGTGGGGCAGCCATGCAGACGGACGCATATACTACCAATGGTACATAACGGCAATGGCAGGCAGTCCATCAGGATTGGCAGGACCCTGTGATTGGATGCAGTCATGCGCGAATGTAAACGCTGCCTCGAACCACTCAAGAAGCACTAATACTTATACATTTTTGCCAGTTTATGCGTTGCTTTTTAATTAAATGACCAAAATAAATTTTAATTATTTCAATTATCTGCTCTGCGAACTCATTTCGCAGTTGCGCGTTAACTTAACGTCTTTATTATCAGTCGACACAAACTGTCTTGGGCCAGCGTGCATCGTACTGCCTGATTACATAACTGAGTTTCTTGATGGCCAAATCTACCTGCTCGTCATTCACCTGATGATACAGCACCAGGCGCATGAATTCCCAATTGCGTGCGCTCGCCTTCAGCACAATTCCAGCTCCATTTTTGTCCGAAACCCCAGCGGTAATTTCCTCAGGCTCCACCAATGCCAATCTCTCGGCAAACTGTGCGGCGTTGAGCGCGGGCTGTTTAATTTGCACCAAAAGAATGTTGGTCTGCACTGTGGGCAAATCCACAACAATGTTTGGGCTGCGCAGCTGATCAATGGCTGTTGAATATTCAGATTCACAAGTTGCAAATAAAAACCAGTATGGACTATGGAAAATCAGTTCAGCGTAAGGCTACGGTCGGCTGTAACCGACAGTAGGACCCCTGCACTTTGGCTCTTTATTGGCAGCCCAGCCTATGCCTAATAGAGCGATCTTATCTTTGAAATTACTGCTGTGGTTATTTTGGTTAGCGAGGGAAGGAAGTGAAGTATCGAAAAACTAAAACAAACTTGCGGCTTAAAAGAACCTACATAACAAACATTGTGTCTCTTGCTCTTACAGTTTGCGAGATAAAAGTGTTCATACGAACGGACAGACGGACGGATAGACGGCAACTGCTATATTGTCTCAGCTCGTTGTTTTGATCAAGAATATATATACTTTGTGGGGTTTACCACACCTTCCTCTGGGACTGAACAGACCCTTTTGTACTTTTTTTTTACGGGGTTTGCAAAACGATGTAGCCCAACGATTTACCTGTGGCAATGCGCTTAGTGCGCTCATGGTCCTTGCCCAGCAGCGGCACCACCTGCTCCAGTCCCACAAGCCCCGCGGCAGCCAATATGCCAGCCTGCCTCATGCCACCGCCCAGTGCCTTGCGCAGGCGATGCGCTCTGCAAAACAACATGGAGCAAGTTAAGTTCAGTGTCAGCCTTAGGCTCGATTACTCACTCCTTAATGAAGGCCTTGGAACCGACCAGCACGGAGCCCACAGGCGCGGATAGGCCCTTGCTGAGGCACACGGACACCGAGTCAAAGTCACGTGTAATGCGGTCTACGCCAACACCCAAAACCTCGGCCGCATTAAAGATTCTGGCTCCGTCCATGTGCAGGGCAATCCGATCGACGCCGACGCCAGGACAACGGACCAAAGCCGCCAGCTCGTCCAGATAGGACAGCGGAATCACCTTGCCGCCACAGATGTTGTGGGTGTTTTCCACCACAACCAGGGAGGTAATAGGCTCATGGCAGTCGTCATATCCTCGTATCTTGTTGCGCAGCTCGGACAGACTGAAGGTGCCGTCTGGCTGATTCTTAATCGTGGCTAATTGGACGCCGGCC
The DNA here is from genome assembly GCA_035045125.1 of Hypselothyrea guttata. Classification (NCBI taxonomy): domain Eukaryota; kingdom Metazoa; phylum Arthropoda; class Insecta; order Diptera; family Drosophilidae; genus Hypselothyrea; species Hypselothyrea guttata. The sequence continues at coordinate 106,672 of JAWNNJ010002004.1, forward strand.
AAATGTGCAGCGCCACCTGAAAGGCAAGAGTGCAACAAGAAGGATGCACTGCATCTACTCGAATGGCTTGTTGGCATGCACTGCCAAGTCTTACCTTGCTCGTACAGAAAGACGTGCGATAAATCGCCCACGATGGCCTCCGAACCTCGGCGACTGCAATGAACCATGGCTGTAAGTGGAAGATGAAGAAGGTGAGTTCAAGGAGCAGTTCAAGTGCCAAGCTGGCACAGTTGCAGTCTGTAAAGTTATGAGTGTGGAGTACCTAGTACCAGGGCTGCCAACCGTGCAAGAAACCGGCAAAGTTTCTAAAACTCAACCCGGTTTGAACCAAATAATTCGTTTTAATTGAACCAATTCTATCAGTTCCTTATTAACCTCCATTATAAAACACTTTTTATATGTAGAGCTTATCTTAAACCCTTTACATTTATACTTTTAGTTGTTCTAATACAAGTTAAAATTTTTAAAATTTTATTATTAACAAAGTTCCTGCTAACATAGCAAATCTTTCTCAGGCGAACCGGAACCAAAGCCAAGATGCTGAACCTGCTTTTTCGAACTAAAACCGGTTATTGAACGGGATTCGCTTGTCTGACGATTTGTTTTGGTTTTGCAGAACTTGTTCAAGGAGTCTCAAGCGCATAGCTAAGACGATTGAAGTCAGTGGAGTTATGAGTCAAGTGTGCTTCGTACTGCCACTCGTTGCTTTTAATAAAATGGAAATTCCATTAGAAATATTAATTCGAGTGGGCGCATAAATTGTCACGAGCCCAAGTTCACAATGCAACTGCCAGGGCTGCTGCCGGGCACACGTCCAATATTGAAGTACATAAAAATTAATGTTATGTATATGGTCGCCCTTAACCTTTACGATTATGAGCCTGATGCATGATATGAACGTTGTTTTCTTGGCCTCTCCTTTGGTCTCTTTTGGCATTTGTTTTTACACCTTTTCCACTTGCTTTCGGTGGCTTTGAGGTTTCGCATTACTCATGGCGCCAGAGCCGCACTTTAAGCTAATAAACATTAGCGAGATAGAGCCGGGAGTCATTTTAAACTAATATATACATTGGCAAGGTTCGAGCGAATGGCACGATTTATTAAAGATTCAGAGCTCAAACTGCTGAGCAGCGTTATTTATGTGCACGTCGTGCCACTTACTTGCCAGTAGATTTCCCATGGTGCCGCTGGGCACAAATAGGCCCGCCTCCTTGCCAAATAAGCCGGCCATCTTGGTCTCCAGCTCATCGATGGTGGGGTCCTCTCCGAACACATTGTCGCCCACCACAGCCTCGGCCATGCGTGTCCTCATCTCGGCTGTCGGCAGACTCACAGTGTCCGAGCGCATATCCACAACGGTGTTCGCCATTTTGTATATGTTTCTGTTACGGATTGTGAATTGTGGATTGCGGAAGTTAGTTATACATGTGGGCTTCTAGTGCCACTGTGGCTGCAACTTGTATCAATTTTGCGGCTTGGCTTGCCAGGCCAAAAGTCAATTCAATTACTCGAATTTGCATAACTAGTTGATGGCAACTGCTCGAGTGTCAACTGAGGTGAAATTGAGGCCTCTCCATATATATGAAATTAACACAAAAATCTGCCAGTTTGCATTAGCATTAATGTATTGATAAGGCCTGACGCCTGACGTGTACGTTGTTCAAACAGATAGTTCTATAAACTCATTAATAAACACTTTCAGATATAGCCACACCTTATCACTTTACTGATAATGCGCTAATAAATAAATCGACAGGCCCTCGTTGCCAACAGATTTAAGTTTTACAAACCCAAATAAATCAATAAAAAAAAATATTTGTTTCTAATTATAAACGAGATCCACATGGATTTCAAGAACAAACGCTGCAAACACGTGAAATATTTATAAATAACTTGCAGCACAAGAAAACAACTTGGGTTTGGCAAAGAAAAAAAAGTAATTGAAGAAGTGGAATATCAAGTTCCTTTCATACGCAAACCACATTCACGTACAAAAGCAGATTCTAATTGAGGAAGACGAACACACGACTTGCTCTATTGAAAGCAGAGAAAAAACTAAATTGGAATTGCTTTCAGCGCAACGCAAGTGCTAACTGAGCCTCCAGCGGAGAAAATGTCCCAAGAGCGCGGAAGAAACGATTACACTCAGCTGAGTGTGAGCGGCGATCCATAGTAGAGCATAGGGCACAGTGGAACAAGTTGTGTTTAGGCTGGGCAAAAAATATATATAATAAATATAATATTTTCTTAAATTATAGCTAAAATATAAAATAGTTTTACTCTATTTGTGTAAATAAATTAAATGTTTCAATTTCACCCAGAATTGAAAATTTAACTTGATGGCGTCAGCTGATATTTGTAGGTATATTGGCAATAGATGGTTCAGAATCCTAATTTGCTGAGATGTTTCCATTTTCCAAAGCATATAAAGTTGTTCCTAGGCCCATTTCAATTTTGTTTCATATAAATGAGAGTCATAAATTACCAAAATGCATATTCTCTTCAAAAGGCGTTGAATTTTTGGCGAATGATGACTGAAAGCAATAGAAACAATATAACCGAAAAGAACGACGAATAATTGCACACAGGTAACGTGAAAATTAACTGTTGCTTTGCGGATCCGTTTTTAAGTTATGAGCAATTGTAAACAAAGCGTACAGGGTGTTCTTATTTGACAACCAACATACGCGATAATTTCATCTAAAAATCAGCATTAAATCCCGATGTTGATTCAATTGCATATTCAACTCCGAAATGTCGCTCCTTAGTGGTCACCTTCTGCATATAAATTTTATATGAATTGCAATTGCAATTTTACAGTTGACAGCAGAGTTTTTTAGCCTGTAAATAAATAATAAATTTAAATAATTAAGATATACTTACGCAAATCAATCGATTCACAAAAGACTTGTTTATGTTTCTTTGGTATTTTTTATTCAATGTTTCTGAAATTTTTACTAAAATTGTTCTACTTCTAACAGTTGTTTCATTAAGTTATCCTCACGTTACGTTTAGTTTCTTTGCATTTTACACTTCTGAATTGGCCAACAAACAAATTGCAATGCGTCGCATTGTGTCACGTTCAACTACATTAGGTACGAGTTACAAATGTACATTAAAAACAAACGAAATTAACTACGTTTATGATCAATAATAATATGGTAATAATAATATAATAATAATTATTAATTAACAGTAGTTTGATAACTCTTGAAGTACATCTTTTCATGTTGGAACTAATTGACTAACTAAAGAGACAATAAACACAACATGTGCCCACTGTGAGTACGGTGGGCAACAGTGGTACACATTATGATAAAGCTACGTCTGATATTTTCGATCGCATAGTGCTGTAATCTTACCAACTAAATTTGCAACAAATTCTCTTACTTCGTTTTGTTTTTGGATATATAGATAAATATACATTCATACATACAATGTTGTTTTGTAAAATTTATGAAAGAATTATAAATAAATATTTAGCAAATAGTTGTGTTGGTTATAGTCTTTTCAAGAAGTTTTCACTCGAGTGCAATGTAGAATTTAGCTTAAGCTAACTCTCAATTTAAGTTCGTATTGTTAATGCTATGTAGTATGTGTGTTATTCTGCTTTTGGCACCCACTGTAGCGTCTGCTACACAATTTAGCTGCTCAGGAATAAGTAAGTGTATATTCGTCTATGTTTAGGTGTGCTCTAGGTACTTCATTCTGAATCAAACCCAAACCGATTGATTCACCTCTGCTTGGCTAACTTAGTTAGATGCTAAAACAAAACTCAACCAAAAACTGCACACAATATACAATGATTTGTTTGGTTGCTCTCAGTTGTTTTCTTTTGGTTTTTTTTGGTATGTGCAGACTGAGCTGCAAGGATATCGCTGGGCAGCGCGACCTTTTACAAAGGTCCCTGTAACGATTTGAACTCTTACATCTAGACAGTACACAAGACACTCAATTAATAACTATGTTTATACTCTAATTCAGTAATTTGTGAACCTAGCGCTATGACGACACGTCCGTATCGGACCCATCCAGATCGCCAGGTGGATTGCGTTTGATGCAGTCCCGTATGCTCTGTAGTACGATGCCAGTACGTCGGTCCAATGCATCCAGATGCGGCTCCCAGAGCACCGGGCTGACGGGATCCAGGCTGAGAGATTCGCGCATCACCTGCGACAGCGGCCTGGCTCCATTGTGGAATCTAGAGATAAATTAACGAAGCCATGAGCACTCGTACATAGCATAAACAGAGGGGTTTGTGGCATACTCACTCCATTAGCTTCGTGAGCGTCGTCTTGCGTATCAGGCAGCACTGGAGCAACGGCGCCAATATGGAGAGCTCATCGTGGAATGGACGCCCGAAGCCGCGCCCATGATCCAAGTGCAATGGAAACGTCTCGTTGCCGTAAATTCTGCAACGATAACGATGGGAAGCAAGTGTTAACTTAACATTGTGCATACGCCCCGTGTGCATGCGGAGGTATGAGCATAATTGCCGGCAAATGTGATTAGAGGCAAACCCCAGGGATTGGCTTTACATGATCGGGCGTCAGCTCAGCAGAAAGGCTTTGCATAACAAACAAGAATGTCGGGAAGGCAGAAAGGCAGGAAGGCAGCTGTGGCAGCCTGGCAGTGTCTGCCTTCTTGAGCTGCAGACAGATGCTGTTCGATTTTGCATGTGTGCATGAAAATATCTTTCCGAAGCATTAACATGCAGCAGCATATCCTTGCCAAATGCTGGCAAGCAGCTCTGGCAGTAAGTGGCATCAGTGGCAACATAGCCAGCACCGGCATCGGCATATGGAGCGTATACGTAACGTAACGAAACGTAGGCATGAAGCCAACAACGTCATTTATGCGGAAATAAGCCAATCACATTATGTCTGCTGCCAAGAATCCATTTGTGCCCCAGCTACAACTGGGTCAATACTCACTTGAACGTCTCGTAATGATGACGATCCATGTTGCCGGTGAGAAAATCAAATACAGCCATATCCATTAGGTCCAGCAGACGGCGGCCCTCGTCGTAGGGCGGAATATCGCGCACCTAGAAGACAATCAAATGTAAAATTAAATTGCAGCAAAGGGAAACGAAAGGAAAGCAATGTTGAGCGGAGAATGTCTTAATTAAGTCCGAGGCGATTGCCTGCACAATGGCTGCTCGAGCAGCAGTAACAAATAAAAACATTTGCATTCCGTTCGAGCTAAAATGCAAATTGAGTCAAAGTAACCACAGCAGCAGGATATGCTGCAGACAAAGCATGGCGGGCACAACCGGAAGTGGAAATGAAAATGGCACACAAAATTGGAGTAACCAAAGCAACTCGTACTGGCTCTCTCACATTCTCCTTTTGCTCCTTTCCTAGCATAAGTAGCCAGCTGAGCTTATCGTTTACTTACCAGAGCACAATAATTGGCATCTGTCTCCCACTGAGCCTTCTTGCGTTTGTGATAGGAGCGCCGCCAAGGATGTCGCCAGAGCTGCGTGAAGATAGAGAAAATCAATATCAATTTTATCAGCTGAATATAAAAATCCAAAGCTCTGTGGAGTATCATTAATATGCCGCACAGAGTGCGCGGGTGACCAGCTCGAAACATTTCTTGCTCATCTTGCAGTACGACAATATTATTATTATTTTTATTTTTATTGCTTTTCATTCCGCTCGCCTTCTCAAAGTTGCTGCAGCACTACAAGCGAAATTAATTTTGCTTAAATAAAATTATTTGCTAGGCTGCCACAAGAAGCAATAAAACTTGCTCTTGGCTTTGCCACTTCGCCTCTCCTCTCAAACTCTTCTCCTCTCTCATACTCTCGTCATACTCTCGGCTTACTTACCTTGCGTCCCTATGCAATTGGCAATGTGCAAAGCGCGCGTTTTGGTTGAGGGGAGCGTTTTAGGATCGCGGGGACAACAACAACAACAGTTACCAAAAATATGTAGAAGAATTAAAAAAAGAAGGTTGAGAAAAAAATGCATAATAATAAAAGCGCTGCGCGTGGTTGAGATGATGTTGGGGGGCCTGCAACTGGGCGTGGCAGGTCCGTGTAATGACCGGAAGCCAGCACGGGCCACAGAATGCAGCAAGCAGCAGGCAGCAGGCAAGCAGGAGGCGCTAAGTAAATAGAAAGCGGCAAGCGAAAAAAATTGCAGCAGCATCAAAAAGCAAACACAAAGCCAACACATAAAAGCCAGGTAAGTTAACGGTAAGGCAACATAGCAACGCTATGGCGGCAGCAGAAATATTTGCATAAAAAGCAGACCACCCCACATAAACTGCATAAATCAAGCAAAATTAAATTCCCGCTAAAAGACAACAGCGTGCAAAAGCAGCTAAAGCTGCACAAAAAAATGCGAGCCACAATGTTGCAAGTATGAGGTGAATACTACAATTTGATTTGTGTTTGCGTTGAATGCCCGAAAAAAATCAGCACAAATTCAAGCCAAAGACTTTTCGTTAAATTTAACATAAATTTAAAATGACAATGAAATTTAATGAGGCCAATTCTAATGATTTATGTAAATAACAGTTAGGTGGAATTTTTCTCAGTGTTTAGTGTTGCGCAAGTGAAATTAACAAGCGTGCAAATCATATTTGCAACTTAATTAAAATTCTGCATTGTTGGACGTTTGTTTGTTATTTTTCTATTACTGCTGCTGCCCTCGGGCTGCTGAATAGTTGCAGTAACAAAAGTGAAGGGAAAACCAGTGGAAAGCATAACAGCCACAACACCTCAGTATTATCTTTTTTTACCCTCTAACGGTACTAAAGAAAAATGATCTCCTGTGCATAATTTACAGTTTTGCCTTACGCTAAATCTCAAGTATACACTTAACCATTTTCTACTTGTTAACTGTTCGAGGGCCAGCCGAAAGCAAGCCGAAAGAAAAGTCGTTCGACTATCGGATATCCTTTGCTCACATTTGAATCATTTGATTCAGGAATATATTAATAGAATATAGAAAAATACAGCTGGGGAAACTATTTATAATATTTGCAAAACAAACGAATATGTTTGTGACTATGAACTTGAAAATAAAGAAAGAAAGGAATCTTTTTTAAAAAACATTTATACTTTAAAATACGAAGAAAATTACAATAACAAATCTTGAAAAATCGATGAAGAGAAAACGATATTAAACCTTTTTTTTTATCAAACTATTTTCTAACCCAATTCCAGACATATAGTTGCAAATCATGTGTAATAATTCTGTCTGTGACACCCCATTTGGTACACGCCGAGGGTATGGTAAAAAAATAAAGAGAATTATTCCTTTGAGGCACAGGCCCAAAATAAAAAAAATATACTAAAAGAAAAATGTTTTAGCTGCGGCAAATCTGTCTGCAAAATACTAGGGGACACGGTCAAAGGGATAAACCCTTTTTCTACGCATCTAAGGAGCCAGAAGAGGCTGCCTGGCTGGCTGCAAGCTTATGGAGTTTGAGTTTCTGGTTTAAATTTTCAGTTATTTGCATTTAAAAGCCGCTGCTTCTGTCCTTTTTTGATGGAGTGGACTCTAGAATTTATTAACGTCCGTCCGGGACATTGCATTTATATTTCATTTTACGCTTTACGAGTCGCTGAAGAACTGATACAATATTTTTGTTTTTAATTCCAGCGCCGGGCGCCAGAATGAATGAATGAATGACCGAATGAGTGAATAAATGAATGAGTGGATGACTGAATGAAATTGCCAAGTGGCAACGCAAACAAAGGATACAAAATAAAAAATTATGCAAATTAAAAGCGAGTTTTTGGGGCCAGCAATGAAGCGATGAAGTGCCCTCCAAGTAACTAGTTAAAATTCTCTCTCTGATTTTCCAGCAAATAAACTCCGCGCCCACCGCCCACTGGGCGGAGCATTTAGCTTAAAGCGAGAGCTTACACAGCTTTCCATTTGGGCCAGACAGGCAGCTTACCTGTTGCAGGTCAGATGCCACACTGAGCACCCTGAGCACCCAGAGCACCCTGCTTACATGCTACGAGTAAGTAAATAATGTGATTTGTTATTTAGTTTGACCAAGCGCACGAAATTAGTAATGAAAGCGAGCGGAGCATATAAATTGTAATCTGGCGTTGCGTTGAGAGTTTGCCGTGCATTAATCAAATACCACTTAGTTGGACCCACTACATGTGCTCCATAAGCTGCCTTTTTGTGTGTGTATATGGAAGTTACCAGTTACGAGTTACGAGTTGTGTGTTGTGAGTTGTGTATGGAGGGGGGAATGGGGCGGCTGTGGTGACATACCTTGCGGTTGGAGGCGTCCAGGTTGGGCAGAAAGGCGGCAAAGGAGCCCTCGAGCATGTCCGGATTGCCACAAATAGCATGCGAGGTGTCGCAATAGTACGAACACTTGCCATGGAAGCATAAATTAAGCGATGGTGAAACAAAGAACGTCTTCAATAAATTTTCGTCCGCCTTTTGATATATTTCGGTCGTAATGTTCAGCGTCCGACCTGCCACAGGCATGGCGCGACGAAAGCCCAGTATTCTGCAAAGGACGACATGGGAAATAAACGATGAGAATTGAGCGAGAAATAAGCGGTAAATAAAATGCCACAGTACAAAAGAAACTGCTACACAAGTGCGTGTACAGCCACAGCTTGACAAAAGCCGAATCGTAAATGCTCTAACAATATTTATATATATTGAATAACTAAGAGACTACGCCCGGATACCTTCATTGAATGTCATTAAACTTTTTATTTTATTTATTTTTATTTGAAATATATACTCTGTGCAGTTATTTTTAACTTTTTTAAAAAATCCTTCAGTAATTGAACACAAAAGATATTAAGGAAACAATATTGCACGAATTACCAAGCTCGACCTCTGGTTTTTCTCTTATTCTCTTAGCGAATGCATTGATACCAATTGAGTGAGTAAGAACAAACAGTTTTATATACATGGAATAAGCTTTAAAGCGTTTTAAATTATTTTAAATATTCCAATGTTTAAATAAATAAATATGCTGGTGAATTTAAAACGAGCAGACAGAAATATACAATATGCAAAGAGAAATATGTATTTTCTCACCAAAAGAATGTTCATTGTCTGCCAAGTGTGGCCTGAGGTTAACAGTGAAAGCCATAATTTTATTTTTTTCCTGGCCTACGTCAGCAACTTGCTTTTATTGTATGGTCCCTTAATCAAGTTGAAAATTCTTCAAACTGTGATTTAATTGTACGTGCGTGTGACCACAACAATTACACAACTTATGATCCCTATCTAGATACAGCAACGACCTGTCCTGCTTTTGGACGGCGGACAGACAAAAATGCTGTCAAAAACAGGCAGTTGCAAAACTATGCAGACAATTTGAATCTAAATTACGGTACAACATGTCAGACCGCTTGGTCAAGTGTTGGGGCCTAGTTAATTAGCCATGAAAAGGATGCCTGACCCTCTGACCCTCGAGTGGCATACTGTGGGTTTTTATTTTTGCTGTGTATATAAAAATTATGCTTAAATAACATATTATTAGGCTGTCGGAATATGTGGGCGAAGCGTAAATCATTTTATTGCCGGCCATCATAAATAATAAACATAAATTGATGGCTTCTTTGCGCTACCTTCCGGCTCTTTGCGGATTAACCTCTAATCGCACAGAGACACTCGCCGGGTCCGGATCGTAAAAGTGAACTCGATGGCAAATAGTTTGGGGCTGAATTGAAACGCTGAGCCTAACAGCATTAGCTAATTGGATTGCCGTAAAGCTGGATATTCATAAAACTGAAACGTATTCAAAATTTCTGGCAGGCAGCGAGTGTTGGCTGTCAATAGCAATCGATTACCCGGAACTGTGGAATTTATTTTGTATGCGTTTAAAATGCACTTTTGTTTGCATAAATATTTACCCCAAAAACCATTAAATGTAATTAAAAATGAAATTTAAAATAAATATCTATGCTGTACAGACAAATATTGTGCAGATTGAACGCAACTGCTGGGAAACTCACCTGTCCAAGTGAAAAGCGGCAATCTCGGCATTATGGCGTTCATAGTCCGTGAAGTAGAAATGATTGGGCAACGTTTGCTGGTCCCTGGGAAACCTGAGAAACAGATGCAACAAGACAGAAAAGCGCGTCAAGTAATGAATCGAATTTAAAGTGCGGGTGGCAATTGAATGCATTTGCATTCACCCATGCAACAAAAGAGAGAGGAGCGTGGAGGGGCCACTTTAAATGCAGCATTGGACATATAGACAAAGCAGCTGTGAGGGGGCGGGCAGGGGGAGGCGGTTTGCACGATTGCTACGTGCCAGCTTAATTACTTACACGGCGACACCGCAGTGTAATTCAAAAAACGTTTCATTTAAATTGCAAATGAAGAACATTAAAAGGACACTTTACACTTTGGCAGCTGCTGCGGTTGCTCAGCTGTGGACTGGGCTGAGGTGGTCTGGTCTGGACTCCAATGAAACCAGTCGGAACGAAGCAGATCAGTCGGATGTAGGGCTGCAGTCGGACGTAACCGACTGTAGCAGACCCTGTACATTGTGTTTTCATAATCACTGCACCGCCTCATACAAAGTCGCCCAATTAAGCTATTTGTCTGTTGCATATCTTTGCTGTTGCTTAAACGATCATAATGCGATCACAGCAACTTTGAAAAATGACACAAACTGAAATTCTAATTTTAATTCCATTTACACAAGCTTTAGAGACCCTTTTGAAATTTGTTTAAGTACAGGCCAAACAGCGCGCTTTAAATCTCATTAAAAAGCGTATAAATGTTTTAAATTACGAACTGCCTCAAGTGCCAGGCCAAGGCCCAATAGCCATGCATTTTAAGCGCATTGCAGCAGGAGTCTATAAAAATTCACTGAATCGTCCATTTCTGTTGGCCACAAAGAAGTCAGCATTGCTGAATTATATTTACTCAGCTCAAAAGTGCTGAGAGCAACAACAACCAGTTGAACTACATCAATTATTTTAACACATTCACATACATATACATTTTTGATTTTTTTTAATCCTTTGTATTCTTTACACTTACCGCATGGGCTTCATTAGTGCCTTGATATCATTTGGATACTCAATAATCAGTTTCAGCTGCGTGCCTCCCTCCTTTTGCACTGTGAAAACCAAAAAAGAGAAGAAAAACGCTTTTGTAAAGTAAATTCAAGATAAAAAGTACGTTTTTTGCCATCGCCATGCTGGAAAATTAATTGATATAAAACTCGACCAGACCAAAATTTGCACATCGTTGCACAAATATTTTGGGCCACAAGAAGCAGCGGTTGCCTCAGATATTGCAATCATTGAAATTGCATTAAGTGAAAGTGCATTGCGCAAATTACACTTGACTAAATTGCAATTAAAATGCATGAAGCTCACAAAAATATTGCGTATACGCAGTGTGGTCTCAGCAGAAACAGAAACTGTCTGTTAGTTTTGTCGGCCTGTGTGCTCAACTGTGCAATGCAATGCACATTATTAGACATATTAAATGCATATTTTTGTTGATACGAAACGTAATTAGAAGCATGTAAAACTAATCCCATTATGGGCATATCATTTGAACGAATCGAGAAATGAATCCGCTTGTATTGCTTTTAATTAATACCGTTGCTATTAGCAAAGTTCCGTTATTTGTCTAATTTATTAAAATTAATTTAAAACATGCGTAATGTGAAAGGCTGAAAGTTCTTTTATTGTTTTTTGTTGTACTCTTTAGTTTTTCCTGTTGCATTTCACGTTTTGCCTGTCTTATTATTTCGTGCGTCAGTTACAAAAGTTTTTATTATTAATAAATTACATCCGCAGCAAACTTTCAAATGAAAATAGTTTCGCCAGCCCACCTTAACGGATCCCAATAATCCGAGCACAACTTTTTTGCTACCTCTTTGCATAATTAAGTTAAATGTGCATCCAGCCAAAGGCCATTGAAGTTGCTCGAGTTTCAGCGAAACTTAAATGCAGGCAGCGAAGCTGCTGAGCTGCTCTGCTATTTATGGCTTTACAATATGTTGAATTTCTGTTTCAGGGCGGGAACAACACTTACCCACATGCTCGATTGGCAGGTTGATCATGTCACGTAGCACCGCATCGACCAGCGTATCCCATTCGCCGTAGAGCTCCGTCTTCGTGATGCGCAATTGGAAGCGCTCCAAATTGCTGGCGTTTGCTCTGCAAGTTGCAAGTGAGAAATAAAAGAAAGAAAATTTCAAATTTTAAACCAGCTATCGTTTGTTCATTGTCTGCATAAGGACGGGACACACAATCAGCCAGCTGAGGAAGCACAGTGGCTGCGCCAAAATGTATGCTGCGATAATGCTTTGGGCCACACACGAGTAGTATGTGGTGTGTATCAAGTTTGGCGTAATGATTGTCACATTGATTTGTCAAAGCAGCCGCCAACTGGCAGCTGGCATGGCATCCAACAACTGGCAACCGGCAACTGGCACAGGAAATCTCTGAGTTTTCCCAGGCTATGGCAAACTCCTTTGCAGCCTTTGTATATCGCCGTGGCAATTTGGTTTTCAAATGCATTCGCCTTCCTCTCTGCATCAATCGACATACAGACAAGAGCACGCATTTTTTCCCATTGCAATTTTGAGAGCCTTTAAGGAAACGATTTCTTTTGAAGCATTTCCTGCAGCTGCTTGTTGCCCGGTTTTGTCAGATTTTTTTTTGTTGCCCGGCAACTTTAGCATTCCAACTGCTGCATATGTATGTTTTACGTAGTCTTTCTGCTTCTTTTGCAACTTTGCCACTCCCCGACGGCATTTTGTCTTTGATTTTTACAGTTTATTTAAGCAGTTTTTATGGCTGTCTTTTATTTTTGCTGTCTAAGCATTAAATCGGATTGAAAATTGCAGTTTAAATGTTCTGCAAAATATTTGAGTCTTGCACACTATTGAGCTGCTTCGAAAAGTGCTGACAAACGAGCAGAAAAAACGTAAATAAACAGAGAAAAAAAATATTGCGAATGACAAATAGGATTGCAACAATTTGTAGTGGAAAGTGGAAAGTGCAGCTGTTGCTGGTCAGTCGGTTTGTTAAAGAGAAAATCTGCTCTGAAAAGCGAAAAGTTCTTGCAACATGAGCAATGCCAACTGCCAGTCTGTGGCATTGTCCGGCATGTTTATCACGATAATGTAGTCACCATTTGCCTAACTCTGTGCCATTCGCTGACACAATGCTTGGCTGGGCTCACGTAACTCCCATGGTCATATAGCTCGTCATCGTGCTGGTCCTAGTGCTGCTCCTAGTCATAGCCCCTCTTTCCGTTCTCTCCTGCATTTATCCTTTCGTTATTCTCGTTGACATTGTCATTACTGCCACTACAATGATAGCTGCTGCTGTCTGTCTGCCAGTCCATCTGTTCTATCTGGCTGTTGGCCTGTTGTTGTTGGCCCAAAGTCAACTCAGTGGAATCCTTTTCATAATTTGCTTGATGACGTCTCTGTGATACTTTACGCAGAGCATTGCTTTAATGCCACCCGCCCCTTCCGGTTTGTTGCTGCTGTTTGCAAACCTTTTGTCGCCACTTGCCGCACGGAGTACGGCTGGCAGGAAGGAAACAAATGTCTGAGAGCCAAGCCCCTTGTGCAACGACCGGCGCAAAATGACTTTCAATATTTTAACTTTTTATGGAAATGGCGACAACTTCCTGACTACCCGACTACCTGACTACCTGAACTGCCTTGTAATGAGCCTGCTAGACCCTGATAAATGTGCAAACTGCATGCAGCATTTTAAATATTTTAAAGATTCACGAGCCAGCCAGCAATTAACATCCGTCGAGTGGACGGCATGGCAATTGTCATGCACCATGGCCAAGAAATTGACAAGGGTTCGCAGCTGCTAAGTGCGGTCGACACTTTTCGACCACAGCCAGAGTGGAAGCATCATACTTCATGCCCCAAAATTCAACACTGCTACATTTGCCGGCGTGCCGTGGCTAGTCTGAATCCAATTTCAGCGCATGTTTCATTTGTCAAATGCCACAGGGGGGCAGGCGATGGGGCAGCCGTAGAGCTGCGTAATTGATGAAGCAGCTCGTTTAGACATTGACTAAGCACTGGACGCTGTCCAACTGGCAATATGTTGAGGTTGGCGGCTTGTTAAAATATTTTGCTGCTTAAAATACATGTACAATACAGCTGTTATCGCTTATACTCAATCAAATCGGGCTCTAATTGAATCACGCTAAACGGTTGCAGGCAACAACACCCAGTTTTCATTATGTGTGCAACAATTTTTACCACAACATTGACTAAAATTAGCATAGAAACGCCGAAAACTGTCGCCTACATTCCACTCCCCCCAAACACGATAACCGCACACAGAACCACCTGCAAACACGACCTCTTCTCACACCTCACACCTGAGTGTGTTATCAGCAGTGTCGACCCATGTAAACTTGATTATGCGAAATGCTGACAAGCCGCTGACAGTGACAGCTACACGAAACTAATAATTCACAGATATTTTTATGCGATTGTGGAAGGGAATCGCAGCATCAAAGGGTCGCAAGAGTTGCCCCTAAATTTGTATTCAAAGAGCACTTTTGATATGCGTCTACTAATTAGCCTAATTGATGGCGTTTGGCATAATGGAGTGTTGTCAATGTAGACCTTGGCTGCGCCAAATTAAGTAACTGATAATGGAATTTAAATTCCGAAACTTTCCCTGCTCTACACATTACAAAAAAGTTTCCATTACGTTTTGGTTTTGGAAAGTTGAGGTAAACCGACAAAAATTCTAATCTATCCGAAATTTAAAAGGAAAAATTGAAATTTAATTGGTGATTTTATTTTCTGTTTAAATTTCACTTGATTTAAAGATTTGTTTGATTTTAAGTTTGAAAAACCCCGTTCGATAATTTTAATTATTATTTTTTTTTAAGAAATGATTTGAGTATCTGGAATTTCTCAATAAACTTTATTGAAAATCCGATTTCTGCCTGTGTGTGTGAACTATTTTAAGTATTAAATAAACAAGTCGAAATTTGGAAAAGCAAACTTTAACAAATATTTATGAAGTTATTCAATGTCTTAACCCATTGTGCGCAACAAAACCTTTAACTTTTAAACAAACATTTCGGTCAAACAAAATTTTACCAGAAATCCAACTTTCACTTGAGGTTTATGTTCTTAACATCGTTGTTGCTGCCGTAGTTTATGTTGTTGCTGCTCTTTTTCCATTTTGTGATTGCAAATGCTTTTGCAGAGCTCTCGAAGTCGTAGGTATAATAACAGCTGTCAGTCGGCATGTCCTGAGTCTGTCCTAAGCCTGTCCAGGCTTCAAAACTCCGCCCCGTAATTGTTTCAGCCAAAAGAAAATGTCAGTAAACTTTGCCAGCGTCGATTCCCTCTGCAGCTGTGCCACTTCCACAGCTTCGCCGTGTGCTTAGAAAGTGAAAAACTTTGTGCGTGTGAAATTGCGGCAAGCAGACAACCAAAGAATGGCCCAACAAAACCCAACCGCGCGATGAAGAGACTCCAAGACACCAGCGACGACAGGACGAAAGGGCGGATGGACGGAAGGACGGACGGACGGACGGACGGACGGACGGATGGAAGGATGGACACTTTGAAGTGAGTTACAGAAACAACGCACACAAGACTGAAATTAAACTTATATTGTTGCGTTTTGCCGGTATACAAGGATAAACTTCAGATTCAGCGGCGAGAGAGCGCGAACATTAAAACCGCTGTCAGCGCAGGAGCAGCACGAGTAGCAGTAATACACCGAGAGAAATTTCAAAAGAATAAATTTCAATTAAAATTCAATTAAATTACAAATAAAGTGTTCTTTAACAGTAATGTTAGTTGGGTTGATATAACCATGGCCGATTGGTATTTTCAGTCTTATTTATAATAATTAGACTAATTTTTCAATGAATTTCATTTGAATTTCATTGTAGAACGGCATTTTTGTGCTGTGTAGTTGCAGCTGCGTCTGCAGTAGAGTTAAAAGCATTCGTGTTAGCCGTAGTAGCTGGCAAAATGTCAGCGTGCTTTAGTTTTACACACTCGCCGACACTGAGCATAGTCTTTTATTACGCGGCGTCTGTGGCAACCGCAGCGTTATCCGGAGTCGGAGCCGGAGTCGGAGTCGGAGTCGTAGTCGGATCCGGGTCGGACTGGGGGCAACAGCAGCTGCTGTTGGGCTCGTCATTTTGGTTTGCTGCTTGTCTACTTTACTTTTTGTTTCACTTGGCTGTAATTCGCTGGAAATAAGATTGCCGTCCCAGCTCAGCGCGGTCGCAATTGCAGGCTAATTAAAAATTTGTCATACTAATTAAACGCACGCCACGAAGACGACAAGCAGAGACGAGACGAGCAGGACGTGATGGGAGCACGACAACAGGACAGCAGGACCGCAGGACACTGCGGCTTTTTGGGTAAATCAGTGGCAGTGACAAGATAGCACCGCAAACCTGAAAGCGCTGATGTAACAAGCACAAATTTTTGTAATTATATTTGAGCTAATGCTGAACACGGCTTATACATACATATACGCCCAGCACCCTTTTCACTCTGCTCCTGCTCCTTGTCATATTTCATATTGTAATTTTAGGCGCATCTGCATTTTTTCCCTTCGACTACTATAAGCTGCATTTTTTCCTTAGAGCTACCTGAGCCACGTTGCATGCTCTGCGGAGCTGGCAGAAAAGTGCTGACATTGCTGCTGCCACGCCCCCGCCGCCCAACGCCGCCAAGACAAAAGACGGGCCTAAACCACACGACACGAGCTAGGCACGCGTCTGATGTGGCTGCCAACAATAGCAGGCAAAGAGACGACAGAATTTTAATGAGATATCTCTGATGGTGGCGGTAACGGCAGCAGCCAAGCCTTGATCCAATTTTGGCCATATGCTGAGCTTGGACTAAGGCAACTTGATATTGTTATAAAGCTTGCTCAACTACAATATATTATTTATAGCGGTGTAAGCTTATAGTCAGTCGATATCTTATAAGCGACATAAGTAGCCAAAGAACTAAAGTTGACGCTCTAATAAATAGTATATTTACTAATTCAATTATTAAAATTTAATTTCAATGATATTTATGTGATTCACAAAATAAACGCTGAGAATTTTATTAATTTGTCAGATCCTAAACTATTTGTACTGCAAAAATTAAACAAAAAAATCAAACAAATGTGGATTTAAGACCAAGATTAAAAAAATTCTATACAAATTATTTTGCCGGATTTTTTACAAACACAACAAAGGTTGTTATGGCAAATTCTTGAAAACTAAAACCTTTTTGTTAAATAATTTTATACTTTTGATGCCTTGGGAGCTATAAAATTAGTCAGCAAAATTATTTTTATTCTCTTTATTTGCTTTTCACTTATTTCTACTACAGATCTAGCTTAAAACCAGACAATGTTTATCTAAAGGCAACTTGAGAGTTTCGACTACTGAGAGCAAAGTCTGCAAGACTCTGGAGAGTGTATACGTTGCTTTCCCATGTCACATGTGTTCTACTGCTTGTTTTTTTGATTCTTTTTTACACATTTACTGGCAGCAATTTCGCTTGTTAATGAAATTTGCATTTGTGCTACGTGCAGCGCAAAAACATTTGGCTCCGTTTCGGTGATGTGCGATAAATTAGAAAATCAAGCATTTTATGCTAATGCCAACGCCCACACACACCGCCTACAACAACATACTATTTTCAGTTTGACAAGTTTTTACCACTTTGCATTTTCGTCGTTTGCCTTTTATTATTATTATTTTTATACGTTTTTAGTGCATGGCTGTGTGTGTTTGTGTGTG
Source organism: Hypselothyrea guttata (assembly GCA_035045125.1). NCBI lineage: Eukaryota > Metazoa > Arthropoda > Insecta > Diptera > Drosophilidae > Hypselothyrea > Hypselothyrea guttata. The sequence continues at coordinate 124,413 of JAWNNJ010002004.1, forward strand.
TGTGTGGTAACTATTCGAGCAAATGAAATTACTCATACGCTACGTTTTCAATTTTGATAAAGACAGGCAAACAATTTCGCAGCAGCATCAAATACTTCAACCAGCACTTTGGCAATCTGCGGAGTGTGGAGTGTGGAGATGAAGGAGGCAAGCTAAGCTGATTACTGCGCAAGAAAATCAAATGAGTTCTCGGCGAAATAAATTTCATTGCTGCATTAAGTTAGAGCGGAGTAGAGCAGATCCGCAAAGGAGATTTTGGCTAGAGTACGATTGCGAATTCGAATCCGAATCCGCATTGATTTCTTTATTGCAATTTTATTTGATTGCGCTCATATGAAATTACGTATACGCCATGTTGAGACAAGCAGAGTAACTGCGCGCTAAACTCTCATCAGCTTTATCAGCGAGTGGCATCAGACAGCCATTGCAATGCCAACGATAACGACGACAACAGCGAGTAGAAACAACAGAAGCCGCGCAGCAGGAAGAGGGACGGCGGAGGAGGGAGACAGGCATCGGCATCAACCGCAGCAACAACAATCAAGCAACACTTACGGCTACATAGAGAGAGAGAGAAGGGTAAAGACGTAAATGTGCACGTTAAAGCAAATATCTAAAACGTAAATGTGTCACGTAAATGGAGCGTAAATTTCAATAAAAATCATTTCAATTTCACCAAAAGCCAAAAGGACCCGTAACTGCTTCACTCGAATGCCATGCCGACTGAGACTGTGACTGCGACTGAGAATTTAGATGCTTTTGGCGGGCTGAGCGGTTGGGGTTAAGGCACTATGGGAAAAATACCAGTTTTCGTAGCATTAATTAACATCTATCAAAAAATATCAATTTAGGTTTTGTTTTGGGTTTATAAAATTAAAACAAATTTATTTTAAACCAATAAATAAAACCAAACATTTAGAATAATAGTTTAGGTTTAACAGCCGCTAACTAACAGTGGTGATCAATGCTAAGTTTTGTCGTATGTTTTATAACATATTCATGTCATGATTAATGTCTTATGAATGAGCGACAAAACAAAGTAATTTAACTGACTCTTCAAAATGGATTAATACACACAAATATAGTATCTTTGCCCATAGTGCGAGGCTACTGCCCCCACAATTACAATCGTCAGTGCGCGTGCCTGACTTTGTAAGTGAGACTGTAGTAACTGTAGCAACTGTAGCAGGAAAGCAAAACACTAAGTATTATACCTTCCGCTTAAGGGAAATTGAATTTTTCGTCCAACTTCCGTTCATCTGGCATTAACAATCGCACTTTAACTATTCAATACTGATGTACTCACCCCGCCTGCCGATGCAGCATCTCTCCCAGCGTCGGATTGTTCACTGTCGCATCTGGATCGGCGTCCACGATGACATGCACATATTCATCGGTCAGAAGTATCTCCTGTAGATCCAAATAGCGATCGTGGATCGTTGGCTTCTTGGTGGACAGCGTGGAGCCAGCAACCACAGCCTCCTGGCCACTTGTGGTGCCACTGTTCTGACTGCCCGAGGCCTGAGCCTGAGCCTGGGCCTGAGTGGATGCCTCCTTGGATCCCGAGGAGTTGCTGCAAGAGAGTGCGTTGAAAAATTGCCATAATTAGTTTGACTTCAAGATACACTAGCCTATGGCACTTACTCCTAATTGCAACTCACAAGTGCCAGGCATTCACTTTATGTCGAGCAGCAGCCGAGAGGTCCAACTGCACTTCTAAGGACACGCTGCATAAGGTACGCTGAAACTTTGCCCTAGCTGACTAAGCTGTATGTGACTAAGGCCCTTTAAATTCACACAAAATGACTGACGTGCTCCACACACACACTAACACACCCACACAAACACCCACACACATGTGACTTGACTGCAATAAACCAAAATTACAGGCACTTTTGATGGAAGAGAGAAAAATACTGAAATCTGAAGCTAAAACCCTATAATTTACCTTACACTGCACCATGGGCTGGAACAGCTTGATTTTTGACTAGACTCATACATTTTTGATTTGGGAAATCGGAAAAGGGTGTACTGGATTTAATGGAGAATATATTTAGGTATGTATCATTGCAATTTAGAAAACATTGAATAACCAACTAAATAATAACACCTACTGAAAATCAAAGCTTTGCTTTTTTTGTTAAAAAAATATTTTTTGAAAAGCATAAAAATGCAGCTTCAATAAAACCATAATAAGTTATATAAATAAAGCTTTTTAAACTCAATTAAATTTGAATTATGGAATAAATAAAAAAAAATTAATTTCGCCTTTTCAACTTCATTAAAATGTGGTTAAATAGTAAATTGAATAATTTTGCTTTTATATGTTGCAACATTTTGTATGGAAATAAGTTCGATTTTTAGTTATATGATTCGAATGATAAGAATAAAAAAAAATAATAATAAAAATTAATTTAATTTTTTAATAATTATCTTTTTGTGCAACTTATTTTTTTGCGTAACTAAAAGTATGCTATCATTTCATATTCCCTTGATAAAATAATTGCATGAAATAGCGATTGCAATTAAAAAAAGCATATTTTATCAAAACAAGCTTGAATTTTGCCTCACTGTCTTGGGGGCTGGCAGCCACAGGATGACACTGCTTAAATCTAAATTAAAGCTTTTGCACTTTCTTTGCCCATTATAAAATACTTTGTTGGTTCAACTAGTATTTGCCACACAGTCTCATGAGAGTTGCAAGCACTTGCTTGCTAGAAAACTTTGGCTAAACTGTTGCTGTTGCTGTTGCTGTTGCTGGTGGTTCTGTTGTCTGGCCTGCCTTAACCTTGTCCAGGTTAGTCACAGCAAATTGCAGTTGCTCGTTAGCACATCATACAGGATGTGTTTCTGAGCAATCGTAATTTAAGTGTTGCTCTCGTCGGCCATTAAAATGAATTCCAAACAGGCCTACGACAAGCGACAAGTTGTAAAAGCGAAGAGTGTTGCATCATTAAGCGAGAGAGGGATTTGCATCAAGCTGGGCAAATTGCTCGGTTCTAGCCGCAAAACTTTCCACATTGTCGTTTAAATTTTTAATTGTTGCTGCAACAATTTGAGGTGCGTTGGATGTTGGATGTTGGATCTTGGATGTCTCTGTTATACGCTTGTCACTCAAAAGGTGCGCACATGTGCAGCACGCCGGGTAAGTGGGAAAACTTTTTCAATTAACAGTTGCCAGCAAAGCTTTAAACTTTCCAGCCGCAACATCAGATACCGCTCTGCCACAGGGCTTATTACGAATATCTCATAACGAGCTTTTTGCAGATTTTACGTTTTTAATACCATCAAACACGCACACAGACATAGACACCAATATCCCTGCATGCCACATAATGCCTTTTTATGTGGCAATAAGAATTAAGCGCTTACTTTGTTATATGTGCATAAAGCCAAAGGCATAACCGACAAATCAGCCCTCGCCCGGCCTACGTTTAGATATTTATGCAATATGCTAAATTGATTCTGCGGCCAGTGGAGATTACACGTTAGCTAACAAGCCACGTGGCAGGCAGCATCTGATACTAACAATGCTTAGCAGCAGCCATAGCTACATACCATGATGCAACATGACAACAAATTCAGTTTGTTTGTGGCATTAGCCGCTCTCTTCCTCAAACTGAGCAGCGCTTCAGTGTGTGCAGCTAAGTGCACCTAATTGGACACCGAGCAACTTTCCTCATTAAACTGTCACGGGACATGCCACATGTACACAGAGAGATCAAATCTAGAATTCTGTTCTTGAAGCCATGTGTTTCGAGGCTGACATCGCACTAACAATAAAAGGCTAAGACAGAAGTCTTCGATTTTAAAATTTAAAGAAATAAGTAATTTAAATCAGTCTATAAAATATATATTTAACAAGTTTTGATACTATCTTCGGCGTAAGACACTTGCTATTGTAAAATTAGCTGTATATCGGAAGTCTTTGGCACTAAAAACTGAATTTAAATTATAATTCTCATTTTAATTTTTACAAAAATAAAGTTGATCTCATAAAGAAGATGTTACACATTTGTTTCTAAATCTTAAACTATCCAAAATGAGCATACTTGTTGTAAGCTCTGATTCATACTTATTTTCATAAGGACATTCAGATTTTCAGAGATTTATATACTACTTGAATCGAATTTAATTTCCAAACGCCATTTTTATCGCTGTGTAGAACAGATGACACTGCTCAGTCTTTTCTCAGGCCACATTAAGCAATTTGCAATTGACTGATATTATTGCATGACGACGACGGGTGTCAAGTGCAGCAGTCGCCACTCCCAGAGCGCCACCTATATAAACTATTTCTATCAGTTTGCCAATTCATTAAATCGTGCGCCATGTCACAGCGACCAACTGAGAAATTCGGTAACATAATGCGTGCGGTGCGTTTCATAACGAGCATTCTCGGTCTTGATTTGTTCGACGAGAACTATCGCGTCAATAAGGTCACAGGCTGCACAACATTGGTGATTATGTCCTATGTTATCTGTACAATCTCTACGGTGATTAAGGAGGCCAGAGTGATGTTCATGCTGGAAGCCACTGTGATGAGTGGCAGTGTGGCCCAGGGCGTAACTAAACTGATAATTGGCATAATAGAGTCTGGGAATATGTATGGAATTAATCAGTTTATCATATCCATCTACGTGGAGTACGAACAAAACTCGGATGCCAGATATACAGAAATACTTCTCGATCATTGTCACAAGCTGAAACGTTTCCTGATTGTCATAGCAGTCTTTTATGTATTGGCAGCCTGTGGCATGGTTATTACTCCATTAGTTGCATCCTACATAACTGGTCGAGTCTACCTAATTATGCACTATCACATTCCGTTCCTGGCGGTCAATACTCCAACCGGCGCCTGGATCACCCAAGGTGCGCATGCTGGCAGTGTCATCATTGGTGCACTCGGACTCTATGGGGGAGATATGGTGCTTGTGGTGCACCTCATGCAGTCCACTTTATTTGCCGATATTTTACGCGTCAAGGTGGAATCACTCAATAGCTATATAGCTGCCACAGATCACAAGATTGATCCACGTGAGACTACGCGTTTGGTTAAGGATATTGTAAAGTGGCATCAAAACTATTTAAGGTAAGTACTCCAGTTCTCTACTTCTTCAAGCTAACTTTTGTCGTTGATTTTCTACAGATTTATTTCCGACTGCAACAGAATGTTTAACACAATAGTCACAATGCAGATAACCACCTCTGCCGTCTGCATTGTGATGACAGTATTCGCTGTGATTGTTAGTGATTGGCCCGGAGGCTATTCATATGCACTTGTGCTTTTCCCCAATTTGTATCTATACTGCATACTGGGCACATTGATGGAGAAATGTGTAAGTACTCACGTCAGTAATCATTTAAAATAAATAAGTTAATTTTTGTAGAATGATGAGATCATGTACGAGATTTACAATATATCGTTTTACGACTTGTGCCTTGAGCATAAGCGAATTGTGCTCTTTATGCTGGGCAAAAGCCAAAGACCCAGCATGCTTTTTGTGATGGGAGTGCTGCCTTTGGCTGTCAGCACAGGCTTACAGGTGAGTAGGGTTTGTAAGACAATTTGCTAATTATCAATTTATTTGACAATTCGTTTATATAGATCACCAAAGCTATCTACAACATTTGCATGATGATGATGAAGTTCTTAGTGAAGTAAATGTAAAAGGCAAATTTTAAACTATTGAAACTATAAAGTATTTATGTCAACAGTTCATAGAAGACATTGTCTTTTTCACTTAAAAAAAATATTTTAAAGATGTTGAGACTAGTTGATAATTTAAGCAATGATGACATAAACTAAGTTAACTAACTGCATCATGATGTAGATTTTGTTTGTGGGCATAGTTTGGATTTAAGATACTCTTATTATGGTCTATTATTTATACTTAAAGAAGACTCTTATTCTGCTGCTAGATTATAAAAAATATTTACAGCATCAGCATGATGATGATGATGATGAATTTCTTAGTATAGCAATTAATTATGAAAAATAATTATAAACTGAAGGCAGAACAGCAAAGTATTGGATGCTTAAATAGAATTTATTACGCTTCACTGGCACGCCATATTGCATGGACTTACTGAAAGAAACATAATTTTGCATTTGCCATAGGTACATGCTGGGACGAGCACACAGAGCGAGTGAGGCAGGGACAGAGACAGCGACTGAGTTTGCGAGGGGGACCGGAAATGTGGCAAGCGTTTTACAACAGGCAACAGCAAACGACTTATGAATTAATTAAATATTTACTAGCAAAATATTGGCGTTTTATGTGCCGGAGATACCGAGCAAAGCCCTGCTGCACCTGAAACTTCGCGGGCTCAGCCGGTAGCTGTCTTGGCGATGTGTCTTGCGTCTTGCTGCGTCATTTTTGTGTTTTATGACTTAACTTCCGCCAGCAAGCGACCGCACAAAATGGCGGCACTCCCACACACACACGCGCCATGTTTGCTAAACACATATAAACGCAGCACCCACTCGGGGTGGCAGAGAGAGCGAGAGGGAGAGCAGCGAGAAGCCAACGTCAGCGTGAAAAGCGCAAATGCAAACCAACTTGGCCCGTTAGTTGGGGCAGTGTGACGAACCCGCCGAGCGTGAAGAGAGAGCATGGAGAGCATGGAGAGCATGTAGAGCAGCATTAGCCTGACGTGCTGCAGTTTGTTGTTGTAAACGCTCTTTTCGCAATTACATGTACAGCAAGTGGCAGTACAGTAAAGCCTCCCTGCCAGCAACGCCTGTGTAACGACTTTTAAATTTCCCTGTTCGTAATAGATAACTTAAACTGTTCCTTAGCATTCGTTGAACATCTTAACTTTGAGCTGACACAAACTGCTGTCATTGAGTTACAGCAAACTACAATTTAATGCCTGGCAACTTTTATAACATTTTCTAAATTGAATTACGATATATGTAAAAAAGCGAGAGCGCATTCATGCAAGGTTGAGCAGGCATCAATAGCCGTCAATCAAATAGTCATAACAGTTCCGATTTAATTTCTGGGAACTTGTATTTTACACAGATATGTTCCTGATTTATAGACTAACATTTTTCAACTGATTGCAGCCTGTTCTCCAAAAAAGCACAGAAAAGTCGATTAATTTTAAGCAAATCAAAAAAGGGTGTAACAATTAGTAAAAGTGTGGTGGATCTAGCAAAGTATATATATTCTTCAATTTGGCTTGAACGTAGCCAATGGCATTCTCCATCAAAAACATTACGATTGGATAAGAAACAACGAAGAAATGCATCAGACTCAGATGGTTGACTGCGCGTTTATTATTGAAACACAACGTACAGGGTCTCCTACTACACAATGTAGTCTGATTTGCTCGTTCCTGGCTGTTTCCGATTCAATTTCCCACAAGTTAAATTTTACACTGAGTTGTTCCTAATTAATTACTTTTGTAATGCATGAAACAATTAATTGCTAACATTTTTACACTGGTTTTGAAATAAGCTACTGCGAGTGTAATTTGATGAAATATTTTCGCGCTAAATGCAGAATCAAGTTTGCTTGTCAGTGAATTTAAACTCGATGTAATACCTTTGCAATTGAAGCAATTTGATGAATACCAGTCGAATTGAAAACAACTCCATTCGCTATTCGGCTAATTAATCGCTTCAAAAGTATTTTCGTTGGCTTAAAAGCAGCTATCAGCTGCATTCAATCACAAAACTCACCTCTTCTGCAGGAATTTGCGTTTGAACTCGTGCAGTATGCCGCCAGCTCCGGCTGTGCCGACTTCGTTGTAGTCATTATTGTTGCCAAAGCGTAGCTTTTGATGCTGCTGCTGGAGCAGATGGCGATTCGCCACACCAAAGTCCATTTGCACATCGACGACGAGGAGAAGCGTGAGGAGCACCAGCGTCACACCCAGACTAATTGCCAGGCGCTCTTTAAGCTTCATAGTACGCAGGACAGCCATAATGGGATTAGGATTGGGATTGCGAATGCAATCAAGGTTCTGATTAGCTTCCCGATTGCTCCTCTTGGTTTCTATTTGACTCTCACACTCTGCCCCTGATGGCCGGCCCGAACAAAAGCTGCGTAATCTGAACAGCCAGTCGACGTGGCGATTCTCCGCCGCCTCTCCGGCCGGACAGCTCGATGTTTGGGCGGGGGGTCGGGACCGCGAGGTGCGCACAATACGGCGCTTGATGAGCACTCGTCGTCGAGGCGCAGGCTCCTCCTCTGCGAGGTCACTTGGCTGGAGCTCGAACTGTGCTCTCGACTGTTCTAGCCCATCAGTTGAGCAACGTTTGACGCCATCAGCCGGACTGTTGCATCGAACAGCGGTCTCTAAATTGTTGTGGCTACGCCTCTGCAAATTTGCAATGGGTATTTGTTCAGCTGATAAATCGTTGTCGTCGATATCAGCGCTGTTATAGCGCTGCTGTCGCTGCCTGAAGCGCTGCAAGCGTTCTGCTAGCGGCGCAGACTGCGCACAGCTGCAAAAGAGAAGAGAATTTCATTAGTATGGCAGGTCTGGAAATGCTTCAGAAGTAGTTATTCATGACTATTGCGAAACAAAGTTAAACGTGTTGCAACGTATATTAAGTTTTGCTCAGAATTCTAATTTGCAAACTGTGCCAAAAAGATAAGAAACGTTATTGAAATTGTTTTCAGCTTTTTTACCTCGCTTAGAACGGCTAGTATAAGTGGTTTAACATATTTTAACTAATAAATAATTTAAATATGATCTTATTATACAAAAACCAATGTTCTGCATTCTATAAAAAAATGAAATGTTTCACAAATAGCAAATTAATTATCTTGGTTACCGTGTAAGGTCAAATTACTTAAACAAATAAATAGCCCAGATTCAGCTGGCCAATTCTAACGAGAATATTTCTAGTCATATATTATTACTACTTGAAATTGCCATTATGTAAGAAATGAATTTCAACAAAATAATTCTAGTAATTCTAAATAAAACCACGTAATCTTTAATGAATATTTACCCTGCGCTAAATATTTTGTTTTAAGCGGATTAAGGTGGCCAGCGCTGTGTAAATAATAATCTAAGCCCAGCATTAGGTTTACACTGAATGTAAGGATTTAGATGTCATTGCTCTGGTGATAAACAAACAATTCATGGGTCACTCTCCTAGCAACACAAGCTCCTTGAAAAAGTTATAAAACTCGCCTTTGTTCTAGCCATAACAAACGGAAACGAGCGTCAAAAAATATGAACAGACAGAGTAGTTGTAGTTGGTTCTTGCTTCCTCCTCTTTCTTTTTTGTGGGTTGAGCATAAAGCGGCGTCCCGAGTAACCGCCATGTTGACTGCTGCCGGAAATGCGACAGAGTTCATTTTTTGTTGTTGTGCCATCGTCGTTGTTTTCTATTGTCTGGCACATTTTTTGTGTTGCACGAAGCATATTTTTTCATTTCGTTGGGTTATTTTTTGTGTAGATAGTAGGGATTTGCACCATAACTACAACAGGCTCGTCAGGGGCTTATGGCAAACGTAGTTGTTGTTGTTTGCCTTGTTGCTTGTTGATAGGCAGGTCAAAGTTAACGAAGCTTGTTGCTTGTCCACATGTTGTTTGGGCCAAACAGATAACGCCACTCGACTACAATTTAAATACAGTGTATCAACAGCGCAAATAGCTATAAGTATATTCGCTTAGTAAGTGCAAATCGAAGACGATGCACATTTATTAACAGGTTCAGCTTGTTAAAGGCAGCTTGCATTGGACCCGCATGTGAGCGAACTGCTGACATGACATAACGAAGCCAGCCATCGACTGATAGGACAGACAAAGTTGCAATCGTAATGCCAATTTGATGGCAGCTTATTGCCGATTTGAGCGATGCACAGCCGAGCAGATAACACGACAAAGGCAACGTCTGATTGCCAAAGGAATCAACAGCACTGAACCTTAGGGCCCGGCCAACTCATGCGAGTCGTGTCAAACAAATCAAACAACGTGCCAATTGCCAATTGCCAATGCAGCCTATCAGAGCTGCATATCGTATCATGACGCGACAATTTGACAGCCACATCCAGACGGAAGCAACTGAAAGCGGAGCATAACTGCTCTGATATTGCACAGTTATACGTATATATGTATATGTGTTAGCTGCATTGGCTGCAACAATCAAATCAACTGCAGACACCGACGTTGCCAGTTAAAACGTCGCCCCTCTCTGCTCCTCAACTGCCAGTCAGCAGCAACGTGACCTCATGGAGTTCAAAGACGCAGCCCAAAGCAGAGGGGCAAATATACTAACATTTATGCACCCAGAGAAAAGAAGAAGGAACATAGAATTTGAATGAAATGAAATAAATACGAAAAAATTCAGGGAATTTCGAAGTACGTTTTTTCTCTCACATTTCTTGACTTGAAACTAAACTAAATAAAAATAAATAAATTGATTAAAGTAATCTCAAAATTTGATTCAAGGTAATTAGAAGTAAAAATAATTCGGAATATGCTAAAATAAAATGTGTTTGAATTAAGTGTGAAGGGTTTAGTACTTTCTCTGAGTGTACTTTATACATTTATCGGATGTTGACGACGACGGCTGATAAGCGACAGCAACAACAATAAGCCTGCAAGTGAGAAGTGCAAAATGGGCGCAGGGCTTGGAGGGGCGTGTGTAGAGCAATTGCTACGGCAGCAAATTGTTGTTGTTGTTGTTGCTGTTGCTGTTGCTGCTGCTGCCGGTTGATAAAATTGCTGCGTTGCATTAAATTAAACTGATGCGGTGTATTAATGATGGAGCACACTACAGTCGGGCAACGTCGACAAGAGCCAACAGCAAACGCTGATGACGTCGGTCGGATCGGCGTCGCTTTAATGCAATTGTCGACAGCACAATAGCAACAGCTCAGAGTCAGCACTGCCAGTGAGTGACAGCAATTTCCCTTCCAATTTGCGCTATGTTTTATATTAATCACACAGAGAAGCAGACAGAGACAGAGAGAGAGTGAGAAGGGGAGAGAGGGAGGGAGAGCAAAATGAGTTAAGGGCAAAGAGTTGAGTTCAATGTATGCATGGGGAACGTGCGAAAGAGTCGATGTTCATATTGATAAGAGAAGTGGAAATACCCAATGCTAGTATTCAAATCAAAAACAAAATCTTATCTTGTTCATGTAGCAGTAGTTTGGGGGAACACTATTTAGACCCTGTACTTCGATAGGTACAAAAGGGTCTACTAAGTTAGTGCAAATAAGAAGAAGGCGAGGTGAATAGCTTGTCACTGTGTGTGAATTACTTTAGGATCGAATAAGAAACAGCGACGATATGCAACAGACAACTCGACTAAGCAGATGGGTAAGTGTCAATAGCTTGATATGGTAAAAAAAACAGGGTGTCCTACTTTCGCCTACGTCCGATTGTAGCCTTCCGCCCTACTGATCTGCCCTTTTCTTACTTGTTTATAATTGAATCGCCGGTACAAGTTCACTTGATTTGAGTTCGTCTACAAAGTCTCCAACTCAACTGGCCTCATTACCGCGCTTGTCGTAGTATAAATCAAATTCACTTTCAATCAAATGACAAATTGCTTTCCGCTACCTTTCTCTATGCTCAATTAGCCGCAGTCAGTGAACTCGTCAGTGTCGACAACAAGATTATGCATTTTCCGAGTCAGCTCAGTGGCCCCACTCTACGCATGATTGATTTTCGGAAAACTGTTGCCCCATCCCTTCGGGCTGGAAGTTTGCCTGCTTGCCGGCTTGCCACACAGCTTGGCTCTTTTTTGTTGCAAGTAAGTGTGGATAAGTGTAAGCGTAACCCGCAGTATATCTCCGCTCAAATCAAATCAGTGGCGATTGTGCAACAGCAGCAAAAGCAACAACTGCAGTAGCAACTGCTAAAAATGACACGCTTAATGCGTTCACTGACACGCCCTTCTACCTAGTTCGCCCCCTCTGTACCCATTCCTCTGTCCCTTTGTTGCATGCCACGCATCAGTGAGGTGGAAGTATGCCATGCATTCTACTGCTGCTGTCGATATGGCAAACAAATCGAGAGTAGCTGGCAAAAGACTTATCGATTTTATGCGATTGTTGTCACTGGTTGCACTTGAGCTGCTTACAACAGCAGCAGCAATAGCAGCAACATGCCACAGAACCGCAGCAACAACTGGTATTTGCCTTATCGTCCAATCGAGCGGGCAAATCAAAGCAATGCCGAATGGCAATCCGATATGCAAATCGCTGACAAACTGTTGCAGTTTTGCAATTGCTACACGATTTGCCGCAGGGTGTCAAGGTTAGCTAGACTTGCACTTTGACTCACTTCTTAGAGGGTTTCCCAACCACAAACACTCACTTTTGCCACCAATACCATTAAGTCTGAAAAAAAAAAATGGAATACACATCGAAAACCCGAGCAACTTTTATAGGTACGCGGATAAAATTTTTAAGCATTGTACCTACGAAGTTAGCTCTTATCTTGTGCCATTATTATTAATTGGGAACTTGTACATCGCAACCTAGAAGATCTGTTGTACCCCCACTACCTATATCTCGACAAGCAATCCAATATCCAGAATAAAGACAAGTATTTGTATTGGATTGATATATCCGCTATATCTTTCACTGGAAGGAAGGGAAGAGATCAACCATTTCGTTCGTATGTGTGAAGATATGCATCTTCATCTTGGCTGGATGTACATCCCTTTCTTGATCTGATGCTTACTATTTTAATTATTTATTAATTTAAACTAAATACTTTATTTAATTCAATTAATAAATTACCACATTAACGAACCAGAACCGAAACCGAAATCCAAATCTAATATCCGCACTTGAGCCATTTATAAAACGGGTCGAACCAATGCAAGATTTCTTGGATTTTCCGCTCTGCTATACGTATATAAAGCTGCTCAATTTCTCCACGCCTTCATCTATTTTGCTACAAACAATTTTATTGATGCTTTTTGTAATCTTTAAGCTCTAAGCTTAAATAATGAGTATCGCTTATTCGTAGCTGTTTAATGGTTACTCCCTTCAATGTTTCACTTGAAAAATGCGGCAAATGTTAGTCTCCCCACAGATGCTGCTGTTTCTTTGCCTTTCTACCTTGGCGCTTTGTCAATTTACCTTTCGCTCTGCCCACCTCCCGGCAGCTGCAGCTGCAACTCATCCTCAACGTAAGCTGCATACACTTCTTGTTTTTGGCCCGTGGAATAGAAGTCATGGGGCATTTGCAGGTGATTCAATGGCTGCGATTTCTCTGTAGCAGCGCCCCAGGTCATTTCATTACCAAAGTCAACACCGTTGTTCTGCCAGTGCCCGGCCAAGTTAAGCTTCTGCGTCTCCAGCGTCTCCTGCGGCTTCAGCTGCTGCTGGTGTTGTTTTTGCATGCTGCTGTTAATATAATTTTCCGACTGGCAGTTCTTGGGCTCCTGCCAAGCCGAGGAGGAGCGTCGGGGCGGGGCCTGAACGGACTGTTGCCTATGCTGCTGCATCTGCCCCGCAGCCAATTGAAATGTGCTCGGGTGGCGGCCATTGTTGTGCTTGTTAGGGAAGCCATTCTGTGCTGTGTTGTCGTCGGCGTAGTTATTGTGATTCTCCATTGAATGGCTGTTAACGCCATTGTATTGTTTTATTGCTGATTGATTCCTAGTCATTGGCAATTGATTTATGCTCCCCTGGCGCAGGCTCCACTCGTTATCATCGTTGTTCTGCTTGCTGGCAATTTGTCCCATGGAGCGTCTTAGCCCTTGGTTGCTCAGCGATAGGCCACGTCCCTGCCTCCCCTCATCCGTCTCCTCTTGCCTAGGACTTTGCTCCGACTGGCCCCGCTCCAGGCAAACGGTACTTTGACTCCGCTGTCTGGCCGCCTTCCGTTTTGCCAGCGCTGCCGGAGAGGGCGCAAACAAATTCCGTATGTTGGCATTGCGCTGGCTGGCGTTGACTTCGCTGCCAGCGTCGCTGCTCTGCTTAACCTGAATAATTGTGAAATGTTTGCAATTGGGTTTTCATTGCGTCTTGTGTTTTTCGTTTTTCGTTTTTGGTCGGCTTTGTTCTTGGCCGTTTAACATTGTTAATTGGACTGGTTCTCGGAAAGCCGTGAGGCTCAAGGCGATTCATGCTCAAGGAAGTTTAGCCAGAAACTGGAAGTTAGTAGAAAACACAGCAACGTTGGAACGGTAATGGTATTCATAACGATAACGATAACGGTAACAATAACGATAACAACTGTTATAAACACGAACTAGCGAACTGGGCAAGGAATACGTGTAAGAAGCTAAGGCTAAGGCAACTCGGGTCAAGTCAATGCGCAGACATAATCGGATGAGTTATTTTGAGGAGCATTTGAAGCGGCAGCGGAAACGGAAGTACTTACACTGCTTGCCAGCGATATCCTTGAAGTAAGTGACATTGAACCCAACGTAAGTAAGAGCCAACAACTCAGAGGGTCATCAAGCACTCGAAGTTGGATGGATGTATGGACGGATGGATGGACGGATGGATGTTTCAAATTCTCTGTGCTCCTCGTGTGCTCTTAGAGCCGGCTCAAGCTGTTCGACCGTGAAACACTACCACACAGCAGAAATGGACGAAAATTGAGGCACAGCCGAGGCAAAAAACAGACAAAAAGAGAGAAAATTTGAAACGTAAGACAGATTAGCATAAGCGGATAATTCCGAAGTAGCAACAATCTAAGAAGGAATGCCAGCATGAAGCACAAAAAACGGCAACTGCAACACAATTTGTCGGTGTATTAGAAAGAGCAGCATGTGTGAGACAACTAAGTGCTGATAAGAAGCATTTGGCAAATGCAGGGCAATACTTGTGCTAAGAGCCAAGTCCAACTTCCAATTAAATGAAGCACCAGGCTCAGCAGTTTCCAGACTACTTGAGAAGCAATCCGCACAGCAGCAGCAATAATCCGAATATATATTTATAAATCTTTGTTCTGACTGCCGATTGACTTAATAACTGACTTGTAATTTTTATAATGGCAAAACAATTTTCCAAATACAACTAATCTGCTTTTCAGCTAAGCCCAATTGCTTGTTAATAAAATCTGCCCTCTTTTTTTTTGGGTACCAAAAAGCATTAGGCACTTTTGCTGATCTGGTCGAAAAGTCCACAGCGATTTGATGTTATTTGAGTTTTTCTTTCACTACTTAGATGACGTCTACAACATACTTCTTGGCAGTTTGTGTGCACTGAAATATTGTTTTGATATTCTATTACAAACAGTGTGAAGCTCGCTGCAGTTTAGCCAAACAAACGTGGGAAAGTTTGTATAGGATTTAGTGTGCCAATGATGGCACATACATATATACATCCAAGCATTATCCAGAGATGTTGCCACTTTGCCTCACTTGCTTGGCAAAGTAAGCAAAAGCGGAGCAAGCCGGCATCATACGAACACGTACTTACAATAGTAAATTTGAAGCGGGTTGTGGCGCTCTGTCTGCTATCTGATGCAGCTTTACATATGTTCGTTTGATCCGGAGCTGGTGCAGAGAGTACACAAAAAATTGCACGTCAAGTGAAATTACTCGTTTGCTGTGGCAACAAATAGGGGGCATAGGGGCAGGATTGGAGCTGCAGCAGCTTCAGCTTCACCTACGCACATGTGTCCATGTGACTATGTGCTATGCGGTGCTGTGATATACGCAGACGACACTTCGATCTGCTCGGATGTGCGGCTAAGAGCGATAAATTGAGATGAATGTGTGGCATGCAGCATTCAGTGTTTGCCTCTGCAGCATTCTCTGTCTGTGCAACTGGCAGTTATTCAGTTTTTCTAGCATTTGTCTTTGCCACGTGCTTGGTTTCGACTTGAGTACATTTGCCTGCTCAGTGTCTATCGGCCTGTCCATTCGCATTAAGCTGCCCCCTGACAAATAATTTTAACACCCCCGCCTGGCTTAAAGATGTCGAGCAATTGAACTGGGTGAGGTCCATAAATATTTTATTGTGCACTTCATTGCATGCGTCATAAAAAAGAAACGTCGAGGGGCCAGGGAGGAGCCCCCATTAAAATGCAACACGCATACGACGCGTTGCAATTGCGTTGCATAATTTAAGGCGTTCGCGCACGCAGTCAACTGAAACAATCAGGAACAAGCCGCACGGCGCGTTGCCAACGCCGACTATAAAATATTCATTTAAAATTCAACATGCAACACTTTGCATGATGCATTCAACATAACGCTCCCCTCCCCCACCCAGCATATTCTACAAATTATTGCGGGTGTCACATGCAAATGTCAGACCTATAAATGCTGCATGCCATTGACAGCCTCAGCCGGACAAATGGACAGCTTCATGGGGCATTGTTGGCCCTAGTTGATGGCACACATATTCTAATCCCTGGCGCCGTTGGGGGCGTGGCAGTTGCAACAATTTGCAGATAACAAGCGTCATAAAACCAAGCAAACAAATGGAATAACAAAACTGAAACCAACTGCATGAACTTACCCAAACAAGCCGCACCAGCTGACTATTGAATGATGGCCCTCAGCTCACGGTAACGCAAATAGACTGTAAATAGTAAAATAAACACACGATTTAATTAGCATGCGAGTTAATCAAACTTGGACAAGTTAATACTAAAACTACACTCGCAAAAATCATCTATAAGTTTGTATTTTGCCTACGTAAACTCTGTTCAAAAATAACATTAAAATAATACTTAAATCCGTTTTTATGAAGCCGGCAAACTTAAAATTATTATGATTTAAGTGGCAGTTAAAATAAAATAACTATACTACGAACATTTTTAAGTTGCTCTTTTATTACTTATTATTTATTTTTATCATTTTATTTTAAAATAAATTATTATTTTCAGGGTCCTAATGGTCATTTTTAATGTCATATATAATTTAAATATTTAATTGTGGAATAAAACGTACATAAATAAATCATGCACGAAATGACGAAAATCAAATAAATTTGTTCCAAGTGTATGTCCATTGTGATCCATACGGCCTAATCAATGCAAAATTCGTTACTGTAAATTCATTAAACTACTTAGGCATACAAATTAAGCTCTAATGACAGCTACTATACTGAATTATTGGCCAAAACCAAACCTCAGAGGTGCTTAACAACACAATAAGTCAGCAAATTATACTAAATACGTGTGTCATTTGTCATTGCCACATTTCATTCCGATTCACTTGTAATTATCCAATCCCTGATGCCATTTGGTGTGCTTTAACTAATATGACAACTCACACGTACAAACAGCATTTGCATTGTATAGTAATAGTTGTTGGCATCCATGCACTATGCTGATACTGCACATTTGGCCAGGCCTGATGACAGTTGTCTTCCAAGAGACCACACAAGGAGTAATGCACAAGACTTGTTCGGCAAGAAATGGTCATATATATGGGTTTAACTGTGAGGCAGAATATGGAATCTAGCATAATGAGTCGCACTGTAAGATTGCCGTTTTAAAAGCCAAATCACGTAAGACTCCAGTTGACCATCTATGCCATGATGCAGGGAACGAGCTTAAAGTAGTTTGGCTTCAGGAAACTGCATGAGCCCATGACAGGCCTGGCCATTTACAGCAGCAGTATGTGCAATTATCCAATTCAGTCAAACGTAGCATCATGTATATATTTTCAGACCCTGTACTTGAAAAACTATAAGAGGGTCTCTTAAGTTTGTGCAGATAGAAAATATGTGTAACAGGCAGAAGGCCTATCAATATATCGATATAATATCGAAAAAAATGTCATTAATTTCATGTTATATTAAGAAATAATGCAATATTAGTTTTAACAAAAATATTGATTTAAAATTGTAAAAATTTATGATTGAAAGTGATTATTAACATATAAAGTACAGGGTGTTCTCCAGTCGGTAAGGTTCGACTGTAGCCCGACAAATCTGCTTCGACCTTACTGGTTTTATTTTTATTTTTTCGTTTCCATAAACGCAAATTTATATCAAAGGTGCCCATTGGCATTGGCTAATTATGCTTTGGTAAAAGATCGAGAGCCTCCCAAGCCAGATAGCTAGATGCAGGCATTGATTCACGATGCTCACGTTTTATTCGCCGTGATCGGAGCCTTAGATTATGAATACATTTGAGACTTTGCGGCAATGCACGTTTTCCAGCACCGATGAAAAAGCGAAAACTAAAAGGGAAAATTTCATGGTGCTCACGTAATTGAATTGCAGGCAGCTAAATTGGCATTTATTATAATAAAAGCAAATATGCAATTTCACTTTTCTAAACCCATAAAAAAAAACAGCAACAAAAAAAACAACAACAACAATGAGGAAGCAGACAAAATGCAAACTGCAGACTGCAAACTACTGTAACTTGTTTGAACTAGGAGCATGTGTTGAAGCCGGCTCTAAAAGGTAAGCGAATAAGCCAAAGAGAAGAGAAGTCAGGCAAAACGACGTGTCAAATAAGCATTTGATTATAGTGATAATGCGACAGCATTTGAATGGCAATCAATCGCTCTAACTACCCATTTAAAGTGAAACTCAGTCTCTGCTCTTAATCAGCTTATGAGAAAGTAAAATTGCCATATCACCATTATGCTTTACAAAATTACAGCTGTCATTCATAGCGATTCTGGTAATCCTCTTAGAGTGTCAGCAGGGGTATGTCTTTTTAATTAAACTTTCATTAAATCATAAACAGTTCATGAGGAATTCGAACTGTACAAATTCTCTGATAAATGTGAAATATAAATCTCTGAGAACTAGGTTTGTGGAGCAGTCATAATATCGATATAAATATATCTCAAATTGTCATGAATTTAACCATTTATTTTATAGGTTTTTGTGCATTCAGTTTCTATTCCCAAACCAATTTTCAATTCCATTACAGCTTTATTATTTTTAAATAAATAATATAAAGGGTTACCACATAAAAACTAATCATGCAGGCCATTCGAAATGCGCACATAAATCGCATTAATATTTTAAATGGCAAAGTGACAGCGTCACAAAATAATTAAATCGAAATGCAAAACAAATGGCCAGCCGGCAGCGAAATTTAGAATTGTAATGAAATTAATTTATGCATAAACTGTTATTAGTTAAATGTGCTTATATTTGTTCTGATTCTTTTTTTGTTTTTTTTTTTTTTTTTTGTGCAATTTAATTCGCTTATGCGGCCTGCAGAAATTCATTTAATAGGATTTACGAAGCGCATTGCATCTCTTTTTAAATGCCACACTTTGTGGCGTATATCGGCAAAATAATAACTGCATGAAAATTTGTTAAGCTGTGCTTCTTTCCGTATATAGTATATATACATACGTGAAGCTCCAGTGTGCGGCAATTTGCGAAATGCATTTATTTTTCAATTTTCAAATTACGCATGCGGTCGCCCAATTTTGGTATATTGAAAGCAATTTTCCCAAATAATTGAGAGATTTCGTTGCGTGTTGCAAAAACCGAAACGCAGACAAGTGCCTCGACTCAGCTGTATTAGAAAATGGAGCAAAGAACAGCTAAAGATAGACTATTGAATACTCTAACAGAAGAGGCTACATTATGTTATTTTAGCTGTCAGTGAATCAATGAGAACAAAGAGTTTAGCTTTAGATTAGAGTATAAATTTTTTATGGCATAAATAATACAAGTTAATTGCATTTTCTATTATGTTAAACATTGCGAAAAGGGCATTCAATCTTTAAGCATTTCCCAACCGAATCGCGAGCGCCAAGTGCGCCAAATGGGTTTTCCATTGCGTCAGACAATTTCCGCATTTAATTTCATTAATTATAGGCGAGGATTTGAGTCCCCTTCAGCACTTCATGCTGTGCTGTTATGGCACTTGCGCACTATATAACTAAATAACTGTTAGCTGTTAGCTCTTTTGCAACATTGAACTTGAAAGTGTTGCAAATTGCTAAATGGCTTGTTGCCGCAATTAGTTGGTCTTTTGTGGGCTGGCAACACCCAGCAACACTTTCATGCTCCGTCAATTGAATGTTGTTGCATGAACAACGCGTGACTTGTTGTTGTCAACGACGTTAACGCTTTGGCAAATTGCTATAATTGCCAACTGTCTGTCTGTCTCTCCGTCTGTCAATGTCGATCTGTCTGGCCGGCCGGCAACTGTGTATCGTATGAGAATTAAACAAAATCCATTAACTCATAATTTTCTGCTATGCTGCACTCAACATCGGCTCTCCCGGCAATGCAAACAACATTGTCGACAATTGAGCGTTCAGTTTGTTAAGCCAAAAGGCAAAAATTGTGCGCAATTTAACGCCAGAGCGCGCTTTGCCACACCAACAAAGCAACAACAAGAACAACAACAACAACGATGCGCACGTATCCGTGAAATATTGTGAAAATACCCACTGTAGTCGCTACTCCAGCAGCAGCAACATTCTCTTACTCCCACTTCATCTCCGAGTCCAACTCTCGGTTCTCTCAGTGAAGTGCAGTGCAATTGTGGCAAACAAGAAATCTTCAAAAAAAAAAAAAACAAAAAACAAAAAAAAAGAGCGGAAAATTCACACGACGCTGCCGTTGTTGATTATGGGAACCACTCAAAACGAGTTTGATTGTTATTGGTGTTGTTGTTGTTGTTGTTGTTGTGGTTGTTGCTGTTGTCGTAATTTGACTGTTGCAAGTTGCATTGTGCTGCATTGTGTGTGTGTGGCATATGTTTGCATGTGGTAAGCACATTAATAAATCTATCTGAGCCTACATTTCTTGCCCCAGTGATTTACCTTTGATATTTGAAATTATTTGTTCGCAATGAGTTAATTATTTAATTATATCAGCTCTACAAGACATTAACAATAAACAATTTTATAAAATTATTTTAATAATTAAATTAATTAAATATCAGTTATAAACGCAAAGTATATTATGCAAGATTATATAAACATAGATTTTATAAATTTCAGCAATACTCTTTTCTTTTCAGAAGGAGTCATCACAAAATTATATAATTAGTTAAATAATAATTTTAAAAAATAAATTTTCAATAGGTTTAAGCATGTGACAAGCACTTTAATTTAAGTACCACATGCTTCAATAAATAGGCAAAAAGTAAATAACTTTTTTTTAAGCTCAACTTCAATTTAAATATAATTTGTTTTTGCTACCGTGTATTAAACAATAACAATTGTGGCAAAATTTTGTTTCTTTTTTTTCTGCAGTTAATTGAATTTGCTCACTGTTTACTTTATGCATGTTATTTATTAACAGTAAATTGGTAAATTAAAGGCAATTATATGATTTCATAACCAAACACAATTTCACACGCCAGCCACATGCGAGTACGGCGCATTTTGTCAGACAATTTCATTAGCCGCAATTGCCCCTGGGTAACGAGTGTGCACACAATGCTTCGATTCCATGGGCCAAACAATTTCATTAAAAATCAACAAAAAGTTCTGAGATTCACAACGGCATCTTTGCGCATGGCATAATAGTTTTTTCATTGACCCAACAGCCACAGTGCACAACAACAAAAACAAATCGTTAGCAAGTTGCCAGCTCTGAGAAAAGAAATCAAAATGAAACTTTTTCGGGTTTTGATATTGAGTCTACGCAACGTTGTCAACGCTGCAGACGGATATGGAGACGAAGATGAAGTTGAAGATGGAAATGGCAATGGAGATGGAGACGATGTCAACGTTGCTGCCAATGCCGACCGGAAACTAGCGGAAATCATTAGACCCTGCACAAAATGACTCCAAGTGCTGTTGCCTTTGCTGGTGTTGCTTTAAGCACTCCGCTGTACAATGGGCGAAACTGAAGAAAACGCAGAGTGATTTACGCAGGCAATAAACACATCAAATTTATTAGTGTTTTAAAGAATGAATTTAGTTGCAAATTTGTCACAGAAGTCATTTTGTTTGTTGCTACAAATCTTGCAATTAATATTCTTTGCGCATGTTCCCACTGTACATTTGCAAGGGCCTTTGTTCTGGGCAGATGCCATTGTCGCTTGCTGCCCACACACAAAAGGCGAAGATGTGCCCCCAGAGGCATTATTGTTATTGTTGTTGTTAGTTAGTTGTTGCTGGTAGTTGGCAGCTTATGGTCGAAACTACTCAAATATCCGGAATCATTATTATAAGAGCGTAAGAATGTACCAAGGAGCGGATGCAGTGGGCCAGGAAGTAATTAGAGCTATGCACATAATTGGTAAATTATTTGCAAAGCCCATTAAACATCGTGATGGCTGAAAGAAAACATACCAAGCGCTGGCCAGGTAACATTAATTATTGCAAAACAGCAGGGGTCGATAAGTCACGGCTAACAAGAACACAATAAAGGGAGCAACCTTTAAAAAATGACTCCTAATAAAATCAGCGGCGCAGACAGCGGGGCGTATGCGCGATGTGCAAACGAGATGCCAGGCTGCCAACTGGCGCCAGTAAAAAATAAAAAACAGATAAAAATCAAATTAACAAACGAAGTGAGCACACGAAAAAGTTCGCACAAGTAAATAAAACTGCCCCAACAGAGCGAGTCATCTGATAAAAGACGAAAGGTCTACGATGATGCTGCACCTGAGAGCCAGAGCCAGAGCGAGAGGCGGTGTCTAGCATGCTATAAGTCTCTGGCATGGGAGCACCAATTTATATTTATGTGTATGCAAACATTTGCTGTTGTTGTAGCTGCTGATTGCGAGCGAAATGAATTCAACTGTTGAGAAATGTAGGACCCTGGGACTGGGCGCGTGTGTCGCATTTGGTAATGCCCAAAACCCAATTTAACAATGACCGAAAGGACATTTACAGGCGCAAAATTTAATGACATTGCCCGTCCCGAAACGACCAGATAAAAAACTCAAAAAAAAAAAAGAAGGGAGAGAGAAAAGCGAAAAAAATGAGAAAAAAACGAAGTCAGGTGAATTAAATGAACAAACCAGAGAAGACGAGGCTGGCGAAAAGTGTCCTTAATCTGTTTAAAAGCACAGCGCCGGTGCCACCATGAAGGGCATCAAAATTAACGACGAGGAATTTAAAATGTAATTGACAGGCCAACTGACGGCAGCTCCTCCGGCGGCAGTTATTAAAACACACATTGCGTATACGCAACGAAGATACGGAAATGCAGCATTAAATGAAAATAAAGCTGAAAAGCAGGCCAGCCAACGAGCATGAGCCACAAAAAGGACTCAGCACACAGGACAAATTCTGCCTCTTTGCTCTTGCTGGCGACTCTTGGCTGTTAACACCGCCCCCCACTCCCCACTCCCCACTACTCGCGCTACGCGTAATTGCTCTCCATGGAGGGCTTAGCAACCTCGCCAGTTCTCGTAATTGTGGGTTGCTTGTGTGTAATGTGATTGTGTGTGTGACAATGCGAACTGTTGTCAATGCTTTATTTGCGTTTATCGCGATCATTTCTCTGGTCCTGTTAATATGCCAATTTACGTTTACATTATTTTTATTTTACAACCGACGACAGACAGCGCGAGAATCGCCACAAAATATTTGTCATATTCAGCGCGTTCGCTTGTCAAGCGCTTTCCGCATTTTCCGTATTTTCCGTATTTTCTGTATTTACTGTATTTTCGCATTTTCACAATTTCGCCTTATCGCATAATTGCATTGCACTCAAGTGCTGCACAAAGTTAAATTTAAATGCTGCCACAAAATGACGGTTGGGTCGAGAAGCCTCAAAGCCATAACAATTAGAAGCAATTGCTACTCTGCGCTGCTACTCAACGCGCTCCCAGCAATTTCACTTTTCACGTGCAACTTGTCACTGGAGTGGCGACAAGCAGCGACGAGTGGCAACAACGAGTGGCAAAGACTGACGACAGTCGACTTGATAGCGTGCCATCGTGGCAGTGCACAGTGGGTAAGTGCATGGGACAAAAATAAAAAACATAATTTTTATCTATTTATTTGTTGTTGTTAAATGGATTGTTAATGCATATGTTTCATGTAGAAACAGAACTGTTTATATTATTTTCTGTGTGATTATTTTATTTTGAGAGACAAGATATTAAATTATTCTTAAAAAAAAACTCTGCGCCGATTATTTATTTATTTTTATTATTTTATGTTATTCATTTATTTAAAATATGTTTGGCAAAATCCTAATGGAACGAGCACCACTTTCCATAGAATCGGCACCACTGTGCGTGGCAGCGTGGCACCCTGGCAGCAGCCTGCCAGCATTGTGGCATTGTGGCAGCGTGGCATCATTGCAAAGGTAAACATTAAACGTAAATCTCATGGCTGCTGCAGTTGAGCACTGAGCACCGAACACCGAGCAGATCCGGAAGCATAAACGCATGTGAAAATTTCACTTTCAAGCTTTGTCTCCATGTACACCTTGTGCACAGTCGCAGTAAGTGTTGTCACAACAATGCGTTGGCGATAAGCTAAGACAACAAATCTCAAGTTACCTCTGGGCTTAGATATGGCAGTGGCAATAAGTTTGGATATGGGTTTGGGTATGGGAGTTATGTGAGAGGCCAGAGGATGCCGTCATAGAGCAAATCCAACTAACTGCATGCGACACAGAGTCTGTCCACTTCAAGTAAATCTGCAACAATGCCAGCAATTACGACACAGGCAACGTGCAACGTGCAGCGTGCAACGTACAACTTGCAGCAGAGCTTAATTGCGAAATGGGAAATGTCAAAAGTAAAATATATGACTGAGGCTAAATACACAAAAAACCAGCAAATATAAGTACTTAATAGACAAATAAAAGTTTGCTTAATGTGTGTGAAGATTAAAATTATGCTCCATAGAACTACAATAGAACTCGTAATATACACAGAAAAAAATATTAGCTAGACCATTTTGGAACTCATCATATAAAGTTTAGAATTTTCAAAATGTTATTTAAAAACAGAATGTTGTTAAAACTCACAAACATTTAATAAATCTAAAACTCCATTTAGTTTTTACCAAATATCAACAATGGTATTTGTTAAGATATTTTGTTAATTAATTCTATAACATGGGCTTTATTGTACAATAGCGTATTTTTGGCTCTTTTTGGGTTAGATAAAATATTTGATGCACGCAACTAGTTATAGGTCAGGTCTCAATTAGCAAATTGTATTAAGCCCATTCAGGAGTTTATACATATGTCTGCTGATGCAATTTATCTTGCATGTTGTGGCAAGCAATGTTACCCACATTTTACTATAAAATGTGCTGTGGCAAAAATTTCAAATTAATTTGCCAACGGGTCGCAGCATTTGCAGCGCATCACACTCTGGTACAGTGGTAATACGAAATACGGAACACCGCCAGCAACAAGCAACAGCAACACAAAACAAACAAACAACAACTGCAATCAATTGCATCTTGTGTCGCATGAATGCTTCACTGAATTGGAGCACATTGCATGTTCTCATCCATATGCATACATGCCACACATATGCACATGCACAGGGAGAAAAAATATTATTTTTATTTGTTTATCTTATTTAAATTTGTAATTTGAATTATGTCAATTTAATACAATTTACTAATAATAATAAATACAATTTTTAAAATAAAGATTATAAAGTTAAAGTTATTGGTAAATTTATATCAAACATATATTTCTTAAGCTACGTACCATGTTCACATCCACAGCTCGCGTTGCGCGCTTTTCGGAACAGTAAAACTAATATTATTTAAATGGCAAAACGCGCAAGATTTTTTAATTTACTGTTTTTTATTGTAAGTTCGCTATTCTGGATATAAGAACGTCAATCTATTACGTCACAGATCAAGTTACGAGTTATAGGATTCATGTACGGATTGATTGGTTTTTTTCTCTGAGTGCTATATACAAATATGCGCGTAGGGAGACAGCCACAGCGCAGGGAGGTGTTGGGTATGGCCCGTGGCTCTGGGCATACGGGGAGTAATAAATAGCAGCAAAAACTTTTCATTTTGCTGCAGTTCAAGTGCACGCTGGACTGCATGACGGAGTGAAAGGTTGGCATGGAAGCGTGGATGCGCTGTCCAGTGTCCAGCTGTTCAGTGTTATGTTGGGGCAAGGGCTGGAACTATAAAAGCGAAAACTGACCACAACGACTAGAGTTACAACTTCAGCTGCTACAATGCCAAATGGTTGTTAGGCCGACAGGCGACGAATGCAAATCACACAGCTCTCAGTCAGTTTCCAGTCAGTCGCAGTGAGTACGCGCTTGGGTTGAATTACAATCGGGACTTTTACTTTGAGCCAGCCGTGGGCCAGGGCGATGATATTGATTTGCTGTCATTATTGTTAGTTTTTTGTGGCATGGCGGCGGCTTTTACGGCTTTTACGAGCGCTGGGGCAAGTTGCCTGCTGCGCCCAGAGGCAGACAACACAAAACTCTCAACGCGCTGGGCACGTGTGAAAATAGTATTGTCCTTTGGGCGGCCCCAGGGATTGCGGCAGCTAAATTTGAATTTACGCTATGCTCGATTCGCGAAATTGAAATTGTTATTTGTTGTGCGCCGGGGCATGGCATAAAAAGTTAGTTTGCCTGAGGCAGCGACAGCGACAGTCGCTGCCACAGACACGGCCGCAATTTCAGCAGTAGTTCCAAAAAATGGACGGTAAGGTTGGAACAGATCAGTCGGGCGGAAGGCTGCAATCGTACATAACCGACAGTAGCAGACCCTGTAATGATGTACTTCTCTTTTATCCGATCTATAGTTATAGTTGTGTTTCTAACCCTAATAGTTTATTAGATCTAGGAGGCTGCTGTGACTTTTTTGATTAGCGGGGGATAGGGAGAGATATCAAATCAGCGTACTGTATGGGAGAACCTAAATACCGAAAATGGAAACTGTAGCTCATAAAGTTTGCCAGATAAAGGTGTTCATACTGAGGGACAGACCATATCGACACAGCTCGTCGTCCGATCAAGATTATGTATACGCCCCATCGTGCCTGTTACACACATTTCATCGCAATTTCACAAACTTAACAGACCCATTTGTACTTTTCTAATGTACAAAATCTAAAAATTTAGACTTCAATCTATAGTATACTATATAGTTTATGCATGTTGTTTTTGCTGTGGCAGTAATTGACTTTGGCCAATGCAATTTGCATGCTGATAGCAGTACAATCATGCAGCAGCTGCATTTTAATTGTATCGCTCGAGTTCGGAGTAATACAAGCTGTGCCTGATGGTCCATAAACCGAAGTCGTTTAGCTGCCAAGCTGCCAGACTGCCCAAAAGTAAAAGCAAACGAAATCAATTGTCAGGTCATCTGTCAATTTGTTTGTTGTCTAGCTGCAGCACGACAGCTGTCAAGGGAAAGGGCTCCGAATGGGTGTGAATGGTGATGGGAATAAAAACAGGAACGGGAGAGGGAATGGAAATGGGAGTAAGACTGGAACTGGGATGCAGCTGGGTATGGCAGGTGGAAAAGGTAAACATGCCAAAACACAAAATGCTTTTAATGTGACGCGCAAGTTGCAATGAAATTGCAGTTGCCATTGCTAAAATTGAGACAGGCAACAGGGTGGCGGTAGACTGACAAACAGACTGACTGACAGACTGACTGACGGACGGACGGACTGATGAACTGACTGATGGACTGACGGACTGACTGACTGACACTCGACGACTCAAGTCGCGGAAAAGTTCAAAAGTTCGTTGTCGCTTGTGTAAACAAATTATTTGTTTAAGCTGCTTTTCCTGCCAGGCAATTGGCCACGCGAGGCGGCCAGCTCAGACATACACTTCAAAAAAAGCATTTCAACCATTTTTTTTTTTTTTGTATGCTTAAATCTTCTTAATGTCCAAGATGACCGTTCAAATATAAAAATGTGCATAAGTTCAATCAATATATTGTTGCACAAACAGTACTCAATAAAAAATGTATAAAGAGAACACAAAAGAAAAACGTTTTAGAATTGTTAATCTTATTTGTAGATATTTATCAAATAGTATATAAATCACACTAAATTTAAGAATTCTCACATAATTTAGTTTTTAAATTTTGTTTTCATATTAAGTAAATTCCAATTTGTTAAATTTTAAATTCATTTAATATGATTTGAATTTTAATACAAATTTCATAGTTGTTTTTTTCAAGTGCAGCCTCCGATTCCAACACATGCAGCACCATTAACTGTTGCAATACCCTGTAAAATCGAAGTCAAAAGGTCTCTTACAATTTGTTTGCGATAAACTCAGCAAATTACTCACAGCACAATAGCAAATGGAATCAAGCCCATGAATACAAAGAATTCATTTACGGTTGATAGGGAATTCTTCGCTCTGGGCGCTTGGCATAAGTTTCGGTCTCTGTTTGCTCAACGTTTGCCATTTATTTAACCAGGCAAATTATCGAGTTGTAGCTGGCCTATTGTTATGTAAGCAGTTCCATTTGGAGTCTAATTAAAGTACTGTCAGACCATTATAAATCACGATAGAAAGCAAATTTGCATACATTGTATTTGGCTTGCCACAATTAGTTGGCAATCGAGTTCTATAGATGGCCAGATTGACAACTGGCAGGCCAAGTTAGCTGCCAACCCGAAATTACATGCAGAAAATGGCAACAATTAATAAGGCACTAGAAAATCAACGCACAGGTCTGAACGGCGGAATATCTATTAAGCCGCGTTCACACTTTACCATTAATCAATTTAATTGAAATTGATGATGTACCTTTTGTTCAAATGGCCAAATCTCTTGTCTGAGTGCTGCCTTTCAAACTGCGAGTACTTATACAAAATGCTTGTAGCACTCGGATTAAGCGTCGAGTGTCCATTACGGCAAAATAATAATAAAAATAAAAGCATTTATACAATCCCCTGCGGCCTAGCCCTTTTGGTCTACCAATTATTTCAGCTTACTTCAGTGTGATCCCTTTTGAAGCCCATCCAGAACCGCAGAGGCCGAGGCTTTTGTATCAGTTGTTTTGATGTTAAATTAATTCCGAAAATGATAACTCTGGCACACACTCTTAAATTCTATTTTAGCACTGTGTAATTTATATTGTAATTAATATAATTAATCACAACTTGTGCGCTTCGATACGAGTGCCTGCATAATCAACCAAAAATCTGTGCCCCTTTTTCAGGACACTCTGTCGAGTGGCAAGTGTCAGTCACAGGCGTTGAAAAATTAATGTAATTCATACATTTCGAGTGCGGAGTGAGGAGAGCGGAGTGCGGAGTGCGAAGTGCAGAATGCGGTCTGTGCGGTGGAAGTGACCACAGTTTTTGGAGTCGTCAAATATTTGACTCATTAAAATGATTGAATAAGGCCGGCTCTGAGCTCTAACAAATGAGGCAAACGCTCTGTGAAAAGCAAATAGACTGCCAGATATGTTGGTCTGAATGGAAACTGTTCCTGCCATGGCTATAGGGCTTAGCATGGTCATTACATTTATGGCAGGCCATGAATAATGTATAAAGCCGGCAAACAGATTTTTAGCGTGTCAAATACTTTACGCATATTTACAGGGAATTAAATTGTATGCAAAATGAAAATCACATTCAAATTCATACGTATTATGAGAGGCATATTGAATGCGTAACTAACGCACAGTTAGTTAGGTTTCGACCTATGCAAACCTAGAGGGCATGGCTTTCCTCTTCATGTGTGTGTGTGTGGGCGGATCGAAGCATTTTCCAATCAATTGAACTCCAATTTGCATAATTTTCGGAATGTCAACGTAATGTGCATATATGAAATTCGATTATTTTCCATTGAATTGAACTGGAGACATTGAAAGTGGACTACAAGTGGACAGAGCCTGGACGACATGGGGAATGGGGAATGGCAAATGGACGAAGGACAAAGCGTTCAGTGAGTTTGCTCTGCCAATGGATCGAAATATATATGCACAAACATATACTCGCTGAAGGATTTGCCATTGGGTGTGTCATAGAGAGAACAATCGTTTGTATTTTTTCCATATTTGTATGTATATTTGTATGCTTTTATCTCGGACAGACGCACGAGAGCTGCACGGGGACACGAGCTGACCCCAAACTAACCTAGAAACTCAAAAACGTATAAAATGCTAACAAAATGTGAATATGCAGCTGGGGATGGGGTTGGGGTTGGGGTTAAGGTTGTGGTTCTGGAGTTGAAGCGGGAATGTTGAAGCATGGCAGCAGAGCAATAAAATGCTTGGCAATGAAATTCTCGCATTGGTTCGGTTCGTTTTAGTTCTAAAATACGCACACAATACAGCAAAGGATCCATCAGGCGAAAGAGTCGAATTACAAATACCCTAATGTGCATCTTTAGGCAATCAAATGCCAAACTCTAAGCAGTTGTATCAAGAGCAGTTAAGTCTTTCGCTATAAGCCATCATTAATGATAAGATGAACTGCACAGCATTTATTTCAGCATTTGCATATACCCAATAAAAAAAGTATTACACGGCATACCCTTTTGTCGCAAAACAATATGCGTGTCCTTTTTGTGCATTTTCCACACCCACGTGCCAGTGTTTTTTCTACTTTTTCTCTGCTTTTTTTTTGTGGCAAAAAAGGGTAAAATGTATTTACTTTCCTCTTTGTCGTTTTCTTTAGTTTTTTTTGTTGCTTTTTTGATCATTTTTGGCTTGAGAAATGTACAAAACACGCAAAGCAGTCCGCAGATAGTGAGAAGGGCTGCGTTGTCCTTGGCCAGGCTTGGGGCCCAGCCCATTTAGATATAAGTTTTGCGGTGGCCACAAAAAGGCAAGTCAAGTCAGAAGCTTCAATTTCGACCATTGGCCATTGAGAGTTTCTGGTTTTGTGGGCGCGCGTGTCATAAAAATTTAATTAAAAAATTATTTTGCTAACAATAAAAATCAACACTTCGCGAGCCTTGAGCCAAATAATGATTAGGCATACGCTCGAGTGACAGGCACAAAATCGAGAGAGAGAGAGACACTCTGAAAGCCAACTTCTCTAGCCTCTCGTGTCTGCTTGTCTGCCTGCCACGCCCATTAGCCGTGGTAAAATGTGCGAATAATGTGCATGGACAACGGGCATTTATGGCCCATTACTCCCTCCAGGCTGTCGCTTATGTGTCAAGCCAACAAAATTATGATGACGACTTTTATTGGACGGACGGCCATTGTCTGCCATTGTACTTGCCATGGCTGTGGTTATTGGGGTTGGGGGGTTTGGGGGGATGAGGCCTAAGTGGTCTCAGTCTGTGTCTGTGACTGCGACTGCTTGGGCAAGTCAATAAAAATTCAGTAAACCTCTGTCGACATAGGCTCAAGGATTATTATTGCTACTTTATGACGGTTTATGTTTTGTGTGCCAACACAGATTCAAAAGGATAAATACACAAACTCTGCCGTCTGCCGAAAGCCTCAGCAATATCAAGAAAGAGATGTCATATCCAACAGAAGTATGCCGAATGCAAATTGGCTCTATGGAATAGGCGGATAAACAGAGATAAGGTGGGGCCAGCATGCATATATTCTAAGATTTTGCTGTCTCAACTCGTCAGTTTTAAAAATTAACTTTGATTAAGGTAAAGCGAGTCACGAGAAATGCTGGTACAACAAGCTTATTTCCATTAGAGTTAACAATCATCAAACGCTGGAAAAACAGCTTGCTGCCCACTCAATTTCAATGTTCATAAAAAGCAAACTCGACAAAAATTAACAAAAACACCGAAAAAAGTTCAAGAAAAATGCAGCCAAATTCTCACGCTAATTATGCTAGGCAAAAGCAACAAGAACAAGAACAAGAACAATCAAATGACTTCTACAATCCCAATGTTAATGAAGACGCGCTCGGGTTCTTGGCTTTCAACTGAAACCTCAAGCCTGAGCTCTTGGCTCAATTATGGCCCCATTTCAATGCCAGCCCATAAAATTAGCATATTTTCCCCCTCCACCCCTGCTTCTTGTCACTTTTCATGTTTCGAAAAATTCGACATGGTAAAATACGTTGACACCTTTTTGGCGCTTCCCAAAGAAACCAAAAACAAAAGCAAAAAAATCTAAAAAAAAAAATGTTTGTTGCTAATTGCAAGAGGGCGGCTCAACAACGGCTTAATTACGTTGTTGTTTGGGCTTGTAGTTGACCTTTTGGCGTGGCATGGCTCAAATTTCATTTGCATAATTTGCGTCGATTTAATTTTTCTACATTTGTGTGCCAATTTGCACGCGGCATTTGCATAAAGAAAATTCCATCATTGCCGAATAACATATTGAGCCAAAGTGCACAAAATCAGTGCACCTTTGGCAACATTAAAACAAATATCAGTTATACCAAAATTACAACAACAACAAACATTATAACAACAAACAACAACAAGCTGGGGGAGTTTGCATGAAAAAAGTGCTACAGGCAAAGTTTTTTACGAGCGATATTTGCGCATCAAATTAGTTTTCTCGCACACGTTTTCAATTTTTGGCACTGTAAAAGTTTGTGGCCCGTCGACAAAAAAGGGGCAAGAAACGGCAAAAGGGCAGATCCAGTTAAGGCACTCGAAATAGGCCAGGAGAGTTGAGTTTGTTGCCAGCGTGCCTCGATTTCCGTGAGAAGTATGCACACAATTTAAAATTTAACGTAAAAAAAGAAATATATAAAATAAAATGATGTACACATTTAATATACAGCACGACTGAGTTATCTGAGCTTCACACATTCGCATTTACACTCTTACATCAACGGCATACACGTCGGATTAGTTTCTGGCAACGCTGCGTATGTGTAATATTATTGTGACTGTGCAAATATGCACAAATATTTGCTTATTTACCTTAGCTGCTGGTAACGATAAGCTGACGAAACGTTTGCCAAGCGAATTACGACTGTTTACCTTTGATTTCTATTAGTTTTCAATTTTGGTGACGTAATTTGTTGTATTGCATTTAAACGAAACGATTCCATGCCAATGAACGTTAGCTAATTGCCAGAATTAAATGGGGCATTTATTGTAATAAATGAGTGCACAAACTGTGGTCTCATTATCGTGGGCTGAAAACATTTAGCTGCCAAATGGGTGGAATTTCCCACGTGCAAGGAAATGTTTTTAACTTTAACCACATTATACAAATAAATGCCATAAAATTGTGTAATGCAAATGTATTTGCCCTAGAATCAATTTGCTTAACACTTCTGTATCATATAAGAAGTGGGCAAACACTGAGGTGCCTACGCCTCTATCTAGTGTCAATATTTACGAAATTATTTATTGATTCCCCCAGGTAAAGTTCTGTTGTTTATTTGCATAGTACGAATAGTATTCGCTTTATTGCTCCATATGTAAAATTAGGTAAAAATTTTAATGTCAATGTTTCAAGGGAAAGACCTACAAAGTATAATATTTGCCAGCTGAAAAAATTGCAAACTTGAGGCGAGCAAATATTGAACCAAGTTATTTAAATGTATTTGCTAAACATATTCGTGTGTCTGTGCGCAATCATAAGTTTAAAAGTATTTGTTCCTCTTCTCTCTGGCTTTCTTCCATTCACAGTCCGTGCGCAGTTTTTTATCTGCCCCTGACATGCTAATGCCTCAGTTGATACGCAAAGACCCAGCGAGACCCAGACCCAAGGCTTGGACCTCACGAATGGCAAATATATTTGCTAGTTAAATGATAAAAAGCTTTTTGCACATGACGAGCTACACAATGCAATTCTATTTTAATATCATGATAATTATCAGCCGCCTGCTTATTTAATAAAGAGTGTGAATCAGGAGGCAAATAGTAGTGCTGACAACAAAAGCTGCCACTTGAGCTGCTCCGCGTACGATAGATAAAGTTCCACAATTAAGAGAACAGCCGCACTTGCTACATGTGATAGCGCAGCGTTAGATACAAGCTTGTAGATAACAAAACAAATGTGGGAACTATTCAAACTGCGACTTACGACCATGTACATACACATAATGATAACTCTGACAAAAATAACTGACGTCAATTCCATGTTGTTTGATAAGTGTTGCAAAATCGTCTGTCTGCGCTTGGCATACACTTTTCACAGCATTGTTGGGCTTTTACTCACCGACTTTCCTTCAGCCACAACTATTCAGCGATTGTCTGTAACGAGAGCAAAAAGTTAACTTGATTAATATGCAAATGCTTGGCAATTTGATTAAATACGCAACCCAGTTTCTGACTTGAGCTAACAAAAACAAACAAAACGCATGGTTAAAGCACCTGATTCAGCCTCACAGACCGAAGACGAAGTTGAAAACAGGAAAGGATTTTTAACTCGGCAAATAGCCAAGGTCTCTAGGTTTAGGGGCCCAAAAAATTCCAGTATTGATTATAATGTATACCGCAATAGATATCTTAACTATTTAGAATAATTAAAAATTTAAACTAAATTAAATTCATTTCATAGATAGGTAATTGTTTACAGATAATTGAATTTTACCATTTTGGACTGCGATATATTCATTCGATATAAGATCGATTTGAACCTATGAATAGGTAATGGTTCATAGATATTGAAATGTTGATATTATTTTGGACTGAGACCAACATATCTCAAGATACGGCTAGATTCAAGAAAATAACAGGCTGTAACTCTCCTACTCGAGAGGCAAAAACCGGACCTGGCTGAATCACAAGAGTTTTGGCCAAAACTGTCAAGAAGTCAGAGACATGAGACAAGCGACAAGTCAAGAGCGTTCAGAGTAAGCCCCCAATGGAGCCGGTAAATAATGTTAATAGTTTTGCTGGTTTTATCAACTCTCCTCGCCTTGCACATGTCACAATCGCCTTAATGGCCAATTGCTCAATCCACAGACATGTGCAAATGTTTAAAGTGCACAATATGCACAATATGCTTTGACGTTTGATATATGCGCCTAACTAATTAAGACATTGCACATGTTGGTGGCCGACTCGAGTGACGAGTTATGGGTCAACCTTTTGAGTCTGAGCCACTCAAAGCCACACCACACCACACCGACCACAAACAAACATATGTACATATGTTATACGTATGTGTGTCTTTGTAGAATTGAGTGTATTCACATGCACAGAAGAGCAGAGCTCTCGGTGGGCACTTAATGTTAAGCTGCTTAGTTGTTAATTGAATTAGTTTACGAGCGAGGCGAGGCATTCGCCTTTGGGTCTGTGAATTGCTTATTGGCGCATAAAATGCACTGCACTCGCTCGCACCCTCTCGCCATCTCGCCATCTCGCTCTTCGATGCAATTGTGCACTCACACTCACACTCACACCCACAATTGCATTCGCACTTGATGTACAATTAGACTCTTTGTTGTTGCTCTTGAGCCCACAATTTCTTCTTTTTATCTGTTATTCTTTTTCGTTTTGCCTCAATTTTTAATGAACATTTAATTGTTTGCATCTTATAGTTGAGCTCGCCTGCAGCTGCTTACATAATTGAACTATCTTAAGGCTCTGCGCTTTGAGTAAATTGTTTAATTAAGTCATTAAAATGCCATAATTATCATTAGCAGGCCTAGACGGAAGTTGGGGCCGTTGGGTGGCGTCTAGCTACCTAAATAGGCAACAGTTCAAATGGCGTTTGACATGCGACTCTGGCTTTTAATGAGCTCAAATATTACATCCGAGCAAGGTCAAAGTTAAGCAATTTAGGAGCGTTTGAGTAACAATATAAATTATAATTTGTCAGCCACATATTGCTCAAGTGAATTCATACACAAAATAGCCGGAAAGGACGGAGCAGATCTGTCGCACGGAATGCTACAGTCGGACGTATTGGACAACCATTTGAACTAATTTTATAGAATTTTTTGGTATTTGTTGAATGGAAACTCAGTCAAGTTGAAGTAGGAAAGCATTTTCTTTTTAAATATAATTTAATTTAATTACGATACACTCTAATCAACTATTAATTATGCTAGTGCTGAGTGATGTTGGAGCTGTTTTTAATCGTATTGTTAGTATTGTTTGAGCTGTTTCTAATCAACACATTGCTAGCGAGCATACTTAAGTTAATCAATAAGCCAACTTGCAAACTGTATTAACTAATCGCCCAGCAACCTGCTGGCAATGGAGCAAAGTGTCACAAAAAGCCAGGCAATGTGTGGCGAACAAAGTGTCATTAATAATGACAGAAACATCAACCGACAACAAAGTCGATAAAAATATAAAAACAACAGCAACCATACGCTGTCACGATGACGATAAATGATTACAATATCATTAATTCAAATAAGCCCCAGCAACAATAATCCATTAAACGAGAAGCACAAGCAGGTCTGCATTAAACTGACTTCATATTAAAGTTAATATTAAAGTTAAGCAAATAAGTCAAGCCAGCTAAAATTTATATAAAAAAAAAACACAATTTCCGTGCAGCCTTTTGGTTGAAGATTTATTGAATGTCATTTGGGCGCAAATGAAAACAATTAATTTGATTTCTCTCATCACTTAATTTTAATAGTATTTTCATTAAACAATAATGTCATTCACAAAGACACAAGTTTTTATGCACAAGCTTCCTCGTTATGTTTTTATGTTTTTAAATAACTTCATGCATTCACTTTAATTAAATTTTAATAATGTCAGTAATTTATATGGCTCTTGTGGCAAAACAAAAAAAAAACAAAAACAAAATAAGAGAAATTTTGTGCAAAGCAAAATTTGTGAAAACTAAAAGCCCCAGAATCATATCTCTGTTGTATGCATTGTGTGATACAGCTAAAAATATTCCATTTATTTTAATGCAACACAATCAGAAATGCAAAACAAATAAAATCGAGTCTGCGACAAACAAGTCGAACAGAAACAATTCGATACGAATTTTATGTGATTGCAATAAATAAGAGAAAAACGGAAACGTTTCGAGTTGCAATTGGAAACGCAGAGTAAAATCTCAGATACACCAATTATTAAAAAAAAAAATCATTGGATAATTTTCTAATGATTTTGCACCTGCTGCTAATTAAAAAATAATAATACTTTGCAAACATGCTAAATTGCCTAAATTCGAAAGCCAACCACATAATCAATAAACTTAGGTATTATATTCCAGAAGCAATTAAATTTGCATCCACCCTTGCGTATACGTAACAACCTCAACGCACATACATATATCAAATATTAATTTTTCCATACGACGTGTATGCCAGACCGTTCAGCCAAAACAATTAAAACCAGAAACATTCGGTACAAAAAATTGAAAATAAAAATCTGTGCACAAAATCATAAAAAAAGGTAATAAAAATAAAAAAATGAAATTGGTATCAGTTGAATCAATTAAAAAAGATAC
Organism: Hypselothyrea guttata; assembly: GCA_035045125.1. Lineage (NCBI taxonomy): Eukaryota > Metazoa > Arthropoda > Insecta > Diptera > Drosophilidae > Hypselothyrea > Hypselothyrea guttata. The sequence goes on from JAWNNJ010002004.1 coordinate 161,449, forward strand.
AAAAAAACAGTAAAAACTTGGATTCCCACACGTGAAGTGTGGTCAGCTTTTTGATTATATTTTCCTGGGATGCCACAGAAATTGCAGTGTCAATCATAAGCTCTGTCTTTTTTTAGTGGAAATGGAATAGAGGTCAAGTATAAAACATGTTATTTGAATTGTTTACAAAGTGTTCGTGTAACTGGTTTAATCAATTAAATTAAATTCTGATTAAACATGTCACAGCATTCCTGATGACAGACAACAACTCATTCTCACCTCAATTTAGATTAAAATCACAACATTTGCAAAATGGTTGATTTATTTGTGTATGCCAGAGTTGTACTCTCTTCTTCTTCTTCTTCAATCGTATGCAAATAAGATACACCAAATGCCATATTCCGAATTCAATCAGCAAAGTCCGGGCAGGCGAAACGACATCAAGCATCAAGCATTCAGCATGACAGAGTCGTAAGACCTAAAATATATGCACGTCATTTGCATTTCATGTATTGTATTTGCATCACTTCCTGGACACTGATACTGCGCTGCATCCAAATTTAAATGCACTCTGGTAAAGAGGAGAGTCATAACGAGATACTGAATCATCTACTCTCTGAAGAGGTGCATGACTCTTGAAACGGCAATGCGGATTATGCAGAAACCAAAAGTATTTACTTCACTCGAGAGTTATTCTTTTATTAGACCCTGCAAAAAATGGTACGTATAAACCTCTTATAACAAGCGGAAATCGCAGAATATCCCTCCAAGTTCTAAGAAATGAAAATGAGGTCTCAGAAAATACAAGAGATAATGTAGCAATTTTCAGAATGTATGTTGGTGTATAACATACGAAGATCTAGTTTATTTCAAATGTTGGATGCCACGCCTCTTCCGCTCACAGTAAACATAAATCGAATACATTGACCTATTTAAGAGATACAAATCTATCGACCTATGCTAATTACTTGTTCAGTAGCTGAAAGTTCATTAATATCTACCAATTCTAAAATCCATTAAAGAGAGATGATGCATCAAAGTTTTGCTTGTCTGTGTGCGTAGGTTTGATTTTCCAATGGTGTCGAGTAGATTACAAATTGCAGCATTGTATCTCTGATTATACCTTTACATGAGTTTTCGATAAGATATTAATTATATCCACTTTCGACTGGAAAAAAAAACTCAAGCCACCCATTGTCAGCCCATTGATGTCAAATCATATAATAAACCTTTCAATAGACAAACGAGTAAAATATCTCCCAGCTCCAACTCTCACCCGTTTTCCCTGGTATTGCGTCAACTTTCGCTCAGTGCACACGCTAATTGAACTTTCAATGAAACTCAAGTCTCATTAGAAAGTAAGAGCAGAAAGAACCGACAAGCGTTGTAGAAATCTAAGCAGCTTGAAAACGAAATTACAGAATAACAGAAGCCAACTGACATCGCCTCGCATCCAAGATGTTTGCAGTTGGAACATAGTAGTTAGCCGCGTCTCGCTTTTGCCTCAACTTCCAAGCTCAATTGAAATCAAATTAAATTAAATGCAATTATTTTATCATCATTTGGCCAACTAGCTAATTGGGTTAAGTGCGCTCTCGCTTATCAGGCTTGGCCTGCCTCAGAACGTTGACGTTGACTAATCGATGAATAACGCTATTGTTTATAGCATGCACTTCAAATTAATTAGCTGAGGAGGCGATCGTCTCGCAATCGCTGGTCTAATTCAATTAACATGGAGCGCGAATCTATTTTTCCTCGCTGCGATAAAATGTATGTACACTTGTCGAAGAGCGTGCACAATTTTCAATTTGTGCGCCCAGAGATACGGAGAAACAGCAAAGACTACGGAAATTCCGCCAAAAAAAAAAACAAAAACTTTACACAAATATTTGTGGCTCTCTGGTGCTCTCTCTCTCTCTCTTCCTCTCTTTCTCTGTCTCACTGTCGCAGTTGTCGCCAGGTAGCCATCAGCAACAAACCACAAAAACAACAAACACCAGAGGCATGGCCTTTCGGCGGCTAAAGGTGTGAGAAGACAGAGACAACCAGAACGGACGAAGCATTTCAGTCGGACGCATACGACTGTAGACTACTTTGCACCTGTACTTAAATATAATTTAAAGCTAACCCTGTATTTTTCCATTTTTCAATGGATAAAGTGCATCAGCAATGCTTCTTCTTCCTATTTTGTCCATACCACGCGGGAAAAAATCCTGCAATATTGTATCTTTGATATATTTTATGTTTATTAACCGATTTCAATGCGCTTTTCAGGATAGAAAAATATAAATATATAGATAATATATTCTGAATAACAACATTCTATGCTAAGCATTACGTGTGTTCTTCGATTTTTATCGATTATTGCGAAATTTAAAATAAACTTGATTCATTTTACATTCTGAAAAATCTTTAGCTCTTATAGACTTGGCTTATATACTCAGCTTGTCGCCCTGATCAAGAATATATATACATCCAAGCCTGTTTCTGCCTTTTGCATACATTTACACATAATTATTATATCGGCTTTTACCAATTTCATGGGTACAGGGTATAAAAACAAACACTGGCGACTGCCCAATGTGTATAAGTATTGTGGTATGTCCGTGTGTGTGAGTGTATATTTAATGCAGCTTAACTAAAAAAACAAACAAACAAAAAGGCGAAAAAGGTGGAAAAGGCAAAGGTCAATATTTAAAATTGATAAACAGGCAGCATCGTCGGAAAAATACCAACAAGCGCAGTAGTTGAGGCAGCAATACCTAAAAACAATCCAGGGCTATCAGAGCATTTTCCACGTCGGTCAACGCTGCGGTTTTATAATTAAAAACAAACAATTTCCAAACTCTAAATTAAATTTCAACAAATTACGCTGCACATTAAATGTTGAACTAGAAAATAAATACATCAAATGAACGCCAAGTGAGCAGCGTAGAAACCAAATTAGAGCATTATAAATAGAGGTGTCTATTTTTAAAATGCCTCCGAGCCAGCGGCGAAATAGACAAATGGGCCTTGGGCGAGAATCTTAATTTGATTTAAAACAATTACAGCGGTCTGCTTCATTTACATTCCCGGCTAGAGACGCTAAGAACCAATTAAAACTTTACAAACTAACAACGATAATAAACATAATTTCGGCTAAAATGCGAAGGCTAACCCAACATACTAAGTAATATAGTATTTTAGTATGTGGGTCTGGCGATATGGGACGCCTAGTATTTATAGTTTTCGGTGCTGGGGATAAATTTAGTTTGTGCTTAAAGGTATATTCAACTGTTTGCGTTTGAGGAAATTAATTTTGCTGCATGATTATTTTTTTACAGCTCATTATTTTAAGTAATATTATTATAAACTTTATTTTTTCAACAGTTGGCAATTATTGAAAGTGTTTCGTTTAATTTGTTGACTTGTTTGGAAGTCGTGCATGAAAATTAATTTACAGCTTGTTTCAGGCAAATGCCAGTCCAATGCTCTCAATCAACCCCAGTAAAATTTAATTTCTGTTTTTTCTGCAATTCGCTCTATGATTGTAATAATTTCGAAGCTGCCATTTCATGCGCCAGCAAACAAAAAACAAAAATACATCCCTATGTACAGCGCATTTTTGAAATTGTTCAAGATACAACTTTAGCTATTTCTGTCTGAGTAGAATAAAATTTATATTGCTCAACAAAACTTAAAAGCGTTTCGCAATGCTATTCTGATCAAAGTGATGAGCTATGCTATGATGATGGCAACCATCTAATTGTAAAACAAAGCAATGAACTCATCTTCTAAAAACTTACAGCTGCTCCATAAAGTGACTATAAATTGTAAATATAGTAAATAAACAAATTAATGTTCATTCTGAGGTTAGCTGGTTTATGCTATTGCAAAAATATTTATACTTCATATAAATTAAGTGTGCTAATTGAAGATAAATTGGCAATGGCCGAATTAACACCTCAGATGCGAAATTATGCAACTGTCGTATATAATTTGTACTCTGTGTATAATCAAAAGCTACAATACATTCATCGGTCATGCAAAATTATGCGGCTAATGAAGCTTAATGAAGCTATTAAAGTAAAAAAAAAGGTTTAAATAAAAACGGTGTATTTGAGCAACAAAATTTATACAAAAGAACTTGTACCATGCGCCAGCTTACCGCCAGACATAAAACTCCCAAAAAAAACCCATTTTCAAGCCGCTGACGTCCATCTCAATTAAAAACCACGCAAAATACAGAGTGTCAACAATCTGTATTGGACAATGTGCGTCATCAAGATACAATTAAATGTAAGCTAAATAGATAAATACGAGTGCCAGACAGACGACAGACAAACGCTTTCATTTGCCTACGAATTGAAATCAAATTCAAAAGGAGAAAACAAGAAAAACACAGCTGAAATCAATCGGTTGGGGCAACAACAACAACAACAACAACAACAACAATATCAGAATTAAGAACTCGTTGAGGTCTGGAAAATGTCGTGGATGTAAGAATCGAAATTCTTTTGTGGCAAAGGTTTAGCCTCACGTCTGCTCGCATTGCGACACATACGGATATGGGCCAGAGGTGGCAAGGTGGCAGACAATGAAGGGGAGGGCCGGGCCACGCCCACTGTCACTGGTAAGCGATTTGAGCGTTTTAAGGTTGGGCTTGGTTGCGGTTCGTCTGCCACCTTTTCAAGTATATTTTTCTACGAGTATTTCACATCGAAAATGCTTGGCCCAAAACAACAAAATTTAAAAAAATAAAAAACGAGAAAAAAAGAACCGTAAGCACAAAGCTTTGGCAGCCAGCTCAAGCATGGCCAATGTAGCTGTAGTTGTAGTTGTTGCTGCTGATGTTGCAAGACATAGCACAGCGATTTAGTTACTTTAGTCTGGTATCCAGTATTCTATAAGATTTAATTACGGCGCCCTCTTTCACCTGCCCTAGCCCAGCAAAGCAGCAAAGTTACCCAAAATAAACGCCAAAACCAAGTGGAAAAAAAGTAAAAAAGCAAAACAGTTACGCTTTGTATTTGCTTCTTTTGCTGCTGTTGGCTGCCTAAATGCTGCCCCGTTTGTTGGCCCCCATTTTGGGTATTGTTCTGTTCCATGAGCTTTGCACTTTTGTAAAATGTTTGACACAGTTTCTGGGTCGTTTCGCAGTCAGTGCTACTGAGATTGAGATTGAGTCTTTTTTCGCTCTGCTCTTCCCTTTAAATAAATGCTATTATAGTTCTGCTTTCAGATGTCTTAACAGAAGCTGGCGTGAAATTCTAAGAGCCTCTTTTTCCCCCAAAAATGAAAGCAAGCCCAAAATAGCCAAGTCATGTTCTGGAAAGCGGAACAAAAGCCATCGAGCAAAAAGCAAAAGCAAAAGAAAAAGAAAACTCTAGCTGTATCTCTATCTGTAAATGTATCTTTAGCTGTAGCTGCCAGTGAGACAGACTACTTAAACTAAATTATCTACGACATATGAAAACTTCAGAGACACACACACTGCACACACATAAAGGCATAAAGAGATTTTAATAATGCGTATCGTTTTCACCGAGTGGCATAAGTTTTATAACTCATTAACCTTTTCGACCCCTGAACAACTACGACTAAACAGAATATTCTCTCTGACAGTCACAGAATCTGCACACTCGGAGAAAAGCAGGCAGAAAATGCCTAGAATCTAAGATATGCACCAGGAAATTTTCACGACTTTACGCGTATTATTGAAATGCAAAGACTTATCTGAACGGTTCTTACAGGTAAAACATATCATTTATAAATGCTTTCCTTGTTGGTACAATCTGGATAAGAAACAGCGAAGATATGCACATATATAACTTATAGGGTCTGCTACAATCAGTTACGTCCGAATGTAGCCTCTCAGCTCACTGACCTCCCCACTGGCTACATTTGTTTTTAGATTTCAAGACTTTTGAGATATATTTTTATGTACCCAAAATTGTAGTTAAACTCATAAATGAATTGTGGGATTATATGAGAACGTTGTGGGTTATTTCTCTGAGTGCACGTGGGTTGTGATGTGAGTCTGTCAATGTTTGTACTATCTGCATTGTTGTTGTAGTGTTTGTTTTCGTGTTTATGCTATGTTTGAGCTTGTGTTTGTGTTTGTGTTTGTGCTCGCCTCTCGCTTCTCGCTTCTCTCGCTTCTGTGTCACTGGCACAGCAAAAGCTGTAAGTATCTGTAAGATACTCAACACATTTGAGCTTCGTTTAATGCGCTTCATTAGCCCGAGACAGCTGATGGGGCTATATCAACACTTAAGGCGACTTGTGCGTCTCGCAATGATTTTCACATTTTCATATGGCCGGCGACAATTAAAATTATTATATTTCTTTAGCGTTTTTTGATAACTCATGCAGTTTAATGGCACAAACAAGCATAACATCAAGATCAACAAACCTGCTTTAATTTTCTCAAGAAACGAATCATAAGCAGCACGGTGTCTATTCTAATATAAAATGCTTCAAAACACTTGGCACTAACGGCACATGTACTTGATTGTCTAGCGATTGATGCAGTTATGGCCGAAAAAGGGCAACGGCCGATTAAAAATTGTATCGTAAAATGCAACGGAAATCTTGGCAGCTTTTAATGAAAATCATAAAACTCATAATCCAGTGAAAGCCCATCCTAAACAAACCCCAACTGCACCCAGAGACAACAAATGTAACAAGCCAACTCTCCAGGCATACCAAATAGCTTGGCATGTGCTGTGTCTTCCTGGTCTCCGGAGTGCGTCGCTTTGCATGCTAATGCCAGATATAATATTGTATCTAAGATACTTAATACAGCTCAGAATAATTGTGGACTCGCATGACGTTGGCGAGTTGTCTGACTTGTTTTGAGCCAAATCGACGCGATTGAGTATATAAATAAACTCAAAATGCTACAAGCTAATTGTTTAAATAATCATAGAGACTCGGTCGCTTGGCGCTAGCCCATTGAAACCTCGGTGCTGGGAGGTCGCTTTTTGCAGCCAATGAAAATAAACAAGTTTGTGAATCACAAGCGTAAGAAACAACAAAAATAAAAACAAATACAAATAAGAAATGTCGAATAGCCGATGCCCTTATCTGAGTAACTTATTGGAATTGCCAAGAGCTCGTAAGAATGCAGATAAATTGTATAGTTTCTACTTTGCTGGAACAGCAAGACTGTTGATAATGCCAGTCAAGATAACTTGGGGCTATCTGAGGGACAGGAAGAGTATTATAGTTGTCGCTATCGCTGCAGTTGCAATTGCAATTTAATGCACGAAAATTTCATTGACATAGTTTTTAGGTTTTTATTTTTTCTCATTTTTTCTTTCGTTTTTGTTGTGAACGCTGCAAACTGGTCGCAACAGTAAAAATACACAAAGTTTGGCATCTTGGACATTCTGTTTGCTTTAAACATATGCAAATTTATGTAGAATGCTGAGAGTTGATGGTTTAAAACAAAAACTTACGAATTGTTTGGGGTCTGTAAAAGCAGTTCAGCCGTCAACCGGTTTCAATACAAGAAATACCTAAGAAGATATGCTCTTACTCTGACGTCCCATGACTTCATATCACATCAAAAGATACTCGGCACAATGTTAAATTAGTTTAAGAAAATATGTCAACGACATTTCAAGAACTTTCTCAGGCAGGGCAATTAAATGGCGCGTAATAAATCAGATTGGAATCGAGAGTATTATATATAGTCTAACACAATCCATAGTGTATTTTGCGATTTGTTTATATCTAGTATACTGGCAGGTTGCTCTCGCTCTCATTGAGATTCTATGCAAATGTCGACTCGCACGTTTCAGTGTAGTTTACATTTTGCAGGCACTGTTTATTGTTATTTTGTTTTTTATTGTTGTTGTTGTTTGTTATTTTGATGTCACGTCATTTATTTTGGATTCGATTTGAGTTTTGTATCGTTTGCAATTTTTAATTTCCTGCTGCACTGCAAAAGCTACATTTATGCGCAGTTTTTTTTTATTATTTTCGGCAATTGTTTTTATTGTTTAATGAGATTTTTGCTTTGTTAATACGCGACTATTTAATTTCTCATTACAAATTACAAATTGCGGTTACATAAACGTGACAGTTGTTTTATTTGATCGCCAAACAGCGGGTGTTTGTTGCCATTACTTATTATTACCTATTACGTATTATTTCTGTTTTTATTTTTCTTTTCAACTTCAACTTCAGCATTTGTTTTTGCCGCTCACGTTCACCGTCCATGCCATGTCTCGACTACCAACGGCATGTGGTAGGTGTTGACATACATATGTAAGCGACTGTACATGCAATTGAGTGCAGCTGCTGGCTCCCAGAATTCAGTTTGCTTATCAGTTATCAGCCCGCTGATAAGATAAGAAATTGCAGGAAAACCTTTTGCTGCCTTCCAAACGGGCAACAAGTGTGGACGCTTTGGGAAACTCCATGCCTGCCAAAGCTCTGTGCAGCGCCATCTATCGTAAATCCTTTGAAACTGAGAAAAAGCTTTTGCCTGCGGGAAATAGTACCTGCCATAAGCACTCTTAAAAATAAACAATTGTGATTATATTAAATAAAAATTATGCAGATTTGCTGCATTTGAACGCAACGAATATACAATGTTCTCTACTATGAAATAGTTAAATTATTTTTATTAAGATATATAAAAAAATACAAAAACTGATTTTAAATGCAACTCCAGACTTTGACGAAAAATGTAAAAAATAAAGTGGCATTTGCATGCACAAAGCGTTTCATGTGCTTGCATAATTGTGCCCAGTTGCATATTTTATTGAAAAATTAAAATAAAAACCAAATACCGTTGAACTTCAAAAAAAGAAAATGCCCAAGGAGAGGCGGCATCAATCAGTTAACGGTAAACGGAACCCCGCATGTGACATATGACTGAGACAGAGACAGAGACAGAGTCAGGTATTAAACGTCAATGTCAAAAGCACATTTCACAAACAAATCGCATGATGTATGAATTTTGTACGTTTTAGTATATTATTTTATATTTATAGCGTGCTGTGGATTTTCCACCTCTTTCCAGCTAAAGTCGCTGGCAGCTCGTCAATTTTTAATGCAATCAAAAGCTGGCAAATAACATTATATTAAAATTGATCAAAATGAAATTCGTCGGCAATTACAGCGGATTCCATGCGATAACGATGATATATGGCGAATGCCTGACATCCGAGACCTTAGCGTGACCTCAAAATGTCCGATATAGTATACCATATAGCAATTGAGTAACCTAATAACACTTGCTAAAATTAATACCATAGAACATCATATATTGAAATGTATTTAATTTATAAAATAAATAGCTTCTCTAGAAGCAAGCTTCTAAGGGGAATAGTTAAAGAGCAGTTAAAAAGTTTCTCTATTTATTTTCTTATTTATAATTAAAAGTATAGCCATAATGACAGTTCATTAGCTGTAATAGGCTAGTTATGAATAGTTATAACTTCAAGTTGTAGCTTTATGAAACCGGCTTAAATGCTAATTTCAATTATTAACTTTATTAAATCTTATTCAAATTCCAACTATTTGCAACATCAACAAAAACCCGAATAGCTCTTATATAGCTGCCAGAGGCAATAGACCTGAGCACTTTAAACACTTCAATATGTAAAGCTCGAATTGATCTTGTAGTTCCCTTTGCGGTTGTAAACGCCGGCGGCTTTGCTCGGAAATAGCTGAGAATTGTTTACGTTTCTGTGCTATGATTTGGTCATAAATGTTTGGCAAGTTTTTTTTGCTTTTTTTGCGGTTATAAACAAAGGCGAATGTACAATAATATGCTGAAAACGTGCTGATTAATGTTCGCAGCACTACAAATGGCATAGGTCAGTTACGCTAATTGAAATAGAATGTTTGTTGGTCAGTGTACTACTATTATGAGTCTCATGTTTCAACAACGAGCATTCATGAGTATTCATGAGTGTGTGTGTGGGCATTTTGAAGTTCGAACTTACGAAACACACGCGATCAGATTTCAATGAGTGTGTGTTTTTCGAGTAGTATTGTGAATGGCAACTACTACTGTATTGTCGTTAGCCAACATTTAGAAAGCACCAAAGTGACCATCACCATTATCATCACCATCATCATCATCATCATCATCATCCACTCATAAGCAGTTCCTTTCACTTTAGAATGCGAGCATGGCGAGAGAAAGTGCAACAGGCTGAACAGCAAACGCCAAGCGGAAAACCCATGTACCAAGGGGGCTTGAGTGTTGCCCAGGTGAATGTGGCTGAGAATAACGGTATTTTGCATATGGGCAAGGCAGAAAAACACTTCAACAACCAACGGTTTTCGAAATTCAACTGAACTTCATTTAATTTCAACTGCAGCTTTACATGAGAAATGCAACGTGCCTCACAAAAAGTTCACTTAAAACTGATAACTTATTTTGAACTTGTGTGAAATATTTTTAAGTTCTTTTATATTTATCTTTCTTTTAGACTTTGAAGTTTCTAGTATTAATTAAAAAAACAACGTGAAATAATTATGAATATAGGAAAAATATATTTAACCTTTACTGTACTTCAAAATAATATCTATTGAAAGTATACTTAAATCTTTATTAATACTGTATATCAAATAAAACTAAAATATTAAAAAAAAAAACCAAATATTTATATTTAAAACCTAAAACGCGCAGGATTTGCCCATTATTATTGTTATTATTAATTTTGTACCTCAAGCTGAACTTTATGAAATTGATTTAGTTCATTTTTTACTGCGAATTGGATTGGCAAAATGGACTATTACTGCTAAAATACGTAATGCATCTAAATAATTACCAAATAAAATATTGTGCAATCTTTATCACCCCAGTTTCGATTGTTTTGCTCTTAACGTCTTGCGAAATATTTTTGCGCTCTGATAAAGCATATTATACTGTGTGTGAATTGTTCTGGGGAAAACTTAATAACACCGGAAACAGCTTTCATTTTTTTAACGTGTGCTTAAATAATAAGTGTGTGGCCATAAACAAAGTGAAATTATGACATCAACAAGTGGGCAAAACAATGAGAAACGCAAATGAATTGCGGAGGCGATAAAAAAGCTCCGCAGGATGCAAGTTCTCGCTCTCCTGACATGGCAAAAGCCGAAACTTTCGAAGGAGCTTTCAATGCCCTGGAGCTTAATAACTAAAGTCAGAGTACAGCTGACTGAGAGAGTCACGTGATGCCAACTGAGACAGAGAGAGAGAGAGAGAGAGAGAACAGCAGAGAGCGCGAGCGTGAGAGTCGAAGGATATGCGCTTCGCATGCGTCGCTTATGTCAAAATTTGGTTGTTGTTTATGTTTCTGTTGTTGTTGTGTTTTGAAGCGGGTTTGTTGTTGAAAGCTGGCCTGATTAGACGAGGGCACTGTGGCACGCACACACACACGCACACAGATGCAAAGCGCGGCCATTGCACATTGCAACTGGCAGATTGATGGACATAATGAAGCAGCAAACGCAGCACTTGAGATGGGCGAGGCAGCAGGAATAAAGCTGGAGAGGGGCAAGGAGGACACTTGGGGCATGCAGCTCATGTGTGGCAAGCACTACGCCGCGTCGTCTGCGCCTGGGGGACGATTTACTAAGACGCCAGCAATGCCATGCCTAATCAAACAGCTTAGACGCCGCACCCCTGCACAGAGAGAAATATCAGAGAGAAGCGTTAACTCAACTTATAACAAGTACTAATGAAATTAATATATTGAATGAAAAATTTGATATTTAAAATTTTTGGTTGTTTTATTCTATATATTTAATTTAATAGAATTTTGTTATAATTATATTTTCACTAAACAGCAATAGTTAGGTACACAGTTTAGACTAATTTACTTGTCGTAAGTCTGTAAAAAAATATATTCGACATATAAAAACACCGTTACAAAATATCATACTGAACTTGTTTCAAGATTTCACAAATTCGTTTCCAATTCTGAAACGTTAGTTTTGTAAGCTGTCTAGTTTTGAAATAAAAATTCTAAGTTTGTCAGTTTTTCTACGACTTTTTGAATTCGAATTCAATTTTTGTAGGTCATTTTTCTCTCTGTGTATGCAAGGCGCGCCAAGGTTAGACGCTTAACGGATACGCTAGGATGTTGGAGGCACAGTGGGGTTGGAGGTCATTTTGTCAGCGGCTTGTGCAATCAGCTGTTGCTAATGAAAGCGTATGCACATACACACACACAAACACTGACACACACAAACACACAGAAACACACACACACAAACACGAAGTGAAAAGTCAACTTTTATTGATTTTCTGGCTGTTTTTTATGGGTGCTTAAGAGTGTGGGCGCAGGGCGTCAATTTGTAGGAAGCAACAATAGGCCTCCCTCCATATAAGATAGAGTGCTTAATTAGCTAATTAGTGATTAAACTTACCACTCGATTTGCTAAGCAGCTTTAAGTATGCCGTTTAGCGCATTTGCTTTTTAGCTTAATGTTGCTTTTCCTTGAATTTTGTTGCACTTTATTGGCGTGGTTATTTATGCGAATTGGTTAGTACAGATGGACGTCAGTAATATCTTATAATATCTTTTATTGTTGCATTCAGTTATTTTTGTATTTTTGTGTTTATCGTTTGTGCACAGGTATTTCCGCTTTGAATTAAACGCAATTAAAAACATACAGGCTATAATTATTTATATTTATTATTTATTGCACTTTGCTGCTGCTTTTCTTTGCGCTGTTGTGTATTTAATTACGACTTTTATGTATGCACGAGCTGCTTATAAAGACATTTGGCAAAACGCTCTGCCAGACGGCGACAGTGAAAATTTGCGACTATCACACACGCGAATAATCCGCAGACTGATGTATATTACACTCATACGTATATATTATTGTATTAAAGTGACCGGTGTTAGGTCGTACGAGGGTCAGCTGGAGATAAGCGATAAGAGATAAGAGCGGGAAGCGTGTTATCAGCGCCAAATGCTGACGATACTGTTAGACAGCGAGATATGCTACAAATTGAACAACAATGCAATCAGCAAAACAACAACAACAACAGCGGCTTGTACTACACGATTGTAGCCTACATCATTACATAGATGTACCGACATCTCTACATTCATTCATAGCCAACAAATGACGCTGATAACAGACAACAGACAACAGACAAGCTGACAAAAAGGCCTAAAGAAAATGTATATATTTATGTTTGTCTGTTTGTCATGGATTCGTATAACGCCATAAGCTCATTGATTTCATGCTTTCATAAGCCAATCCAAAGTCAAGCAATTTCACTTTGCGCAAATACACACGAAGCAATGTTGTTTTGACAACCAAAGAATAACAACAGAACAACAACAACAACAACAACAACAACAATGTCCAAATCGCTGAACTTGAAGAAATTTTGATTTCTCGCTGGCGATTGATTATTATAGCTGCCCACCAGCGTTGCCAATTTAGCGGGGATTTTAGAATTTTATGCTTATCACAAATCTATTTGAAAGTCTATAATGTTATATATCTGTTATTTATTGTTGTGTACTTTAAACTATATTTTATTTATTTTGTGTGGCAAATCTAGCTGTTTCTGGCAACACTGCTGCGTATTTTTGTCTGTATATTTGCAGCTTTTTTGTTGTAAATGAAATTTGCATTGGCAGCGCAACTTAATAGAGCTTATTAAGAGGTATTTGGCTGATGAATGCTACGTAATATAGACACTGCACGGCATGCTTGGATGGTATTTTGTTAATTTATAAATATTTTGAGCTGCAGCAAACTATAAAATAAAATATATTTATTTCATTTTCATTCGCTGTCAGGAGAGCGCGCGTGGGAGCTGTAAGCTGACAGAGAGACGGCGAGAGAGACAGAGAGAGACAGCGGGAGAGTGAGAGAGACTGGCGCGCAAAGCCCAAACACAAAACACACTCCATAACCGATATTACCCACCAGAGCAAAAACGAAACGAGTCGAAAGAAAACGAACCGCGTCTACGTATCGGACATCACAGCGGCAAGTTCCGATAACAACTGACTGCACAGTGTGTCGGGCCTCTGAGTTTTGTTGTTTGTTGTCTGTGCTTTGGCTTTGCTTTGCTTCTGCCTCTGCCTCTGCCTCTGCTTTTGCCTCTGCCTCTGCTTTGCTTTTGCATTTTACACTGCGTTGTCTCTTTCCGTCCGTCCGCCTGTCCGTCCGTCCCTCCGTCTGTCTGTCTGCCTGTCTGTCTGCGTAAATGTAGTTGTAGTTTGTCAATGTATTCGCCGCTTTGCTGCTGGCATCAATTGAAAAAGGTTTTTGCTGGGCACCAGTGCTGCCAGCTTGGCCATTTTGTGGCCAGATCCAGTCACTTTAAAAGCTACTAACCCACTTTCTATTTTGAAACACAATTAATTACAAATTTTGCCTTTTTTTTTTGTTGTAAATTTTAGTCATTAAGTTTTTCGGCCCCAAAATTTAGATAACTTGTTGACAACCCTCTCGGAACTTCAACTTAAAACACAGACGTTCAGTAAAATGAACTACTTCATATAAATCCGTAAGCGCGTCATATTCAGAGTATTGTAAATTTATAAAAAATAAAATAAAATGGGTTTATCATGCATTATTAATTACCAAAAAAACTTATTTTCCATTTTTAAATTTTTTAATTGAATTAAATTTTTTATAATTCCAAATTTATATGGTGGAACAAAAAACAAAAATTTGTATTTTATCCCTGAAGACATTTTAAACATTATTTAAATTTTAATTCAACCGTTTGTTGTTTATTTTGATAATTTTTATCGTTATGCTTGAAACTATTTATTTATTATTATTAAACACAATATAATTTATTTAAATAATCGAAATTTATTATATCTTAGTCATTTTCTTGCAACTTGCTGATGTTTTTGCTCATTTTTAGGCACCATTTTTAGTATTATCAGCCACTTTTAAATCCAAAATTCTGGCAACACTGCTGAGAAGTTGACTTTGCGCTCTCTCATGTGCGCTCTCTTGCTTCGCTCTCGCCTGCTGGCGCTCTCAGACGCTCTCTCGCAGCAAAACAGCTGGGTAGAAAATGTAAACAGACTGTGAAAGAGCTTTTGCCAGCGCTATTTTCTCTCTCGCTCTATCTCTGCCTCTAGCTGTCTCTCTATTGCTCACACTTTAATTGAAAATAATTGTAATCAACAGCAACAAAAACAAAGCCAAGGTAGACGGACAGACGGAAACGAGTTTGCAAGGGATCCTATAAATGACCCCTAAATTACAAACGTCTCCCGTAGCGCAAGTTGGCTCTAATCACACTCTATTTCACAGAGACGTCACTTGGCAGACGCCAGCGAATCTTATTTGTAATGTGTAATTTACTTTTCGCCAGGCCAAAGAGCCCAATATTCGTGTCACAAACTAACCGAAGAGGCAGCCAAAATATATACACACGGACGCCAAAGAATTTCTCAGTTGGCTGCACACTGACGGCGTCTTTAACCGCAGGCGAGGCGACCTAGACCCACATACATAGCCGAAGTACACTCAGAGAAATACACTCAGAACGTGCTGCTCAGCAAAACACAGCTCTTCCAATAATCTTGTGTGCTAAAGTTCAACCACTAATCGGCTTAGAATAGCAAATAAACAGAAATTAGTCCGAGGAAAAATTCGTTTAAAATTATGAGCAAATAATCATAAAAAATTTTATTTATTTAATGTTAATTATGACCAGTGAAAAGAAAATTTGAAGACTACGATTCGGTATAAAATTAAATTTGCCAATCCAATTTAATTAAAATGTATAGATAATCTCGGAATAACAGGTCAAAAATAATAGGTGAAATTAAATAAAGAGAATAAATTTCCAGAATTGGCTGCTGGGATTGAGAATTCAAAAAAATCCCAAGCAGACCCATGTTGTATGTAGTTTTTGCTAAAAATTTTGTGAATAAAATACTTGTCTAGAGAACCTAAAGAACGCTTTAAAATATGAGATTGCGTTTTTGGCTCAAGAATTCTCTGGCACATTGAACTTTTGGCATCAGAAATTTTTGAATTCTCTCAGCTATTGATTTTTCTCGCAGTGTAGGTGCTTACGTAGGTGCTTGCAAGTACACCGCCACCGCACTTCGAGTTCTAACGGAAGCCCCAGACATTACATATCTTATGCAGATTCGCATGGACAATTGCACATCTCCGCGTGCCGAAGGCATTATAAATCTTGCGCAATGGCTCATTGACGCGCTCTGGGAACACCTTCGGGCTGGGAGACAATGGACTTGCCAGGCCATAGAATACTACGTATAATTATGGCCGGATCGGAGAACGTTCGGTTCGTCCATTCGTTAGTTCTAATAGCCCATTGTTGGTCAGTGTGCTAATGTGATTAGAATCTCGCTGTCTTGGCCACTTGTTGCCTGCCAAACGCCTCAACACCGCTGCAACCTTGCCAAAAGAGACCAAAAGAAACCAAAAGAAACCAACGGCCGGTCACTGCTCGTAAATTTTTACCTGGCGTTTCCGCTACTTCTATTTTTTGTTTGTTTTTTTTTTAGTAAGCTAGTGATGTGTTCATTCTATTCTTTAAAACAAAAACCTTCGCAAAAAACTTTCTCAGCAAATCCGCTAGCTTGTTGTTGTTGGCTGGCCGTAGATCATAGATTGATTTAGAATATTAGTAACAAAGACTATGCATATTGAAATAGTTTTAAATTTATTAGATTGTTGTTGCATTTCGTAATCAATTTAACGATTTGTTGTCAAAATTATGAAAATTTAGAGATACAAATAATTCAAACTTAAAAGTAAGAGCTGATATCAACTTATTGGTTTCGTTTATTTAAAGTAGAATCGTTTATAAAATATAAAATTACATCCACAAAACAATTTAGTAATTACAATGTTAAAATTATTATATATAACTATATATTATAATAATTATTCAGAATACATTCGATCCAAACAGGCACATACTTTTAATATGCACGTATTGTACTTACATAAACTTGAAAATAATATTGGTTTAATTATATTTTAGCTCATTCGCAAAAGCGAAGCCCATTAAAAACATGTGTTATAGGTGCAAAAGTTCACTTCTACTGCATGCCTAGAATCAAAGTTTTCTTCTAAAAGATAAAGGCAACGAGTGAAAATGATTTATTTCGCTCAACCTTCTATTTGCCCAGACTGCATTTGCATGCAGCCAAAAGTGCACACTACCAGCGCATTCCCATGCCATTGTATCTTGTAGTTCGTCGAGCTGAAAATCCAATTAAAAACAACAGCAAACAGCAAACTGTAAACTGTAAACTGTAAAGAGCCAAGAAGCGAGGCGAGTGACACGAGCTGCCCTACTAAAGTCAGTGCGATATCTGTCGACGTCACTCGATTGGGTTTCTGTGGTCTCAATTTGACTCAGCTGCTATTTGCGATGGGTTGCAGCAGTGCCAGAATCGCCAATTATGTGACAATTATAAATAATTATGATAACTATACGCTAGCCAGGCCAAAAACATTTTGGTAGTTTGTCAGTTAGCCCAGTTTGGGGCGCTTAGCTCACGCTCGCTATCTGGACTGCCGAAGGCATAATAATTTATATTAATATACGACTGCGGTTGTCGTAGACGGTATAAATAGATATATGTCACGTAGTGCAGTGCTGGGCAATGTTGATCCAGGTTATTGGCATCGGCTGCTAACTGTTTTCACTGCGATTGCGATTGCGCCGTTGTGTCCAGTAACAAGTGGCATAAAAAATGCAGATGCCTCACGTAACGTGGCTAAAGATGTAAATGCCACTTAACCGCAAAACGAACGACATGAGAACCAGTTTTCCACTTTTCTCTTTCTCAGCCAGCCTCAGTTGAAGTCTCTGCCACTTGCTCTGAAATTCTCAAAATGTGAGTCGTGTTGGACAGCCAAGCGATTAACTCTGCCTTAAGTGGAGCGCGCATATTTTTTTGAAATTCCCCAAGAGCTGTAAAAACTTAAAGCCCACGAAATCTTTAATAAAAACGATGTCCAGCCTTAGCCGCTCTGAATGTCAAAGTTTACTCTCTCAGCCCAGCCCCAAAAGCAGGCCAACTCGATGCATTGCAATTGTTTGGAACACGTCAACAGCTGCCTACGGAAAATGCATATTGATCCACGGTTGTGGCGTCATATCTAGTCACAGTGTTGCCCAGATTTGCCAATTTCCCGACAGATTTTGACAGCTCTCGATTTGTTATTTGAACATTAATTCGTTAAGATATTTCTATTTCAATGTCAAAAACTAAATTATATTTGACATCCAGAACTGTTGCTAATATTCATTATAATATCTTTCGATTGACGTTAGCTTAAGCCAAGACTAGTGATGACACTATTAATCATGCGATGCATAAAAACCTATTATTTTTGTGTAATCAGTGACTCGATTGTTTGAAAAAATGGGTAAAAATTCTAAAAAAAAAAAATATACAATAAAATAAGTATTATTTGGGACATTAATTTATTCAGACCAAAAACAAACGTTTTTTGCCCCGTAATATCGAAAACCGTGCCTATAATTATGCGAAAAAATATAACAAAAATCGATGTCAGTTTCTTTGATTAATGGCGATAAATAATCGCTGGGTGTCAATTAAGCAAATGCTTCAATAATCGATTAAATGAATTCTCTTTGCCATCACTAGCTAATGCATAATTAAACGCTTGAAACTGTTATAATAGATCATAATTTAATTCAGCGTGCAGCCATATACGACGCTAAAAAATTCCCCCATGACCATGGAAATGGTGTGCATAAATTTTGGCATCCCAAACAGGTATTTGCTATGGTTTCTTGAAATGTATCTAGCTTGTTTTGGCCGCAGAGGTGGGCAACACTGGTTTGGTCACTTGCATGGCCAAAATGATGCGCTGCAAAATGGACAAATCAATTTTGAAACCAGTTTGCAACCGACAAGCGGCGACATAGTGTTACCAATTGATAAAAAGTATGTTTATGCATTCCAAGCGGTATTCTTGCTTATGTTTCAGATGCGGAGACATGGCAATTTGTGCTGGCATAAATCATTTTGTACGATTACAGCGTATCTAAAAGTCAAGCAGCTGAACACTCCAAAGGCATACTCTGGCATTTTATAAGAGCTTAGCACGCAAACCCCAAAGACGTTGCACCACACGCCGCACCACTGTGCACCGCTGCGCCACTGCACCACTGCACCACCGCCAGTCATCATGTAACACCCAAGAAATGTAGCGATGAGGCAAGCTGAGTTATGCCAGTGTGTCTCTAATAAGTCTCGGCGCTCACGGCTGCGCTGCCATGGAGAATCCGAAAACTGAAATCTGAAGTCTGAAATTGACAATGCCGCTGAATCAGCGGAAATTAGGCATTTAAGCAGTTGCCACGAGGCCTCACAGCTCATCACGCTCTCTGCTCACCATTTGCATAAGCCGCACTCCGAACTCCGCTCCACAATCCCATCCTCATCCCATGCCCAGGCACGTCGCGATACGTGTATTGGCTTAGAGCAGTTAGAATTAATTCTATACAATCTTAATAAACAAAATATCCATACACCGCTTACACTCTAAGCGGCTAACGGTCATTGCTTTCGCAAATCTTTCGGAATTCAACTGACCAAATTCGATTGGTTGCAGACAAATAAATGGACATATCTGTGTCAACTTTTGAACGCTTTAACTGCTGCTCCAAATGATATGCACAACCGCAAATTTCTTCCTGCCACACGAAAACTGGTCCACCATGACCCACAAAAAGCCGCATGCAACGCTGCCCAAAGTTGGTTTTAACACTCAGCTGGCGATGGGGCACAAACAATCGCAATTTGGTTTAGTGGCAGCTTTAAAAGTTAGCATAATATTAATAGGTTAATCTTTAAAATAATTATTTTATTCTTTGGCAAAATTAAGTTTACGAAAATAATGACAAATGTGAATAAGAAAATAAACCTTAAATTAGTAAAAATAATTTAGAAACTATTTAAATATTTTCTAGTACAGAAATAGATTCAGATACCGGAAAAGCGAATCGGTTCGACAAAAAAAATAGTAGTAAATGAAAACCACAATATATTTCAAGACTTTCCTGTTATTTTTATATGCAGCCAAAGAAAGCGATGATTGCATCGACGAGTGAGTAATGAAATGGCCTACATTATCCTCAAACACAAGGATTAAGCTGCGTTTTTGGCAACTTACACAAGATTGGCTAAAACAATGAGTTGCCTCGAAGCAAACGCACCAAAAGCCAAGACAAGAAGGAGTTTTGGCTAACAGCGAGTTGTAAATACACTAATTGAAAAAGATAATAACAAAGCTCGGTTTGGCGTGACTAATATAGTAAGAGTTAAACTCTTAAACTTATTCATTTCTTTTCTTAGCTGACTTGATTTGCATACCCTTTGTTAGGGTATACACATAGAATCGTAGCACCTAAAGTCAAGCGAAACGATTTGCAGCCAGGGCCGCAATGCAAATTGGATTTGGAAACGCTAGAAAAGTCTATAATGACTAGAGAAGTACTGGAAACTGGCACAGACTGCAACAACAACAAGCCAGATAAAGCGAAAAACGTGAGTTGGCCTGCAGCTGGTACTACTTACTTTGGCGCTGCCTCTTGGTTTTTCTAACTCTGGGCTTGTCTCTGCCTCCATCGCAGCCTCGGCTTGGGCGTGTTCTTGCATTTGACGCCCAATTGGCCAGCAAAGCACAATTTGGGTTAATTGTCGCATGACGCATTGGGAGCAGAGACTGGGACTCTGCATTAATAAGTTGCCAGCTCTAACTCTAACTCTAACTCTAACTTTAACTCGGCTGGCAGCATCATAAAACACTGTCACTTTTTGCAGCCAGTTGCAATTGCAATTGGCCACATAATTAGACTTGGCCCCAGCCTGGTGGCATTCTTGTTCGCAGAGCCTTGACCATGAAACACGCCATGCCATAAACGCCGCTGTCAGCCATTTAAAGAATTTCAATGGCAATTAAAGCCATTGCAAATTGCTTAGAAACTGAAATTGCTCAAATCCTCAAGCCGCAGTCGCTGGTCAATGGCACTCGGCAGCAGCAACAGCTGCTCCTTAGTTACATATGTACACTGAAAAAAAAAATATGAAACAGATCAACACAAATAACCAAATTGTTAAAAAATATTACATACAATTTTGTTGCATAAATTTAACTACCTCAAAAAGTATCTTGTTTTAAAATTTAATTGTTTAAATTAGGCATTTTGTTAGGAATTATTTTGTGAATATTTCGTCAAAATGAGAGATAAATACAGGGTATTCAAAATATAAAATTAAGCAAAAATCGTATGTCTAGATTTTAAAGATAAATTGTAAGCAAATTAAATTGTTATTTTTATTTTTTAACTACATAGTTTGTTATATTTATTGACATTATATTAGATTAGTCTATATTTTTAAATGACATTTTTACTATTATTATTTTGATTACATTTCTATCAGTTGTGTTTATATTTAAGTTCATATTTTATATTGAATTTTATATTACAATTTATTTTATTTATCGTCTTTAAGGTGTGTTTTTTATTATTATTTAATGTAAGTACATGTTGTTTTCAGTGTATGTTTACCATTGTTATACTGCCAGCTAGCTCAACTGGTTTTCTATTTGATGTCGCCAATACCGCTGCTCGAGCCTCCGACCAAAATGGAGTTGTCTGTCAATTAGCGCCAACTCGACATGACAGTGCACTGAACTTGCTTTTCCTCTGTTTGTTGCAGATCTTCATTGTTTATGATTTGTTAATGTCACCGATGTGCACACTCTCACACAATTGGACATGAATATGCAGAAGCGCACCCCAGACGACACACAAAATTAACCCATTAGTAAGCAGCACCGCGTAATGCACAATGGGGGCGCTCTAGTCGCGAGTGTTTGACAATGGGCATATTTATACAGTAAATACATATGTTTTATAAAATATATTTAAATAACCGCAGATATATTTTTAATATTTATGCAATAAAATGAGGGCAATAATGTATGAGAGCAAAGTCATTAAAAGCAAATAATTACTATTGAAAAAAACATCGCGAATACGATCGATGTGTATAAAAAATATGCCTCTCTCTGCTGTCATTACATAATAGACATAAAAAATATATTTTATTCTTATTTTATGCTGTATATTATTTGTTTACTATTATTTAAAGAGTTCTCAATTTATCAAGATATGGATATTTTATTTTGATATCTATTTAATATTATTTTAAATTCAACAAATTTCTTTAATTCAAAAAATAAAAAATTAGCTTGACTAATATTCGTTTGTAGAATACACTGAGAAATAATATTGTACATTACTAAATCTGTTGATATACTATAAATAAACGGATTTATGGGTAGAATAATTTCAATTCAATAAATGAAAATAAGGCAAGTCAAAAAGACGTTAGACAGTTGATGGAAATAATATTTTAAAAATGAAATGAGAATATAAATTTTTAATAGTTAGAGGGTTTAAAAACTGAAACTAACTAAACAAACATTTAATATTGTTTTCTTAATTAAAAAAAACCTATTTAATCCGCGCAAATATTCTAAAAATATAAACTTAGGCTTTTCCAGTTAATCAGCAACTAGTAAAAGTATCAGCAAACACCCCCATTAAATATGCACAAATAAACATAAACTGCTTTATTTTTGTAGATAACACACACACCCAAAATATGAACCATGCGTAGAATGTACGTCTGTATGTCTGACTGTCTGAATGTCTGTATGTACTATATCCGTGGCGAGAGCAATCCAATAAAATAGCACTATTCTCGTAGTGCCGAACAGTTCCGTTCCATATGTGAAGCTGTTTGGTTTGCTGCTGCGGCTGCAACGCGTCTCGGACAATGGACTTCAAATGTTTGATATTGAGCATGTGGCTGATAAGCCTGGCAGCTGCTCAAACATCATCATTATCGTCATCATCATCTTCCGGTGAGATCGATGCGGAGCCAAGTGTTCCCAGGCTGCCGTTGGCCGTGCACTACGAGGCCTTGTGCCCCGATAGCATGAGCTTCATACGGCACAGACTTTACGATGCTCTGGGCGATAACGATTTGTGGCAACGCACCGATCTCCAGTTGTATCCCTTCGGAAAGGCCAATGTAAGTAAAGCCTACACCCTGTAATAATATACAGCAATAACTCGGGACCTAAATCTACAAGGATAAATCTATCGTTAATCAATTTTAAATCGACAAGATTATATCGATTTGTTTTATCGAAGTAATATCGTACATCAATTTTAAATCGACAAGATTGTATCGATATAAAGTATAGAAAAATATTGTCAATCAATTTTAAATCGACAGGATTGGAGTGATACAAAATTTTGGATGTATCGAAAAAAAAAACTTTTCCCATATACCTAACATTCTATATTTTCATTTTTTAAAAAACATTCAGTTGAGGATAGTTTCTGAACTAACATTTCTGAAAAAATAACAATGAAAATCTTTATAGGTTTTTAACTCGATATTTTTACAACCCTAATAATAATTTAATTATCGCAACTTTTTCTAGTTCTACAACAATACGCAGATCGGAGAGCGCCAAGTGTTTTGTCAGCACGGAGATCCGGAATGCGAGCTCAACGCTGTGCATGCCTGCATTTTAGAGAATCTGGAGCTAAGGAAAGCCTTTATGCTGATCAACTGCATGCTGAGGTCCTACAGCAACGTTATCGATAGATGTGCCGAGCACCTGCAACTGGATGTGACGGCGGCCAAGCAGTGCAAGAAAAACCGAAAGACGGCGGACATCCTGCTGCCCTATGGCCAGGCGACGCTGGCACTGCAAATATCCTTTGTGCCCACAATTGTGTTTGATAATGTGAGTAGAAATTGTAAATATATATAAATAATTATTTCTAAATAATCCCTAATTCTTAGCATTTTGCGCCCTACGAGCAGAGCAGCATTCGCAACTATTTCAAGCATCACTTTTGTCAGCAATACCAGAAGAAGTTTCAAATAAAACCGCCAGCTTGTAAATAATTTACCACTAATTTAAACACCGTTGCCATACCGAAAAGCACCGATATCAAATTTATAAAAATAATTACGTTTTCAGCCAAATAAAATATTAAATTAATTAATTAAAAACTTAATTTAACTATTTATATTCATCACAAAAAAAAAAAACCAAAAACACCAATTAAGTTGCACTAAAACCTACGGTGGCAACTGTGCATTTATAATATTCGTTAAGCGCTTTCACCGACTTAACGAAGCCCACAGCCAGTGTTGCCAGTTCGGCCTATTTTACGTTTGATTTAGTTCATTTCAAAGTGGAAGAGCTTATTAAATTTTCAAATAGCTAATATCACTTTGTTTAATTTTCATTTAAATTAATATATATTACTATAAATTAAATTAATAATAATAAATAATAGATTATTGTTATAAAAGTAACATAGCTATATTTAGCTTATTTACTTTAAATTTAGCTAACACGCCTGCCCACAACTTACCGCGCCTTCAGCGCTTAGTCAAGACAGCAACCCGACATTAGTTAAGTTTAGCACGCAGTTGCCCTGTATCGTAAGTGCTAAATCCCCCTATTTAACAACAGCTTTAGCTGCATAGCAGTTAGCTTTGCTTTAAGCTCGCAGTGCACAACAAAAGCTGCCTGCGCCGCAACAAAACTCACTGATGTGGCAGCACACAAGCGTTGTTTGCCTATGTGGCAACCTCTTTGTTTGTAACGTTTATTTCGTAACGGAAAGTGACGTCATTTAATGCAATTTATAGTTTTTTATATTTAGAGCTTGACCTTTTAGAATGTAATTAACTGAAAATGTGCTCTTAATGTAAAACAATGGATCGTAAAAATAGCGCCTGAAATGTTAGCTGCATAATTTGCTAGAAATAACCTGTTAACGAGCGAACACAGTGGACGCTAAAATGGCTATTTATTAAATATCGAGTTTCAAACGCCCCTTCTGCATTCGTTCTCCGACACATCAATATTTTGCAATCTTTGGCACAACACCTCGGGCCTTTCGGGCCATTCAGGCCATTCAACATGGCTACAAAAGGGCCAATACATAATAATTTGCCAATCGATTTGTGCGCGATTTCGCAGCGCCAACCAGTTTAGGATCCCAGATCCCGCATAGCTGATGAGCTGGGGATGCAGGGGGATTTAATGACTCGTGTACTATGTGCGGACAGCACACTGAGAAAAAAGGCATACCACATTTCGTTATTCATATATCGAATTAAATTATTACTTAGATATATGGGGATAATTAATATCGAAATAAAATTCAAAACTAAATTACCGTAAAAATACCGTATATTCGGAATTAAATATTGAATATTTTGAATAAACTTTCTTAAAGTAAAAATTTATAATAATTTTGTTTCTATATACAGTGTCTCAACTAATTGATCACGGGTTGTCTATAAGTTGTGAATATCTGTTTTTATATAAATAATGCACTTAGATTTGTATAATTTTTTTAATTAACATTATTATTTAGCTTGTTAGTAATAATATAAAAAAAAAATTATTTGGTTTCAAACCATATTGGGTGCTGTACGACTGATAATGTAGCTCCATGAGGGTTGATCAATTAGTTGACCCTTGCGTTTTTTACGTTTTATTTGTAAATTTATTGCCATTTTCGTAGGTCCATCGTCTCTAATTAAAATGTAAGTAATGCACCTATTCAATAAAGGTTGTAATATTCATAAGTCAATGCTAGGTTTTAGGTTTTCCTGATTATGGTCTTTTTTTTGAACCGGTTCATAGATGACGGTCCTTCAATATGTATGGTTGAAAAAACCAAGTGTGTTATACGAATTAGGGTGCCTCATCGAAAAACTACACAAGAACTTTGCATTCAAGTTGATAAATTTTCAAATATACGCCAAAATATGGACAAAAACGTGTCAAAAACATAGCGGGAAAAAAGCCAATTTCATTTAAGACCCATCCAGAAGCGAGTGTTACGGCAAATTAAAAAAACTAAGCCCGACACAGCTGCGCAAATGAATGAAGATTCGAAAACACCAATCGGTATTAATCTGACGACCGAAGCCGTATTCAAAATATCCAGGCGAAAACACCTCCATATGCGTCAAAACGTGAAAAACACTTGAAAATGCATTTTTGGCTGTTTTTTTTCCCTCACCGTTCCTTTTCATTTAAATTTGTGTTTTCCTGATCATATTACTCTACTCCAGTAAACCATAGTGAAATTTTTTTTATTTTCGGCCAATTTAAAATAAAAAAATTTTATGGAGGCCCTAATAAGTGTTTTTCACGTTTTGACGCATATGGAGGTGTTTTCGCCTGGATATTTTGAATACGGCTTCGGTCGTCAGATTAATACCGATTGGTGTTTTCGAATCTTCATTCATTTGCGCAGCTGTGTCGGGCTTAGTTTTTTTAATTTGCCGTAACACTCGCTTCTGGATGGGTCTTAAATGAAATTGGCTTTTTTCCCGCTATGTTTTTGACACGTTTTTGTCCATATTTTGGCGTATATTTGAAAATTTATCAACTTGAATGCAAAGTTCTTGTGTAGTTTTTCGATGAGGCACCCTAATTCGTATAACACACTTGGTTTTTTCAACCATACATATTGAAGGACCGTCATCTATGAACCGGTTCAAAAAAAACACCATAATCAGGAAAACCTAAAACCTAGCATTGACTTATGAATATTACAACCTTTATTGAATAGGTGCATTACTTACATTTTAATTAGAGACGATGGACCTACGAAAATGGCAATAAATTTACAAATAAAACGTAAAAAACGCAAGGGTCAACTAATTGATCAGCCCTCATGGAGCTACATTATCAGTCGTACAGCACCCAATATGGTTTGAAACCAAATAATTTTCTTTTTTATATTATTACTAACAAGCTAAATAATAATGTTCATTAAAAAAATTATACAAATCTAAGTGCATTATTTATATAAAAACAGATATTCACAACTTATAGACAACCCGTGATCAATTAGTTGAGACACTGTATGTACGTAGGAATATGAATGTATGCAGCATATATGGAATTATGGAATCATAGTAAGATTAACACTCTTTTAACGAAAAAGGCATTTTTTGTCGAACTTTGAATGCGCATAGCTTTGTCATAACTCAACCGATTTTAAAACAGTATACATTTTTCTCAATCATTTAAGTGCTAAAGTGAAATTTGACCAAAGAAAAAAAAATTAAAAATTTTTTTTTTAAAAGATAAAAATTTTAATTTTTGGAAAAAAATTTTTTTTTGTTTTTAATCCTTAGAATTTATGCGTGAAGGATTAATAATGCAAAATGATGCAGAAAAACTAAGCATGACAGCATTTGCTCGAAAAATGTGCATTTTAAGGCCAATATTCGAACAATGTATATTTGTATATGTAAATATGTACATATATGTAAATATGTATGCTCTTAATTCAAATATAAATAAATAAAAAATAATAATACTGATTTAGACAAAAATTGTAGACTTGGTAATAAATTTAACTATACTTTGAAAGAATTCAGTCAATACGGAAAACGAAAAATTAACATGAAATATTGACATGCAGTAGATTTTTTTTAGCAGTGTAGGATATGGCATACGGGGTACAGCGCACATGGCTCCTCTCTGTTGCAGGGGCATTTGTCAGCGATTGCTTCTACTTTCAAACAATTGCGTCAAGTCGATATGACTGGAGGGGCGGGCGCCCCCTCCGCTCCCACGATCTGCTCCTGCTCTATGGGCGGCTGGCAGTCTGGACCCGGGTCGTGGCCAGGCAACGAGGCAACCAGGCGGGGCAGGCGGGGCAGGCTGTCCGCAATCCGATAGTCAATCGATTCACTGGATGCGTTCAGCACTTACGCAATTTGTTGCCCCCGGGCGTGTGCCTGGAATGCCCAGCGGGGCAGGTTGCCAGCGCGTGTCAGCAGCAGTGGTAAATGATGTTTAGTATACTGCAGGGGGGGAGGGGAGGGAGGTAGGGGCCACCTCCGGGGGGCAGGCTGCTTGGGTCGCGGGGTCAAGCGCGCTGGGCGTGTTGGCAGCAAACGCATGACAGAGTGCCTAGACAGGGCCCAAACGGGCTGAAAGGCCGGCCAACTCGGCTGCCTGCTGTGCTTTGATTTCGAGTTATTGCCAGTTATTTTAGTGGATGTCGTTGTGCGATTGCTGTTGCTGTTGCTGTTGCTGCTGCATCTGCCACAACTGCCACAACTGCAACAACTGCAACATTTGCAACAAGCGGCAGTTGCCTTTATGGCATGTAATCCGAATCTCAGTTGGCGAAAAAAATTTCATTTGCACACAGAACAAGTTTAAGTGGCGGACAAAGTGCGAGCTGATAGTGGGAGGGGGCAGGGGGCAGGGGGCAGCTGCCCCTTGGCAATAGCTTGCGTGTTGCCCTAAACGATCCCAACACCAGCTGCCGCCCACTTGCCATGCCTCAGACTCCTCCGCTCCTCCCTTGGGCTATTTGCGCAGTGTACGCCAAAAACTCGTTTCAAATGCAGCAAAAACAAAAACTGTTGCATTTCTAAAGGCAGGCAAAAACAGCAGCAGCCACTGCAACAGCTACACTGAAAGAAAATAACATAAATTTCATACTTTAAAGCATGCATTTCAGGCTTGAGCAGAAATCAAATTTGACAAAAATTATAATTACAAATTGTCACAAATTTAAAAATAAATAACATAAAATTAAATAAATAATATAATAGGAATACATCTAAATTTTTGCAGTGTACATTTTATGGTTATATTATTTTCTAATTTTTGTTATTAATTTCTAATTTATATTTATCTATAATATGCTATATTTAATCTGCTTTTAGAAAAAAACTAATAAAATAATTGAATTGATTTTATGAGTTAGTTTTTTTACTGTTCAGTTTTTATATTAACATAATAAAATCAATTGAATATATTTTATTAAACATTTCTTATTGTGTATGTATATTTTTAATTATTTAATACATTACCATATTGTTTTATTTTTTCTACGGGACTGCTGTTATTTCAGTTTTATTTTGTTTAATTTCTATTAAGACATTTTTACTTCTAAAAATTTAGCAAAACAATTTAAAATTCATAAATTGATGCTGCATTTTTGCACTCCATTTTTCTGTCAGTGTGCAAGTGGCACTGCAACAACATCAATAGTTCTAGCAGAAGAAAAATAGCAAACAAATTTACTGCCAATTTGCTGCTCATTTCGTTTAGAAGGTGACATGGCCATGCTGCATGCTGCATGCTGCATGCTGCATGCGTGGCATCTGCGGCAGCGGCATGAAGCCAGAGCCAGGGCCAGAATCGGAATCAGGACGAGCAGGCAGACGAGGACCAGAGGCGGACCCCAGACGCAGACGGTGTGTGTGGCAAGCTCTGTGGCAAGTCTGCGAGGGGAGGCACGAGTATAACTGTATCTGTGTGTGTGTGTGTGTGTGTGTGCACTTTGAGCGTATGTGTTTCGCATTTTTACACTTAATTGCTCCGCTTTGCTCCAAATTGAACAGCCCGGCAGCGGAGGGGGGCGTGGTGCGGGGCGAAAGCAGAGGGCAAAGGGCAGACTTGCCCGAAACTCGAGCTGTGTAACAAAAAGCGCAACTGCAACTGCAACTTTTGGCAGGCAATCGGCACAACATACATGTGTATGTGTATGTGTGTGTGTGTGTATTGAATGCATGCTCATGCATACATACATGCAAAGGGGCTTAACACTAGAGATGGGCGTGGGCCGTGTAGAATTACGTGATTCGTGCCTACAAGCTACAATGACGATTTCTATACCCTGTAACCATAAAATGGGTGAAAAAACCGAGCTAATAACTTTGGGAGAGTGTATGTAACAGGCAGAAGGAGGCGTGGCAGACTCCTCTAAGTAAGTTGATTAATGATCTGGACGACGTGTTGAGTCGATATAGCCAGGCTCGTTTGTCTATCCGTCTGATCTCCTAAATCACACAAAGTATAATAGCTAGAAACAATATTTTAGTGCTATCTAGGTTTTCCTAGGTGTTGTTTTTGAATTTAGTATACCTTCAACCGATAAGAGTAAAAAAAAAAACATATAACCCTAAATTTTAAAGTTCCTGACTTTTAATTTGGCATATAGCATTCTCCGTCGATGCTGTAAACAGTATAATGATCGGATCCGAAACATCAAAGATATACAACAGACAATTTGCTCGAATGGGTATGGGCATGCCTTAAGTAGGCGCTTAATATTAAATCCCTTAATATCAAATACTCCAAAACATCAAATACAGGATCTCCTACTGTCGTTCGACTGCATCCTTCTCCGGCTGATCTGCTGCGTTCTTACTAGCAAAATTCTCGTTTCGTGTTCGGTCATATAAGACCCGTGACCATCTCTACTTACAACTCACACGCACACACTCTCCCACACACACACACACACACACACACACACACACACACACACACACACACAGTTGCACTTGTGTATGAACACGCTTACGCGAGTTTTGGAATGTTCGATAGTTTTAGAGTTTTTGGCTTAGTTTTCGATAACGTTTAAAATGCGCATGGAGCCCATCAAAACGTGGCCCCAAACAAAACTAACAAATGCTTTTTGGGTTGATTTTTTTTTCTCTTGGCGCGTTTATCGCCGTCAATTGCAATGCATTTTGCGTTGCCATTACATTTACCGTTAGCGTAAGCGCCACCTTTTGCCGAATTGCGCAATTTGCGGCAAAGTTTTGTGGAACATAATTTTTGTGGCAATTTATGGCGTGCCTCATGTGGGCAGGTAAAACAAACCCCCAGCCCCAAGCTTAGCACACATGACACATGCTCCCCTACTGTATCTCTCTCTCCCTCTCTCGCCACACTATCTGTCTCTTTCCGGTTGTCTGTCTCGCTCTGGCGGCGGCAGACGCTGCACGCTCATCATCATCATCAGCTGGCCATTGAGGAAACGAGCTGGGACCATGCCCAACATTCAAATTTATGCGCTAAAACTTCCGTTCATTTGAAGTAGAAAAATTGCATGCAATTTGATTTGGCATCAGGGGAGAGCGAGTGGGTTGAGAGCGACAGGGAGAGAAAGAGAAAAAGCGAGAGAGAGAGAGACAGAGAGAGTAAAAGGGAGCGCTGTTGCAAAATCCGCTGTTTTCCCGCCAGATATGGCTTTTTTTGCTAGACAGCTTGTGAAACTGCGGGAAACGGAAATTTTTGATTTAAAAAAAGCAAGCTTTTTTTCAGCATTTTATAAAATTTTTCAAAATTATAGACCTATTATAGATCTATTATCATTACATGATCAATATTTGCCATTAACAATTAATTTTATGCACATACTTAAGAATAACTTAACTAAGATCTGATTTTATACCCTGTACCCATTGATTTTTGTAGCAAATTTTGAAAGGGTATTTTTTGGTTCTTCCAGTCAAAGAGAGCTTTTTCTCCTCTCAAAAAAATTGGCAACACTGTTTGCGATAGAGGAAGAAAGAGAGAGAGAGATAGAGAGAGAAAGAATGAGGGCAATAAGGAAGAGTGGGTTGAGAAAGGTAGCAGGAAAATGGTTGGGTTATTCATTTAAATTATAAATGCATTCGGAATGTTTAATTTTTGAATAGTGTGGCCAGCTGTAAGCACTACTTGCCACGCACACACATACATGGAGTGTGAGAGAGAGAAAGGAGAGAGAAGAGAGAGAGAGTGCGACAGTTTGACGGCCACATTTACACAGGCAGCACATTCGATTCGCATTAATCTTCATTTGTTTCAGAATAGACTGGCGCTGTTGCTGCTGCTGCTGTTGCTGCTGCTGCTGCTGCTGCTGTTGTTGTTGCTGCTGCTGTTGCTGCCACTTCGACTGCCAGCTGCAAAAAGGACAAATACAAATCTAAAGCAGAAAATGTCGACGGCATCGATGAGACGGCGACAGAGCAAGTAAACGCAGCGAACAGAAAAGCCATAGGTCATAAATTAGATTTTCCATTAAGCATATAAAAGCACCTTTTGGTTATCCTCAAATGCGTTTTGCTCGTCCTGCCGTCCCTCCATCCCTCCTTGTCCTGCCCCCATAGCTTCTGATAAAAGGCTAAATCCAACTGTGCTGCAGAATCGAAGAAAAGCATTGAATACACGAATGAGGAGCCGATGAATGGCCCAGGAGGGGCAGGGACGGCTTCAAAGAATGTTAGCCTAGCCCAAGGTGTGTTGAGAGATGCAGCGAGTGGCGAGTGGGGAGCGGCGAGTGGCAAGTGGAGTATCCTTGCAACGGCAGCCATATTGAATGGATTTGCACAAACGTGCAGAAAACTTTCTGCTGACACAAAGAATGCAAAAAGGTGCAGGATGCGACGCAGCGGGCGGCCCTTGAGCCAACTCGCCAGCGACAAAAGTAGATTTGCTCTAATATTTTTACATAGAACTCAACTAAATATATAAGTATATGCCACAAATGAATGCCAATGCGGCAAGTTGAAAATGTTGGTGGCCGGGCACAAGAGTTATGACTGCGAATGGCTTTAATCAGCGCTCGAATGAGCCCATTGAAATACCGTAAATGTAATGAGCCTTTTTGGCAGCCCATAAAAAGTCATATAAACATTTCAATTAACGTGGTGCACACGTAGCCCGATGCTAACCAAACCGCAGAGCTGCTGCTGCCACTTGCCACCTGCCAACTGCCAACTGCCAATGGCAATTCCCACTGACAGTCAACAACGACGAATGAGCCATGGCTTTGATAAATTGAAGCAACAGAGCCAAGATACGACCAGGCGCATAGAGGGCAACGTTCAGGCTCTAACGGCCTCTATGGGCAGGACGATGGCGATGGCAATGGCGATGGCTATGGCAATGGCGACGACTATGGCAACTGTAGCTTCAGCTGGTCGTTTCGTTTCAATCCATGCCATTGCCTGGCTAATTTAGTGAGGAAATGGACACAGCCACAAGGGCAACAGCAACAACAGCTACAACAGCAACAGCAGCCAAGTTGGCGACGACACAAATGTGTCGTATTCAAGGTCATAAAACGTGCGACACAACCGGTAATCAAAGCATGAAATTAATTTCCAATTGATTTTGGACCCTGTCGTTGGCTGTTTCAGCTCTGCCAATCTCTGCAGGAAGTTGACCAACGGAAGTGCGAAACGATAAACAGCAACGAGACCCGCAACACTAACCCAAGTCCCTCACATACCTCACAGCTGCGCTGCGCTTTGTGGCAGACAGCAGAAGGCATACGGGAGAGGGAAGATGGCGATGAGAGGGGAACTCTGGCACAGTGGGTCAATGGGGGAGGGGAGCGGCATTAAACGATCAAGCGTTTAATGACACCCGGCCAGCCATTGATTTGCCAAATACATGCAAGCACGGGAGACAGCAGCGGCCACTTGGACTATGTTGAGTCAACATGGCCAACGGCACAACAGTCAATAGACGTCGCCATTCACTTAAAGGACATGCGAGGGCTGCTCCAAAACAACTCAGTTGCAGCTCATAGCATAAGCTGAAAGAGCAGTAGCTTGTTCACAAATTTCTTTTGTCAAAAAATTACAATATTTGTAATAATTCGATCTACGAACTTAACATCAATTTAAACTTATAAAAATTATAATAAAATAAATAATTTGAAAGTAATGTACTTGTGACGGTATAACTAATTTAAAAATAAATAATATCTGATTTTTAATTTATAACAAATTCATTCAAATTCGATGCGTATTTTATTGTTTGCTTTTATGTGATAAGGCATTTTAAACATTAACTAATAACAAGTCTTCTTTTTTTTGAAGCTATCTCGTAACTCTTCAAACAACGCTCGTCGAATCATAAAATTGCCGATGCCAGAGCCAGGCTGCAGCAGCGTTAGATTTTTGGGGCTATGACCATCAATATGAGACGAATGCCAATGTCCCACTCACAGAGCAGATGGCAATGGTCAGACGAACAGAACGGGACAGGACAGGACAGGACAGAACAGAACGGGACAGAACGCAGCCCACTTGGCCAGCCATCAGGGGCTCAAACAGCTGAAGCGGGGCATTTAATGTCGCTGTGCCTGTCATCACCAAAATCGAAAACAAAACAAACCGACGGAAAAAAAGTGACAGACGTACCAAAAAAAATCCGTATGTCCGTCTGTCCGTCTGTCCGTATGTCGCTCTGTGTGTTTGTGGCAGAGCATCCTTGGCGTTTGTTCGCTCGTTGACGCCCGGGTTCAAGTCGAAAAGAAACGTTCTGCTTTTGGCCAATATGAGGAGTAGGAGCAGGAGCAGGAACAGAAGCCGAAACCGGAGCAGGAGTTGGGCCCGGCTGGGCCGAGATGTGTTCATGTCTAATGTCGAAATGGTTAGTTTCACTTTTTGCGTCAGAAATCGTAAAATTGGATATAAAATTTTACGAGCGTGTGCCTGGGCTCGGCCCTCAAACTCAGAGCCAGCCTCTGCTCCATCCCCCCGCTCCATCCCCTGCCACCATGCTCCTCAGCTGCCTCATCCACGTACTCATCTCGAGTGCTCTGTTTTCTGTTTTCTGTTTGACGATGACGATGACATTGGTGGTAGCTGCTGCTTCTACGAGGCTAGGAGGGACAAATTTCTACTGCGCCTGTATTTGGTCACGGCGCAAATTTTGATGCTTAACTAGAAATGGCAGCTGAAGTGGCAGCAACAGCAACAGCAGCAACAGCAGCCAGCAGCCACATTGAGGCATTCAGCTTGTGGCAATAAATCATTTATGCAAGTTGCCGTTGCTACTATTTGCGTTCAAATAAAAATTCAACCGAAATTTGTTTAACAATTTTGCTTGTTAAAAATTAAAGCGAATGTGTGGGAGTATTGTCTTTTGTACAGATAGAAAAATAACGTTCTTAAAAACATGCATTTTTAACTTAATATCCAAGAAGTCAGAATTTATTTAAAGTACGATAGAATTTCGAGTTTAACGCTTAAAAATGTAAATAGAAGAGAATATAAGAATATGAAAAAATTACAGTTATATTTTTTATTTATTTTTGTTAAATAAATTTCAGACCATTTCCTTTGTTGAATTTAGCAATATTTAATATATTTTTATAACTTTTTTAAATGATACTAGTCATACAAATTCATCATAGAATTGTGCTATTTTATTTGAATTAAGAAAGGATAGGATTTTATCACATCAATATTTAATATGTTGGCTTCTAAATCTAAAAATTTTTAATAAGATTGCAAATTTGTAAATGTAGTTAACTTGAATATAATTTTAGTTGGGAATTTTTCTGGCTGTGCATGGCTTATAATATGCAATAATCTGGTATGTTACAACACATATGTTCATCTGGTATATTCATGTGCAATATATACTTTATAAGCATCATTGTGCATATTGGATAAAAATAAGCTTAAAATAGAAAAGTACAGAAATATTTCGATGCTCGGTGGCAGGCAGTAAAAGCAATCAGACGCCAGCCGGAGCCAAGAGCCAAGGGCCTAGAGTAGGCGCCAGGCGCCAGACAAGCAGGAATAGGGAAGACCAGCCAGCTAAGCCATTGTGCCAAATGCTTGGTAGAGCTCGAAACATCCTTTTAAAATTGTAGCTGCAGCGGGGGAAGGGAAAGAGCAAGGGGCAGAAGCAGGAGCAGGGGTAGCTGAAGCGTGGCAAGGATCAGAGTGTGCATACATACTATAAGGAATGTATTTGTAAGTCTATTGTAAGAGCTATAGTATATTGGTGTGTGTGTGTGTGTGTGCGTGTGTGTGTTTGGGCATAACA
This sequence comes from Hypselothyrea guttata, assembly GCA_035045125.1. Classification (NCBI taxonomy): domain Eukaryota; kingdom Metazoa; phylum Arthropoda; class Insecta; order Diptera; family Drosophilidae; genus Hypselothyrea; species Hypselothyrea guttata. The sequence continues at coordinate 197,107 of JAWNNJ010002004.1, forward strand.
GCAACAAAATATTTACAAAATTGTAATGGAATATCAACAGATCATAAAATCATGCACATTTTATTTGTCATAGTCGTAAAGAAAATAGCAAAAAAACGAAGGGAAGCGAAGGGAATGAAACCCTACGATGCGATACGAGACGATGGCATATAAATGGAAAGTATATTGAAAATAAAATGAAATAACTTTATGGGCATTACAATGCCAATGGTGAGGCAATATACATGTTGGAAAATTGTGGTATTTATTGAATGGCTTTGGCCTTCTGCCTAACCCCCTGCCAATATCCATATCCATATCCATATCCTTCTGCTTTAGCTGCTAGGCACAACTTAAAGGCTTTCGGTAGCCAAGTTTAAGTAGCAAACCCGCAAGGAAGTGGTCAATTTGCTGATGGACCAGGGCACAGGCACAGTGGGCAGGCTACTTAAAATTTAATTTGAAAATTAGGCTGACCACAGCCAATGACAACAACAACAACTGCAACAACAACAACAGAAGCCACAACAACACTGACAGCAACTTAAACAAATGTCGCTTCTGAGTTTGTTTGCTGAAAGTTTTCAGCTAATTTTTGATTTTAACGAGAATTTTCAAGCAGCTCCAGCCCAACTCCAAGTCCAAGTCCAAGCTGCCAATGTGAACATGGACAACGTCCAAATAACTTGAAAGCTAGCAGCTAACGAGAAAATGGCTGGCAAACACTTAAAAGTTTACGATGAGCTGCAGTCCAAGTCGCTGCACAGTGGCACCAGCTGATAATCTCAGCAGATTGACAAATTTAATTTGCTTATATAAAATAAGTTTAGATATATCTGATCTGATATATTTAGTTACTGTACATTAAAAAGTACAAAAGGATCTGTCAAGTTAATGTAAATGATAAATATGTTGTAGGTAGGAGACGTGACCCTACAAATTATAAACATTCTTGATCAGGATACCAAGCTGAGTCTGAATATAGCCATACCTGTCTGTTCATCTGTCCGTCCGTATGAAAATCTAAGTCTCGTAAAATATAAAAGCTAAATATAACATTTTTGATATGTAGGTTCTCCTATGCTGCAAGCATTAAATCAATTAGGTATTCGATTAAAGATATCTTTCGGAATTCTCCCGATACCGAAGAAAAAACACAGCAGTCGCAATTTTAAAGCTACAGATTTGTCATTTGAAACCTACTATAGCATGCTTCATTGATGCGGCGAATAGCATTACGATATGATATGATGATATGAAACAGCGAAGATATGCAGCAGACTATTTTCTTAATGGTCTGTATTATTGAAATGTGTATAAAGTACAGTGTCTCCTACTGTCGGTTAAGTCCAAGTGTAGCCTACCGACCGACAGATCTGCTCCGTCATAACTAGTATTATTTGAAAGACGTCGTTTTAGTATTAATTTTAAAAATTTTATCGCACGAACAGAATGTAACGTAACTCTGAAAATACCCATTTGACAATATATATTTTATTTAATTTTTTGTCATAATTTATCCACTGTGCGTACTCAACTTGCCTTGTCTGGCAGACGTTGTCTTTGGCTCTGGCTCTGGTGCTCTGCAGGCTCCCCACGGTTTACTTACCCTCTGTCCAATAAGGTCCAATCTAAGCGCGTTTAAAAACAAAACTCTTGACACACAGCACACAATTGAAAGGTAGTGGGAGTGGCATCAGCCCCAGCAACAGCAGCAGCAACAGCAACAGCAGTTAAATTTACACTCAAAAACAGCCTAAGCTCCAACTATAAAATTAATGCTAATTATAGGTTGAGCTGAGTGCAGCTGCCTGGCCGTATCTGCTGTAATTTTTTGGCAATTGTCAAAGCTGACAATTTTACTTTACTGTCCGTTTTATGTGGCCCTAACCACTAACTGTGCTGGTACTCCACTAGCCTAAAAGGCAGCCAGATAATAAAAAAGTATAAAAAAGCAGCAAACAACAAAGGGAGTGGGAGAGAGGAAGAGAGGGCAGCTCAGGCTCAGGAACCCTATGAAATTGAACACGGCTGACAGTAGTAATAACCAGACAGAGAGGCAGTCAAGCAGCTCATGGCTGTGCTGGCTGGTCCCAGGTCCCAGGTCGCAGGAACCTGGAACAAGACCGGCATGGACTAAAGAAGCGATAAAAACGAGATAAAACGCTTAAACCGAGGAGACATGGTAGTACCCCCAAAAAACACTGTTACTATGGCCGCAACGCAACTGAAGTGAATAGTCTTGTTTTATGGTTTATTTAAAAGTCAGCCACGGGGTGGCCGGCACGGCACAGTCAGTAGAGCGATAAACAAGACAAAACCCACTAACCCGACAACCCAACAGCCATCAAAGCTATCTGCAGAGCAGCTCAACAGCCAGCTAGCCAGGTAGCCAGGTCGCCAGTCTTTCAGTCTTTCAGCCAAGTTGGTCAATTGAACACTACAACTACAACTACAGCTACAGCTAGAGGAATGGCCAGTAAAGCTGCCAGAACGATTAAGCACAGTGTACGGCCGGGGTACGGCAACTCATCTCGACGTCAACCCCGAAAAGCCAGAAATTCATTTGGCTGAAATTACAAATTACGACACTTGCAGTTACCAGTTACCAGTTACCAGGTACCAGTTACCCGTACTGCCAAGAGTCAGGCGTCAGCAGCAGGAATGTACGCACTAACATCGAGGTGCCTGGCAACTATTAACTCAACGAGCATAAAACGAAGCAGGCCAAGAAGCTCCAGCCTACACTTAGACAAAATATTCCAACTTCAAAAACAACTAGATTCGAATTTACTAAATTTGGGAAGAAACTTTAAATCAATCAGGCTTTCGTTTGTGAACTTGGCATAATCGAACTGAATATGTTTAAACATAAATATAATATATAATAATTCATTAGAAATTTAAATATTTTGTTAAATAGATAAATACTTGATAAATGATATTTGATATTCATTTAAGAATGTTTACCTCTTAATTTCTTTTTAATTAAATGAATTAAATTTTGTTAGTTTATAACGAATTTATTTTCATACAGCAAAACATACTCTAATTATTTAACAACGAAATGTTAAAAACTGTAGTATGTGTTTAAATCTAGTACCACTTTTTGCTGAGTGTAGGAGCCGCTTGTGACTGCTTGGGTGCCATTGTGGAGCTGCCAGAGCTGAGCTGGCAAATAAGCCGACAGCAGATATTGTCAACGTGTGACGCCAGTGAAGCTCTCCAGGGAATGGGCAGGAATAGGAGCAGGAGTAGGAGCAGGGGTAGAAGCAGGAGAATGGGAATGGGAATGGGAATAGGAAAGGGAGCTGGGCATGTGGATGAAATGGCAGTAGGTGTATGCGAAGTTCAGATTATGTTGTTGCCATCGGTTTGCCGGGGTTGTTACCTTTTGCATGTGCTTCATAATTCAAAGACGTCAACACTTTACAGTTGCCGCACAACAACGTCAACAAAACAAAAAAAAACAAAAAAAAAGCAAAAAAAAATACTACAAGTCCAACGTTGCCGCAATTATGACAAAAGTATGCCTGGCATAAATTTAACACTTGTTTGCTGTTTGCACTGATGCCTTTGCCTACGGCTGGGGTCTTCGGGTTGAGCCTGAGGCAGAACCAGAGGCTGTTGTTATGACATTTGTTTGCAGCGAAATAAAGCGGCGCATTAAAGTTAATGACGCCCAGGAAGGTGGCTTAAAGTGCTTGCCAGTCACTCAATAGGCCACCACAGGCTTCACAAACTCTGGGCAACCACAGGCATCAGGCAGAGCCTCGCACACATTCAAACATTCACATTCACATTCACAAACACATACACATTCACATTGCTGCCCTCCACTCATAGTCAATTTAGCAGAAATTCTCCTTTCTCTCAGGTCGCAAGCTGAGGCGGAAATTAGAAATTAAGTCGCTCGCTGTTTGAATATAAATTTAATTAATGTTACACAAATGCTTAAAAGCCTGCATAGTTTGTTTGCCCTAGACCACCGCCATAACAACACCAAACACCAACAACGCCACAAACAACAACAACAACAACAACAACAACCAAAGCAATTGGCCAGGACACCAACTTGGCTCTGACAGGCAACAGCACGCGCCTTCCGAGCCCGCTTTCCGCTTCAGCTATGTGAACTTTTGGACGCTGTTTAATAGTTTTCAAATGCTTGTCTAACTGACGCCTTCCGTCACTACACTGTGTACACACAAACAAACACAGCGAGGGCTAATCGGCGAGTTCATTAAAGTAGAAAATGTACTTTAAAGATGGGAAACTAGAAAAGCAAGGGAGCAAAGTAACAGCTCCTGATGGGTAGCTCAGCATGGTACGTGTCTTAGCGAAAGTTCTGTTTCTTAGAAGAAAATTAAATACAAAAAAAAATATACAAAATTAATTATTAAATTTAATTTAAATAAAAGAACGTATGGTGGTTATTGCATTTTTAATTAGCAATAATAAATAAATGGAATTTATGTATTCAAAATTGTCTTATGAAATAAAAATAATATAAAATGTATTTATCAATGAGTAGGAAAATATTTTAATTTTCGAAGAATAAAACGTCCAAAATAAACCGTACTAATATTATAATAATAAATACTAGGTTGCTTCAAAATTGGACCTAATTAAAGTTTAAAGCATTTGTTAATGGTATAGACAACAAAAGAGAAATTTAGTCCTCCATAGACCGCGGAAAAAATATTTGTTTAGACAGCATAAAAGTTCTATGGGTCGCAAGTACTTAATATTTCAAAAATTACATTAGGGTCAACAATAAAAGTTTATTTATCTTAAACCTTTCAGGGTAGATTGGTGTATGATTCATAATAACTGAGAGTTTTTCAGAAAAAAACCCCAGTTTATAATTCTGTAAGATGTCCCAATAAATAAGATATGTCGATCGAGAAGATTTCTCAATATTGGCTTCAATAGATTTCCAAATTTGTAGCATTTTTTTAAAGCTGACCGTTTTAAGTTAAGTTATTCAGCTAGTCCCTAAGGTTTAATCCTTATAAATATACACTATTTAGATATAGTGTTACTTTCTAGTTAACTGTAAACTAGATTAGCAACCTCTGCAGCTACTGTCGGGCAGACCTAAACACAAACTCTGATACATTTGCTGATTGTGACCATAGCTCTAATAACTTTGCATCACGCCAAGTTGAGCAAAAGTTTGAGGTTCTTATGTAAAGTTTGCATTAAAATAAACATCAAAAACCACAAGCATTATTAACCAAATTTGATAAAGTAGCCCTCTCTTGGCGGTGCACGCTCGGGGCTAGAGGAAAGCGGGGAAGGGTTGGAGCAGGGGAGCAGGGGGAAGGGCAGGCCACTCAAACTGGTCAGCCCCGCTGACTAATAAAGGCGGAAGTGTATCCGTAGTGCTTGGTTGCGTCATGTGTCCGCTGAGTTTGCTTGTTGGAGTGGCGAGTCCTGTTGCAGTTCATTAATTATTTTGACCCACAGCGGGAGTTTGGGCCAGTTACGGCTTGTCAGGGCAAAGGGGCGGGGCTACTTGGTTTTTTTTTTTTTTGGTGTTTGATAAAAGGAAGTCGCTTAATTAGTTTTAGTACTCCAGCGCTGGTAGTTGAAGTTTATTATTAGCGCAAACTTTGACATCGATAACAACACAATGTCATTTGCATTTGCATTTCGAGTGCTCACTCCAAAGGCATCCCCCTCTCCCTCTCCACCTCCCTCTCCCTAACCATCTCCATTTCTATTTGCCCCTTGGCCCAGTTTGCAGTGTAAGCCATTCCTGGTGGACAATGTCAGTGCAACTACATGACAATGCTTTTAATGACATTGCTCTTCTTTTTCACTGACGCATAAGCCAAATAACATTTTAGCCAATGTGATTTGCATCTTACGGCGGATCGACAGCAGCATTTCGCATTGGAATTTGGCTAAACTACAGCTCCATGGCAGCCCCCGCAGCGATGTCATTAAATCATACTAAATGTCACTGACTGTTGCTGTCACTCTGGCCAACACACACACACACACCACACAAACACACACACTTCAGCACCGCCAATGGCTGCGGGCTGTTGGCCAACACTCCCGCTGCTCTCCCTCCCGCCCCGCACCTTAGTTTTAACTGCGGTTGCAAATGCAAATAGCTGCAGCAGCAGCAGCAGCAACTGCAATAACAACATTTCCATGGAATTAGTTAACGTTTACCAACCGAATGCAGCAATAACAACTGCCAGCAAACGCCAGCAACTCAGCGACTCCGAGCTGGACAACAAATTGACAGTGTTAAATTAATTTCAAAATACATGCAACTCCAGTTCTATTGCTACACTCGCAGAAATATCCCATCTTATTAGCAGAGGATGAGTCTTAATTTTATAGCAGTATAGCCAGCAAGATCTAAGTGAGTAAGTCTTAAAATAATTTCAGAAATTTTATAAAATCATAATCAATGCGAATTTAAATGAAGACAATATTTTCTCAAAAAAAAAAAACAATAATTCGATCAAAAATATTAAAATGCAGTCCAAACGTTCTTTAAAAATAAAAGTAAGATAAACGAAAATAAAAACTACAAGCTAACTGAAAATTCATTTTTTTACCAAGCTGACTTTATATGGGAATAGATACGAATCCATTCTAGAGCACCTATTAATGACTATGTTGATGGGGAATTTATCGATAACAGCTGACTTAAAAACTCGTTGAAAAATACGTTTTAAAACCTAATCACAATATGGTATGATAAAGTAAAAATCGGAGACCGCAGGTATTATAAGTTAAATAAAATAATATAAAACAATTGGAAAAAAGACAAGAAATTGAATTTATAAAACTATTAAAGCATAAAATACAAACATCGGGAAAATAAATGATAAATTTGCTACTATAATAAATTTGTATAATTATATTATGTATTAAACGCAATTAACTAAATACTAACAATAATTTAAATTTTAATTTCAAAGTAAGCTTTGCTTTTGTTAGTTTAGTTTTAAATTATAGTAATAATTTCTTTAATGCGTCTAATGCTTATGAGCCCTTTGCACCTGCAGCATTACGACTTTTAATTAAATAAATAAACAAGCAAATCTTCTTGAAACTGGCTTTAGAAATGCAGCTCTAGAATGCTTTTTGTTTGCCATTTTGCCGAGTGTAACTGCAGCTCAATTTCCATTTGCATTGCCAATTCCATTACCATGGCTCTTGGCCTAGGTAAATTCAAAAGCACAACCAAGCAGCAGTCCAGGAGTAGCCCAGAGCAATGCAGACAACAGAGATGGAGAGGGAGATGGAGGAGAAGAGAGGGAGAGAGACGGCGTTGTCAGCTAGATGCGTTTCACAGATTTTAATTAATTCATCTGTCAAATAAGATTAGTTTTATGGTTTACATTGTACACATTGCTCTGGTTGCCGTTGTTGCTGTGGCAATTGTTGTTGATTTAGGCAGCCGCTGATTTAGGCACTTGCGGTGTGCCCCATGTAGGATGCCAGAACTCGCAGCGTTGCCAGCTGTTAAAAATAACTAATTTATAGCAAACACGCTGCAATTGGCAATTGGCAATTGGCAAGCGACCAGGTGGCAGTTCGATTGGCTCTGCCCGGTTGTAGATTAATCACATTTTGGCAGCGCCATTAATGAGGCTTAATAATTCAATAATCTAAAGGCAATATAAATTAACCTGTTGCCGCATGTTGTTCATCTGCCAGCAAAGCACACAAATTTCATCCTGACATGCACACACAGAGAGAGAGAAAGATATATATAGAGAGAGAGAGACAGATAGAGATATATATTGGGACAGAAAGACAGGACACACAGTCATATGGGCATACATTTGCTTTGCTCACTCCAGGCAGTCATATGGCCCATTAGGCACAGATTTTGTAAATTATGTCAATAATTCAATACAGAAATGCCAACGCTGCTGACATTTGGTACATGACCCCCAACCCCCCCACTATTAGCCACCTTAATGGCAGCGACGTCAACCTCAACCTCAACGTCGACGTCGACGTTTGCGTCTGCGTCGACTGCGTGTCAAATTTGTGCGCTGCTGCTTTCATTGTTAATCGCCGGGCCATAAACCCAAAAACAATTAACTTAATCAAATGCAATTGAGCAATGTCATTTGTGCTTCTGATGGCACTTGCCTGGCTCTGGGCTCTGGGCTTTGGGCTCTGGGCCATGGCCCACAGGACACAGGATAGAGCACATAGGAGGCAGGAGAGGAATGCTGCTTGCCCTGAGCGTAACCTTAACTCATATTGTTTATGCCCGACTCGCGATCTCGACTCTGCTCCTGATGTTCGTTGTTGTTATTAATAGGATTGTCAATCGCAAATTGTGCCTGGGCTTTGGCTTTGTGTGCTATCCCTCTCCGAACTCAGACTCTTTTCCAACCACGGTTGCCACAATGCGCACAATTGGTGTTTTTTCGAGCAATTTGGTTCTTTTATCAGCCGTTTAACCGCAGACAAACAAATTGCAAATATCAGCGAAATGTGCAATATGTTTTAAATTTAAATTTGTGTTAAACTATTATTTTATATTTACGTTGGCGTTGTTTACTCAGCAAAGGAATCGATCATATTACAAAACTAGAATTAAACAATAATTACGATAATAAAATATAAAGCATTATTATCAATTAACTTTTTAAGAGAAATATCATCATAAATGAATCATAGTTATATACAAAATATACTCAAAATTAAAAGTAAATGTGTAAAAAACTATTCCAATATTTTAGGTAAAATTATGTTGATAGGAATTTATAAAAATTTGTTTATCGGTTATAGTGCACATACAAATGATCAACTAATATTATTATAATCAATACTACTTCTTAATTTTTGTCTGTACCATGCCAAGGCAAATTCCTGCAATCTTGCAATCTTGTTCCTCTTATAACTTCTGATGATTAACCGATTTCAATGCTAATCAAGAATATTGTGGAGTCAATGACGTCTCCTTCTGGGTGTTACTCACACTTCTCATTATTATATTATAAACGTGTTGTACTTTTTAAAAGCCAATGGTCTAATTGGGACAAAATGCTTGCTTCTTTCTATTAAAACTGGCATGTTTTTTTTATCTATTTCCAGTTCTTTTAAAGTGTTGTAATTGGCAACCGTGGTTTCAGTTATAGCTTCTTGTACTCAACAACCAATCGCTGACACCAGGCTCTGCTCTGTGTCTGGGCGTTGTCATCATCATCAACAACATTGTCGTCGTAGTCGTTCACTTTTTGGGCCTGAGTCTGCTCACTGGTATTGTGGCTGGAAATTATTATAGCGGTTATTATTCACAGTCAATTACATTGCCACAGCGACACACACAGACAACGAAAGAGACAGATACACAGAGAGAGAGAGAGAGAGAGAGAGAGAGAGAGAGGGGAGAGACAGTTGTGTGGCCGGTAAGACAGCGACAGGGAGAACGACAGCGACATTTTGACAGGCACAACTATCTATCTATGTATTGCACATAATGACAATTATAATGGCAGCCACAATTATGAATGCCAGGCGATTAATAACGCCAAGCCAGGCGCTAAGCAACAGCAGAGGGAGCAATAACAACAATGCGGCATCAAATTTCACAGAATTGTTGTTGCTGGATATTTCGCCTTTTGTAATATGCCCGAAAAATGTTTTTGGAGTGTATTAAAATTGGCGGTCCGGGTTTAATGCCCTGTCAATTTAACATCGCTTAATTTCTCATTTTGCCAGCTTCATTTTAAGACATAATTGAAGTCTGCGTCGTTTCCTCCGCACAGTTCTTGTTGCTGTGGGGTCGCTTGATGATGGACTTGCCCAGTTCCCAGTGCCCGGTTCCCGATTCCCGGTTGCCTGGCTGCCATATGCTCAGTAACACTTTGAGGCATTATTCTATCAAAAGCGAAATATGCCATGCTCAAATACAGTGTAACTAAGCACTGGCAATAGCTTACAGTGTCGTTAATCTTGTACTGTCTTGACGTCAATGCATAAGCAATTAAATAAATAGACGTAGTATGCCCAGGGTTGCACTGAGCTGCTTGCAACCGAATCTTTAGTTCGCCGAGTTTGCTTTGTAGTTTCAATTAATGCCAGGTACTTAGCGGGCACAAAGCGACTATTCAGTTTGTGTGATTGATAGACACAATTAAGTGTAAATAAGGAAAAATATAGACATAAATATCAATGAGAGAAACATTAACAGCTTTTGTATTTAAATAAAGAATTCAATTAGTCCCAAAAATTCCTGATCAAACAACGAAATTCTTCATTTTAGCGTGACTTTAATGTTTGGATTTCTATTTTAATGATCTTTAAAGACTAAAATAAAGTAAGAGTTAGTACTTTCATTTCGCTTTTCATCTTAATTTATCTGTACAGAATTCTTAGAAAATGTCGTGAAAAATATTGTAAAAATACAAATTTTTAAAAATGTACTAAACTATTTGAATATTGTTCATTCTCTATTAGTCTTTATTATTTTCGACAAAATTTTAATTGTTCACCATCAAAATTGTAGCAAAATTGTATTAACAAGCTCAGAATTCTTGAACCATTTTGAATAACGAAAGTCTGTGATTCGGTATATTGATATATCAAATAAAATATTAGAAATAATCAGCTGATTTTACTTTTAAAGGCAACTACTCGACTACATCCGACTGTTCCGTGGAGTTGACATTGTTGTTGTTTCTCGAATTTCCGCCGAAGTTGCAGCTGCTGCTACTTGTTGTTGCCAAATCGTTAGCGCATTTTAATTAAACTCTAAATTAGTCATTTTCATTGGCCTTTGGCTCAAAGCAAAAGTGTCCCCTCTCATCCCACTAACAGTTTTCGGCTGCCTCTTGCGTCTCCGCTGCTTTGAGCAAATGACTGTCGCATTGCGTGGCAATAGTATGTGTGTCATGACCTCTCTTTCGCTCACTCTCTCTCTGTCTCCCTCTCTTCCGGATTTCCTTTTGCACTGGCTTTCTGTCAGGCCACTAGAGTGAGAATTTCGCAAACTAAATTAGGGTTAAGATTGCGAATAAAATGTATTGCGTTCTTGCGTCTCATTTGAATTGCATAAACAACTTACAAAGCGAAAAGTTCAACGGCAGCCGCTGTCGCTGTCTCCGTCTCCGTCTCTTTCGCTGTCGCTGTCTCTGTCGCTATTTATCTCTTTTAGCTCTAAAGACACGCCCACCATGCGGAGAGCACGCAATGAGCGAGATGAATGGAGAGTGAAATTCATGGGAAGACGCCAAAGTGACCGCAATTTAGGCCTAAATGCTATGCGTTTAAACAACGTTAGGCCAACGGCTGTAGTTGTGAATGTGGCTGTGGATGTGGACGTGGATATGAATGTTGTCAGCATGCAATGTACCTCCAGCCTCAGCATCAGCTTCAGATCCAGCCTTGTACCCATACACTCAGCAAAAATCAAACGATTGTTACTTGATTCAAATCAACAACGAGTTATTCAGATCTGAGTAAGTGCTTAATTGACTTAAGTAAACCAGATATTTCAAGTAGATAAGGAATAGTTGAAATCCTTTTTTGCTGGTATAAATTTATATTTCTATCTTAATTCATTTTGATGTTGCTTTAATGAATACCAATTTAATTTAATTCAATTAATCCTAATTTTGATTTAATCTTTGAAAATCAATAAAATTTCTGGCTGCTTTTCTCTGAGTGCATTCAGTTGCATGTTCTGGCTGTTGTTGCTGCAATTGCTGCTGCAACTCCGGTTTCAGCTGCTGTTAGAAAAGAGCAGAATTCGCTTGCAGGCCAATACTTGAGCGGCCCCTATCTCATGCCATCTCCTTGCCTGCCCGTTTCTCTGAACATGCTGCCTGTCAGCGCGCCTCGAGCTATGGGCTGTGCTCGTTCAACACGCCGTATGCGCAATGTGGATGTGCGCACTTTGCAGCAGCCGCAAGTGCACTAAATTTAACTACTGTTAAATAAATTTCATGAAATTAGTAATATTTATGCTACATTATTACACTGCCGGCGACTACAAATAAGAGGAACCACAACAATAAAACTGGCGTGTGCCTAAGTAACCGCTCTTTATCTCTTTCAATAACGAGTCTAACGACATCGGCAGCAACTGCAGCAGCTACAACAATGGCAACCATAACTAAAGTTAGTACTACTAGAACAGAAACTATGCGATTCGCTGCTCAAGTTGCATTATTGTTTGCTCTGCTCTCGTTGGGCCCCTTCGCTGCTGCTGTTGTCGCTCAACTTGAATGAATGACATAATGGTGGAAGACCACAATTTCAAAAGCATACTTAACAAATATTACGAAATACTGGCAAAAGTGCATGCAACAAAAGAATAACAAGCCAACCAGTCCATCCCCACCACGCCCCGCCCCACCACAGCCAAAGCAGTGACAGTGGGCACTCGACCAGCCGCCTAGGTGAACCAGACAAAGGGACAAAACAATGCCAAAGACACGACCTGGACAACAAGAGCTGCCTGGGTTGAGCTTAGTTAGAGAGCCGTGATTCGATCGTGAGCAGGTTAAATCTGATATTCCACTGTAATTGTGCACAAAGAGCGCTTTAAGATTATGCAGCTGCTTAAGTTGAAGCTATAGATTGTGACTTACTTATTGACCAACAAGCGGAAATATTGCACAATTGAAGAAACAAATCAGAGGGGAAAAAGAAAAAAAAAGCGTAAGAGGCTTGTTGGAAGAGTTCTAGAATTAATTCATATAAATTCAAATAAAAATCTTAATCAACATTTTGTGTAATTTAACAATACTTCTCTTGCTCATTCGGTTTAAAACTTCTGCATTCAGAAATTGTAAGTTTTTGTATATGTTTTATTAAAAACAAATTATGTAATCTTATGTTAATTTATAAATGTGACTTTTTGTAGTAAAATTATTTTATTTCTTTATTTTTCAACGGTTATTCTTAGAAATAAAATATATATATTGATCACGGTAGACTTTATGAAAATGACAATAATTTAGCTACAGCATATTTTTTCAAATTTAAATAAATTTAATACTTAATCAATTGTAATATAGAAGCTGACGGCTTGGATTTGTTGACTTGGATGCAAAGAATCGTGTAAAAATGTGCCAAATGCCCAGAGTTATAATTTTGATGTTGTCAGCCAGCTGTCACGTGCTCAACACTAGAACTATGTTGCAACTGGTGGTGTCGTCTGTGCTGCTGTTGCATTAAATAATAATAATCATAATAAGTAATGTAGGTAGGCGATGAGCAACGGAGCAGCACTTGGACCGACTAAACGTCATGCAAAGTGCGGCAAAGGACACTGCAGGATGCTGTCGCTGATGTTACACTTCCTGCCTGTTTGGCTAGCTGTCTTTCAGTCTTTCAGTCTATCTGTCTTTCCCTCTGTCTGTCTATCTGTCTATCTGTCTGTCTGCCTGGCTTGGCAAGCAGGCGACCTGCGTTGCTTGTTCATTTAGCAGCTCGTCCTCATCTGCCCCCCTGCCCGCCGGCCCGTTGGCTTTGTTAGTCTAAATTCCTTGGCTGTTGTGGCGTTTAGTTGTTAGAGGATGCTAGTGGCTCCATCTCCACTCATCAGTGGCTGTTGTTCTCGACCTCGTCAGCACGTCCCCTTTAAATCCTTTACCCGAGCTGCCCCGTATTGTTGTTGTTCTGCCTGCAGCTCACATTGTTTATACGCCGTATGTAAGGGGCGGACTAGTTGCTGCCCTGGCCTGGGCCTAGGCGGCGCTTTAACTACGGCTTAGCCTACTGCAGACAAATACTTTGTGATTCACATGCTCTCAGGTAGCTTATAGTACAACAGCCAACAAGCAGCCGGCAGCTAACAGCAGCAGCAGCATCACCATTATCAACTTCATCATCAGCATCGTCATTGTCAGTCGAGAAAAGAGCAAAGGCAAAACAATAGCTCCTCAGTTAGTGTACGCAGATTTTGCATTTTAGCCTTGCCTTTGCCTTTGCCTTTGCCTTTGCGGTTGTTGTTACTGTTGCCTCTACCGAATTAAGCTCAAATGATTTAATGAGCATGTTTTACCTCAAAATGTAGTAATTGTCACGTATTACGTGCTCAGCCTGAAGATTTCATACGCACGCCAGACAAATAGCTAAATCTTTGCCTAGTTGCTCCGCCTGCTCCTGCAGAATATGTATATTTGCATATGTAATTTTATGGTAATACTCGTTAAAAAATATATGAATAGCGGCATATAAACAAGCAGAGAAAAGTACGTGTGCTCCAGTAGTTAGTTGGCTTAAGAAGCATCTACATATCTCACTCTCTCTCTCTCTCTCTCTCTCTCTCTATCTCTATTTTGGTATGTACACTTGGAGAAATTTGCATCCAGGTTAAGCTAATTTAAATCAAATACAAAATATTTGATAAATAAAATAAATATCAAATCGTTGAGGAAATCAAAGGGGTGAATTTCTGTTTGTTATTCTGCAGTTATTTAATAATTTTCATGTATAATTCTAAATTATTTTTACAAATTGGTATGTTGTTTTTGCAAGTGTAGTTATGTTTATATCAAATTATAAACTTGCGTTTGGTATGAGCAGCTCAGAAGCTAACGCACGTGGTAAACAGAAATTTTTGCTGATGTTTGTTTGCTCGGAAACTCTTGGCGAACAAATTTTCGTGCTGAGTGCATAAAAGACTCTAAAAAATTCATATAAAACCAAAGAACGCACTTTACACGCTTCGTCACACAGCGAGATAGAGACAGCGAGCGAAACAGAGAAAGTGAAAAAGAGACAGGGAGAGAGAGAGAGAGAGACCTTCACGTATGAGTGACATGTAATAAAAACGAAACAATATTGCATGATAAAGTATACGCCCAGTGGGCAAAAGGTTTCGAGTACTTGGATATGCACACACAAACACAAATAGATATATGAAAACTGAATTAAACGAACTACGAATGGGACCATAACAACAACAAGAAAAAACCCTAAAAGAAGAAGCACAGCAACACTGCAGAAAAACAGAACAAGAACGAGAACAAGAAAAAAAAAACACAAAACAAAACAAAAGCAGCACGCTGCCACAACAATGGCCGAGCAATGAGAGCAACAAAAGCAATAACCAAAAGATAATGGCAACAACCACAACAACAACAACCAGTCGAAGTAGTAAGCAGCAGAACAACACAACAGCAACAACAACAACACGAATGCACAGCATAAACAGGAAGCACAATAGAGTCAACTTTCGAGGAGGTCACCGACAACCAACGACGATTGCAGGTCTTACGGTCGTCACTTAATAGCATAGCTGTTGCTGTTGTTGCTGTTGTTGTTGCTGCTTCACTTTTGAGCTTGCTATTTGTTGTTGTTGTTGTTGTTGTTGCTGTTGTGTGTGTGTTGTTGGGGCCAAGCAGCATACTTTATTTGATGGTCATAACTTTTTCATTAGAACAAAAATATATATTCGAGCACAATATGTCCCGCAGCGCCGTAAACTATAAGTATATAAATAAGTACGGTGCTACGAGCAGCAGTAGAACAGAAAACAACAACAGCAACAACAACAACAGCATCAACAAAAGCAGCAGTTCATATTATGTCACATGTGTATACACTTAGAGATAAGATCGACTAATCCGTATTTGAGCCTCAGATTTACGAACTTGATTTGAGACTAAGAATGCACAATCGAGTTTATAGAAAATCGGCTTAGACTGGCATTTTTATCAAGTATTTAAAACTTTTAAATAATAAAAAGGTTATAAACCCCGCTTTTACCAATTTTTAATGGGTAAAATCGTTTTTATTAATTTAATATTTTTTGGTTTAATTTGATATTAATTTTTGAAATGAAATGAAATAAATAAAAGTTTTTCGATGTTAAATTTGGAATTAATTTGGTCGGGTTTTAAGCATTTTTTGTATTGCGGGTTTTCGAAATTTTTAAAACAAGTATTTTCTTTCTCACTTTTAGTCTGACTGCATTCTCTCCGTGTACATGAGTGCGTGGGTGTGTGTGGGGGAGGGGGAGCGAGACCCCATGACTGCTCTGCGTGGCATCGGGAACAACGGTATAACAAGAGCAATAGCCTGAGTTGTCATACTTTTTGGATGACCATAAAAGTTGCTGTGAAGTTGCACGCTTTACATTGCCATTGCAGCTACTTAAACAAGGGGAGAGGGCCACAACAGAACTGAACTCAACTGTACTGAGCTCAGCTGAACTGAACTCAACTGTACTGGGGCCTGCTCTCGTTGCCAGAAAGTTAAGCGTGTAGCTTCAAGTCGCTCGCTGGGGAGCTGCCATGGCTGCTGAAAGTCTAGAGCAGCAAATAAGTCAAGTTTAAAGATAAACAACAATACAAAAGCCAAAAGCAAGCCAACTTCCCCCCTCCCCCATGCGTCGAATGCCAATTGTGCAGCATTTTATAACTTTCGACTTAGCATACACCTAATGCACACGGGACCTGGACCTGAACCTGGAGCCACATAGTGCAAATACTAACTTCAACACGTGCATGCTTAAGTGCTGTCATTAGGTTGTAAATGATTCATAAGTGCGGTTCTATTTCAAATTTATTGGCCAAGGGGTAACTGCTTGTCGAGCAGAGTTACAGTTTATGCAGCTGCCGTTAAATGCACTGCAATACTCTCTGAGACGCTATACTCTCTTCAAGACTCTGTTCTTTAAAAAAAAGTGAAATAGGGTATATGTTGTTGGTGCTAATGAGAAATGTGCGTAACACCCAGAAGAAGGCGTGACAGACCTTACAAAGTATCAATATTCTTTGTCAGGACGACAAGGTAAGTCGGCTTAGTCCTTATGAACACTTAGATCACGCAAACTATAAGAGCTAGAGACTCCATTTTAGGTATGTAGGTTCTCCTATTTCTGGATTTTTCATATCTCCTCCCTTCTCTCATTAAGCAATACCACAGTTATATTTTGAAACCAAAGACTTGTAGAAACTTGAAGAAACAGCGAAGATATACAACTCACAGTTTGGTCGAATGTTATTGAAGCACAAGGTCGGTTACGTCCGTTTGCAGCCTTCCGTCTGCCTGATTTGCTTCGTCCTTGCTGGTTTCTTTTTACGCTGTCTATTAAAAGCATCTTGAAGTTGTAAAATTTTTAGCTTCCATTCGCTGTGTTCCGTTTGATATTTTTGAATCAAGTTGCAACCAAGGTAGTTATTCAGGCAGAGTGCAACGGCTTTAGACTAACGTTGGCAGGGTCGCTTTTGGGTCCGCTCTGGCGCTCTGACAGCATTGTTGCCCAACTTTTGAATTCCAATATCAAAATCAACAATTTACCGCTGTTGTTAGCGTTGTCGGCGCATACTTCTGTTGTTTCTGTTCTTTCTGTTCTGTAAACGACGAGAACGCACAGAATAACGCAGCGAACTCAGCAGGCGGCCTGGGTTTTGGCTTGTATCCTGTATGCTTGTGTTTGTTTGTTGCCGCTGTAAAGCCAACGAAACTTTTGTCCTCAGTTGCACAAATACCAGTCGGCACTACAAATACAAATACAAATACACACAC
This sequence comes from Hypselothyrea guttata, assembly GCA_035045125.1. Classification (NCBI taxonomy): domain Eukaryota; kingdom Metazoa; phylum Arthropoda; class Insecta; order Diptera; family Drosophilidae; genus Hypselothyrea; species Hypselothyrea guttata. The sequence goes on from JAWNNJ010002004.1 coordinate 214,567, forward strand.
ACACACACACTCATACACAAAGAGCAGTGTACAAACACTCGTGGTAAAAGATTGCCTTGGGAAATAAAACGTCGTCTCATGCAGTTGAATACCCCAGAGAGAGCTTACTAAACTATTATGCTCTCGCGCAGTTGTTGCAACAACAGCAGCAGCAGCAGCAGCAGCAGCGCCTAACCAAGACAATAACAACAAAAGCAACAACACTAACAATAACAGCACTAATAACATCAAAAACAACAAGAAGAGCCGAGCAGAGCAGCTCAGCAGCAGCGGCAACAACTCACATTTCATAAAAGTATCATAGCAATTTCTGGACTAACTGCAAATTCAAAAGCCAAAAGCGGGTGTACACAGCTGCAAGCTCTGACACACATACACTCACTCACACACACAGATATACTCTCACACTAACACACACTCAGAGAAAAAACGAAACCAATTCATGCGGAATTAATCGATCTTAGTAAAATCGTAGATATTTCAAGTAATCTTCTCGATTACCGAATTTTATACTTCAATAAATATTCTATATAAATAAAAATATTTTTAAATTGTTAATTAAATATTTACAATTATTAAATTTTAAAATAATTAATCAATAACGATTTATCAAGTAATCTTCAGCTAATCCTGAATTTCTTAGATTAATCTATGTTTACAATGGTTCAATTATATTCTGAACTATATGCAATATTATTTATTTTAAATCAAATTTTACAACATTTGTACTTGAATCAAACAGAATGCATTACAATTCATTTTTCAAGAAAGTTTTTTATTTTTGAATTCTTTTTAATTATTATTCAAATGTCAAATATTTCAATTCTTAGATGATAAATCTAAAGTATTTTTTCCTTACTTGATTTTAATTTTGTGTAAAATTGTTTTTTTTTTTTATAAAATTCTAGAGATTTGCAGTCTGCTTTTCTCTGAGTGCACTGATGTTGCAAGGATAAAAGAGCTTGCTGTCCACTTATGTGCAGAGCTTCTCGGTTGCCCAACGGAGACAAAAGACAGCAAAGCACACTACAAAAATCAGGCACTAAGTATACCCCTAAGATATTTGCAACATGCACATTTTTTTGTTGTTTTTAATTTGGTTGTTTGTCATGCTTGTTGCTGATGCTGCTGCTGCTGCTGCTGTCGAGCTCATATTGCTCTGCTCTGCTCTGCCGTTGACAAATACTACATTCAAATTGCTGCGGCACGCTGGCATATTGCTGAAATGGACATGAAAATGAGATATGAGAAATGAGAAATGAGAAATGCGTTCAACGAACCAGTTAAGCAGCTAAACGCTGTCCTTACCCCCCGGCTGAATGGTATATATGAGTATCTAAGTATACGATTATGTGTGGCAATGCTTACTTTTCTGCTTCAACAACTAACAAGAAAGTATGACTCATGTGGCAGTAGCTTCAACTTTCAGTGGCAGCCACAGCCTTAGCTGCAGCATACAAAACTCATCAACATCATCAACATAATGCTTGTATACACCAACATCTGCAGCAACAATGCCAGTTGCAGTGGCATTATTCTCAGCCTCAGCTTGCAACCGCAGCTCCTGCCAGCGACAGTCCGTGGCATGTTGTACTTGCTACTTGCATTGTTTTAAGCTGCTGTTTGCATCAAAATCGGCGACACAATCATACAACTGACTAATGCACGCCTAATGCTCCATATACCGTATACTATATACGTAATAATAGCACTCATAGACATGATGTGGGTGTGTGTGTGTGTGTGTGTGAGCTTACGTTATATTTGGGGATAATCCAGGCTTAGAACTGTTAGCAGGTCCCAAATCTTTGCCTTGTATATGCTTTTCAGCTAGGTGCTTAGATTAACAAATATCTGCATTGCATTTAATATAACATACCTATATATCGTTTAACTGAATCGGTAATATCTTTATTTTATTTAATTTTTTATTTTTTATATATAATTCAAGCTTTGTTTATTGCAATCAATTCTAATGCATTGATCAATTTAAATTTAATACAAATGTGTATTTTTCAGTATGCTAAAAATCGCTAAAAATAAAATGCAATTAAATAAATTCATAGGCTTTTTATTAAATCCTAATATCATTAATAAATTCAAGCCCCAGCCATAAGCATTGAGGTAGGTCAAATGTCTGAACTAAGCCTCTTTCTTTTCCCATTATTGAGTTTATGGAAAAATACCCAAAAGGAAATAAAGACAGTTTTCTTCAAATATTAGTAATAGCCTTACGTTTAAAATAGCATTACTAAGAATCATAATCATACAATTTATTAAAAGAAAAATGCCGCAGGTGAAATAAAACACAGTAAAAGAGCCATAAGACTGTTTTGAAAGGGTGAAAAGAAAGTCGATATGTACTATAATACAAAAACCAATGTTAATTTGTGATTAGTATATGCCATAAATAGCACAGAGTTCAACGGAAATGGGTATTGGGTAAAGGAAATAACTAATCCCAAATGAAGTGCACGCATTCTCGAGTGGCAGAAAAGGGAAAACAATAATATATGTGATGGCGCATAGAATCAGTGTAATCGGAGTCAAAAATGTATGAAATTCAAGTAAAAGTCAGATGCACGCATCAAACAAGGGCAAATAGGGGCAACTGAGGGAAGCTGGCGGAGAGCAAGAGGGAGGAGGAGACGAAGACAAGAGAGAAATCTCATATCTAATGGGGATATGCGTGCTTTTGTGCAGGCATCACGTAATCATTGCACAACTACGTAAAAGACAGCCATTATTATTTGAATGTGAATGTGAATACGAATGCGTATTCGTCGTATGTGAATGTGGATGTGAATGAGAGTGTTGTGAACGTAACAGAAAATTACAAGCAAAAGATGTTGGCATTTACGATAAAAGCCTTGGTAATGTTCTACTTACGACACAGCAAGGCTTCCAAAGGGCCAATGGCGCACCGACAGAGACAGCTAGAGGAAGAGAGGGAGCAGGACAGCAGCATTTGAGACAGATGCTAAGCCAAAAATGAGCTTTGTTGATTTGCTTTTGACTGCAAGTAACAAATATCTACCGTCTAGCTCAATGTTTGTCTCTCTTTCGCTCCGTCTTCATCTCTTTCTGTCTCTCTGAATTTGTCGAATTTTCAATAATGCGCATTGGCACGCATGCGAATTGCTCTTTGTCTGACATTGTTTGCAATTAATTTCTTAAATGAATGCATAATTGCATTTTTGTGCGCGCCTTGAAGCCATTTGGCAAAAGAATTCAAATGAAAATAAATTAACGTAAAGCAAAAACTCATTAAAATGTGCCAGACGAGCAAAGCAAAGGAATACGTGTAACATGTACAAAAACAAATATATGTGCATTATTTTATTTCATTTGTTTGTGGATATGTGTTTTTTTAATGTTTGTTTTTTGTTGTTTTTTTTCGCATTTTGCAGTCGTCCGAATAATGAATTTAATGAACCATTAAGATGCTCGCCCAGTGATAAATTTCCATGCGGCGCATAAATTAAATGAACCCAGCTACGTGGTCCATGACTTCAGTTAACTTTGATTGCACTGCCCGAGCCGGCAAATTTATGTAACAAATAAGAAGCAAACAATGCTCGCAATAAAAGCTTACATTGCTTTCATTTATTAAACGCACTATAATTGCAGTCCGAGTATGGTTAAAGTGCAATTTTATTAAAATCAAATACAAGATTCTTGACTTGGTTTTGGTTCCTAAATGAAGCTCCACTTTAGGTTAGTAAAAATAAAATGTAAATAGAATTATTCATATTTTTATTAATTACAAATGAAATATTTTTAAAATGTTATAAACGATTTTTTATATATAATTTTGTATATTTTCTTATCATTTTTTTTCTTATCATTGTGTCTGCCTTGTCTGAGTATTATTGAAAATGCAGTTTTGTTAAAACATATTATAAGGGGGCTGTCTTGATTTCTTACTTTTTATTTTTAGCTTAAATATGCTTGAAATAATTCCAATAAAATCTTAAATTTTTATAATTAAATTTAATATTTTGAATTGCTTAAGAGAGAATACCAATTTTAGCTGAGTGAAAATCTTAATTGCAACTTTTTTATCAGTGTATATTTTGCATTGTTATTTGAAGTTTTCCATTTGTATAATTGCACTACAAATAAGCGCAATTACTTTGCCCCCATTCACATGACTTGCCAACTTTCAAATGCGGCTTAAGTCTGCTGCTGCTGCTGCTGCTGTTTCTGCCGCTGCTGTTGCAGCAAAAAAACAAGCTTCTGAACAAATTTTCTGACAAATTGCTGCAACAATACTTCTTGCCTGCCCCCTCCCAGTCGGTGTACTCCCTACTGGCTTTGGGCGTAACAAAAGTGTTTTACATGCCAACAGATTCATGGTATTTGTACGCACGCAGCTTAATGTCGCAACCAGCAGCCAATCTGCCACCCAGCACCTAACAACCTGATCTCTTGGAACACCCTGTCTTAACCCTACCACGCCCAGGCCATCTTACAACCGCCACACATCAGCATTTGTCTGTTTGTCTGGCTCTGTGGTAAAACTTTTCTTATATGCAGCCTCCAAAAAAATAAAGAACATGGGGATAACGTTGGAAAGGAGGCGAAGAGGGAGGAGCCTTTCTACTCCTGCGCTGAGTACACACTTTGCGTTGCATACTTTTCAGGTTGCGTGTACCACAGTGAGAGCAAAAAAAGTTCGTAAGCTTCTTTAATGGGTTTGTGCGTAAGCCTGTGTCTGTGTCTCAGTCTTTACCGCTGCCTGCGTCAAGTTCAAGCCGTTGGAAGTGCTTTTAAAGTCGCAGCCTTCAGCGCAAATATACACACAAGTTCACACACACACACACACCTGCACACACACATATATACACACACATACACACTCGCACACCCAGCAGTCGAAAAATAAATAAATAAGTAAAGTTAATAAAAATAAAAGCAAAAGTTTGCAACTCAACTTTAATTACATTCTGTTTCAGGTGTGTACAGGTGTCTGTCTGTATGCGTACACTCAGAGAAATTAGTAAGCAAATTTAAAAGCTTTAATCGATCAAAATACAAGTAATGATTTTTCTAAATGCGTTTCTCACTCAAAATATTGATTTAACTAAAACTGGCACTTAAATTAAAGCATAAATGATAAAAACAATTTTTCACACATTGTTAATTTATTAATTCACAATACAAGTATTGAATTAAATTAATTCATATGAGAATTTAATTATTTAAAATCTTTAAGTCATGGTTTAAATTAAGATTATTTGCAACAAGCGCGGCTTACTTAAATCAAATAGATGTGCGATAACACGACTATTCATAGTGCGGAATTGAATTAAATTAGAATTTGTATTTTTTTTTTCAGTGCATGCTCGTAAGCGTCGATGTGTGTGTGTCTGTATGTCAATGCTTATTTAGAAGTACTTGCTTCAACGCTGGCAATAAACAGCACAAAAAGCAGCACATGCCTAAGAGCAAAGTACGAGTATAAAAGAAAAAAATGCGAATTTAGTTGTTGCCACTGCCAGTGGCATTGCAGGCGGTGGCAGGTTGCCTCTCTCTCCCTCGCTCTCTCTCTCTCTCTCTCTCTCTCTCTCTCTGTGTTTGCCACCGCCTTCATAATGACTTCATTCAAATGCCAACAAACTTGAAATGCCAAATGAAATAACTTGCGCCTGGGCAGGAGCATTTGAACTGGCAGCAACAACAAGTTGAGTTATGAGTTGGCATATGACTTTCATTTCGAAAAACCAACGCACACACACTAATGCTAAAGCAAACACACACACACACACACACATACACTCGCTCAGAGCGGAAGAGTGAAATGTTGCTACCATTTTCGAGCTGCGTTCACACATAAAGTGTGAGCCGGCTGCTGGCTGCTGGCTGCTGCAGCCCCATCTTCTGTCTCATTCACAGCCCGCAAATGTTTGCATTTTTGCACATTTCTCCTGTCTCATTATGCTAAATACATTTGCATTGTTTGCCGTTGTTTTTCTAGCTCTTTTGATGCATATGTGTTGCCAGCTACATCTGCTCGCCCTTCTGTCGCATTTCGGCTGTGGCCCTGACTCTCCAGACTCTACACTCTACGCTCTACACTCTGCACTCTAGACTCTAGACTCTCTGGACTATATTGTGAGTGCGTGGCGTTGCCTTGGCTTTATGGTTGTTTGCTTCCGCTTTTGGTTATTACGCATTCATGTCTTGCCAAGTGCGCTTCAAAAACTTTACTGCGCTGCCATCGCTGGCTAAAAAAGCCAAAAGCAACAAATACCAGATTTTCAACATCAGCCAAGTATTGTAGTTGTTGCTGCTGCTGCTGCTGCTTTCGCTGCTGTTGCTGTTGCTGCAGTATCAACAGTTGCTGCAGCACGTCAGCTCAGACTGTGTGTGCAGTTTTGCATATGAAGTGCCGACTCAACAATCGAAAATTTGCGCAACAGACGCGCTAAGTGGGCGCTTGCATCGAGCTCAAAACTGTAGCATACTTTTCAGCTGAATATATGCAACTTGCTAATGAGGCGTTTGCTGACTTTAAAATGAATTTGTCAGGCATAAACTAGATAATGCTAGTTAAATAACCATATCAATATCGATGGTATCGATATTTGCAAATTAAAGGCAAATTCGATGTGTTTTTGTCTAATTTTTATAAAGTTAAAATTAGTTTCTTGCATTGCCTTATTAATGATAAATTGATTTTTGAAATATTAAAGTTCGACATAGCCGGTATAGCCAATATCGATATTTACCAGCCCTAATTCTAGATGCTATAAGCCGCCCACATGCTGCGTTCGAAATGGGGAAAACTCATATATCTTAAGCTTAGCTCGTTATCAACTTCGACTTCGTCAGGGCTAATTTATGCATTACAGTTATAAATAGCATAGACTAAGCATATAATATATATATTTATACACACACAGGTTAACAAGGATGCGCAATCATACAGACAAAGGGAGATGGAGAGCTATTATGCGGAGCTGGCTGCAACCGGGTTGCTTCTCCTAGCCATGGCATTAGCAGGACAATCTACATAACAATAAGCGACGATTAAAAGCTTTACGAGTCCGGGATAGGCCAATTCACATGCCTGGCGCATATTATCTATTAAAAATTTATAGCCAGACAGCAGACAGCAGACATGCCACCAAAAACAGCGTGGCACGCCTGCAGCCAAACAAAAGCCAACAAGTATGCACCAATTTAAAATGCTGCCCCAACGACAATAACAACAAAAAGCGACGACAGCGTCAGCCATTGAAAAAACGAAAACAACGCGAAAACAACAACAGCAACAACATCAACAACAACAAGAATAAAAACAACGTTAGCAGCCAACAAAAACAACAGCCCAAAAAAACCAAACGCAAGAAAATTTTCAAATAAAATTCACAAGCATGAAAGCGCTATTATATACTGGCGGGAAAGACACAGTTGGAGAGCCCTCATGTATCTGTGCTGTATCTGTGTTGGTGAGCTCTGCTCTGTTCTGCTCAGCTCTGCTCTGTTCTCTGTGCCAGCTAGCCACATAAAACGAGCAAAGCCCACAAAACCCACGAAAAAACAAAACAGCTTCTAATCATTTTTAATGAAATTCCAAATAAACACGTAAAAGCCAATGAATGTCATTTCAAAAAGGTAAAAGCTTGTGGCATGCGGCATGCTGTATGTGTGTGTGTGTGTGTGTGTGCGGGGCATGAAGCAACAAGGTGAACCAGCGCCCAGGATGTGCGATACTTGGCGTATGAATAACAACAGCAACAACAACAAATACAACAACCAATTGCCGCTGGGCAGCAACAACAGCAAGAAGAGCGGCGTAAATTGAGTGGCTGATGGGGAGGGGGGCGAAAGGCAAGCGAAACAAGTGCCACAACAACGAGCAGCAAAATTTATTAGTCCGCACAATTTGACTACTTTTAGGCGCAACAGCCACAGGACACAGGGCGAAACAAAACAGGACACACGCTCGAAGGATGAAGAAAGATGGCAGCCAGCAGTCGGCAACCGGAAGCTGGCCATAGCAGCATTGCTAAGCTTGAGCTTTTGGCTTTCGGTTTCAGCGTGTGACACTGGGAAATATGTTTAGCCCAAAAGGAAGGCAAAAATAAGAATACAAATAAAAATAAAAATAAAAAAAACAACACAAATAACAAAAAACCAAATAGAATACAAAAAGGGCGCAACAACAGCAATAGAAGCCGCATACAAATAAACAAATTTATGGCGCAAACTGAAGAAATATTGTTGGGACAGACGGCAGGGCGATATATACGGATAAAGCCAGACTGCCAGACTGCCAGCGCAGCGCTCTGACCAAGACAAACAAGCCAAACTTGAATACGCGCTAAAGTTAGTTGAAATTTATTAATTTCATGATAAGGTAAACAAGCTGACTTCACAACCGTACGGCACGAGTAATGTTCCATCCAAGAGACCGTCTCAACGTGCCATTGACATTAAAATGCGGAAAAATAAAATGTCTAATTTAAGTTACGCTACAGTTGCACAACATTCCCATTATATATGTAAGTACTTTAGTTAGACCCTACGTGCGGCTAACAATCGAACAGGTCGACACCGACACCAGCAATTCTCTACAATTCCAAGTTATGGAAGAGAATGTAAGATATTTTTATATATTTAAATATATTAAATATTTATTAATAATATATACAATTTCAGGTTGAAAATATTCTCATTAGCTTTTGATCACAGTAAACTTGGAAAAAAAATAAAGTAAATGGAGGATGTAAAGCTATTTTGTTTTTAAATTGAAAAGATAAAATTTTGGACTTTGTATTACATAACTGTAATTTTAAAAGTAAGCTTAAAAATAAATTAAAAAATTCAAATATTTATTTAGTTTCCGATTCTAAATAATAGCTCATTAGATACAAATTTTCATAGTGTGTAAAAAATTAATTGGTGTCAAACAGTGCCACAAAGTGTGCATACCCCCAACAATTAAATAAGTATTTGTGGCATTACGCATATCTGCCCAGAGCCGTGGGCTGGCCAGCGATGATTGAAGAGCGGAACTGGAAATGAAGACAAAGTTAAAGTCAAAGTTGCATTTTACTGTAATTTAAATATGCTTGACTGTTTTCATCATTTTTTGCCCGGTTGGGCATGGGCAAAAGTTCTTCATAAGTATTTTATTTGCGGGCTGCGCTCTCCGTTGAGCGAGCACACATACTATATATATATTTTGAAAAGGTGTTTGACCGGCAATAAGTCAATTTTGTTTGCGTTTTATTCACGCCGGGCCTGAGCGAGCCGAGACCAGCGAGTGCCAAGCAGCTCACTTCAGATCTCTGGGGAGTTGGCCACCAAAAATTCAATGATTAATGTGCGTTGGTTGGAGTTGGCTGAAGTGGAGGCTCAATGGCGAATCGGGAATGGGGAATCGGGAATGGGGAATGTGGCATGGCGAATGGGTTGGCGCACATAATGGGTATAGGGGGGTTGAGGGGATTGGCCATGGCAACGTGTATAAGGATATTGAAATCATGAATCTGTACTCCGTCCGTAACGACAACGACGCAAATGCTGAATGGCGAATGGGGAATCAGGAATGGCGGCAACGCTGCTCAATGACCTCAGCGTATTTCAAAAGTTTATTAATTTATTGGATTTATGAAGTCATTGGGCATTATGCGTGGGGAATCGCATTTCCGTTCAACATCGAGGATATTCATTTAGCAAAAAGTATTCAATTTCGTGGCTTTTGTGCTATCAGCCAACAAAGCGTAGGCGAAAAGGTAATTTGATTTAACAGCGATTGGATGGGGGAGGCCAAACAATACTCAATACTACAGCGCATATCATATCAGTTTCTCTATTTGCATAGTTTACATCAATTGCTCGGAATTTCTAATTTTACTGCAATACATAAACTATGCCAGTTGGTGTGTGTGTGTGTGTGTGTGTGTGTGTGTGAGTGTTTTTGTGTGTGCTGTGTGTAATTAGTGGCAATTAGAAAAGCAATGGCAATAATTATTGAAGCTGTCAAATGATTTAAATTGCGTGAATACGTGCATATTTATTTTGGGCCATTATTGAAATTAAGAAACAATTGATATAAGCATGAATGTTCTACATAAATAGTAGATACTGCTTAAGAGATTTAACTACCGATTAGCTTAGTTACACTGCCCTTTTGCATACACTGATAAAACAAAATTAATATCCTCAATGAAACAAAAACGAAAAACTACATAAAATTTAATTTAATTTTATTAGAATGTGGATTTAAAATTTTTATGTTTAAATAACAAACTTCAGTCATTATTTTATATATCTTTAATTTTACTTTAAGCTTTGAATTCTTTGAACTATTGCAGTGAAATCCTAAGCGAATACGCTACTTTTCTGGTACTTGCCTTTCTGTTCATAATCTTGTGACAATACCAGAAATTATGTTTATTTTTCAACAGTGTAAGCTTGCTTGGATAAATTGAAGATGCTTCTGGCAAATTCAGCATATTTAGCTAACATATTAACCCCTTTGAGGGCTTTTATCTAATGCCCACATGCCAATTGTTTGGGATTAAGCAGTTGTTCGCCTTTTTGGCTTTAAGTAAATATGAAATTGCCTCAATGTATGACAACAAGCAGCTCTTTATGTATGCTAGAGCAGTAGCAATTATTTCATTAATTAATTCTAACCATGCGTAAATAGGGCAGACACACATGAAAGTGTAATTAAATAATCGAATTACCAAAACACAAACCAAACACTGACATTGGATTTGTGGACTGTACATAGAACTAATCAGTGCTCCAAGTGTAGTAGCTGCATTTAAATTGAGCACATTTCACATATGGTTTATTGTGTTGTGTTGTGGCATTAAATTGACTTAAATCGCAGTGTATTTAGCAATGCAAAATATACAACAAAAAAATCAACGACAATTAAAATTTACGTAGTATTTTAATAGCAAAACTTTTCCCTTAAATGCTTATTTGGCTTGTTTTGTTGTTACTGTGGTATGTTGCCTTTTTTTTTTTGCTATTTTTTGCCGCATTTCATTAAACAAAACTTTACCCGCAACAGCAGCAGCCAGAGATAGAGCTACTAGGCAGAGGGCAAAAGGGAGTGAGAGTTGAGAATTTAATAGCTACACCTAAAGCTGTAATACTTTCCCTGGTATGCAGTTAGTTACAACCTGTGGCCCGGCGACAAACAGACGCACGGACAGTGGACAACACGGACCATTTCCATTTGCATCGCCATCGCCTTCCATAAAATGCCATCAAAAGTGCCAACCTTGAGCACTTGGTTATTAAAATGCATTCAACCAAAATCTAAAAACTGCCAAACTAAAAACTAAAAAAGCTGGAAAAAAAAAGAAGAAAATAATAATAACGAGTACGACGATGCTGCTAAAAACTAAACAACTTTTTCAACCAGTTTCAGTTGTTCGAGAGGGGCAAAAAAAAAATAAAAAATATGAAAAAAAAAAAAGCTAGCAGGCTTCAGCTATTTGGCCATTGTTGGCAGCCCCCGTGAGGCAAAGGGACGCCAGCGTATGCCACCCACATTTTTGTCGTTACACTTTCCAAGGTGGCTTTGCTCTATACGCTGCCTTGCGAAAAATAATTAATTTGCATAATCCTTTGTAGCACTTTGCTTCATTCATGCCCGGCACGTTGGCTGCAGCCCGAAACGACGACAACGACGACGACGACGACTACATCGTTGCCTTGGCCAAGCACTGCAAATTCTGCAATGCAAATTACCTTAAGTGCGGGCCATACAACACATCACCCACAAAAAACGAACGTGCAAACATACAAAAAAGGCATTGAAGAAGCGGCAACTGCAACAGTGGAAAAAGCTAAGCATCGCAGCGAGCTGCATTGTACACGACACTAAACAAGCTGAAATCCTCGCAGATCTTAAATAATGTACACACGCACAGCACCTATGCGTGCAGGCCCGGATTTTCCACTGAGCACATAGGGATACTGTCCAGGGCCCATCAATTGAGGGGGCTCACAAAAAGTAACAAAAACTCGTGTTTAATAATTTTATTTAAAATAGTTAATATATTCTACAATTTGATTTGAAAGAGATCAATTCTAAGACTCCATTATATAAGTCAATCTTAAATATTTATTAAAGGCAGAACGGAGATTAATTTTAAGTTTACGTATATTATAAATAGTTTAGCAGAGATTTAATTTAAAATAATTTTTAACAATTTTGTTACCAAGTCAGCATTCGTATTGTTGCTCATCTTTGTTTTTTATCCGAGGGGAAAAAATAGAAAGCAAATTTGATTTTGCTTCTGACATAAAAAAACATAAATTCCAAATATGAAATTAACTTAATAGACCCTTTGGTGCATTTTTAAAGTACGGGGTCCAATTGGATGATATACTAATTAAAATGTTAATAGAATATTAAACAAATGATTATTAAACTTGGGCTACAAAATTTATCTAAATAGATACTTCAAAATGAATCAATAACACTTGGAAAATTTCGATTCTTTAAATACGGCGTCAAAATGGCAAAATGGAGGTTATTTTCACAATTTCTTATTCCAAATTTGCAACAGGGCCCCTTCAAGAAAGGAGGCTAGGTTCACTTGGGAGGCCGAAAACGGTCCTGCAACACGTGTGCGTCTGTGACTAGTGGCAACACGAAGGTCGGACTAGCAGCCAATGCAGCTGTCTTCTTTCACATCGCCAAGAAATGTGTAAAAAACACCTGCTGCCAGTTACTACTATACTTACCCGTATTTAAGCAGACCAGGCGAGAAGCGCAAGGCTGGCAGCTTGTTATGACGCGGGTGGTACATGGCCCGACTGCCAGCCTGACTGGTTGCACTTCATCATACAAGTCGCCGACAAGAGCGAGAACGAGAACAAGAACACGAGCTGAGACCTGTACTCTGGACCTTGTAGCCTGAACCTCAACCCGAACCTGTAGTAGCTCTGGTAGCCCCTGCGGGGGCAACAGCAACACCCAGGCACTTGGCTGCAGCATTTGGTTAACACGAATTTTCTTACCGCCACTGATTTGTGTCTTCTGTGTGTTGTCTTAGCTCGCGTTTCTTTCGTTTTTTGGCAGCTGCAGGCGCATCAATCTGGCTCAGTTTGGCTTGGTGAGAGATCTACAGGCGAGGATAAGCATGAGGATGAGCGAATGTCTTGGCAAATTAGTGCAGCGTCCAAATTTGTCTGCTGTCAGTTTGTAGCCTGAGCTGGTCGCTGATTTATGCGGCATGTGGCAAACAAAAAGAGGCACAGCCAGACCAACAAGCATAGAGTACACTGAGCAAATTAATGATAAAACTAATTTTAATCTGTGAATTAAAATAACTCTTTACCCATCAACATGTGGTCCAAAAGCTAAGTGTAGACTGCACAAAATAAATATATTCTTGATCAGGAAGAGGAGCTAAGTCGATATTGTCTTGTTGGTCTGTCTGACCGTCTGATTGGATGAACACTGGGATCTCGGAAGTTTAGTTGGATGTGTTCCATTCGTAGTTCAAATTTATTTCAAATCTAGAATGCCACGCGCCATTTACGCTTTAATCGATAAACGAGAGTAGAGAAGGTTGTTATCTAAAATATTTACTCTCTACCTTTATATTTATCCATCCTCAAAATCACACTGAAATCTGTAAATAAACACTAAAGATATTACAGAATTTTTTTTGCTGGATTTGCCTCTCTGGTGGCGCACTCAAATTTAACACACTGAACATGATGATTTATCTGCTCTACTTTCGCACTTTGCAACTTGACTCGATATTTGTTTTGGAAAAGTTTGGTACGAAGCGCAGAGTACCTACATTTTTCTCTGAGTGTGCCACAACTCATAGCACCGCCGCTGCAGCCTCCAATTGTGTTCTTCACTTTCCTTGGTCGTGTTTTGGCCAGTGTCCATGGTGTGTTACATAACTCAACTGCGCTCACGACTCGAGGCTATTGCCAGAGTTTCTTAGTGGCCGAGTTACTCAATTTGCCATATATAAGCGCACAGAGCGGCCAATTCAGCGGCATCAGCTTGGACTTCAATTTTGTGCGCTTTCTTCTTGCTTAACTATTTTTCAAAAATGTCCCCCCTCCAATCCCCTTTTCCTTCGCCGTCCCTGGCCAGCTGCTGTGCCCGCTGCAACAGCTAAAGTAATGAAGCCAACGCTGGCAGTTTCGTGGTTGCTGCTTCATTAAGTATGCCAGAGTGCTGTACCTGGAAGGTAAGTATTTACACCTACATAGATAGTACTTGCATATAAATACACATACATATATGCACATATATAAGTATATGATGATAGCTCTGGCGCTCACACTCTTGTCTCTAGGTTCAGGTTCATAGACCTGAGACCTGAGACCTGCACTATAAATTTATGCTAGGATACCCGCTTGTCCTTGCTGCGGCGTCTGCCTGGCCCAAAAGTCTCCCTCAACCTCCACCGGTGCACCGGTTGGGTAAAGTAAAGTAAAGTAAGTATTTTTGGGTATTTGCATAAATTTTCTTAAGTGCATCAGGCAGTAAATTGCAATCGATGTTGTTGCATTTGCCGCTGTCGTTGTCGTTGTTATTCTTGTTATTGTTGGCGCCAGCAGCGTGATGTTGTTCTTGTTTTCTTTTACACTCCGACATTTGCCTCTGCTGCACGCTCTCTATTCTTTAAGTTATTATACCCTGTACCCATTGAAAGTGGCCAAAACAGGGTTAATAACTTTGCGCGAAGAAGCAGGCGTGGCAGACTCCATAAAGCATTTATAATCTAGCCATGTCATTTCGTCTGTCTGTCTGTCCGTCTGTTTGATTAACCGTTTATCCGACAGGATGAACGCTGAGATCTCAAAAACTATAAGAGCTACAGCAGTTATTTTTGGAATGTAGATAGCTGTATACTATACGCAGATAAAGTTTATTTCAAATCTTGAATGTTACGCCCCCTTGACTACATACTTAATTAAAGCCAAACAACAGACGTAATATTGAATATATAAGGTTGTAATCCAGAATATATACGCTCTACCATTATATTTATCCATCATACATAGATCTTTGAAATCGGTTAATAAACATAGAAAATATTAAGTAAACAATATTGCAGGCTTTGACTTGCTCGCTTTCAAATCATATTTTAAATATATGTAGGGTGCAGGGTATTCCATAGTCGGGCGCATCCGACTAATCGTTGTTGTGCTGCTTGGGGTAGCATGCTGCAAATTATATAGCACACTTTCCACACCTGGACAGGCCGTCGCTGCGCTGTCGCTGCCATTGCTGCCAGCGCTGGCCATGGCTGAAGGAACAGCTCAAGAGCCGTACGTTTGGCTAGCTTCCGGCTCGCACACTTGGCCACCTTTCAACATGAGCCTTGGTGTCTGGCAAATTGTTTTCAGGGAACATGCAAAGCGCAAGTATTTAATTAATTTTTGCATATTTTATCTGTTTGAATTTGTTGAAGCATGTAAGAGCCTTGCCCGCCCACCAGGCACTCCTCCACAACAATCGTCTTCCTCTTCGTCGTCCCCTTCGCCTTCGTCTCGATCTTGGTCTTGGTCTCGGTCTCGGTCTCTTGTATCTTAACTTCTGCTTGTGTTGAAATGCTTAAGCCATTGATTGCATCTAAAGTGGCGGTATTTATACGTTGGGGCTCATTTAAATAAATTCTAAATAAAGCACGACCAACTAGCAGAGACTACCACAACTCCCACTGCCACTTCTGTTACCACTACTATTGCCCTCACAACACTTGGCCAATTAAGTTTGCGCACGACAGCATGTAAATGACGCTATGACCTATCACAAATGACCTTTTCAGTGAAACTTTGTGCATTTGATGGGTCTCCTTTTGAGATATGTATGTGTGCCCGAGTCTTGTAGGGTTTGCTTAAATGCAGATACTTTAAAAGCAACTTGCGATATAATTTCTTTCAATTTAAGGCAATAGAATTCATTGGCTTTGACCCTTTCGCTAAATTCTGAAATTTTGAGCAGAGAAATTTATTCATTGATAAATAAAAACAAATGCAATTATATTAATATTTAAAAAAAAAAAACAATTCAATAATTCCAATTCGCATTTCTTAAAACTTTTCACATTTTGCTAATCAAAAAATTAAAATACTAAATAGTTGCTGAATACTCTGAGGGGTTTATCACACCTCCTTTTATGTGTTACACACATGTCCCATTTTAAAATAATAGACCCTGTTGTACTACAGATCATTTCAAATCGACTAGTCATTTTGTTTTCCTGAATTGTAGTCCAAAATAGCAAACTCTTTCAAAGGGTTTGTTACTTTTGCAAAAATTAATCCCAATATTGAAAAATTGCATGCGGTTGCATGAATTTTTAATGCAATTTGAAAATCTGAAATTTGAAATTCGAAATCTTTTGCAAAGAATTTGAAGTGAGCCTTTCCATAAAAATAAGCGTGAGCTTATAAAATGCTGTTGAAAGTTTAGAAAGTGCAGGGCAAACCTAAGTAGTTTTGCGTGTTGTTTTGTTGTCCGCAAACTTTGTTGGCCAACTGTTAGCACACTTATACCTGCTATGTAGGTGTTTGTATAGACACAGGCATACACTTGCATTTGTACGTATGTATTTGTGTTGGTATGTATGCCTGTCTGTTTGTGTGCTTGTGTTTGTATGTTTGTATGTTGCCAGTTCATAAATTGCTTCTCGTGTTGCTGAGCTTGTAGCTTATATTGCTTTGCCTTTTGTTCGAAAATCAATTATGCTGTCATTGTCATGCTTTTCACCCCCCACTCGATGCCCACGGTCAACATCAGCTCAATCTGTGTGCTTGGAGCAAGGGGCAGAAGCAGAAGAGGCAGATGGGGCAGCTGGGGCAGAGACGGGAGCCGAGGACTGACCACAACTGTTATCACACCTAACGCTCTTTAAAAACACGTTGCTCAAACATTGACTGTTGGCACCCCTGACGTAAGACGGACAACGGAAGGGTCCGCTTATTGGAACAGGGGCCGGTAATGGAACTGTAACGGTGCTGGTCGTAGCGTGTGCCACACTCTCACTCTGCGGCTTACGTGCCCATAATGGACCCTCATCAGTCTCATTATTTATGCGACGTGCGGTTTCTTTGGATTTTGTTAGATTAAAAAGTGCCTGAGGGTTTCGCCGAGTGGCTTCGAGCGCCACCGCACGGTTCACGTGGTTCACGTGGTCAATGCGAGCCGCAAAAGGTAAAAACAGGTCAGACCGGTCAGGTATTGTCGTTTTCGTTGTCCCTGAGCCCTGTGCAGCTTGTTTATGGCTCTTAGCAGGAGCCCCTTTTTAGTCAGTCGACTATTTGTTAAATTTATAAAATAAAATACACTCAAGCTCAAGCCCCGACCCGGGATGGCACTGACCAGGCTAAGAGATTGGCATTAGCAATGATTTTTTTTTACGACAACGTCTGGCTGGCCGGCTGGCTGGCCCTTTGCACTGTTCAAAGATTAATGTGACAGGCATTGAATATTTATTAGTTGTTACTTTGCATATAATTTGTGGGCCATGCTAACTGCCATTGATTTGGCCAGTCTGCATATTTAAATGTGCCACAGCCGAGTCAAGCTGTTGACTCTGCGGTTTTAATTTGTCAAAGTGCGCTAATACGAAATTAATTTGCTCCACTCAGGCCATCCCAGGCCAGCTTAACCAAGGCGCCTGTCCAGTTCCCGCCAAGACAAATGGCGTCTGCTGCTGAAATATTAAAAAAACAAAAAAAAAAGCCAGAGAAACGGCAGAAAAAATGCTACATGAAAATTTGTTGCCGTTGTAGCTGATGTTGCTCTCTTAGCTCCGGCCCAACTCCATAGCGTCTCAGCTGTGTAGATTTATTTTTATTTGCAGCAAGGCTGCACAGCTTGAAGGTTCTTTAAATAATTCAAAAAAAATTCGTAAATTCAAGCAAATAAATGAATTTAAAAAATTGCAAATTCAAATCAAAACTTTTGATCAGTTAACTTTACTTTCTTATGCATTTCAAGACCAATGATTTTTATTTTAGCTAGTTTTTTTGTTCAGTGCATCAGAGTGCGAGTACAAGTGTAGAAGCAATTACATTAAATAAAACAAAGATAATAACAAAGTGCCAGGCACACAAATAAACAAAAGGCAAGCAAAACATGAACGTTTGCTGCTTCAACAAATTGTTGCAGCTGCATATTGCTGCAGCAAGCAAAACAATAGCAAATCAGCATTAGCACTACAATTGCAACAATATCAAAACCAAATTAAATAAAATAAAGCAAACTAATGCTAACAAACTAAAACCAAATAATGCGAATATTGCATTAGACTCTGACCGTAGGCGAAAACACAGAAGATGCAGAAGAAGCAGCTGCCTGCTTGTGAATTGGCTAAAAGCATTAGCCGCACTGGCATTACAACAAGCAACTAGCTGGTAGCACACATGTAGCCAAACAAGCTAACAAAACACACACACACACCCACACACACACACACACAGTCGTATATATATACACTGAGAGACACGCTGGGGCACATTGGGGCACTTGACTCTGGCAGCGGCCATTGCTGGAGCTGGCGACACGCTGCCACAATGGCGACAACATGCTGCAACAGCATGGGGATTGCTTGCCCAAAAGTGAAATGTTTTTACACTTAAAGACAAAACCAGAGATTCAGTCTCGGCCAGTGTTGTCACCATTTCATGATGCAAGAGACACGAAATTAAAGCTGCAACTTATGCAAAAATAGCCAATGTTTTTTATAACCAAACAAAGGCGTTTTTGTTAAACCTTAGGTGCAAAACTTAATTGTTTTTCAGGCCTTCATTATTTAAATGCCAAAGAATAATTCTGATACAAATACATTACACAAATAAAAAGCAAAAAATTAATAAATCTCGAAGGTTACCTCCAAAAATTCACTTTTAATATTACCTATTTGAAATAATTATTAAATATTATTGTATTTTATTATTACTTAATTACAGATATGTATTTTTAACGCTGCAAGTCCTCAAATTGAAATACAAGAAAATTTAGTTGCGAATAATATTCTAAATTAATTTAAATGAATTGCAGGTTTGCAATATGTTTTACAAGTTTAAAAAATTTAAGTTTTGTTCTATATACGGTCTTCGTGTTAAGTCAATTTTACTGCCTATTAGTTTTAGAAATATTTTTAGATACCAAGCAATTTACTAAAATTGTTTTTCCTATCATAGGTTTTTTTAAGCAAAAACTATGGATAAAAATTTAATTTAATTTAATAGTGTTATGGGCAAATATAGATTAAAATATTGAATACAAAGCTATGATTATTTCTTAAGTATTGCATACATTTTATAAAATAAAAGACAAAATGCTTAAATTTTTGAAAAGAGACGGAGTGCTCAATATTTTCTTTAATTTTAATTGCTCGTCAAAAAAGGTTAGAATTTAATAGGAAATGGCGAATTTGGCAACACTGGTCAAAGCACAACTTGTTGTCGCTCTCTCTCTCTCTCTCTCTCTCTCTCTCTCTCTCTCTCTCGTCTCTCTCTCTCTCTATCTCTATCTCTATTCCTCTCCAACTCTGTCCCCCACTGTGCTACGCCCTCATGCTCAAAAATCTCTTAGCCCACTCACGCAACCGAATGCCAAGTGCTGTGCTGTCCCGTGCACTGAAACGTTTGCGGCTGCGGTTTGCACTTTTTGCTCTTTGAAGTTGTTGCTGCAGCAGTTGTGTATGCAGCTGTATTAGTGCCTGTTGTATCTGTGTGCAGCTGGGTGTGAGTGTAAGTGTGAGTGTATTACAACAACAAAAGCTACAAGCTGTTGTCGCTTTCGTTCTCGTGTTGCATTGACAGAAGATTAGTGTGAAGCAACAATGTGAAAACAGCGCTACGGGGAAGCACACCAATACACACAAACATGCACCAAGAGAGAGGGAGTGAGAGAGACGGAGAGAGAGAGACTGCCGCAATGGCGGAAATGAATGGCAGGGCGCCGCAGCAGACATTTTTATTGCGGCGCGCTTTGCTTTTTAAGTTGTTCCGAATTGCATTTGAAATTGTCGCTGTGGCTTCTGCTTGCCCCATGCCCCATGCCGCTTGCCGCTGCGCAACTATTGCTCAAGAATTACGTAATTTAATGAAATTTAATAAACATCAACAGCAACTGTGCAGTCGTTTGCCATTGTGTCTGTGTGCGCTCCTTTCTTATGGACCAGCCAATGCCGGCAACTTGAGCTTTATTAAATTTCACGCATGCTACGCTCCTCGACAAACCTGAAAATGAATGCACATGCTGGCGCTGCCAGCACTCTCAGTACACCCTACTCCCCACTTACCACTATTCTCTCTCTAGCTCTCCATCTCGGTGTCAATCTCCTTGTCCCCCGTCCAGCCTGGCCTACACACAGAGAAATAAAGCTCGACTCGTCCTACAAAATCAAGTTATTAAATGAATCTTGTATCCAAACGCGAATGAATTTAGATTAATAAACGACAATAAAGCAGTTAAGTTAATAGAAGAATAATTAAATTAAGTACAAATCGTAATATTTTAATCTTGAATGGCATTACAAATACAAATTTCCGAATTTTCTTGCTTTAAGAATTTAGTTCTTCTATCAAGAGTTTTCTGCCTAAACACCTTGCCTCGACACCGCAATCATATGATTCAAGTGCGAAAACTCTAGATTTTTCTCACAGTGTAGACGCAGCGACTGTTGCTGGTGCTGCTGCTGGTGTTGTCGACGCGAATAGGGTGCAAAATGTTTGCACATCTGCATATAAATTCCTCTTAGTTTTGCTAGCATCCAGTCAGGCGGCAGCTTACACACACTATTTCTTGTTGCTTTTTGCTTTTTTTCTATTTCTGCCTTTTGCTTTTTTTGTTGCTTCATGTTGCCAATATTTGCATTTGCGTACTATTTCGCGTTTTTCTTTTGCTTTTTTTCGTCTATTGCCATTGTCGTGGCCGTTGTTGTTGTCGTTGTTGTTGTTCACTTACGCTGTTTACATAAACATTTTTTCGACACAACACATTTCGTTGCACAAATTTACATTTAAATTAAATTTTAAGTGCATTCTGAAATAAACTAAGCTGCTACCTGTACCTGCTCCATGTGATTGGGGTGTGTGTGTGTGTGTGTGTGTGTGTGTGTGTGTGTGATGTATGTGTGTGTGTGTGCCAGGCAATCAGTACTCAATGCGTGCACTTTACGTTTATGAGCCTCAATGCAGCAGCCCAAAACTGACAATGACAGGCTAACCGCCATCAACAACAACAACAACAACTATAACAACAAAATACTACACCTTGTGTGTGATGTGTGTGTTTGACTTAAGTCGAAACAGGGCTGTTTTAAGCCTAATAAACGCCCTGTTTAATATTCTATTAGAGGCTTTATCATCTGGGAAAGTTACGTATACGAAATTATTAAATTTCGATCAAGCCTTTTAAAGTTGGTGGCATTTGATAATTGTATTTTGTTTAATATAAATTTTATATAAATTTTATGAATTTTATTTTAAATTGTTGTCAATTGGGTTTTGTGATTTTCTTCATGGATAATGATTGAATTTGTTTATATAATTATTACAAATGATAACTTAATTCTTAATATGTTTAAGCGTGTCAGAACTTCCAAACAGCAACAAACCATAAAATACCAAGCGATAACATACAAAAAGATTTAAGAGAAAAAACGTTGAAATTGATGAAAGTTTAAGTTTAATAAAAAGTTATTCAGTTGTTTATGCAAAACACTAAATATTGATTATAATTTACGATTTTTATTTAGATTTCGCTTAAAATAAAACTCACTTGTAGATTACAGGTTTTTCTAATGTTTTTTAAAAAAAATTTAATGGATCACAAATATTTTGTGGGCTTGCAATATCCCCCTTATGGCACCCTGATATTTTGAAAAAATCTAATATTAACTATATTATTATATACTATTTTAAATGTAGAAAATCCATTCATTGGTTTAGTGCAAAATCATCATGCATATCGGTATGGATTTGTTTTACAATTTTAAATAATTGTTATTTTTTTTTAGTTTTTTTTTAGTTGTTGCTAGTTTGTTTTAATTTTGTAGCCCCATTAATAGCAGAGCCCTGGGCAATTGTCTTGTGTGCCCGGCACTGGGTCAACAGCGAATATTGCGGCTGCTGCACATGTCCATATTGATTGTTATCAATTTTTGGTTATAACACGACAAAGCACATGCAATTTTCACAGCGATTTTTCACTTGTACAGTTTTAATACATATTTCAACCAATCACACCGACACACCCGCCCTCCCCTACATATTAGATTGTGTGTAGCTGGCTTTTGAAATTCTGCAGTATACAATATATTTTTCATATGCGAGTACAGCAAAATCAATATTTGCAATTGGTGAGTGGCGAATAAAGTGATTTAAATAAATATAAATTAGTTATTTATTAGTTGGAACACATCTGAGTAAACAAAAATCAATGATTCAAATAAGTAAACAAATACACAACACTCACACTTCAATTTAGGTATTTCTATGAATAATAAAAAAATTCTGTAATTATTTTTTTATTCATATGCAAATATAACGCTTTAAAAATTACAAAAGAGAACTAGAAATATTTTTAAATCGTTCTTATAGCGAACAAAAAGGAACTTTCTAGGATAATAGATTTCTTTTTTCTTTAATTTAAAAACATACAACAAACTATCTCGAGATGGCTGTCAATAGCAGTCAGTCAGTCAATCAGGACAAGTCTAAGAAACAGAAATTGCCTTAACTGATATTTTGAATTTTCAACAAAATTTTTTGTAAATTATTGAGTTGCTTTATGCGCTTACATTTATTTCACTGCCTCAATAAAATCCTTAAGATCAGCACATTCTTAAAATATAAATAAATAAATCATGCAGTGCATTTAACTTGCAAGAAAACAAGTTGCCAATCATAATCGAGTTAGACAAATTTCACAATAGCTATAAAAGCAAAAATAAATAAAATATGTGACAAGATAGATCCACTAAAAGTTAGGGATTTGCAACCACAACATTTGCACTTGCTTTTAGTAGCCTTTTTTTGCAACTATAAATTTCCATCTATAGATTTATGTGTTGGCATTTTATTTGGAATCGAGTGCATGGATTGTGCTAGAATACCAAATTTAACTAATATATGAGCCTGGCAAAAAGGTTTTACGTATTATTTGAAATACAATACACAAACTGCATAACGCCCACAAAGCATACAAATATGAATTGGCCATCCAACTATGAATATGTATATTCAATTGCTCGTGTTTGTGTTTTTTGCTAAACAAAATCTATGAATGTGCGTGCGAGTTTGTAATTTACGTAACACAAATAAATTGCATGCAGGTTTATTCTGTAAAAAAATGCAATGATATGGTTATGCTTGAAATTTGCATTTCTTTTGATGCGGCTTAAAATACGAGCTGCATTGCGTTACGTTCACAATTTCATAATTAAATGAGCTGGAGAAATAAATATAATGCTTGAATAAGAGCCGAATTCGGATGAATGTCGGCAGGAGCCAAGCGCCGGGGCAAACGAAAATTAATGACAAAATTTAATGGACACTCTGTGTGTGTTTACACCCACTTAAGTACTCACCAGAGATGCATACTCACATTAAAGATCGAGCTTTCACTCGGCAGTGCGTAAATACAGACGAGCTTAAGTGAAAAATACTTGTATGCGTAATACGACATGGTATATTGTATAATGAAATAAAACTGAAAATACCTACTTTAAATCAGTCGGACATAACAGACAGTAGAAGACCCTGCAGTTTGTGTTTCAATGATAACCATACACACTATGCAAAATTGCATATCTTCGCTGTTTCCAACGTAAAGCAATTTTAAGCTAAAACACCCTTTTGTATATTAATTAAATTACAGGGTCTAAATACATAGCATATATATCATGTAGTCTGCAATTCAGGCTATTTAACTGATGCTTCTTAGCCGTGGACAGCACTAACTGCAGTTACTACTTATCCTTATTAAATCTGTTAACTGGGGGCAGATGGGAAAGCAAAATAGAACATGCAACCATTTAGAGCTCCCTCTCATTTTTGTCTCCTCTTTGCTGAAAATTTAATTCTTAAGCAGCTTTGGCATACTTAATATATAAATCTGTAAAAATGCAAAACACTTTGCCGGCTTGCAGTAGGTGGCGCTTTAAGTTCTCAAAACTTTCAGCTCATTAAGTTGAAAACTCAAGACGCACTTAAGTTAGATCTTATGACTTACGGCAAAGGCAAAGCCAACGCCTCGAACTATGCACTGCTTATGCTACCAACTCAATGTGGCATGCAACAACAGCACCAACAACAACAACAACAACAGCACAATGCCGCAGCATGCATGACAAGCGTTAGGAGCTGCAACCTGAGTAGAACGCTCGCTGTTCTGCTACTGCTTCTTCATCTTGTGTGAGAGAAGCAAAATAACAACAAAAGAGAAAAAAACCACCACAACGTTTTTAATTTACTACAGAAATTGCAAACAAGCGCTGGATGCAGTTGCTTGTGGCAAGAGGCAGCGCAACAACTGCGTGAGAAAATACATATATATATATATATATGTATATATGTTTTTTTACTTCTTAAAACGAAGAAAAACATTCAGCGGCTGCAGCCAAAGGAAATACATGAAAATATAAATAAATAAACCGAGGTCGAATTCACCCATTCATGTGAGTTGCCGTTGCCACCTCCTCCGGCACTCAAACTGCACTCACTCCGGCTGCGAAGTCAGTTTGTCATGCCGACTGGAGCAGCGGCCAAAGTCGTACCCAGCATCCACACACATTTGCATGACGTCAGAAGTCGCCTGGGGGCTGGAGAAATGTGTGTAAACTGCGGCCTACACGTCAAGAAAAAACTCGGCAACTAAGTTTACGTATTTTCAATCTTGAAATTAAAATGTCTAAAATAGTACAGCACTAAAATCTAGTATTTTGGAATAAGCAATACAAATATACAAAATATTAGACTCAAAAAAAAAAACAAAAAACAAAAAAAAAACAGAAGCAGCTAAATAAATAAATAAATTCAGTACATAAAATATTAATCATAAATGATTGCAAAAAATATGAAATTCAAGATCTCCCCTGAATAATAATTACACAAATAAATCAAATTCAATAAATAAATAATAATAATAATTAATTCATGATTTCGAATTACAGAAATATATAATTAAATAAAATGAATAGATAAATTAAATTTAATTAAATTAAAATATATAACTAGACGATAATTTCATTATTATTTTTAAGTTCATAATAATTGATATTAAATTTTTAACTGAGTAGTCTATAAAGTACCAAATTTATTCCTTGTTACTGAATCATGTGATAGTTCGCACTTCTTAATTTTTACATCCTGCTTTCTCTGAGTGTACGATCTGCAATGTGTAGACACGGCGGACTGCAATATTTCGCAGCGTTTGGCAGCCTTATTTTTTGCTAGGGATTGCCAGAGCCAACAATCTTGTTGGTTTTGTGCTGGCAGCGTGTATATTTAATTAAAACAGGATTAATCTAGCAGAAACAATACTTCACTTAATGCAGCTCCAGCAACGGCTGCATGCTATAGCTGATGCGGCTGTTGCTGCTGCTGCTGATGCTGCTGCTGATGCTGCCGCTGTTGCTGCAGCTGGTACTGCTGCTGTCTGCGGCTGCGGGTTGGCTAACAGACTCGTTGACTTGGCTGGCAGACGACGCCAGAGGTCAGGGCATGGTGGAATGTTGCCTGGAAGCTGGCTGGCCCAGACTGCAAACAAACAATGGCGTTAACTGTTCCTTTACACGCACACACACTCATACACTCTCCCAAACACACATACACACTGACACTCGCGCTCACACACACACTCTTCTGATTGCATAAAGTTGAGCAGAGTGGCCCCAAAAAGTATGCTACGCCTTTTTGATATGTTATGCATATCCTTGGACTCCGACAGCTTAGCGCTCGCTTTCAATCATTCCATGTGCCAATCAAGGAAATTGCGTGCTCACATGTCAAAAGAGAGACAGAAAGAGAGAGAGAAAGAGAAAGAGACCCAAAGAAATAAAACGTTTTTGGCCATTTACTATCGACTTTAATTAATATTTACCTTTCGATAGCTTTACCAACTATTAGCCACGGCAAACAGTTTTAACAGCTTTGAATGTTTTAGCTTTCAGACCAGACCCATCGAAAAAAACGAAGAAAAAACTTGGACTACTTACTACGAGTGGCAGTCGGCGCTGAGGGCAAATAAACAAAATATACGTTGGAGCCGCAGCAAATTTTCGTTTATTTCTTTTTAATATTTTGCCAAAAATGTAACATCAACAGCAGCAACAGAAACATAAACAAAAAACAAAAAACCAAATAGAGCCAAAAAGCCAAGAAGCAGAAGCGGCAAACCTAGCAAAAATCTACACCAGGAAGTGCTATACACAGGCAACGGCAACAACAGCAACTGTAACATGAGTCCAAATTGTAGTTGTACAAACACGTCAGCTTTTAAATTACTTGGCCTAAAGGTAAATTGAGCGGAAGTTAAAATGTTGGCAAAACAGCAGGAAAAAAACAACGAAAACAGTAAAAGAAAACACAACGAAACCAAAGCAAGAGCTGAGCTGCCTGAACGGAACATGAAGCACAACGAGTGGAGCTGCTGCTGTTCCTACACTCAGAAAAAATTCCTACAAAATTTCTATCAATGCGTTATTGAATCAATTATGTATGTTTTACTTAAAAATTCTCAAAACTTCAGACGTATAAAATTTGAAATTAAATATAGGGACGGGGCAGATCAGTGGGACGGTGGCTACAGTCGGACGTAACCGACCGTAGGAGACCCTTTACTTTGAGTATATGTATACACAAACACAATCAGACGCACACACACTAAGCTATCCGCGTATGCAAGGCACACCACCCCCCCCTCTGCCTAGTGCGGGAAATTCTCTGTCGCATATATTCGTTGTTTCTTATCCGATCAAAACAAAATTCACAGCGTCGATAGAGAATGCCATAAGCTAGTTACATACCAAATCACAAGCCGATAGCTTCAAAACTGTGGCTACAGCAGCTTTTTGCGGTTTATGGGGGAAGGGGGAAAGGTATCCAAAATCTAAAACAAACTCGTGCTGCTTACTGAATAGGAGAACCTAATTACCGAATATGGTGTCCCTAGCTCTGATAGTTGCTGAGATCTAGGTGTTCATACAGACGGACAGACAGACGGACAGACGCACAGACGCACAGACGGACAGACAGACAGACGGACAGACGGACATGGCTAAATCGACTCGTCTTGTTGTCCTGATCAAGAATATATATACTTTATGGGGTCTGCCACGCCTCCTTCTGGGTGTTACACACATTTCCTCTTTGCACTAAGTTAATAGACCCTTTTTACTTTTTTAAAGTAAAGGGTCTAAAAATTGCGCCAAAAAATTAAAATTGATAACAAAACATACTTAAGATTAAACATTTGTTAGATTTGAATCGAATATATTATAGTTTAAAATAAAGTTCGACTTGAAAATAAGAATATATTTTATTTAAAACAAATACGATGTATTTGAATTTAAAATGGAAAGTTTATTTCCGAATCGTGCTTAAATATTTGTAGAATTTATTGGGAATTTTTTAATATATTAAATATATTTATTTCGTGCTGAAAAAAAGAAAATGTTGTACTTAAAAGAAGCAGGTTTTATTTTCAATTGAAGATCATCGTTTAATTCCGACTGGCGTCTATTTTTATGCAAAATATATTGAGTATATAATTATACTAAAAACTTTTAATTTTATGCAGTTTGATTCGAAGTTTGCTTGGAACAGTTTCCACTTGGATTAAGGACGAATTTCTTTATTTTTTTTTTGTAGTGTGCTACTTGTGGTACTGTCCATAGCTGCAACAACAATGAGCGGGCAAGGCGGCACACGGCAGAATTTGCCGGGAGTAAACGCAAGAATAATAACAACCGAAAGCAAGTTTTACTTTTTTTTGGCTTGCTTAAGTTGTTGTTGCTGCTGCTACGAAATTCAGTGGCATACAAAACGTAATTTCAACTAAACGAACCAACAAACAAAACTAAAAAATAAGCAGAAAATAAACAAAAATAAAAAAAAGACAAACAAAGCAAAACAAGTGCAATTGCAACGAAATATTATTTTAGCTTTGCTCGCATCCTTCCTGTTGCCTTGGGGCAGAGCAGCCCACACCCCGCACCCCCTCAAGCAGACGCTGCAGCCCCAAGATGCACATGCACAACGGGATAAGTTGGCAGAATTTTGCAATAATAAAATATTTGCAATGTACTCGAAGCGTGTGGGAAGAGGCAGAGCAATGGCCATGGGGCAGGGGGGGAGGCAAACTGCATTTTCATAAAGTGCAGCTCATAAAGCCAGCGCTGGAGGTGGAAATGTGGAAATGCTGCTGCTGCTGTTGCTGCTGCTGCAGGCAGCAACGGTGTGCTGGCTGCGGGGCCAAGTAAAAACTCTAAATAAATATGAGGCAGCAGCAGCAGCAGCAGCAACAACAACGCGAGCCGGGCAAACAACAATAGCAGCGCGAGTATAAATAAAAAATACAAAAAACAAACAAAATAACAAAACAACAAAAATATAAAAAAAAATGGTCATAATAAAAACCCGCGAAAATATTTGCAGCGGGCGTTGAGAAATGTTGAGCAATAAAAATTGCATTTTTATGCTGATGTTTGAATTTTGCATGCAAATGAAAAACGAAGAGCGAGAAGGGTGGTGAGTCGAGAGAGGAGGCAGGGGAGAGGAGCTGGGAGCCGGGAGCCGGGAGCGAGCGACGCGTTGCCAACAAAATGGCTTGGAAACAAAAGGCCAGCCAGGCAGGCAACCCGACGGGCTTTATGGGGGATCACTCTCACTCAGCCTCAAACTAAACTCTCACACTCTCTTTCTCTGTCTGCCTCTCTCTTCCGCTTTCGCTCTCTCTCGCTCTGTCAGTCTGTGGCACAGGAAGTGCTGGCACTGTCAGAGGCAGCGCCTGGTTTGCAGCTTAGCTGCGACTTTGCGCCCACGCTGCACGTGTTTATGACTTTGAATTGCAACTTCATCCGCCGGGTTGGCCAACAAACGTTGCAACCGTTGGCGGCATGTTGCTGTTGCTGTTGCCGTTGCTGTTGCCGTTGCTGTTGCTGCTGCTGTCGAGTGCAATGATGGCGGCGCATAGCGCGCATTGTGACGCGAAATGGCGTCGAGTTGAATAATCCAACATGGCGTTTTGCCGCCGTAACGACCGCTAAGGTTTATTTGTGTAAGCGCTAGTATGTCTGTGTGTGTGTGTGTGTGTGCCTTTGTGTGTATGTGTGAGTACTGTGTTGTCTGCTTCCGGCAGCCGGATAAAAAACTTGGCGTTAAAGTGTTAATATTTTGAGTTTTGAGAGCATTGTCGTGCTCTGCACAGGCAGCGCATGCAAATACTACCAAATACAGCTGCCCCATCAGGCCCCTTTCCTTCCCCCTCCCCCTCCCTCGCATAGTGCATACATGGGGCCAAAGGCTTTCGACTCGTATGTTCTTTTCCCTTGACGCTGACACTTGTTCAATTCAAATAGCATGCCATTCCGTCGACATTGATGTGCCGGCACGGCATCCGCCGGACTGCAAATATTCAACTACATCGGCAACTGCAACACCAATTGCAACTGCAACTGCAACTGCAACTGCAACAGCTCCTCCAACTGGGACCCAGACTGGCACATGGCGTGCAGTGCTGCGGTGTCAGAGTCGGCACATTTATGTTATCTTTAATTTTCGTTACAAAAATTGGTCGTGGGAGTGCAATTCCAATTGCCAGTTGCCAATTCACAAGTACATTTATATTGTATTTATTTTTTTATG
Organism: Hypselothyrea guttata; assembly: GCA_035045125.1. NCBI lineage: Eukaryota > Metazoa > Arthropoda > Insecta > Diptera > Drosophilidae > Hypselothyrea > Hypselothyrea guttata. The sequence continues at coordinate 244,414 of JAWNNJ010002004.1, forward strand.
ACTCGTTGCCAATGAGAGCTGTCATTAAGTAGGGCTGAGACCCCCGAGCAAGCCCACCAACTGCCAGCTTCTATAAAAGCCAAATAGCGAAACAGACGATTTTATTAGAACATAAAAAATATGCATATTTTAGCGAAGGTGTATTGACGTTCCTCATTTATTATCCATCAGGTATTGGTAATATAATTGATACGAGAATATAAAAAAATCTTACATTATTTCTAAAAAATCTTAAATATATCACATAGTATATATTATGCCTAATTTTATTTTACTTCAACTTTGCCCTTACTCATCTACGATTTTCTATTTTTTCTTTTAAGTAAACAATTTTTTACTATTTAAAAAGTATTTATTCTCATGCTCTAAACAAATACTAACTAAAATATAATATTTTAAAATATCTTTGCTTAAGTTTATTTTGCTTTTAACTTAATCTACACTGTGACTCATTCACATTTTTCTACTTCATATTCAATTTTATTTATAATCATTATTATTTTACAAATTATTATGCTAGAACAAACTTTCCAACAGTTTTGTACATGATATAAAGGATTTTCAGACACTAAACAAATACATATTAAAAGATAACAATAAAACAAAATCTGCTTTTTTGCTTAAAAGTAAATATAAGCAAGTTGAAATGAAAATTCAGCAGAAAAGCTACTCTGTCAGAGTCAGCACTTTAATGCCTATTAATATTTAGCTTCAAGCAAACAGACTCTCTTTAACGAGCGTTTATTTATCATATTTATTTAGTCTTATGTATTTAGATTTATGAAATGTGTTTAAGCTTGAATTAAGTTGCATGATTAGACGAGAAAATCGAAAGAGATTGTGGTAAATATAACTAAATTGCACAGGTCAATTTGTCCTGAAATGTTGAACAAATTGATACTTGATTGCTTTGGAACTTATTAAATTGAGGCTGACAAATATATCTAATTTAACAAAATTTGCAAACATTAAAGCCAATATTTCAATGGAAGACATTACTAACTCAATGTACGCAAGGTTTTCATCATAACAAACACGTTTGAGCTGTGTTTTGTGTGCAGATCACATTCAACACGATTTCCTTTGAAGTCGGCATTAAAATGTTATGGAAATTAAACTCTAATTGGGGATTCTCGGAATTCAATGCACTGCACGCAACGTGTCTAATTGTCAACTTGACTTGCAAATTAATTATCAGCATGTTGCATTTTGTTGCTTCCAAAGCAGATGGACGAAGGGGTGAGGAGAGGAGAGCAGCAGTCTGCCTGGGTCATATCACATTAAGCATACGCAGTGTGTGCTGCAGCCACAGGCGGCTGGCCAGGCAACTTAAATTGTCAGACAGGCATTTAAAACTCGTTCTCATCAATTTCAACGGGCATATGCTTAAATTTACTTGCGGTGATTTTTCACCTTGGTCGGCAAAGTTTCAGCTGCGCGTAGTTGTTGGATAGTTGACTATATGCCAGTCTGCCTGCCACTCCCCAACTGCCCCCGCTTCCCCAGATTGTAGAGTTGCAGAGTTGCAGTGGAGTGCTTTGCACATTGACAGCGTTAATTAACTTTTAATTTAATTTCGCGTAAATGAGTTTTTACTGTCAGCGAACTCTGTTGCATTCAAGTCGACGCTGCAGCCGGACGGACAAAGCGACAGACAGACAGACAGACAGATGGACGTTGATGTTGCTTTCAAGCGTGGTTTTCAAATGTGGCTGCGACGCCAGCTGAGACGGCAACGGCGACTGCGACGCCAGTGTCAATTTATGCCACCAAAGTGAAAATCCAAACTGAAAGATTTATGTATGCGTTGTGGTATACGCACACACACATAGAGATGTGTATGCGTATGCATATGCATGTGTGTGTGTTGTAGCACATGTATTATTTATTATATTTTTCGCTGGTAAATGTGATTTATATGAAAATCTCAGCATCAACATCGACGTCTCTGCTGCGTGCGTGTGAAATATTTTGCATCGTTTGAGATTTTTAAATTCAATTTCCAACACCAACTCCAGCCCGAACTACAATTTCAACGCCAGCTCCAACTCGCATCTCCAATGCCAACAGCCGGAACATACACTCAGAGAAACAATCAAAATATTCTAACTTGATTTGATCAAGAATTCTTAATGTAATCAGAAATTCTTTTCTATTCTAATACGTTTTTAAATATATGGGAATAATTTTAAAATTGACTAAGTTCTTTCAATTAAAATCGATTATTGTTTCTTAAATAACAATCTTTCTAATTAAATATTTGTTGTGAGTTTACACTTACCCAAATAAAGATCCTTCGTACTTGAATCAAGAATTTCTGTTGTCATAAATTCAATCAGTCAGAAAAATTCTTGCTTCATGAACTTTTAAGATTAAATAAATTCACAACCAGTTTAATCATACTTCATTTGATCTCAACTCTATTTTAATTTTCACTTGAGTTCTAGCACAAAACGAGTTTAATTATGGAGCCTTCATTTGTAGAACGAATCATTCTTTATTTTTCTAAGTGTGCATACTTGGCTGTCTCGTAAATAAGTGCTTTAGACCACTGTGCAGTCAGCAGAGAGACATTGTGCCTCACACACAGGGACAGGGCAGTCGAGACCAGCCAAAAGAGCGATGGGCATGTGTGCTCCACAGAAGGTGTGTGTTTTATTAATTGCCAGAGCCGTAGCTGTTGCTGATGTTGCTGCTGTTGCTGATGCTTATGCTGATGCCGCAACTGCCACTGCCACTGCCACCGCAGCAGCCATGCAGAGAGAGAAATATTCCAGCAACGCACGCATGCGGTTTTTTTTGCGCTTCTCTGCTGTATTTTTTATTCCTTCGCTTTTTGGTTTTTGTTTTTTGTGTTGTTGGTTTTATTGCGCGAACGAGTTCAAGTCTGTCCATGTCCAGAAGCGCGGCGTATCGTTAATGAAAACTGATTCTAGTGCCATTAACGTACGAGCTCTTCAGACCAATGGCAACACGTTCAAGCACAACACGCCCCTCTCGCCCCTCTTGCCCCTAGCCGACCCTGCCCCGCGGGCTGATTGCGTCCTGCCACTGCCCCACGGCCATGTTACAGTTGTGACTCTCGTCACCTACGTCTCCTCTCTACCGCCTCTCGTCCATTCGCCTGGTTTGCTTGTTGTGCCCGCTGACGACTTAATGACAGGCATACAAAATACAACAAGGGCGTGAAAACTGCATGCAGCAGGCGCTGGCCGCTGTTTTCGATGATTACCTTTTAATGCAAAATATATGCGAGTGTATGAAATGAAAAACCAGTACGAGCCCAGAGTCAACAGCAAGAGGAAGAGCAAGAGCCAGAGCAAGAGCCAGAGCAAGAGCCAGAGCTGAGCAGTGGAATCTGGACCAAGCTCTGTCAGAGCATGGCATGTGTAAATGACGCTTAAAATTGAAAAATTAAATGAGAAATTATTATGTGTGGCAGCGGCATGGACTGAGCCCAAGCTTACAACGCTCCCAACGGGACACACATACATACATACATATATGTATATCTGGCATGCGTGTGTGTGTGAGGTGTCGCGTCATTAAATTAATTTGTCAAATATGTATAAAATAATAAATTACCTTTTTGTCAGTTACTCGTTTATTAATTTGTACATGGCAACAACTTTTCGGCCCCTGGTGCCGTTGCTGCTGCTGCTGCTCCCTACAAAATGAATGACTGCAAAAAAAGGTGTCGAAAAAAAGGCAGCAGCAGCAGTAACAACAAGAGCGGCCAAAAGTCAACTAGCATAAAAAATTATGATGTGTAAAAAGCGAGCATATAAAACGCGCCATGTGTGTGAATTTGTCTATGCTCCATTTACACTGTGAAGCAACTTCATGAACATTTATTTATATTTCCTTTTAAATTCAAGACAATAAATCAACGTTAAATAATATGTATATAAGCAACAAAGTATACTTAGAAAAATAAAGAATGATTCGTTCTACCAAATAAAGTTTTAAAATGAAGTTTTAACTGTATACTGTATTAATCTTAAAATGATGATAATATAAATGAAGAATCTCGTTTTTGGATCAATAATTTTAAACTTTTGACACCGTAAATTCTGGGTTCAAGAACGATTACTCTTGATTTTTCTCTGAGCATAAGAATTTATTTTAATTGCAGTAAAATGATTGATAAAAAATTTATACAGTTGCAACCTAAAGAATCTCATAAAAACTTCACAGCTTGGTTGCAACTTCGTTGCTCAACATTTATCTAAAACAAATAATGCATGAAGTAATTTCGTGAAATAAATTTAATGTGTAAGTGCGAACATTGTGTGAATGTGTGCGTATAAGCAGCATGTGCGCAGGCGGGTCGTGGGCGTGGCAGAAAATTGGCGCAACCTGCGTTGTATCATTTAATAGAAACGTGGCAATGGCGACGGCAGCCATCAACCGCTGCTCAACGTCACATGTTGACCTGCTAGAGAGAGAGAAGAGAGAGAAAAGAGAGAGAGAGAAAGAGAGAGAGGTGAGGTAGAGTTCATACGTTTATTGTATGCCAAAAAGCTGAATGATTTATGTTGTATTCAATGGAATGACGGGCAATTTGTATGAGTATCAGAGCGGCTGTTTGTCTGTTAAATTATTTTTTAATGGCTCTATTAAAAAAACACAACAGCTGCAACAACAAGCGACACACACACAGTGCAACAGCAGCAACAGCAGCAGCAGCATCAACACCAACTCGACCTGCACCAATATCAACAACAGCAGCATCGTCTGTAGGCGCTGCCAGGGGCGGTGGGCGGGGCGGAGTAGCCTGGCTTAACATGCCGCCTGCCGTGTTGGGGATTTGGTGCCGGCATTAACATGAGCCAATACAAATGGCATGCCAAATTGTTGTGGATGAACAAATTTTTGGCGTTGGCTGCATATGCCACAGGACTCCAACGATGGAGCGATGTAGCGATGGAACGACGGGCACAATAAAAACTAGTGTTGCCCAAAGCCGTATGCGATTTGGTGGGGCATTTGTTTTAAATTACCCTGGCGTGTAAGTGATGAACAAGTAAATAGACCCGACATAAAAACAACAATAACGCCAAAAACTAACAACAATAAAACCACACAAATTGAGCAGTCAACAAAACAACAAAACAAGCATATGGACAAGCATGGGATCTACTACAATATGCCAAAGTGGAGCATTGAACTGACTCGAGATGATTGGATTTGAGTTCGGTTTTGGTTTGGTTTGGTTTGTTTTTTGTATCGCAACAGTTTGAGGGGATTACTAGCTGTTTGTAGAGCCATAAAACTATTGTGGTCTATTGTCTTTAAGCAAATGCACATCTGGGATTTACAGTGGCTTTTGGCCAACAGCAAAGAACAACCGTATTGAAGACCATGTGAATTATGCTGTTGGCTGTATTAACTGTTTAGCAGGTTCGCTATACCGCAAACTGAATTTTAAACGCAAATATTACGACAATGCAATTACAAGTTTGATTGCACATTTAAAGCTGCACATTTAAGCTAAACAATCGAACGTATTACGTCAAATTTCAAATCATAATCGCATTAAATTTTCCCTACACGTCCTTGCTAAGTGGCTTAAATGAAAGCAATACGATAAAAGCCAATTAAATTCCACTCACCTAAGAGAATTAAACTGCAAAAACGTATGTACTTACACAATTAAATGCAAAACTCTTGTATGCTCTCATCATAATTATGTGCATATTAAAAAAGTACTTATCTGCACTCACACTTAATCATCGCACTTAAACTTATTATTCAAATATACACTGACAACAATAATTAAACATTTAATGCTTGATAGTGAAAATTACACAGAGGTAAAAACTTCTTCGAACTTTAGAGTTTTTTTATTTAATATTTAAAAAGAAGAGAGAATTAAATTTTATTCTAAAGAAAATGGTTTTAATTTCAAGATATTAATTAAGTTAATTAAGTTCAAACATAAACATTTTTGAGTTATTTTGTCAGTGTAAACTATTGCTGTAATTTCCATATAAATAGAAAAACAAATGAAAAACCAAAAGCTAATACTCCATTACCATGAGTGTCATGAATCAACTTTGACACTTTGAAGTCCATCCGCTTCAATGTATCCGCTCAAATTGACAAAGCAAACGAGAATTGGAAATGAAACCGAATGTTAAAAGTGTTTATTCAAGTCAAAACGTTATCTCTAATGACCGAATTGGAAAAGTCGATTAGTCAAGTAGTTATTGTACAAGCTGCTTCATCCCAACTGTCGCTCCGTTGTTTGTCAGCGTTTCAATAGTTAAACAGAACCTGGTCATTAAAACTGATCACGTGAAATGTTTTCAAATGTCAACGGCTGGTGTCCATGCGAGTACAGGTACGCTGTTCACTAAATTAAAATATTCTCATTAAGCGCGACCCAAACAATGGATGTCAGCTATAATTAAGCAGAGTGTGCATATGCTTGTCCCTGCTGTGGATACTTTTTCAGTTTCAGTTTCAGTTCCAGTTCGTGTTTTGCTTTTGTTTTTGTTTTTGGCATACATGTGATGTATTAATTTAGAGAAAACTAGCAGCAACCGCAGCAGCAGCAACAGCAGCAACAGCAGCAACAGCAGCAACAACAGCAACAATATCTGTCCCTGGCAGCAACATCACAGGGACAATGGTAATGGGCGTTGCATGGGAGCAAAACAATTTCATTGCTAACTAGTAAGAACGGAGCCAATCAGTCGGACGCGCCCGACTTTAGAACACGCTGCACCATATTAGGAAGGTTTTATAGATAATTATACGAATCAAAGCAGTCAATGTTCTCGGTACTGTGCTTTTATTGCAAAACCTGCAATATTGCTTCATCAATAAGTTTTGTGTTTATTAAACTATTTGCACTGCCCTTTTTAGGATAGTGAAATATAATGGTAGACTGTATATATTTCGAATAACGAATTTTTATGTCCAACATCAGGCTAGTTAATCGATTTGGTCTTAGGACGTATTTTATGATGGTTGCTATAGCTCCTATAATCTCCAAAAGGTCATGCAGACATATCTACATCGCCTCAGCTTGTCGTCCTGATCAATTTATGGGTTCTATCACGTCTTCTTCACCCTTTTACATACATTCGCACAAAGTTATTAACCCTGTTTTTAGCCATTCACAGGTACAGGGTATAAAAATGCTATTATGCGTTAATATTAACACACATGTATACAGCCATACATGCCCTGATATATGCACGTGGAGGCAGGCAACTAACAGAGGCGAGCAACATTCTAGCATTAGCACGTCGCATGCAAACCCAACTGCCATTCGAGCAGAAATATCACTGATACGAATCATATGCGGCAGCGCCAAAAACGCAGAGCACACACTGCCGAGATAGTTAGGTAACCCACACACACCTAAACAGACCGACAGACATGCCGCAGCGAGGGTTCTCCCAAGAGTTCCGGCTCTGATTATGAAGAGCAAAGCAGAGACCCGAGCTGAAGGCAAGCTGGACGCTCTCAAAAATCTAACATAAACTTGATCTGCAGTAAGCAAAGGATAACCTAATTACCAAATATGATGCTTCCAGCTCTTAAAGTAAGTGTCCATACGGACAGACGGACGGATCGACAGACAGGCATAGCTATATCCACTCAGCGCGGCTTCTTCAAGAATATATATTTATATATACTTTTTGGGATCTGCCACGCCGCCTTCTGGGTATTACACCCATTTACCTTTTTCTCAAACTAAATTATTCCTTTTGTACTTTCTCTAAGAACTGCGTCTAAAAACGGGTCAGAAAGGAAGTTGGCTTTGTAATTGACTTTGCTGTTCGTACATTTCTAGATACATTTTCCAGGTTCTAGTCAAAGACACAAGAACATGCCACACCGAGGGTTTTCTAGTGAGTTCCAGTTACAAATTAGGTTAGGGAAATGGAGAAAGAGTTGGAGATAAAGACAACCGACATTTGCAGTTACGTTTTCTACTTCGGGGATTTATTAACTGGTTTCATATTTGAAGTAGAAAACGTGCCGCAAGTATTAAGCAGTTTTGTAGCATAACTCAGGGCGCAGTGCAACTAATTCAATTGTAGAAGAAACCCACGTGTGGTGTGTTCCATATACACATCTCTGTGTGCGTGCAACTTCAACGTACGCTAAATAGTTTGCGCATATTAGATACAAAAGCATCCTTTGTTGCTTTTGAATATGTATGTTTGAATATAAACGCACACAGAGACACAGAGTTTCATATACAGAATCCAGATACCTGTATGGTGCGCTGGCAAAAGTTAGTTACGAGTACCAAACAATGACATTACGTAAAATATTTTGAAATTGCTGCTGTTGTCTCTGCACTCGACTAGATCTCCCTCTGCTCCTGCTCCTGCTCCTTCTCCCTCTCCCTATTGGGGTTGTCTGTTGGGGGCGTGGCAGCGGTCTTGGGATTGCGGCCATGTGGCATGTGACAGCAAAGCCGACTCCGCCCCAGCACCTTTTGTCGTAATTGTGTGGCACATGACCCCATCAGTGTGCTCCGTGCTCCGTGCTCCGTAAGTGTGGCACCCTTTGGAGCTGGGCCAGCACAACGAGTGGGTGTTGCAATGCCAGCAATAACCACAATTTCACTTGCTAGCGCCTGGCTCTTGCCAAAGGTGCCCAGACAGACAGACAGAAAGACGGACAGACAGACAGGCAGGCAGGCCGCCCTTGTCGTGCCATAGAGTCTAAGCGTAAGCTCATTACGTTTTGGCTTTGTTTTGGACTAATTAAATTTGAATGACTATTTTCACTTAAAAAGTTTGCGCCCTGCTTGTTGCTGTTGCAGGGCACTGTTTGGGGCTGCTGGACGTGCAAAACTCCTGAGTGAGATATAAACACAAGCAGCAAACCGAACCCAAAAAAAAAAACTAGTTAAAACGGGGCAGATCAGAAGAGCCAAAGACTACAGTCGAACGTAACCGACAGTTGGAGATCCAGTACTTTGTGTTTCCACAATCACACACAGAGGCAAGCTACCACTTCCCTTTTCTGATAGTCACGCGAATTGTCTGTTGCATATCTTCGCTGTTGAGCATACGATTTTAATACAATTCACAGCAATAATAGAGAATTCCCTAGGCTATGTAAAATAAAAAGTGTTTTTTTTTTGTGTTATCGGTTGAAGGGGGAGGTAATAAATATTGATACATTGGAAAGCCTAAAAACCAAAAATGGTATTTATAGCTCTCATTGTTTGCGAGATCTAGCTCTTCGTCCTGTCAAAGAATATACTCACGCTCTGAGGTCTACCACGCCCCCTTTGAATGCTACCCACATTTTTAACTCGCACTGACCTTAAAGACCAAATAGACCCCTTTAAACTTTTTTTAAAGTACAGGTTCTTAAAAAAAAACATGACACTCAAGCCAGAGTGGCAAATGCCAAAGTGTCGCACGGTTGTCACACAAAATATTAGAAATAATACTTAACCAAAGAATTGCAGAGCTTTCCATAGGTGTGAGTAGGTGTTTGTGGGCAGCGGAGGGAGCGGAGGGCAGGAAAGTGGAGGCAAAGAGACACATTGTGTGGCAAAGTGGCTCATTGTGTACAGCATTCACACCAGAGGCAAACAGTTTTTTGTGCACTTGCTCTCGCTTTGACGCTGGCTGCCCTGCTCCCTAGCGAGTGCTTTAAATGTCAACTGTAAAATTAGCAGCGGAAGCAAATGGCAAACCGGAAACGTGCCGCAAACCGGATATAAGCAACACTGGCTGCCGCAGCAACAGGAACAGCCACAGCAAAAAAGGGAAAACAATTAGTTTGTATATTTGAAAGTTGTCATCAAATACGCTCTGTGTGCTGTAAATATGTATTCGATACTCGATGCCATTGGAAATCTGTCTGCCATTTAAAGAGAATTTAAATTAAATGCATTTCACTCGCATGCGTTGCGATTTCATGCAGCATTCCATGCCGAATTAATGCTAAATGGTCTCGGGGATAATAGATATTAATGGATTTTGCGTCATCCAGCAAACATGCAGCCAATAATAATATGTAGATGTATGTATCAGGCACAAAAAGCTGGCAAATAAATAAATAAATAACAGCAACAAGCGAATGCTGCATAAATAAATAATAAGATGTCGATAGCAAACTGCAATCCCCCTGAGCGGGATGGAGGGGCGCAACAACAAAAGCCACTTGGTTGTGGCACAAAAATATTTAATTGTGTTGAAATCAAATGAAATGAATTGAGCGGCTGCATTTGAAATTGCACTCGTCCGTAGTTGTAGTTGCAGTTGTTGTTGTAATTGTTGTTGTTGTTGTTGCACGCAAAAAAGTTGGCCAAGTTGCAGCCTCAAAAACCACAGCAAACCGCTCAAATCAATTAAGCGCACAATTTCATAAATGTGCAACAAATTTTAAGTAAATACGGGTTTAATTAAATTACACACAGCCCAACGACTATACACACACTCTGCACACTCGGCACACCAGATGCACTCTGTCTATATACACACAATCCTACTATAGCCTGGCTGGCTATAATCCCGCTCATGCACAAAAGCTGGCAAATATTTGGAAATCATTTAACTTTTCTAATTTCCCGAATATTTCAAGAAAGCAGCTTATATGATCGCCCAATTAAATGTTTGTATTTCAGCATGTTTACCAGTTTCTTTTGTAAAATAAAGCACAAATAAATGTACAAATAACTTATATAAGTTCAAGACATTACACAATTGTGCAATCAACTTTTTAATTGTTTAAATTTATATTTAAAAACAATACATAAATATTTCAAAGAAATTGCTAATGAGTTTCGTTTTTATCAGAAATATTTATTATTTTTGTATTGAAATGATAATATTACTCAGTGAGCTGGAAAAATATATTGCAGAAATAACAAACCAACGTCTATTATAATACTCTGTTCCCATTGAAAAATTAAAAAAGCATGATAAATAATTTTCCATTTATTATTTTAACAAGAATGTTGGCATTGAGGTTTAATATGCAAATTTGTATCACATAGAAACTTGGCAAATATTTGTATAAGAATAGTTTTATGAAAAGGAATACAACAAACTACAGAAACATATTTATTTTGTTCTATACAAAAGAAAATATTTCTTTTATAAAACATTTATAAATGTTATTAAATATATATTTAATTATTTGTTTAATTTATTTGTGTATATAAAAATATATACATACATAGTCTTAAAGATCCTTATCCGAATATTATTTCAGAAATACTAAAATTAGAGACCGAAAAAACTACTTTAAAGAATTTACAGATGCTTGAAAATAAGATTAGTTTTTTAAAGATTTTTTTTACAGCAGATACTGATAAATAATATAATATATAGATAATACTAATAATATAGATTTGGAAAGTATAAATATGGTATAAAATATATTTTCAAAACTACGAATTTTTCATTTGTTGTTTTAGTATTGATTTAAGTTAAACAAAGCCTATAAATATTCTAGAGTAAGTTATATTTTGAGGTAATTTTTCACAATTATATCTGCCAGTTTAATAATTAATTTATCTTTTACCTTGTTAAGTCACTTTTTGTGCCACAAATAATTGCGAGTTGTCAGGCGCTTCAGTTGCAGCCGTATTTGTGGGGTATACCATGGTGTGTGCCATTATTAACGAAAACAATAAGCCAAAGCTTCTAAAAATAAATAAAATAAAATTCTATGGTAATTGGCTGGCAGTTGTAAAATTGTTAAATTGTAAATTTGTAAATTTGTAAATTTGTGGAATCATTTGGCGCCGCGGGGGCTGCAGCAAAAGCAAAGTTTGTTTTTGACAAACTGAAATAAATGCGAGTGTGTGTAAAAAATATGTGTTGCAGCTAATGCATACTATTAACAGGTTCAATGGCGACCAATATCCGCGGGTCTGATTAAAATGAAATATGAACATTAACCGCATTTGTTTAAATATACAGCGCAACCACACACACTGCGTGTAAACACACAAAATGGGCGGTGTGGGCGTGGCAGCGCCAGATGATAGACAAACTCGCACTGTGCACAGTTTTGTACAAGAAAATTTAATAATGAAATTGAATTTACAATTATTTTTGTTTTGTTTACGCACCCACACACACACACACACACATACGCAACAAACAAGCATAAGCACTTAGGTACATACGCAAACAATGTATGTGTGTGTGTGTGTGTGTGTGTGTATGTATATAAGTATATACAGGGGGAAAGGGTTTGCGTAAATATTTGATTTGCGTTAAGCATCGAGTTAAGAGCCACATCAAAGCAACTTGTCACAGCAACAATGGAAAGATGGATTGCAATGAGCAGACCGAGAAGAGAGAGAGTGAGAGAGAAGGGGGCATAGAGAGAGACGGAGATACTGAGGCTGGTTTGGTTTGTTGTCTAAAATGTAATTAAAAGCCCTTTTGTTTGTTTGCATGTTATCGGCGGCCAATTACATATCAATTAATGCCGCATTAAAGCTGCAGCTCCATCGACATTAACAATACAGAGCGAACTGAACTTCCATAGAGCAACAAGGAGTAATCCAATGCTCAATTAACGAGCACGGTAAAATCTTAAGTAATTGCAATAAAACAGACTACCTGAAGTACATATTTTATAAAGTTACTCCCCTCTCCCCACTCCCCCCTGGGGGGAGGCAGCCCCGACTGCCTGGGCTGCCAAGTAAATATGCCATAAAATCTGCGCCGAGGCAGCTAAAGGCAGGATAAAGATGAGAGCGTTGACGACGAGGTAAGTCAAGCTGTGTGGCAGTGAGACAGTAAGACAGCCTGCCTCTGCCGAGGGGGGGAGTGGGCGGTGGGTGGTGGCACCACCGTTATCGGCGCCCCAAATGAAGAGCTTTCACATGTCTGGCACATAAAAATGGAGCGCTGTTAAACGCCCCATGGGGACTGGTCTGTGCTGTGGTGCGACAAGGTGGCAAGGTGGCAGGCTGGTTGGAAATATTGTGCAAGGGAGTGTGGGGGTGTAGAGTATAGGGCGTTTGGGTGTGTGGGTGTCTAGGTGTGCTGCTGGGGGTAAAAATTCCGAGTAAAGTGCGCTGAACTGAAGGCGGCAAGTCGCGCAAAAGTTGTTTGGTGTCGATGTCTAAAAGCAGCACCAAAATTGCTTATGTTTTCATAAAATGAAGCGCAAACATTTTTTGACTGAAAAGCATCATAAAAAACAACAACAACAGCAAAAAAACAACGCGAGCAGCAGGCAAAAAATACTTTGCCTTGAACTCGAAGCGGCTGTAATCTGATTTTATTATAATTTTGATTTTGCTTTCTTTTCATAAATTTTATAACAAACTCGTAGCGCCCACAAAACAAAAACAATGCGCTGGCACAAAACCGCCGCCAATAATAATAATAATAATAATAATAACAACAGCAGCAGCAGCAACAACAACAACAACAGCAACAGCAACAATAATGGTGGGTCTCCAACTGAGCTGAACTTTGGGGAGCGTCTTACCATATATATTTTTGTCAGTCGGCAAGCAGGCGTAAAATAATAAACGCGAAATAAAGTGGAAGCCCGCAAACAGGAAACCGCACACATACAGACATACACACACACACATACACCAGGATAAGTTCTACACAGAGAAAAAACAAGCTTACTAAAATTTAATTGAGTTCATGGGCTTAAATTTATAGAAGAGATTTTTCAAATTTTCGATTTTTGTAAAAGTTTGCTTAGAAAAGAATTTTTTCTCAAAACAAGAAAAAAACGTAGAATTTTCTATAATTTTATTCTCATTATTAGTGGGAACTATTTAATAACTATACCAAGTACCAAAACACTCGTTAACTTTTATTTGCTTTATTGTGATCCTGAATGATTTGCATAATAATACAAACATGTAATAATTTGGAGCAAAAATGTAGATTTGAGAGCATAAACTTTAAACTGTATGTATTACATTTATGAGACATATCGAGACATATCGGCAAAATCAATCCACTTAAAGAAACGAAGGCTAAATTTATTAATTTACTAAAAATAAATATATAAAAATTTGGACGGGGCAGATTGCACAATACCCTGTACACTATATTCAAAATGTAATTTAATGAATGCAAATGAAATGCAATGAAAGCAATGATTATTCTTCTTACTTTTTTATGAATGCCAGATTTAACAGCAGCTTTATATCGCTCACATCAAACTCTTGCCATCAAACTCTTGCCATTGTCACACTCCAGATACACAAACAAGTGGCATTGAAAATATAATAAATACATTTTTATTATAATAAGCACAATCGCCACTAAGCGCCCTTGACACGTCCTAACCACTTGACTTCCCTGCACTGTGATCATCAGCTCTGCAGCAGCCGTATTTATAGTGCTTGCAGGCTGCGCAGTCGCTGTCTCTTATCAGTTCCCGAGAAAAAGAGAGCCAAGAAAACCCACCCACCAATCTGCAGCTGTGGGGAGATCGACCGCTCTCTAAGCATACATACTGGATTACAAGTAATGCAGCGGGTAGCCGGCTCGCCTATAAAGAACACATCGACCGCTCTCTATGCATAAGCTGCTGAGCAGCGCATAGCCGCTCTGCTTGCTGGCTCTCCAAGCATACCTCCTGCATTACAAGTAATGCAGCGGGTAGCCGGCTCGACTATAGAGAACAGATCGACCACTCTCTATGCATAAGCTACAAGGCAGCGCTTAGCTGCTCTCCTTGCTGGCTTTCCAAGCATACCTCCTGCATTACAAGTAATGCAGCGGGTAGCCGGATCGCCTACATAGAACAGATCGACCACTCTCTATGCATAAGCTGCTGAGCAGCGCTTAGCCGCTCTGCTTGCTGGCTCTCCAAGCATACCTTCTGCATTACAAGTAATGCAGCGGGTAGCCGGCTCGCCTTTAAAGAACAGATCGACCACTCTCTATGCATAAGCTCCGAGGCAGCGCTTAGCCGCTCTCCTCTCCCCTCACTCGCTCTCTTTGGCTCTCCAAGCATACATTTAACAAAAGATGTAGTACTTAAATTGATCCCATATTCTTAACTGAGCTGTTTCGATTATGAGTTAGAAATCTGTGCTTTTATCTGCAAAATTCTTGTTTCTTTTTCTCGCTGTGCACATGTGAGTGTGGCGCTAAGCCAGCTGCTTGCTACACGTGCTGCTTGAGTCCTGTCTGCGTCTGCTTGCCGAAGCGTTTACACTGATTTTCGCTTTCAGTCAATTTTAAAGACAACTTCAAGCCGCATAGCTAACCAGAGTGAAACAAACAACAACAGCAGCAACAGCCACACGAAGCGCAGCCCATTTCCTTTCTGTTACATTTTTAATGAGATTAAAATAGGCTTACGCAACACGACAGCAGCACCAGCAACAACAACAACAACAACAACTCTCTCACACATACATACACACACACACACATACACATATACATATTCTTAATGTATGTAGGTGCGTACTTAATGGCAATTTGGGGACTTGTGTTAGATTTTTTGCCGGCGTTGTCGTTGTTGTTTTTAAAGAGTTTGTGCTCGCAAAAAGGTTAAAGAGCTTTTGTGTTTTTGGCCCTGGCGCCTTTAGGCTAACTGCTCGTCCACTCATTAATCTACAAGGCATTAATTTCTCACCGCAAAATCCAATCTAAATTGCATAAATCAACAAGCCGCAACGCAGGAGCCACATGTGTGTGAGCGAGGGTGCAGGGGGTGAAGGGGGTGTAGCCTCCGTAATTGGGTCACTTGTATGCGAAAGAGCAGCGAACTGTTGCATGTAAATGTAGGCAACACTCGACTGTCGACTCTCGACTGTCGATGGCAGTCGCCTGGCAAATGCGATGCAATCTAACAGCTAGTTTGTCAAGCGGCAGCTGCCACAATGACTGCCATCAGCTTGCCACAGCACAATTCGATGTGCCGTTGTCGATTGCGCTCTCCCTGCCAGATTTCTGCGCCCTAATTAATTAATTGAAATTCATGAATTGCACATGCCACTGACGCTTGAAGTATGGCGCCAGCTTCAGCCTCAGCCTCAGCTCCGCTTCAGCTCAGGTTCAGTCACAGCTGCAATTCCAACTTTCAGTTCTCGGGCGCTGGGGAGTTGCCGCCAACGATGCACAGTGGTTTCGTCTAAACAAACCACCCAGAATTTTGAAAAAGTACAGCAGACACAGTTAGAAAACTATAGACTTATTATTTCAAATAATTTTATCGATGCCGTGAATTTCAATAAGATCGTATGAGCTGGAAAAATATGCAACAGAAAATAAAAAATAAAATAAAACCGAAAAATTTGACCAAATTACAGAATTTGCAACTGTAGTCTACAATTTGTCTTGAAACACAAGAAATGTGTTTAAATATTTTTATTACATATTTAAAATATTTCGAGATTATATTTGTAGCACACTTTCATACATTCTAACCACTGTGCGATGGTGCATTTTAATTGCAATCAATGCTCAATGGGCAGCTAGCAGTCGCCTCTCAAACTTCATAAACGTTTAACGTTAAAACTAAGAAGGAAAAAAATCAGAAAAAAATATATAAAACGGAAAACGAATGAAAAAGCCAAACGAAAGCCGCTTAGGCACCGAGGCGTGTTTTAATTTATTAATGGGAATTTATCGAACAGCGACAAGCAGCAGCGACAGTTACAATTTTTCGATGATGATCCCCCTCTTGAAAACGGCAGCAAAGCAAAGTTGCCTGCTACAGTCGGACGCACTCGACCTGAAAGTTGATTGGTTTGCAGAGTGAACATCTGAGTAATCCAATGGATTTGACTTTGGTTTACATTATGGAAATCAACAATTTTTAATTTTTAATTTTATTTTCAATGGATTTAATCGCTAGATAGCGAAAATAAATTTGATGGAAATCTATCGAAAAACTTTTGTGCTTATCAATTGAATACAGTCAATGTTTGAATATTAAATTAAATATAAATTAAAGTTTTAAATATGTTGTGATATATTTAAATCTTTAATTTTCCAAGTATTTAATAAATTAATGGACTTTTAATGAAAAAGCGATATTTTCAGTAAAAAATAATTAAAAATTCTAGAACACAATTTCTCACTAATTGTCCGTTTTTTTTAACCCAAATATCTATGATAATTAAAATTACTCTTTCTAATCTACTTCTGGCTGCTCATTCTCATTTGCGCAAGTTTATTATACCTCTCACAAAAAGGCTGCACAAATAAATATCTGAAAAATTTCAGTCGCACCGTTTGACCTACTACTGCTAATACGACAACTTCAACTTCATATGCGGCTTATCTATGCGTCGCGTAATTTGGATTATTAAGTGGCACTTAATTTAGTAGGCGTGTGCATTGCCTTTTCCCAAATCGACAAAATATTGAAATTGACATCATGCCGCATGAGCTGTCGATGTTGTTGTTGTTGTTGTAGTTGTTGTTGTCGCAGAGGCTGACGTTGAAATCCAAATCCAAAATCCAAAACCCCAAAACCCAAAACCAACACCGATTCGAACAGGTTCAGGTTGCTTAATTTCTGGTTTTCTATTGGCCCCCGGTGGCCATTAGGGAAATGCCAGTAGCTGACGCGTTATCGATTAAGAAATTCATGATATATTCGAATCACTTAGGCAAGCGAAAGGTTTTCTCACTGGCGACACATACAGATATGCAGGAAAATAGCCTCCAAATGTGTGGACAGTGTTGAATGCATTTCTTTTATGGTAATTAAAAAACTGAATTTATTTGGACATAATTAAACGCTGCAGCAAAATGGGAAATTTATTTTGGTTTTTGGGCATAAATTATGCATGTTAGAGCTCAATTTAATTTCAACACATTATAGGTGTATTAATAAGATTATTGAGCTGCAGGAAAAAGTAAAATTCTTTTTTGACGCGTGCTTAAAAAAGCAAAAATAAAATTACTGTGCATGACAGATTTTACATACAACAAATAAATAAATTAAGATATAATTATTTCCCAAAAAATGTACCAATAAAATGTGATTGAGTTTAGAATTTACAGATTTTCTGCGTAGAATGTGTTATATTTTTTAACAATTGTGCATTGTATAATACAGTCTGGTACGTCCGACTGATCGGCTTCTATTATACCCTTTTTCTATATATTTTCTATATTTATATATTTTAATATTATTAACTGTAACTCAGCTAGCTTTACGTGAAGGACTATACTTATTTATTTATTTTATTTATTGTCAACTGCCAGTCGACACAGAAAATTAAAAATATAGTTTGAAATAAATAAAAAAAATTAAATTAGGGAATTAAAATAAATTAAATTAAAAGTAAAAGTAACGTTAAAGATAAAATGAAATAAATAATTAAATGCTTAATTAAAGATAAATGAATTTTATAAATTTTATTGTAATAAACAATTAAATTCTAGGAAGCTAAAAGTAAGGCTATATTTAATATTTTCTATAAACAGATTTGAAAAATAACGATTAATTGAAATGTTAAATAAATTCAATATACTTTGCAAGAAAATATCATCGATACGATAATTTTAAAATATTCAAAAATGCGACAGATTAATGAAGCCTCAAAATTAACAAAATATCTACCAAATATCTTCCAAAAATGTGAAATAAAGATATCAATTTACAAGCGCTGAACTAATCAGATAATTTTCTATTTATGAAATTAGAAAGTTATGTAAGTCCAACCATGCCAGGCATGCAAGGAAGGTGGAGGAAGCGTGGGCGGATAGTGGGACCAACAGAGTTAAGTTGGCAAATGTTGTGCCAATCAGTGGGCAATATTTTGAAAACATTGCGGCGCGACTCTTGCGTCTTGCGCTTGTGGGAGGACGCAACGCCAACTACGTGCAACAACTAGATAAACAACAAGCGCAGCAATAACAAAGCGAACGAGCAGCAAATTGGCGTCTCTTTCGAACTGCAGACGCTCTTTGGGGCGCTCTTCGGCTGTTAACAGCGCGAATATCGTAAGTTTTCGAACTGTTAGCGGCAGCTGCGCGAGCTTAAGAGAGCGTCGAACTTAAGAGAGTGAGCGGCAGAGTTGCTTTCGAAGAGCGAGTTCGAAAATGCGACAGAGCGAGAGCAGAGGCGTGGGAGCAGTTGCTGTTGTTGTTATTTGTTGTTGCTGCTTTTGCTGTTGTTGTTGTGAGGCTCGTCGTTGGCATTATTGTCGAAAGTCACGAACGCTAGCCAAAAACAAAAGAGAGTGTGAGAGAGTGTGTGTGTGAGAGTGCGTGTGTGTGTGCGGGAGAGTGTGAGTTGGCTCGTGTGTCGGCATGTGCGAAAATCGCAGTTGCAGATGTAGGCCAATGGGTAGCCGACGACGACGGCGACAGCGACAACGACAACAAGTACACGAGCAAGCCCAGAGCCAGAGCACAACAACAACAATAGAGAGAGACAGAGAGAGTGTGAGAGAGAGAGAGAGGCAGCGAGCGCGGCATAGTATGCCACACAAATGCTGAATAGTTGCGGAAGGTTATGAATTTCCGTGAGAAATTACTACAAGTAATATGTGAGCGCTTGCATGTATGTATGTATGTAATGCACACACACACACAGTTACACACACACATGCATGCCTGATTGCGGATACCGCTGGAACTGGAGCTGGAATTTGAATTGGTTTAAGGATTGGGCTTATACGTATAGGGGCATGCGGGGAGCTGTGCGCTGAAGTGTGACCATAGAGTCGGAAACAGTGCTGCCCATTTTTTATTTAGAAAAGAAGCTGATTTTGGCATGAACCGCACGAAAATAAAACTAAACAAATTAAAAAACAAAAAAAAAGCCAAATAACAGCGAAGTTATTCTTAGTCACCATCTCCAAATTTTCGAAAGTTTATCACAAAATGTATTTTTAGATCATTTTAAATTCTGATTCTGATTTCTATGTATAGAATATGCGGAATTTGAGAACGGAAGAAACATTTATATTCTTCAATATCTGCAGAATACCTTACAGCCAGATGATTTGAAGAAGTTATTGGCAAATATCGATCAAAATGATGATAACTAACCAATAATTGTTGCGTATTTTGGCATAAATTTTGGTAAAATTAAGGAAAAAACGAAAACAAATTGTAATTGTTTTTGGAAAAAAGCCATTTTTCCCGCTTGCCAAAGTTTCACTAAATTTCTAGCAAATGCACTTCAAAAACAGCCATATTTGACGGGGAAAAAGCGAATTTGGCAGCAGTGGTCAGAGTGTCGTAGGCATTGTTCCACCCCCTTCTTCACTCACCAACCAACACATGAACCCTGTGTGTGTGTGTGTGTGTGTGAGTGTGTGTGTGTGTGTGCTCATGTGTGCATGCTGATAACAATGTTGCACTTGCTAATGCATTAATTTTAATGCATTTTCGGCTAGCAAGCCTCGCTGCCCGCTTAAATTTTCAAACTCACACCAACCAGCTCACACCCACACACACCAATACACACACACACAGTTGACAAGCTCCGGTTCCAGTTCACTTAATTATGTGAATACTGTTAAGCCGGGCAAAAGTCAGAGGCAAGTCTCGAGTTATCCATCTTAGTTTTGAGGCATCTTGGCCCGGCTCTATGCTTTAACTTGCGCCTTATCTTAGCGTGCCCTCAATGCCTCTTCCTGTGCCTGCCCTTGTCCTTGCGCTGCTCCTGCTGTAGCTGCACTGAGAGAAATATCAACATTTTTCGTACTTGAATCAAGAATCGATAGAATAAGTTCAATGACCCAAAAAAACTGTTGATTCAAAACTCTGTATTTAAATTTCAATCGCATTTCTCTTTTCATAAACTTTTGTGATTCAAATAAAATACAATTTGGATTTATCCAATTTATTCATCCTATTAATTTTGTATTCATGCACAATTCTATGCAGATTTGTGCTTGAATTTGTATACTTTTATTTTGTAGTTGGGATTATTCTTCATTTTTCTGAGTGTGTGCATGTCCTTTTGGCTTTTGCTTTGGCCTTGCCGTTGCTTGTGATCAAAACTCTGGCAAAGTGTCGTCCTCATCATTATCGCTTTTGTTTCAAGCTTTTGCTGCTGCTGCTGCTGCTGCTGCTGCCTGTGCAGAGCGAATCCTTTAGGTCCTTTGGCGCCGGCCTGACACTTTTCTGACATTGTGCAAATGAATAATTGTGCTTTTCTTTTGCCGGCAGTGCAGCCAGCCGCCCAATCGCCCTAACAGCCCGACCACAACAACTGCACATCCGTTCCACATCGCTCGCTCAATGTCTCATCATCATCATCATCGTCATCCTCATCCTCATCGTCATCCTCATCTCCGTCCTCATCGTCATGGTCATTCTCATCATTGCCGTCGCAGTTGTCGTCGCCGTTGTCCTTGTCAACAGCAACAACGTGAGCAGCAGCAACATCATTATCACCCGCTTCATCATCATCATCTTCATCATCATCATCAGCATCAGCATCAGCATTCTCATTCGCATTCGCATCCGCTAGAGACTCCGCCTGCTCTGCTCTGTCTAACCGCAGTCAAACAAGCAGCTAAACACAGTCGCTTAGGCCAGTCCACACAGCCTGAATGAATACACCCAGAGAAATTCCAAATAATTTTCACTTAATGTCAACGAAATACAGTCGATATAAATATAGAAATATAACACAAAATAATAATAATAATAATTAATAGGCGCAGAATTTGCATTTGGGATTGGGAGAAAAACCCAAGCAAAACCCAATCAGACCAGAGTTATTGGTAATTACATATCAGCAGACAGTTTCAGAGATATCCATAACCCCTCAAGGTCTACAAGGTCTACAACAAAGGGTACAAAGTAAAAAAAAATCATTCAAGAAATGCCAAGAATTGTGGTATGCTCGTAGCTTAATCTAATATGGCTTTTTTTCTAAGTGTACTGACCCCACTTCAATGACCATCCGCTGGATATACGCTCCAAGCTGGCAACGGGACGGTGGACAGTGGACACTGGACAGTGGACACTCGGCCATCCTTTACACTATGCTGTTTGCCCATTCATTTTGTTTCTGTTTGCGCTTTGATTGACGGAGCTGCTGTTGCTGCCATTGCTGCTGCCATTGCTGTTGCTGTTGCTGCCGCCATTGCCGTTACCCATTGCATGTCCTTGCGCTTGTCCTTTGGCAAGCCAATGGCATTGCGCTTTGCCAGCGTTATTAATGATTTCTCCAAAGTTTTCGCTACATTTTATGCTACGTCTTCTGTCCGGCTTTGCTCCGGATACTCTTGTTGTTTATTCTCGTTGTCGTTGTTATTGTTGATGTTGTTGTTGCTGTTGCTGTTGCTGTTATTGTTGCTGGCGTATTGTTGATTGTTCTTTTATCTCGTCTCTGTCAATTCGCTGCGTTATATTGCTGCGTTCCATTTGACTTTGGGTTTTGAATTTCCGCCAGCTCCCATGGGCGGCAGCAACTGCTTTCATTTTGGCATCCACCTCTGCTTTCACTCTTCCGCCTCACCTCCACATCCTCATCCCGGGCTCATAAGCTCAGCGTTTCCGCATCCATTTATGACCAACGTTTTACGCTCAACTTCGATGCCGGGCTCTGGTTTTTGGGTTTTGGGTTACCCACGTTGCCATTGCCGTTGCTCGGCAGCTCTTTGCAGTTTTGTTTTTTCCTCATTTCCCGCCAGATAAATACTTGTCAATCAGTTATTAATTGCTTTTCAAAATTTATTGAATTTGTGGCTGCAGCTCGTTTACCAGCTGAATCATAGTTGCCATCATTGACAGGCGAGTGCACAAGCCCCGGCTTCATATTTTCCACTGCCATTTTGTTTATGCGAGCATCAAGGTATTTTGACCCCAAACATTTTGTGCATCGCAATTGCTTTTCAAGTCAAATGAAAAATTTGTTATCATCACAGCTTACAGTTTTCACCATATGAAGCATTTTGTTTGCATTTATTGCAGGCGTTTCAACCAGTTCTGCCACTTTCAATATGTTTAACAAGGATTTATTACCTTCATCGCTTCAGTGACAAGTTATTAACTATTGATGCTCATTGACTATCGCTAAACGACGGCAGAATCAACTGTTACTTTGATGACGCGATTTAATTGCATTTCTTTGCATAGACAGTGACAGTCGTCATGTCAGTCGGACAGACAGACAGCAGACGGAGTGACATTAACCCCAGGTGACGTGTGTGTGGCAAGCAAAGACAAAGACAGAGACAGAGACAAAGGTATGGAAAGATGCCAGCATATGCAAATGTATGTACGCGAGTAATGGAACCAACGCTCTGCATGAACGGTGTGTGGCCACTAAGCTGTGAGCATGTGTGTGTGTATGTGTTCGTGCCAGTGTTGCCAGCTCAGCTTATTTATCACTAGATCTAGCATATCTTAAAACGGAAAACCCTTTTATTTGAAGCTTCGATAAAGCCATTGGAATATAAAGTTGTTTAGTCGCGCATGTGAGTATTAAAAAGATTGGAAGAGAATAATAAAACCTAAATTATTATTGTTTTAGATTTTGATTAAAAGTTTTCCATTTTCAAATGAAAATTTGTCAGACTAATAATTGTCATAAATAATTTTAAATAATTGTTCACAATTTGGCACAAATATTGTGGATTTTAGGGCCTTAAGTCAATTTTTGGGTTGTATTCTAAAAAAAAAAGCAGAAAAATTGTTATATATATAAATAAATAAATTTTAAGATCTTAAACGATTTGAATTTCAAAATTATGAAAAAACAGACCAATAATTGTGAATATATGTGGGCATATATAATACGATTTAGACCCTCATCAAACTTATGTTAATGCTTAAAATGTGGCAACACTGGCGAGTGGAGCGTCTAACTGTTAACCTGCAACAGCGAAATGCAATTAGAAAATAGATGTGGCCAGTAGTTGCTCATGCGGCTGATGCTAATGCCGCCGATGCTGCTGTTGCTGCTGCTGTTGCTGTTGCAGCTGGTATGCAGAGTGGCAGCCACAACGAGGAGACCACACGTTGCCTGTGCAACACAACAACTGCAGAGGAGTGGGGGAGCTTCACTCTCCATTTCATTAAATGCACTGCAATGTTTATTAGAATGCATGAAATACTTTTAAAAACAATGCATGCTCGGGTTAGCACTTTGTTGCACTGATGTTTATGAGACAGCTGCTGTGGCAACAACAGCACATCTGAAAGTAATTGACTCTGCCCCACACTCGCAAAGCATCGCCATCGCCATCTCCATAGTTATGGCCATATACTAGCCACAGCCACAGCCTTGCCATTGGAGTTGCAAGTACTCCAACGGCAACTTAGAGACGCAGAGAGAGAGATGAGAAGATGAGGAGAGGATGAGAGCGAGAGAAGATAGTGAATGTAGTCTTTGTTGGGTTTGCTTTCGTTTGGTGTTATGTTTTGGTTTGCTTTAGTTCTGCATTGCTTGCTTGCAACATGCAACATGCATATGCAGATGGCCTTATTGTTGCTGTTGCAGTTGGTGTTCGCGCATCTGGCAACATCTTGTTGAGCTGTCAAAATATGCTTGTTAACAACATTTGTTGCGCCGCAACAACAGCAAACCAAAAACAGCTAGAAACAGCTTGAACAAGCTCAAATGCTCAGTCTAAAGCTGAAACTGAGGTTGAAACTGAGGCTGAGGCTGAGGCTGAGGCTCGGCCATGCATTAGAGACTAAACATGTTTACAAGACATCAGCAACTTTTTAGCGTGCAGGCTTTTAGGAGCTGCTTTCCATTTAATTTCTGACAGCGGCAGTTTTTTCTGCTCCTCCTTCTCCTTCCGCTGTTTTTTTTAAAGCCTGTACTTAAAAAAGTACAAAGGGGTCTAGTAAGTTAGTGGAAACATTTAAATCTCGCAAACTATAGAAGCTAGAGACTCCATATTTGTAGTCTCCTCCGCTAACCGCAAGAAAACTAATAGCTAAATACCCGTTGATTTAGCATATTACATAGCCCATAACATCCTTTTTCGATGCTGTAAATTTTATAAAATCGAATAAGAAACAGCAAAGATATGTAACAGAAAATTTGCTCAGTTAGACAAAGGGGTGAAATGTCGCATGCTAATTAAATTACCTTGTATTGAAGTACAATTGAAATATAAACTACAGGGTCTTTTACTGTGGGTTACATGCGACTCTAACCTACCGCCCGACTGATCTGCTGTGTCCTTACTGGTTTTTTTCTTGCTTAAAAGCGACAGAAATAATCATAGAAATTGCCGTTGTTTTCGTATTTAGCTGGCATGTTGTTCAACTTTATCTCAGCGTAAACTTTCCATAAATAGCCAAACCCAGTTCAGCCAATGCAACTGATATGTGTGTGAGCTGCTGCTGCTGCTGCTGCTGCTGCTGCCTTGGGCGTGCGTTTGTCTAATAGATCAGCATCAACAGCAGCAGCAGCAGAATTAGCAGCAGCAGCGGCAGCAACTGCGACTCAAATGTGCTTTTAGGCCATTTATCATTTGGCCGCTGTCTGCAATTTCAGCGACTGGGCGTTCATGTTGCAGCCACAACAGCAGCACAAGTTGCCTCTCCCTCTGCCCCTCCCTCTGCTCCTCCATCGGCCACTGCCTTTGCTTCTGTCTAAGCATGAAATTCGAGCGACGTGCGCGCACAAGGTGTCTGCATTTCAACGCCTCAGACCCAGAGCCAGGCCAGGAGCAGAGGCAGAGGCAGCGGCAGAGGCAGACTCCAACCCAAACACAAACCTTGGACCAGACTTGGACTCGTTGTGGCGTGTGGAGAGGCGACCCCCACGGTTCCTGGAGTAACCGCTAATGTTACAGGCAGCAGACGCCAGGCAACAGGCCTGACCAGCTTGGCTTTTGCTTCATTTACACTGAAATTATTCAGCATAAATCATCTTAATGTTGCGTGATTTTTAGACGGCCATTTAGCGGCCCGTGAATGTCACTTAAAATCTGACATATTAAAAAGTCCGGGCAGACAACAGACAAGACGACAACAGCGAGGGCTGTTTCGAGAGTTCAATTCAAATACAATCGATATGCCTATAACAGATTATGTTCCCATTTGTGTTCGATTTCTAGAACAAAACAAGATTGATTTTAAAGCTTTATTTTATAGAACGCATCATTTTTTATATTTCACTTTTATATTTTATGTACTTTATATTTTCTCGTCAAAAATAACAGAGAATTTCATATATTCATATGCTCTAATCTTTATGCACAACTCGAGCATATTGCGATTTATATTAATAATTACAAAAATATTTCAAAAGCTTCAAATGCTACGGCTTAAAGTTAAATTAAACAAACGCAACGATTTCATATATTTTCCAAAATATTTCGAGTAGCACAACAGCAGCCAAACTTCTGTTTTTTGTTATTTTGTTGTTGTTTGCCGCTGCTTAAAGCAAAACATTCCAAATTCAAATTATGATGCCGCAGCAGCTGTTGCCAGAAGACAACGGAAGGGGCAAAAGCGACAGCTACGCACTTAATACATAATACGAGTACATAGATTATAATTACAGACGATGTGGCAGCAACATAAACTTTTGACCGTGCTTCAAACCATCAGACAGCTCCAAATTAAATAGATCAAAGTGTGTTTGACATGTGTGTGGCTCTGTGTCTCTGTGGGCTTCCCATCATTTCAGCCTGGAGTTGGCGTTGGCTGGAATCACGTCTTTTAGTTCGCAGCACAAATAGTACTGAAAGATACGCATATGGAATTGTATGTAATTATGTAGTTTATCAGCCGACAGATACATATATGTTCCCCAAAGTCTAATGACTTCGCCAACTTACCCCATCAACTTTGGGTCTGCAGCGTGATCTCTGCAGGAATCGCATTATGGTAGGCGGCATATGCTCCTTGTGCATCGCATATTGGCCCAGAACGAAGCGGCAGGCGCTGAAATGCACACATTGCCCATCGGTTTTGTCGGGTGTCTCACAGCTGTGCTCTGCAGACAGACGAGAGAAGAAACATCCATGTATTTAGCACTGGGAAAATTTAGCTTGTTCAACTAAAAACTGAAAATATTACAGTTTAATGCTAATCGTTTCAAAAGGTTTCCGACCTGAAGTTGTTAAACTAATACTATTATTCTTTAAAAAGATTTTTTTGAATATAAACAAATTATTTAAAATTAATAAACTGTTTTTAAAACAAAAATAAGATATAAATAGAGATATTTATTTAATTTTGTTGATCTAATATTCACATTTGCGTATTACTCAAGCGTTATTTACAATTCTTCAGATTTAAACCAACTTAGAGATGTTTTACTTATGAGTTCTTTACAATTTTTAGGACTCAAAACCACTCAGAGATGCTTTACACTTTCCTATTAAAATTAGCACAAAATATTACATTAATTTAAATTTAATTTGTAAATAATCTTCTTTTGAGACTATCACGATACAATTCGATATAGAATTTGCGATTACAAGTGCACAAAATTTGTGTCCGACTCTGATAAATAATTTTATTTTATTGCATAATTAAATATATTTAATTTCAGTCAATTTGACGCCATTTGTTATTATTTATTAAATGACTTACACAGTTGTATATGATGAGATTGTTTTAGATATTAAAATATTTATTTAATTCAATATAATAAAAACATTTTCATAAGCATTCTTATCTAGACTGAGCTATACTATATGACAATCAGGAAATTACAAACATACATTCATACAGAAACATTCTATTATACTTATTTGAAAGAGCGACTTTAAGAGCGTGTTTACGCTCAGTGTATGTTTGGTATGTGTGAACCATAATCAATGGCTGGCTTACGTGTGTGGCACAAAGTTGGCAACAAGATGACGAGGCCAAAGCAGAAGAAAATCAATCGAAATGTGTGCCGCATTTTGAATTTGAAAATGTTTGAAAGTAAGAAGAACAACAGCAGCAACAGCAGCAGCAACAGCAGGCAGACGTTGATGATGTATTAAAGTCGCGTTAAAGTCTTATACGCTTTAAGCGTACTTTCCCAGGCGCAAACTGAACGAGAACTAAAGCCAAAGCTGGGCAGCAGATTGTTGCTCAAGTAAACAGCTTGGGCTTGGGCTGGGGCTTGGGCTTGGGCATGAATGGGCGCTTGGGCAACTTTTGATAAGCGAGCAAACTGAACTGAGCTGAGCTGAGGCTGAGGCTGATGCTGGGGCTGGGCGCTTATCAGCACCGAGTGCAAAACAAGAGGCCAAAAAAATATGTACATAATATGTAAACAAAGGCACACGCTGCCACTCACACACACACACACACACAACTAGAAATAACTGTATAGCTTTTAGCTATAGCTCCGGCATCCATAAACACATGTTTAAGGCGGCGCGTACCAGTACGAACCTATGCACAGTGGTCGGGCTAAGGGTAAAGAAGTATAAAATTCTTACCAAAAATCTAGAAAAATGTTGTAAACATGTAGTAAAAATCGGCCAACTATATCTCATAACTCACATAGCAACAATCTGGAAAAATTTATATAAAATACACCATTCGGCCCAATCAGTCAAACTCTTTTTGCATATCTTCACAGTTTATTATAGAGACATGTTAAAGCCAAATGTTTATGTTTTTTTAGATGATATATAACATTATTCTACAATCTGTTAAATATTTCGAATCATAGATAACACTTAAGCGAATTATATTCTTACTAATCAAAATTTATTGAATTTATAAATTTTAACTTTTTATATTCAAAATATTGACATCATTCCAAACCAAACACAACGCAATTAATTGCATCGCATTTAGTCTAACATTAGGGGATTTTTTACAAAGAGCAAACTGTCACACTACAAAATAGCTGTGGTTTCAATAGATTAGATTATTTACAATAATTTATAATAATTTTCGGTTTTTAGTCGTGTGGAACCGACCACTGTGCTATGCCTGCCCCCTACTGGCGGCACTCTAGAGGCTTCTTGCCTGATGTGGATATGGTTGTGGATGTGGATGGTTGGGCGTTGCCAGCAAAAGGCAAATGGAAATTTATTATACATATATGTAGATATATTGCCAAGTTGAAAATGAATTCAAAGCGTGTGCGGGAGCAGCAGCAGCTGCTCTGCAGTCTAACAACTAGGGGAGCAGGAGCAGGAGCGGGGTATTTGCTGATGAAATTAGCCAGGCTATTGCCTATAACAACAGCAAACAGGCTTACCGAAACTCGGCCTAACAAATTCTGATTTTTATTTTTTATTATGACTGTTTCAGCTCATAATTCATGCCTGTTTAACTTTACAATCTCCATGGACCAGGTGAGAAATTAAGCACTTTAAGCAGCCTCGGCAAAAGCCCACGTAATTGATACTGGCTAAAATAAAGTCATTATCTGCATGCCTAATTGAATATTGTATTTCGTGTGTAGTTTTATGCAAATACATAATATCAAAATCAAGGCGAAATTCAATTTCACACACATACATACACTCGAGTGTGTGTGCGTGTCTCTCCTCCTGTATTGGTAGTTTTCTTTGCAAATTTTAATAAAAATGCAAATTTCTGTAGTAGCCTAAGGGGTTGCTGCCACATGCGAAACCAATAAAAATATATTGCTCGTTATGAACTTGGCGGCAGTTACCAAAAGGTGCACACAATAGCGAAAAAGCGAACGAACGAATGAAAAAACCACCTCAAGCATCTAGAATCAAGTAAGTTTTAAGTTTTTTCTGCGGTTATTATGGGGCAACTTTAAAGTTTCACTTGGCAAATGTCATATCAATTTTACAAGCTCCATTACGAGAACTGCGGATTCGAAACGTGAAGATAAAACCAGCACGAAAATGCTGAAAACGATATGCTAAAGTACATATGCGGATGCCTGTGATGTATTTTATAATAATTGTTGGAAATAAAATGCATGCAATATTTTGAAAATATTTAAAGTCAAGGAGTAAACATTCTTTATCATGTTTGTCTGTCTGTTTCTGTCCAGCCGTTAAACATAGATCTTTTAAACTATAAGCACTAAAGACACAAATTTTAGTAGATATTCTTTTGAAGCTACAAACATTCTCCATCGATGCTTCAAATTGCATTACGATCGGATAAGAAACAGCAAAGATATGCAACAGAGAATTTGCTCGACTAGGAAAGGGCAAGGAGTAGTTTGCCTTTGTCTACTACTTTCAGTTATTTCCGAATGTAGATTTCCACACGGCTGATCCGCTCCGTCATTACTTGTTTGCCTTATTATTACTTTATGGGCTGGGCATGCATATGGAGTAAATCCGTCAGAACAAAGCGTTTTATGTTACAGATATATCAGAATAAAGTATATTTTTAGCTGCTCTTAAATTAATTTAGAACATTTTTATAAAAAATGCTAGTCACAATCTGCGCTCGCATTCTGCGGTTAATCCGGCTCTAATGGCTTCATGATTACCGAGTTTAATGGCGTGGCAAGTATGCAAATTAACAGTCCTTAGCTGAATTTAAGGCTTAATGGCAATTGGAGTGGGGAAGGGAAGGGGAATTGGGAGTAGAGTGTAATTGAAACTGTGCTTTAATGCCTGCAGCTGCTTATGAAATCTTATTCCTCTCATAGTCTTGCCCGAAAACAATGGGCATTGATGGCTGTGTGCTGTGTACGTAGAGTAGTATATATTACGGCACTTCAATTGCTTGAATCGATATACACTTGGCATGTTTCTGTTAAACCATAACTTTCTATAGATACTAAAAAGCATAACGGGCAGAGGAAATGATGAGTGATTTAATGGACATCGAACCATTATCGCAGTCATTGCAAAATACAGTCGAAATGTTGAAAGACGCATTGTTTGCTCATAAAACGCGTACATCATTAAATTTCGTTTTCTCCGATTCTCCTACTCCCCCCTGTCCAGTTGCAGGAGTAGCTCAGATCATTGGCTGGGCCCTGTTGACATTCACATATGTAAACGTTTAAGTACGATATTTAGATATGTGTACAAAACATGCCGGAACCGAGGCATAAAAACCGAAATGCGCATAATAAAAAGCCATCAGCATAGGCAACAACAGCATGAAGGGGTCAGCGTTTCAATGTCTGGTCCCAAAAGTTCCATAGACCGCCCTTTTACAGATGGGCGATAAAACGAAAGGGGCAGACGAAAATATGAGAGACAAAAGCATAAAATAAAACACTTCCAACTTCGAGTTGACAATTTGAAGACGTCAATAAAGTTTTCCAAAGCAGCTCCATGTCAACCCGATTGCTGTTGTTGTTGCCGTTGTTGCTGGCATCGTTTGCGTTTTCGCTTTCTTCGTTTTTCCCAATAAAAATTCCTTGGAAATCATTTAGAAAACGCATGCATGCACATCATGTGCACACCCACGCCCCCGGCCCCCAGTCCCAAACCCCCTCGCCCTCACTCCACATCTCCCGCATAGATAACACGCGTGTCAGACACGACAGCGCCATGGATCATGTGTCAAATTGTGACTTGCAGTTGCACTTGCAGGCGTTGTCGCAGTAGCAGCAGCAGCAGCAGCAGCAGTTGCAGCATTGCCAGCGGCAGCAACAGCTTTAGATATCAGCAACTAGTAACCAGCTAGAAGTTTACCTGCCACACCAACAGATCGAATGGCATGCCTCACGCCTCACGCTGCTCAACTTACAAAATTCTGCTTTGATGGAAAGAACTGCGAAATAAAACTTTGCTCAAACCCCAGAAAAAGCCAAAAACAGAATTAAAATAATTTAATTGCTTAACATTTATGTATTTTTTTAATGTATATGCAAATATATCTTAGCAAGAAAGTCAGAAAAATACACATAATTTTAAAAATTTTAATAATTTTTTTTTAAATCAATTTTGTGAATTGAATAACTATAAACTAAAACTTTATTATAAATTACCCAATATATCATATTTGGCTTTAAAACAAATTGGTAAGGCCAAAATATTATCAAACTAAAGACAAAAGAGAGGTAATTGTTTCTTAATTTTTGCAACAACTTTGTAAAATCTGTGAAAATGCATACGAAACTTTGAACATTTGAAAAAGAGCCGGAATTTCCGCTTCGCAGTTTCCAAATTTGTGCAGCAAACTTAGAAAAAGCCAGATTCGGTGGTAAAAAATGAACTTTGCCAACTCTAAGGCTGCAGCAATTGGGGCAAGTACAGAAACTCCAGCGAGTTCTCAGCGCTTAGCTGCTGGCAAATGGCAAACGGCAAACGGGGCACGCAAATGCATTTTTTGTGATTGCCTTGGGCTGCTCTTATCTCTTGTCGCTCTGCATGCTGCACTTATGAATACCAAAGTGTGTGTGAGTGTGTGTATCTATGTGTGTCTTACAATCGGACTATTGCGATTGTGTTGTTGCATTGTCGTTTTATTTGATGTTCGAAGTAAAAGCTTTTATCAAAAATCGTATTGCATGCAAATTAGATTCCTCTCAGATCTTTAGCCCCCACATGGCATGCAGTCAACGCCTTGGCTGTCGCTTTGAGCTCTTATCTAGAGAAAATGAAAGCAGAGAAATTGAAAGAATACACTCAGGGAAAAGTAGCCAGAATCCGGATTGATTTTTATGGCTTACATCAATCCGACAAATGTCTTGAAAAATTCTAGAAAGTTTCTTACTTGATATTTCTTGATTTAAGTAAGAATCTGGCTTACATTCAAAAAAAGAATATATTTCTTGTTTCAAGTCAGAAATACTTGAAATAAGTGGCATTTTGCTTAACTCAAAAAACACACGCTTGAACTAAGCCGAAAACTTTCTTAGTTTCTTGTTGCCATGACGACAAGAGCAGTGCAGCAATATATTGTGTATGCCTGTTTCACAAAATTTGGTTTGTTTACACACGTTGCCATGACGACAAGAACAGGACAGCAATATGAAATATATGCCTGTTTCACAAAATTTGGTTTGTTTACATACGTTGCCATGACGACAAGAGCAGGACAGCAATATATGTTTTCTGTATGCCTTTTTCACAAATTTGTTGTATGTGTGTGTTATGATCGGCAATGAACCGACGTCGAAAAGCATTGACGACGGCGCTGACGACTAGCACGAAGGCATTATTCACACAGGCATCACTGGGTTCAGGGTTCGATTCCTGCCGCAGGTAAGTACTAAAAAAAATTATTATATGAGTAAAAAGTAAATATTACTATTCAATTATTTATAACAATTCACTATTGTAATAAAATATGCAACCACAAAAAAAAAAAAAAAAATAAACGATTTTTTTTGTTTTTTTTTTAGTTCAAGTCAAATCACGATTGAATTAAGAAAAAACAGGATTGATTCAAGAAACATCAGGATAGATTAAATCAATCCGGAATATTCCTAAATATCCAAAACTTACTTGAAATCAAGCCATTCTGGATTACATGATTCTTACTTGAATTAAGTAATTTTTACTCAAATCAAGTAATTTCTGGATAACACGACTTTTGACCCGTTTTTGGATTGAATCAAGTCAGAATGGTTTGGTTTTTTCTCTGAGTGTAGACAAAAAAAATACACACGTTGCCTTTTATGCACGATGATGGCATTGTCGTTGTGATGTTGCAGCTGTCCCTGCTACTTACAGCTATCAGAGCTGCAGCTGTTGCTGTTGCTGCTGCTGCTGTTGCTGCTGCTGCTGATGCTGCGGGCCTGCTGATAAAGACACCGACGA
Organism: Hypselothyrea guttata; assembly: GCA_035045125.1. Taxonomy (NCBI): domain Eukaryota; kingdom Metazoa; phylum Arthropoda; class Insecta; order Diptera; family Drosophilidae; genus Hypselothyrea; species Hypselothyrea guttata. The sequence goes on from JAWNNJ010002004.1 coordinate 277,919, forward strand.
CAATGCTGCCAAACGCTGATGATTCAGACATTGAATCTAAAGCTTATTCTGCTGCTGCTGCTGCTGCTGCTAACAACCAAATTGTTGTTGCTGCTGCTACGCTTTGGTCTTTTGTCGCAGGTCTCAATTGACTTGATAAACTTCTTCCTACAATTTTTTCAATTCCGTCGTACGCTCTTGCTTGTTAACGTCAACTGACTACACACACAGTCACACACACACTCTCACACACACATACGCACACAATAGGGAAATGCAGGCGTAAAATGAGTTCGCTTTTTCTTTGGACTCTATCGAGCACGTCTTATCTGTAGTCGCATACGTATAAGGCCCATGACAGCGGAGGCTGAGACACTGAGATAGAGGCTGAGACATAGGCAGAGACGCAGACAGAGCAGGGGAGGGGGAAGGGAGCTGCGAGCGTGGCAGCGTAACGCCGGCTTAAACACACTCGAATGCATTTCCATTTCATGGCTATGGCTTCATTGCCGCCAAACGTCGTTGTCGTCTGCCGCTTTGTCTAGTGGCTATGCGCCAAGTCGCCATACACAAAGCATAAAAAATGCTCCAAGAGAGAGGGGAAAGTGAGGGGGAGAGACGTCGCAGTCGCTGTCGCAGTCGCAGTCGCAGCCTCAGCCAACATCGCCGTCACCATCGCCATCGTTGTCGCAGCTGCAGCCAGGGTTGCCACTTCAAAATATTAAACTGCATCAAAAGTGTATAAAAATGGAACCAAATTTAATAAAAATGATGTAATTTTTAAATAATATAAAAATCTTGTTAAATCATAACGTTGTTATTATCAACTTAAAAATTTTATAATTATCATTCTGTTAATGATTATCATAGTTGGTAGTCTAGAAAAATTAAATTTTAAAGTAATAATTTCATTAAAACTTAGACTTGATATCATAAATTCCTTACAAATTTGAGGCAGAATGTTTCTCTCAACTTAAAACGCAGGAAAGAAAACAGTGTTTAAATCACCATTTGTAAAAATATAATTAATATATCAATAAATAATTTTTTTTCAATCAAAGATTTAAAAATAAGAGCAGAAAATCATATTTTTCCCATCAACTAAAAACGAAGAAATATATAATTTAAAGCACAATTTAACAAACTAAAAATAAAATATAAATATAAATTTGGCATCCACTGAGCAAATTTAATTTTTATATATGAATTTTAAGTTTGTTCCTAGAATATTCATAAGCAAAAACCGAGTTGATTTAAATAACAAAATCGCTTTGGCACCTGCAGCTAAAATGCCATTGAGAGTACCAATTGTGGCAACGGTGTTGGCGGCTGCTGCAGTTGCTGCGCTGCCGACAGTTGGTATAATGGCGTTCATCGAAGCTTAAGGTGTATAAATCACACACAATGCGGTCTTTTGTAGTTTCAGGCGACACACACACACCACACACCACACACACACACACACATACAGAGAGAGCGTTGCCATATCATGACCAACTGATGCTGCAGTGAAAAAGTGCGCAGCGTTTAGATTTTTGGGATCTGAATTATAGCCGGGTTGTTCCGTTCGGTGTTTTTAAAGCTGCTCAGGCCGCTCAGGGCAGCTGTTCACAGTTTCCGCTTAGCATTTAAATAATAATGGAATTATAATTTATATTTAACAATTTGTTGCACTGTTTGTAATCATTTGTTAACTGTCACTGCAGTCACAGCAAACTGTGCAGGCGTTTAAGCCGCTTAGCCGAAAGAGCGACTGATAAAAAATAATAATAATATCAAAATCAACTTGAGGCCAAGAGCATGAATGGCAACAGCAACAGCAGCAGGCACTTGAGCTGCTGGCTGAACTAATACCCTCTGATGAATAGCCAAAATATTTAAGAGCCATATTTAAAATCAAATAAACACATCTGCCAACAATCAAATGTTTTACTCGACTGTAAATCGAGCTTAGTTTCACTTTATTTAAGATCCAAATGCCGACGGCATTCACATGGAAAATGCTGGCAGACTGCAGACTGCAATGCAGGAAGCACTCAAGTGCAAGTTCAGTTCAGCGTCATGCCTGAGGCAAACAGCTTAGCCCGGCTTCAATTGGAATTTGTTTATGGCCAACTGCAACTTGCAACACTGTGGCAGTGCGTACCACTACGTAGCATGCAACATGACGGCAGAGCAGTGTGCTGTGGTAGGGGGGGAGGTAACTCTGTGGCGTTATGGCGCCATGGAAACAAATTTGTACACATGTTTCTGTCATTTTATGGAATTATGTGTGCAACGCAAACGACAAACGAAATAAAATCATTTTCCTGCTTCATAGACCAGACGTATTCTTTTCCACAACATTTGCCCCAGCAAGTGCACCATGGATCAGTTGGCTCAAATAATCAACAAATATTTAAGCTCCGTTTGATAGGGAGAAACATACGAAGTAACATATTTCTTTTAAAGATTTAATTCTACTGCTATTTATCGATTTAATTACTTTAACATATTTAAATTTTGTGACGACATAAGTATAATTTATTTATTATTTTAAGCGCAGTTTAAATTGTATATATTTATACCCTATTTTTATATAAACTAAATTTGTGATACTGAACTAAATAATTAAATTATAATTTAATAGCAGATGGATAGCAGTTATATTATTCTATAACCAATTAGACTTATATTTATGGTTATCATAAACTTACATTAAAACATATATTCAAAAATATTTACCTTTCAAATTCTTTACAACTTATTCAAAACTTTTTGTACAAACACTTAGAAAGTTATGAATTGTAAATAAAACAAATAGATTTATGACAATACCTATGGTGATAGCAGGTAGAAATATATGAATTGAAACCAACTGTAGTCATTTCCACTGACCTTCCTATTTCTGTATGGACTTATACGCATATTTTATTGTTATCTCAGGTAGAAATCTAAACAGAAACTGTAACTGAAACATAAGCTAAAAGTTAAGCCATATGCATTGTATAACTGATACACAAATATGCTGACTCAAACGCAATCGATTATAATGCAATCCATAACAGAAACCGATGCCATTATCCACATTCAATTCCGTTTAATTTGGTTTTACAAATTTGGTGCATTTTCCTCCTACTCAAATCGATAACAATGAATGGCATTAAGTACACATCGAATGGCGGCAGATGGCGGTAAAGATGGATAGGCATACGCAGGGCATATTTTAAAATAACATCAAATATTTATGCAGTAACAAATTGAAAATGTACCGTAACAAATTGAAATGCAAAAAGTCATTTAACACTCAGCTGTCAATCGATCGATGCTCGATACTCAATTCTCAATTCTCGATTCTCGATACCCCAAAATGCCGATAAACCCATAGATACTACGTGCTGGCTGGAGCTGCGTACATAAATCAGTCTGCTGTTAAAGTATTATTTTACAATCAGAGGCATAGTTGAAGAGGTTACAGAACTTCTGCTTGCCAAACATAAATTCTCAGCCATTGTGCGGAGCAGACATTTGCCGCGGGTCCAACTCTGTTTATCGTTAACTTCAGCAATGACAGGTGCAGCTGCCAGTGGCATACAATCGAAATATATCTATATCTATATCTATATAACTATATATATATGTATGTATATTTGTATGTGTGAGTATCTGTAAGTTTGTGCAGCTGGGAGTGCGTGCGTTTGTTTATGGAATTTGAACTTTCAGCTGGCCCAGAAATACGACTGTCTTACTGGCTGACTGACTGACTGACTGACTGAATGACTGACTGACTGACTCTGGGGCTGTCAAATCAAGCTCATTCGCTCACTCAGTTTGTCGAGCAGCTGCGCTGCTTGATTGCTCGCTGCTGCCGACTGTTTACGAGTATGTTGTTAAATGCAAAAATGATTTCCTATCAAAACAAACAACAAATAAACAAACGGAGAGGCCAAGAGACGGAGGAACAGAGGGACAGACGAAGCAATAGCGAGTCTCACGTAGTCTCGAGTCTTGGTTTAAAATGCAATAACCAATCAAATAAATTGCCAAAAGCAAATGATTCAGGCATTAGGCCAACGCGTTGCCAACATTTGTATTATACGCGTGAGTATACCTAATATTTTTTGTGTATATTTCTTGGCGTTTGTTATTATTTTGATTATTTATTTTGTGTTTGTCGCAAATGTGTCTCATTATTGCGTGATATTTATTTAGGTTATGACTTAAGTTGTGTCACGTTCGCTTGAATTTATATCCAATATGTTGCCCACCAACGCCAAAAATACGAAATTCACGGCCAACTTTAGATCCCACACCAAGCCATGATGATGTCCACAGATCCGGCACACTGATGTCTGTTTGCTGCCACCGTGCCACCGTGCCTCATACCCTATGCCTCGTGCCCCGTGCCGCGTTGTACCTCCATTGTGTCAGATACAGAGCAAATTTATATGCAAATATTCAATGCACGTTTGTGCGCATTGCATTCCGTAGTCACAGCCTCAGCCTCAGTCTCTGCCTCTGCCTCAGTCGCAGTCGCAGTCTCAGCTTGAGCTTCAGTTTGGGGCACTAATTGGACCCAGCGGTATGCCATCGTGATCGCATTTAAATGTGCTGATCAATTTGGTTAAATGTTAATGGCGCTTTGGGCGAGCCGGCACACCAACGCTTCCAAGACTTTAGAGTTCTGAGTGAGGTTTGATGCGGGTCAACCTGCGGGTTACCTTTCGCTTGTAGTGCCATAAACCGTTTGGAATATGGCTAAGTATATATGACATACATAAACTGAAATTAGCTGCCAATTTGTGAAACGTTGGCATTGTTTCAACGCAGCTCAGCGCGATCCGGCTCAATTCGGTTGATTGTTTGTTGCATGTGGATTGTTTTATATTTATTTGCCGGCATTAAGCCATTAAAATACAAAAGACCACATAAAATATACAAAATTACAATAAGCTATCAAGCAGCGTAAAGAAGCATGTAGCATGCCACATTCGACTCAGCTCTCGCTCACTCCAGAGTTGTAATCAAATCAAATTTGTTTGGCTCTGCAGCATGTAGTATTTACACCCTGTACTTTGAAAAAGTATAAAAGGGTATATTAAGTTAGTGCAAATGAGAAATGTGTTACAGCCAAAAGGAGGCGTGGCAGAACCCACTAAATATATACACTCTCGATCAGGGCGATAAGCTCGGTCCGTCTGTCTTTGTGTCCGTCTGATTGTTGTCCGTTTGAGCACCTAGAACTCGCAAACTCTACGCTTTTCAAAACCACAAATTACATTACGATCAACTAAGAAAAAGCGAAGATATGTAACAGACAATTTGCTAGAAAAATAACGCTACATTACAAAGTAAAAGATCTCTTTCTGTCGGTTACGTCCGACTGTAACCTCGACTGTTCGTTTCTGAGTTGTTTGTCTTTTTTCAGTGCAGCCTAAAAGCATGCCACACATTTTTCACAAACAGCTTAAGCTTTTGCAGCCAAATCCGCTGCACTTTTTCATTGGCTTCCCAAGTTTTTTGTCTATGTCTAAACTTATTATCGTGCTAGCTATTTATTTTATGTCTCCTCGCACACATCCACCATGAGAGCTGCTACAATTGTTTTCACATGCAAATGGCAACGCACTGCTGCCATTCCCCTTCCCCTTCGCGCCAACAATATCAAACATTTATATGCAAATAGATCGCTGCCGTTGCCGTTGCCGTTGTTAAAGCGAGTGACACACTCAAAAAGAGATTTCCACTAAAAGACAAATGCTACAATATTACGGGGCACTCGCTGCTGTACCTTGAGTGGCTGCTGCAAATGTTGGAGGGTCTGAATCAAAGTCCCGACACTGAATCAGAGTCGGTATTCGGAGTCGACTACCTACCTTACTTGGCTGCCTGCCTTCCTTGCTACGCGCTCAAGTGGCAAAAAAATCGCTGAACTCGCAAAAATTATTGCAGTTGGCAACTTGAAGCTGACATTTCACACTCTCACACATACATACACTCTCACACACACAGAGACACAGTGAGTGTGCGATAAAAATAAAGTGACAGCAAAAACAATTGCAAACTTGTGCAATTAATTAAGTGAAAAGTGTGCATTTCTGTGCTGCAGCATTAGAAATTGAGTTGCCAGTATCTGGAAGCAGCTCGCCCCTGCCAAATATCCCCCCTCGAATCAAAGGCAATGTTCTCACACGTGTTGTCACTTAAATATTTAAATATGCTCCTGCTGCTGCTGCTGCTGATGCTGATGCTGGCAGCAGCAGCGTTGACAACGCCAACAGTTGCTGCTGTTTGAAGTTTTTGCATGTTTGCTGTCTGTGTTAAACCGTAAACCAAACTGTTACCCTGACAGATTCGGTCTGAACGTTGACATAGTAGAAAGAAATCGAGAAAAAAATCAGTAAGTACGGATCAGTCGGACGGAAATCGAAAGTCGAACGTAAGCGACAGTAGCAGTACTAAAACTTTGTGGTTCAATAATATACACAAAAAATACAAATTGTCTGTTGCATATCTTTGCTATTTCTGATTTGATCATAATTTAATTCGTAGAGTTTTTCTTTGCGTTTTGGTAAGAGAAGGAGATATCGAAAATTGGAAACACACCTGATCAGCGGGCAACCTAGAAAAACCTAACCACCATAAATAGACCCTTAAGTATTTTTTTAAAGTACAGGCTCTAAATAAAAATCATATTGTACACCTACACTTAGAGACGCAGCGACGAGGAGACTGTGGGACAGACACACACTCTGAGCAGATATTTTTCTTCACGGCTTTGGCTGCTGCTGCTGCTGCTTGCAGCGTCTTCTTTTATCAGACAAACTAAGCGCAAAATTAGTTTTTGAACTTTTTAAATTGGTTTATTTCATGGAGTTTTGATTTTTAGCACATTGCGTAACGAGCCCGAGAGCTGAGAGCTGAGAGCTGAGAACTAAGAGCCTAATTGGCTGGTCATGCCCCGCGGAATGTGGCAACGTTTGCAGCTAGCTTAGCCTCCTCATTAGCCAACAAATGGTGTGCGTGTCTATGTCAAAGTGTGTGTGTGTGTGTGTGTGTGTGTCTATGTGTGTATGTGTGTGTGTGAGTAACTACTCAATTTGCCAGGCGACTTAAGGCGAAATCATTTTTCCAACATCTTTGACTACACAATTTTGCAATTATTGTAATATGCAGCAGCGACACTCTGCAGGCGTGTCGAACCCCCACCCTCCCACCTGCCATCCCCCTGCCCCTCCTACCACTCACCTGCACGTAAATACATATACAATATTTTATGACATTTTTTCGCTGCCAAGCACACACACACACATAGACACATTCGCTCTGAAGTGTGAGCAGAGCGAGAGAGAGAGAGAGAGAGAGAGGAAGTTGACTACGTGGCCATGCCAGGAGCACTTAATACCTTATAATTTGCTGTGAGTCGTTGCTTTCATAAAATATACTTTATGAACAATAATTCATGTGCGTGTATGTGTGTGTGTGTCTATGTGTGTGTGTGGAAAGTGCATAAAAATCAATTTTTGCGCATAAAACGAAAAAACTGGCAAGGCGGCGAAATAAAACAACAGCAACAAAGTCGCATATACGACAGCAGCAACAGTGAAGGCAACAGTAGCAGCAACAACAAATGCACAGCAAAAAAAAATCAACTCAACTTATACCCAATTTTAAATCCTCAGAGTGTAAGAATGAATATAGCAAAAATTTAAAAATATATGAGAAACACTAAGACAACAACAACAACTACAATTTATAAAATTTGCTATTTTTTTATATATTGTTAACTTGTTTGTTATGCCAAATAAAATTATTTAAACAAAATTGAATTCTTTTAAGCAATTTTCAAAATTATTTTTTATTTGAATTGAATTTTTGTGGACATTTTTTCTATGTGTATGAAACAGCAGAGAAAAGCGAAGCGTCGTTGCATACTTCTAGGATGACAAGCCATGGCCATGGCGCTGGTTGTTTGACATGGGAGAGAGAGAGGGTGAGAAGGGGGGCGGTTCGGTAAGGGCGCACGGTTAAGGATATGTGAAAGGAGCTACAAAATAGCTTTCTCGCACTGGCATAAACCCGTTGCAGCACATCGCACTACTTGAAACTGATTACATGCACAATTTTGCCCTGTTCTTTGTGCAGCAATTCGCACTGGCAGTGGTGAGTGCAGCGACAGGACATTGCCGCAGCAATTGTTACCCGCTTTGCATCTGTATTGGTGCATGTGCATATAGATCAGACTGTGTATGTGTGTGTGTGAGTGTGGCATGCATTGTTATATGTGTGTTCCTGCGGTCGTTTCGGCTGCCGGACAAGCTGCGCTGGTTGCGAGGCTGGCTGCCTCCGATTGCTGCTTCCTCAGCTGCCCCCGCATGCAATTATTTCAACAAATTTAAACCTCAGCGAAATAATAAACAATTCGTTTTCAGATTAAAATGCAATTTTCATAACTTTTTTGTGCTTCTTGTGCATCTCCAGCCGCTCCCCTCCCCCATCACCAAAGCTAACCCCGGTCAGCCACAATTACTACTTACTTTATTTATAGCATACTCCTACGTAAGCCGGCGCATTAATATTTCAGCTGGTTGGTTGTAATTTTCTTCTTGCTGCTCTGCGGGCAGCCATTTATCAGGCAATTCCCCATTTTTACTTATTTATGTAAATATATTATTTGTATTGTGCACACTTCTTCTTTCGGCCGACAGCCGGCAGAATATTCTTGCAATTCGCCCATACTGGCATAATTAGCATGAAGAATTATTTCATTATGTTGCGATTGAACTGAATTAATGAATTAAGCCAGCCCAACTAAGTGTGGACACATTTCACGGCTTACAGCTGAATTCGAGTATGAATGCATCAATTCTGCTGCCTCAACACGTTCCACCTGGGCTTGGGCCATTGATTCATTCAGGTGTTGGTTGGCATCCAGCTGACGGTCACACACAGATTATGCCGTGCATATTTTAAGGTCATGTGGCATCCATTTGAATGTCATTTTAATGGCTGTTGGTTAGCTAATTGGGCTTACAATTAGCAAGTGAATGTCAAATGAGTATACTCATACCTTCCACACAATGGCGTCTAACGACAGCAGCAGCTGGCATCGACATCTACATATTGGAATTGAAAGGCAAAGGAGTAAACTCCTCTCTCCCTTTCCCTCTCTCTCTCTCTCTCACTTTCTCCCTCGCTCTCTCTCGGCCATCTTGGCATCGATATTCCACTCACAGTTTGGGCTTTAAAGTCCTTCCGCAGGGCAAACACTCAACATTTATTGACATGGCTTCCTGCTATGATAATGTGATATACGTCAACGTCAATTGGATTGGTTGCTTTCAAAGCCAATAAGCTGCTATTCAGTGGGGATACACCCACACTCGACCATGATTTATTGCCGGAAAAACAAAGACACCCCTTGACTTGAGCCTGTAAACTTCTAAATGTACTGAGACTACTCAAATTCAGCTAAATTCAGTCCAACACAATGGCATTGTCAGCGATTTCAGACAGTTGCTCCGGAGTGCACTTAAAAATCAAAATTTTGCGAATTATCATTGGGTATTACACTGTCAATATATCCGATTATCGAGCAGAAATAAATAACAAATTTCATGCAGATTGTACCACAGCTAGGTAGAAGATTGAATTTTGATCTGCAGCATAGACAAAAGTTTTATCAAACTGCTCTGGAAGGAAAAAGTTTTAAGAATCCCCTAATTCTTGGTTTAATGTTTGAATATTGATTTAAGTTTTTTACAAAGTTTACCATAAATAAAGTGAAAATATTTATAAACATAACAAAAGATATGCAATAATTTAAGAAAAATTTAATTTTGCAATCCTTAGAGATTTTAGAGTTTAAATTTGCATATAAATATTTATCACAATACCCCTCTCTAGCCCATTAATCCGTCTAGACCATTAATACAACAATTTGCTCTTATCGAACACATTAATAAAATGCAAAAAAAAAAAAATACAAACAACATAAAAACACATCAATTGCACAATTTTCACTTGGCTCTGGGTCGTAAATTGGCAAAATGCCAACGATGATAGCCCAATCAACAAGGCACATAATAGATTTTTCACCTCTGAAAAGTGACATAAAAATCAACGTTTAACACAAGCATGTAAGTATGTGCAAATAACCATGTACATAAATATTTTCCTCTCTATATATGCAAATTATAGAGGCCGTGTCCTCGAACTCTGTAATAAGTAAAGCGCCAAGAGGGGTTAATTTATGCACTTTAATGTTAATGCGTTGCATCTGCGATGGCAAAATCCTTTTATCAGATTTATATACTTAAATGCATGAATATCGTATATATAGTATATGGTATACGTGTGCGAATTTATGTGCAATGCGCTGTTTTATAATTTTCTTGAATTTCAATTTTAAACCATTTGGCACGCATTTACGCGCTTATGCATTTTAATTCATAATTATAATTTGCATGCAACGACTGAATTTATATACTTTTAATTGCATTCTATGGCAATTTCATAATGCAATTGCATCAACTAATTACGTGTATGACTATATTGGGTGTTAATATGAGGCGAAAATTACTGTAGTTTTTTTTTTAAGAGTATACCCTAATTGAAAGTATCTAAATTTGATGTAATAAAGTTTTTTTTTTTTGGTAAAATATTCGTTTGTTAGAATTTCGTATATCATACAGCTACTTTAAAGTAATTTAAGTTGTTGAAAATTCCAATAAAATATTTAGAAATGTGAATATATTTAATCCTAGATAGACAAGTACGAATTTATATACTCTGTAATTATTTATTATTTAAAACCAACGTGCTATAATTTTCGAAACTGCAAAGTGCTTTTGAATTATATAAGATTCATAACTCCACGTCTATCAAACCACAAAAAGGTCTCTATATAATATAATATAATAATATAATATAATTTCAACAAAAATAAACAAAGAGTATTTTATCGTCAGTCACTTGAAGTAAAATGGGTACGCTGATTATATTTATATATCCGCAACATAATAGCCAATTGCTAATGACCCTATATATATATATTTGCGAAATGATAGCCAAAAAATGCGTCAAACTAATTAATTAATCCGTTGCAGCCATCTAATTAGCCGTATTTGCCAGGCAGCAATCGCATTTGGCTCCGGCAAAGCTAATGCGCCATGCAAATCGGTATGAGTCAGCAAATTGGCTCAATTGATAATTTCATTGAAACACTCAATCAACAACTGGCAAATGGTTCTACATAAATTTGAATGACTGTCGATAGTTTGCTTCTCCCACCGCTCCCCCTCTCCGCACTCTGACAATCTCAATCGTTTTCTGTATATCTCAGTTGAAATTGTTGTCGCATTCTTCTTGGGGTTTGCCCTTTGGAAATGTCTATATTTATGTTTAAATGACACTTTTCTTAAAAGGCTTAGGCACACACAGACACACACTCATACATACATAAAGTGCTTTGCTCCTTGACTGACATTCGCATAGACAGGCTGCCAATACGTGCAACCGTTGTGCATAAAACTAAAGGAGTCAGCACTACGGCACACCGAGAAACCCGGGCACACAGCAGAGAGCACATTGAAAAACCCAAAAACGAGCAAATTTTTGTTATTGCATTTGAAAATGACAGGCGTGGCCGGGGCGTGCACATTTGGGGCGTATTGCCGAGCCCATACATACAGACGATTGGAAACCGTATTCCTCTAGTATACCCTATAGCCTGTACCCATCAAATGTTCGTATAAGCAAAGGGTTAATAGCTGCAGGCCTCAAGAGCTCTGCCCACAAAACGATCACATTTGAACGCATAAAAATAAAATTTTAATTAAATATTTAGGTTGCCTTTTTTCTTTGGCATACACAAGCAAACTCAATTCAAGCAAAAAAGCCGAATTTCCACTACCTTAAGTAATATTTTATTGCATAGAGGCTAAGCTTTAGTCGGGCAGTTTTCTTTAGAGTTCAGTTTTATGTTGTTGTTTCGTAGTTGTTTGCAGCTATTGTTGTTGCTGTTGTTTGTGTGTGTTGTTATCCTTTCTGCTGGCTACCGTTTTTTGGTCTGGCAATGGCAATTGAATGGCCAAATTTCGTAAAATGCAGTTTGAGCTCACGTTTGAGACGAGAGCACACACAAACACACACAGAGAACAACACAACAATGACAATAACAACTTGCCTTCAAGTCTCTCTGCTATCTGTCCAAATTGTCTGCACGCCCGACTTTAGAGATGGCAAACAGCACACAGCACACAGCTCGCGCTAACCGCAGCACACAAAATTTGATTAATTGTCAATGGAAAAACCGTAACGAAAGATCATAAACAATACCCATTAGTGTGCTAAAGCTAATTAAGTTTATTTCCAATTCAATTTATGAGCTATAATTTGCGTGCAACAACAAACATATAGAATTATAATTATAAATACAATTTACGGATACGTGTATTTAACTTTATAGCCTGAACTTATTTCAACGAAAAATTCAGCATGGTTTGCGAAATAAATCAGTACGATTTACTCTTAAAAATTTCTTATTTGTTTTCATAAGGTAATATTATTAATAATACATAATAATAATACATGTATAATAATAATAATACATAATAATTTCTACATTTTCGGCGAATTTCTTTTTTTTACCAAGAAGATATTATCAATGGATTATCAATAGATAGATATATTATCCATATTATCAATTAGATATATATCAATACAAATTTAAAGTTATTATTATTTATATAATATATCGATAATAATATCTACCTGAGCTAAAAATTCTTTTAATGAAAAGAACTGCAATTTTAAATAAAATAAATCATGAATAAAATGTGATTACATAATATTTTATATCTGTATAAGTATTAAAAGCATACCACCGAGTTTAAAGTCAGGTGCTTCCGACTGTAGCCATGCCGTTTAAATCAAATATGCTGTAGACATGTGTTTGAATTTGCAATTGAATTTGTTTTTGTTTGCTTATGATTTTAATTCATTTCACTTTGCTGCAAAAAAAGACAAACAGCATAAAATAGAATAATTATTTCTGTTTATAAATTATTAATTGATGTTTGTTAGTTGTTATTTATTGTCGAAACAATTAATGAATAGCTGAAGGCCGTGCTGCGCTAATCAAAGTCAAACAATTCAATTTTCGTCGTATCATCTCTAGTTGCTGTAGATTCCTGGGCCTGGGCCTACGCCTTGGTTGGAGTGTCCCTTTTTTGCTTTTGTTCTTGATGTTTGCAGTTTTGGCTTTGTATTGTGTGATTTTTTGGTTGACTGTAATGGGCGGACAGAATGAAATGGGGCGTGGCGGTCGATAGCAGCAGTGCCGGTGCCAAACTACTCGTTTGCTTGGGGGCAACGAGCGTGCAACAAAATGAACAGCAGCAGAATGCAGTAGCAGTAGCAGTAGCAGTAGCTGAAGCAGCAGGCAACAAACAAAACACTAATACAAACACATTCACCTAACTGACTGGCTGAGGCGGCGTATACTCAACGGCGCATTGCTCATACGCAGCGTTGTGCACGTTGCTGGTCAGCGCATGGGTCGCTGCAGCTACCTGGAAAATACCCATGTACGAGCACTCTCTGGGTACGATTGTGTGCGTCCAACAAGTCAGACAAGCAAATCACATGCCACAGTAGACGACCTGCATGTTTGGTTGTACTTGGAGTAGAACTAGAAGTAGCAGCAGGAGAGTGGGAGTGGAAGTGGCAGTTGAAGTTGCAGCTGGAATTGTGTTTTGCAATTTGCAGCCGATCATGGCCAGGCCAACTGACGTGCCGTATGAAACTGTCAAAGCCAGTGCTCTGCAAATTACCGCATATTTTTGAACGCTTCATTTAGGCACTCGGCCAGGGATGCGCAAAAACAGCTAATTAAAAAGGCTACGCTGAATATTCTACTACGTTATGTTGAGCTGCCAGACATTTGCAATTTGTTTGTTTTTTTTTTCGCTTTTCGTGAGAGTGTCTGTCCGTCTGTTCGTCTGTCTGTCTGGGGCCAATGTCATGCACAGTCTGTAGCCGCAAAGCTTAACAAGTTGTTTGTGCAGTCCGTTGGGCAGTCAGTTAAATGCTCGTCATTTCGTTTGTTTATTGTGCGCAATGATTGCAAGGCCCTTAAAACTGCTGTGATTGCGAACAGGATTTTGACTTGGCCAAGCCAGACTTGGCCCTGGCTTGACTACTCTCACAAATAGTATGTGCCCTGAGGCATATGTGCAAATCGTTGCAAACAAAAATCAGATATTGTGCACACGTACGTTAGCTTAGAGCCAAGCAGACAGGCGCAGCTCTACACTTAGAGAAAAAGGAAAAAATTCAAAATTTTTACTTTATTTTCAAATTTTCGTATTTGATTTGGAACTAAAAATAAACATTATACTAGAATGTCTTATGAGACTGATGTTTATTGGGTAAATAATTTCGTTCGTTTTAATTAAATAATTAGTATGTATTTGTATACATTTTTAAAATTATTATATATTTTTTATAAATTTTCCTTCTCTCTTTAAGACATACATATTTACAAATTCCTTTTGATGATACAACCATTTTTAATTAATTTTTAAAATGTTTTAAAGCAGAGATAACACTCAACAATCAAATCGATGCAACAAAATGAAGCAATTCTAAATCCATTTCAAACTTTCTTGAAACCGATTCTTTTCTCTTAGTGTACTCCCAGTCGCATGTGGTATCTGCTCTCTGGTCTGGCCATCGCATGCCATGCAATTTTTCTGCAGGTAACAAAATGAATTGCCTGACGGGCAGCAGCCGGAGCAAGGAGCAGGAGAAGGAGGGCAAGGAGGAGGAGGAGGAGCGTCTGATGCTATGGCTATGGCTGTGGCTGCGACTGACAGTGTCGCATGCTCAATGCGCACTATTTGCTATTATTCCAGTGATATTTCGAGAGTGGCAACGGTCAGTGGCATGGTGGCTGCAACAGCCCAATCGTTTATACGTATAGATGAGTGCAATTTACCGCTAACAATGCCATGCTCCGGTAGTTACAACAAATGTTAGACGCAGCCAACAACCAACATCCCAACAACCCAACAATCCAACAGCCCAATGGCCGCAGCCCGTTGCAGAGTTGCACAGTTGCAGCGCGTTGCAGCTAACTACTACTTGCTGCTGCAACAACAGCAACACCAGCAACAACAACTGCTCTATGCTAGTGCTTGTACTAGGTATAACTACCGTTAGGTAAGCCAGCACACACAGCTACATATGTTGACCATGGAAATGCATAAATAATGCGCCACAGTATGGGGCACCAACATGGCCTATGACCAGCGTCAGGCAAAAACCAGCAACTGATGTGCTCTGTTGCCAAATTCGCTTTTTCCCGTCAAATCTGGCTGTTTTTAAAAAAATATTTGCTAGAGAAATTGGGAAACTATAAGTGGGAATTCTACTATTATTGGGAAATTTTTGTTTTAGACTAAAAACAAATAATGTTTTTATGTAATTGAAGAATTTAAAAATCAGTAAGGACGTGGCCAATTAGTCGGACGCATCCGGCAGAACAGAACAGATATTTTATCTTTTTTCATTTTTTACTGCACAAAAAATCTTTAAAAGGTAGTGATATAAATTATTAGGAAAATCATGGAAAATCTTAAGAATAACTTAGCTATTTTCTTTATTTATTTTTTAATTTGTTTAGTTCTATTTTTGTGTCCTTCCCGCCAAAAAGTTTTTTTTTCAATAAAAATTGGCAACACTGCTCATTTGTGTTGTTGTTGCTGATGTTGCTGTTGCTGTTGCTGTTGCTATTGTCGTTGCTGTTGCTGGCAGTGCCAGCAGGCATGTTGCAGGCAAAAACCCTTGACCATTGGCTTGTCTCGGTCTCTCGCTGGCTCTTGTTGTTTGCCATATTCGAACATTCACATCAGGATTTCCCGCTATTGTACTTTTTGGCTTTTGTTTATTTACAGTCAGCGCAAAAATGTTTGTTGTGGGCCCCCATAGTGTGTGTGTGTGTGTGTTGAGTGTGTATCTAGCTGGATTTAGGCTAAGTAAGCCGCATACACCTGTCCACGCACACACACATACAGCCAACAGAGGCAACACTAACAACACCGCATGAGCGACCAATTTAATACTGGATGGCATGGCTATGCTTTCAATATTTGACTGCCATTGTGGCTGTTGCTGTTGTTGCTGTTGCTGCTGTTTGTTGTTGTTGCTGTTTGTTGTTGTTGCTGCTGTTTGTTGTTGTTGCTGCTGTGCATCTGCTTAAACAAATGTCACGCGCGGACTTGCCTCCAATTATTCATGTGGCGAACGTTATTAATTTGAAAGCATATTTATCACAAACGAAATCTACGCCGCATGCCGTAATAAATCAAGAAACGTTTTTGGCCTGACACACACCAATATACCAAAACATATTTAAATCACAAATACACACACACACACACTTGTACACCTGTAGGTGTATTGGGTGCGTCTAGTTAAAGCTACACGGCTCAAACATGGCCACAAAACAAACCGCGCGTGCGGTTAAGTTTTACACGCTGAGAAAAAAGCCAAGTTTAAATTACACAAATTGATAAATTTACATTGGCATAAATCAGGAAACGTAGCAGCTAAATATTAATTTACAAAATATATGATGAAATATATTTTACATTTAAATTATGATGTCAAAATAAATACATTATTTATTAATACGGGTTCTGAAGGGCTTTTTTCAAGCCCTTCTTGGATGCCATTAATGTACGGTCCTTTTGTTTTGTTTTTTTCAGCCTTTTTGCAAGTCAATCAAGAAAAAAGTTTTATTATATTTGATTTTAAAATACATGTTTTAGTTATAACATAGTTTAAAATAATATTTTCTAGAAAAAGCGAAACCGATTTCTTTGAATTTAAAACAGTTTCATATGTACAAATTCGGTAAGTGACATGACTATTATTCCCTATCCTCTCAAAGCTTTCGATATGTAAATAAATTCGATTATCATATTTAAATTTAAAATAAATTGTGCAATTGCAAAAAAAGAAATTGGATTTGTTTTGAACTTGAATCTTACCTAAATCTTTAACAAACCTGCTTGAATTAAGGCAAAACGTGCTCAATTTGAAGTACGTCGGCATAGACAAAATCGTACTTGATGTAATGCAAATCCGCACTTGATTTAAATAGAGCTGCCTTCGGATTTTCGCTGAGTGTAGAGCAGACTATGCATTCTAGAAGTAGGTAGAGCGTAAGGAACTGCCAGCTCGCTGTGTCATATCCACATTTAAGCACGCTAAGCTTGTTGGCGGAGACGGAGACGGAGTCGGTTCCATATCGTCGAACATGTGACAGTCAGTCAAGTCTCAAAATACAAAACACAAAACACAGAACACAAAACACAAAACACTCAAGGTGATATGAACCTTTTAGCCATGCTTAACGTCCTTTTATTTGGCGGCGTCCTTCGCCTCAATTGGAGGCGCACCAACAACACAGACCGTGACGACGATAAATACATAAATTCCCGGACCCATCATCCCCAGCAACGTTGACAATGCGTCATTGTATGTCAGACATTTTGACTTCAACTTCAAAAAGCAAACCCCAAAAATTGGAGGCAACGAGGCGATGAGCGAATTTCAAAGTGAAACGTATGAAATTCCAATTGTTTGTGGGCGTTGTTTGACGTTGTGCTTTTTTATGTTGGCCAAATCCAATTGCAATATTAAAATCATGCCAGTTCACACACACACACACACACACAAACACACACAATGAAAAAACACACGCCCATTGGCGTTGAGAGAAAAAGTTTTTTGCAAAAAGCCAAGCAGGCAACTTTGCGGCTTTACGGTGCACGCTTAAGCTGGCTGCCAGGACGCGCCATGTCAATGCCAGCATCAGCAGCTCCAGCCCCTTCAATATGGCTGGCATAATGCCAAAAGGGACACCGACACGTTCAAGGACACGTTCAGCCGCAGCCGCAGACGCAGCATAATGTTTGATCCTGATGCTACTTACGCGTTAAGAATTTTCCAAAAATGTCATTTACCGCCGCAATATAACGTATTTACAGACATACATAAAGATATATTTATATTTGACATTGCAGGTGTCTCTTGCTTGTTTGTTCAAATTGCCTAAATATAGATATATTATCAAGATGTCGCTACATATAGAATTCTTTTATATGTTTTCTATTTTAACATATTTACATACAAACACCTGCACTTAGCTATTAATCAAGACTTTTGTAAGGTGTCTTAAATATGTATGCAGCGTATGCTGAAGGTTACCACGCAATTTGAATTCAGAGCCTTGGAATTAAGACTTGCAAAATTTTAATAAAAGGACGCGCCCGACTGTAGAATACCCAGTACCTTATATTTCAAATATTTTAAAAAAGTAATACGGAGCGCAGCAGCAATGCTTCTTCTCACTTTTCTGTCTGTTCATCATGTGCATAAAGGAATAAATATAT
Organism: Hypselothyrea guttata; assembly: GCA_035045125.1. Lineage (NCBI taxonomy): Eukaryota > Metazoa > Arthropoda > Insecta > Diptera > Drosophilidae > Hypselothyrea > Hypselothyrea guttata. The sequence continues at coordinate 296,341 of JAWNNJ010002004.1, forward strand.
TATATAATGCATATCATAAAATTATCGCCATATTTATGTGGCATATCATAATCAAAACAGTGGAAAAGTCGAATAATTTGTCTGTAAATTCAAAATACATTCCGCAATTGGGAATTTTGATATCAAAATACAAAAGCAGGTGGAAGTCCAGATAAATCTTTACATAAATAAAATAAGAGTTAACCAATACCCCTAATCAAGGGCCGAATCAACAGCTTTGGTTGTGCATTACAATTGCGTCCATTGTAATGCAGAATAGTCGCAGTTAGCTCACAACTCGCAATATATTTAAAGCAAGATTCAATGTTTCTTTTGGGATCATATAATGGAATTTCTATCAATAACCGAGCATTACTATTTTAGCTGTTGTAATGTCTTTTTACATTCGGATATTTGAGACTTTTGGGTATAATTTATAAGGATTTACAGTCTATCAGTACCTAGGGTATTGTGGCCCATTCGGATACAAAAGCATATCAAGCAAACTTATTTTGTATGTAAACTTTGCTAATCATTTATTTATGCGTACATTTTAATCCAATTTTTTATGCAACTGTTCCACAGTACACCTCAGCCCCGCGACTGTTGTGCATTAAATTTTTAAATGTGGCACAACAAAAAATATAAGCGCAGGTCGAATGTATGTGATTGAGGAACTGACGAACTGATTGACTGACTAACTGAATATTTGAGTGTCTGTGTGCCTGACTGCCAGTCAGTCTGTCTGTCCGTCGGTCTGTCGGTGTGTCTGTTTGACTGTACGGCAATTGCCTTTACAACACTTGGCGACGACACTTCCATGCAATTGTACGCCGCTTCTGGGTTCCGGCCTTGTGCGGCCTGAGAGTACGCCACATTTTTATTGGCCGTATGCGTGTTGTCAGGCAATGTATGAATATTTGTGGCAATTCTTATGAATTTTCAGGCACGTCTATATATACAATATGTGAGAATGTGCATGGTGGAAGGGGCGGGGGGATATGGTGGGGATGGCAGCACACCGGAACAGGACGTAAGGACGACTCCATTTGTTGTATGCGACGTTATTATGGCAATTTTACCACATGATGATGCGCTTGGTTATTTGGTTATTTGGGCAAATCAAGCAATTTATTCGCAATTGTCGTCGACACCGCCATTCACTGCAATTGTGTGGAAATCGATATGCGTTGTTATTTTAACCGTTCATTTCCTTCATTGCCATTACACACTCGCACTCGCACTCACACTCACACCCGCACTCACACTCGCACTCACATTCATGTTTTTGCCGTAACCCGAATGCAGAGAATGGAATTGCCTTCGCTGGCAGAATTTGATTTATGCATATTTCCATATGATTTATTTCATTAGCATCATTCCAAGCAAAACCTAAAATCGAGCATTGCCTTTGACTATTGCCACTCGGCATTTACCTTTTGCTCTAGTTGCTTTTTTATTTTTTAATATTTATTTAAACATTTGTTGCAGCTTCCGTTTCCGTTTCGTTTCGCTTCTCATTTCTCGTCCGTTACATTTGAGTGATTCAAACTTGACGGTTGCCTTTGTATACATTTTTTTCCACCTCATTTGATCCAAAGAATGAAAAGTTTTCATTCCACCACCACCCGCATTTACTCATCCAGCATAAAAATATATATTAAAATAAAATAAAATAAAATGAAAACGAAAATGAAAATGGCAAAAGTCTCTCGCACAAAACGCAAAACTTTTGTTAAGAAAATATGAATTCCAAATGAAAATATGCTAGAAATGAATTGAAAACGTAACGGTTTGAGTGAGAGACCAGAGACCAGAGACCAGACCGTGCACGAGCGAGCATCGAAAAAATGCCAATCCCCCAAACTGCCGCACACAATGTTGCAAATAAAACAGCGCATAAGAAACAATATACGATAAAAAGCGAAGGGAACTCAAGCTGAAGCTGATGCTGATGCTGAATCTGAAGCAGGCGTTGGAGCTGGAGTTGGAGTTGGAGTTGGCAGATGGAAATGAAAGGCAAACACGATTCAGTTAACGAGTGACGAACGCTATTGCTAACTGAGAGATGGAAACTGGTAACTGGCAACTGGGAACTGGTAACTGGTAACTGCTTTGTCCATGCCACTATGAAGGAGTGCGACCTAGCAACGTCTATTGAAAACGTTGACTGCCCCCCTCCTCAGGCTGCAGCAGCCTGAAGATGGACCTGGCAACGGTTGGTCCAGAAACGTGGACACGAGCAGCGTGGCAGCGTGGCAGCTCAGTTGGCTGGACGCTGGCTGAATGATTGCCTTACTTGCCGTACTGACTGACTAACCAATGAACGGCTCCAAAATGAATGACTGAATGAATGAATAAATGAACGGATGAGCGCTCCTCCACAGTTGGTTGCATTCGCAAACACACACATACTATATAGGCAGGCTGACAGACAGACAGACAGACAGCACACACAGCACAATTTGTGTCTCTCTTTCCCACTCTCTCGGCATCTCTTTATCTCTGTCTCCATCTATTGAACTTGCTGTTCGGCTCGGTCAATACAATAAAGTTAGTTTTCCAAATCGGCTACTTTATTGAGCGTAAGTCTCCGAGACCAAACCATATTATTTGATGTGGCTTGTTGGTTCATAATCATGAAGTCAAGCTCTATATTCGAGTACATTTATATATGCTGCATACATACACTACAAAAAAAACATTGTACATTTCACTATTTCCTTTGCAATTAATGGTAATCACTCAAGTTAATTATGGAATTTGTTAATTGTTATCATTTACTTAAAATAAACAATTTTCATATTTATTGGCAAAATAAAATATTTTTGTAAATTAAATCAAGTATTTCGTATTAAATTCAAAGCTATTTCCTTACATAACCCATTTAACTAAGCGGCTGTTTATATTAACCATACCTTTTTTCTGAGTGTACATATATTTCTACATCAACGGCTGATAAAATTAACTATTTTGGCACAGAGCACGTAATGGGCGCATCATTTGTGCGTCTCTACAGACAGCAGACAGACAGACAAATAGACTTTCCCTATCTCTGGCTCATACACTTGCTATTTGAAGTGCTTTAAATTGCCATAAAAAATATCGCCATCTACTGCCGGCGTTGCTGTCTATTGTTGTTGCTGTTATTACTGCCACATTTCTACACTCAATTTGTACAAATTTAATTGTCTGCTGCCTGCGGCAATTGCCCGTTGGCCGTTGGCGTTGCTTTTTTACATTATTTTTATATATTTTTATTTATTTTGTATTTTCGTATTTTTGTATTTCTGTATTTTGGCATTGTTGCTGTTGTTTTGATTATTTGTTGCTCTGCTTGGTCAACGCCTGGACAGCGTGGCCAGCGTTCGCTTGGAGAACCTTTTATGGCATTTTATTTATTTACGATGCGCCCTTTAAATCAATGAAGCATACTCTTAGGCGCTGTCGCTTAAATTCACGCACCACAGTCAACCTTAGTCTTTTTTTGTTTTATGTATATATATATTTTTTTTGTTCTCTTGCTCTCTGCTTTTTTTGACTCCTTCCGTTCAGTGTTTATGTTGTTGTTGGTGTGCTGTGTGCGCTAACAACAATCAGCTAGTAAATCGAATTTCTTGCCTAAAACAACAACAAGGACATCGCAAGTGGCAGGGCAACAAAGCGTAGCAGCAACATCAACATCAACAAAAATAAATACAAATACAAAACGGGGCCGAGTAGAGAAGAGCAGAGCTGAGCAGAGCAGAGCAGAGCTGAGCTGAGCTGAGGCAAAGCTGTGCCCTGCTGGACGCTGTTCTAACTAAACACTGCGTTTGTTTTAGCAGCTTCCTGTTTCCTGTTAACAGCAGAGGCAGCAAACGGACGCACTCATCCATCCATCCACATCTATTCACATGAGGAGGCGGAGCGTACTAACCAACAACTAAACATACGCATGGCCATCCATCTACAATCAAGCATTCATCCATCCATCTATCCAACTATTGAAGCAAACGTCCAGTCACCGCTCCTTTGACAAGCGCCGAAGTTTCCTGTTCCCTCATCTGTTGCTCCTCCTTCCGACTGCCCAACTACTCCTGCTCCGACTCATCTACACCGTTTACGCCGTTCTGATGCTCGGCCAGCTCGTAGCTAAACGCATTTGTTCGAAGCTTGTTTAGTTTAACTTTAATTGAATTTTGTGAATTTTGCTTCGTTCCCTTTGCCAATATACTGGCCAGGCCATCCATGCCTTTTCTTTCATCCATTTCAATGTGCTGTTGCTATATTTGTTCGTTGTTTTTAGTAACTGTTGTTGCTGCTGCTGCTGCTGCTGCTGCCGTTAGAACAGTTTTCTTACAGCTTTTTTATTTGTTGGCCCTTTGGCCACTCGTCCGGCAGGCAGCTGGTGCCACTTTTATATGGCTGAATTTATTATGGACAATAACAAAAACTGTGGAAAACTGTCTGCCCCATCCCATGCAGTCGAGTTGAGTCCAGAGGCAAGTTAGGCCGCCGGTTGCTCGCTTATCCTGCAATCCTGCAGGAATTGCGCTCACCTTCACCATATGGTCAATGGCACGAGTTTTTCTCGTAAAATGGCTTATATAAGTCGGCCTCCTCGGTCGACTGTTCGGCTTACCTTTTCGCCAAGCAACTGTGAAATTGTCTTGTTTTGCTAGCAACCCTTTATTGTTGATTTTTAACTAAGGCCTACAACAAATGCGCCAGACGTGGGCGTGTGCCTGGGCGTAGGAGAACTTGCCATTGGGGGAGCTCGAATACAAAATGCGAATTCAATTTTTATGTCGAGCATTTTAAATAATTTGTGTGATTTAATTTTTGGCTTTGAGCCAATAAAATGGCCCACAAAAAGACCAAAAAAATGGCATACAAACGTGCTTATACGCTTGATTGCCGCTGAGATGAATCGATGAATCCTTGCTTGCGATAGGCCATGTTGGCGTATACGTAATGCCAATCCATGCCCACGTTGTTATCGAGCGATGACAACATAAGCCGGCTTTGGCTTTTCTGATTGTCAAAGTCAAATATGGTATTATACATAGCAGCATTTGGGGCAAATACACTCAGCTACAAAAGTATGCATACAGCAGCAAATTACGCGAGGCAAATCAAAGAACATTAATTTACTGAACAAATACGTGTATTAAATTTTGATTTATTAAAGAGATTATATATATTTTGCTAGGTAATTATTCTAAAGATTGAGCTGTGCTGGTTTCAATTATGTTATTATTATTCAATTAATTGGAGGAAAATATAATAATATTTAAAATTATATAATTAATATAATATTATTTTTAATATTCCAAATTATTAAAATTTTCATATTTTGTTCATTTGCAATAATATAAATTAAATAATTAACTGTTGAATTGGTTATTATTAAGATTAGGCAACTCGCAGGAATTGATTAAAAAATGTTGAACATAACTTGTTTAAATGTTATAAGTAAAATATACTCACCCACAAAAGTAAGCATACACTAGTTAGGTATATATGGAAATTTTCCAATAAATTTTCCATAAATTTAGTGGAATTTAAACGCAATGTGCGTAAACATTTGAGAGCCACTTTTAATCACAGTGAGCGATTAGCTGCCATATATTATGCTCTTTGTGTTGGCTGTATAAATTATGTGTTAAGCTGCTGCCTATCGATGCGGTTGCCGTCAGCATTGTGAATAGAGAATAGAAATTTATCTAAAGCCAAATAAATTTAATCAACCGCAATCGGAAGTATTCGAATAATAACACAATAAACAACAGCAATTAAAATATCAAACATAAATCATTTACAAATTTACAACAATTGTCATGAAAGCAAAACAACGCCAACAACTGCATGCAACTGCAATAATGCCAGGCAAGACACAATTCAAACATGCGATGCGAAAATACATACAGACATAAGGACATACAACTACACATAGGTTTGTGTGACTTTTGCGGTCTAAAAAGCCATAAAAAGCGTGCAAATATAACTAGGCATGTACTAGACCTTTGTACTAAACGCAACGTTCTCGCTCTTGCTCACTCGCTGTCACGCTGTCTCTGTCTGTGGCAAATCGAACAGACAGCCTGCCACGCCCTGGCACACGCCCACTCCGCTCGAGCGTCTGCATAAATTTGTACTACGCATAAAATCAAATCAAAATTCAACGGCATGTGACAATTTTATGTCCACAAAATTATGTATTTGTTGAAAACACACAACAACAACAGCAATATCAACAGCAACAGCAACAACAACATCCCAACAACGGCAATCGAACATGGCAAAACAACAATAATGCAAAGCAATGAAAATAACCACAACGTCAACAAAAACAACAACAATGTCGACTAAGGGCAGCCAACGACGACATAAGCAATAACAGCAACAGCTAAAATAGCAACATGAGCAGATTATAATGAACAACATATTCGCACGGCCGCACCCAAACACACACAAAGCACACACACACACACACACACACAGCCATATAAAATGCCTCCCACACCTACACACACACACACACACACACACACACACCGTCTCTGCCAGCTACAACAAAGCAACACGCAACAATTTACGTGTTTTGACACTAATACAAAAGCCATTACAATACACGCAGGTATAAATACAAACCCACACACACACACACATACACAACACACACACGCACACCACTTGGGCATGTTGTTGGGAGTTTAGTAAAAAAGTTTATATGCTACGACGACGTTTACATGCTCCATGTGCGTTAAGTTGCCTTTGCCCACTTTAAAGGTGACCAAGACAGAGGCAGTTCATAAAAAACTCGAAAGAGATCCTTTCAAGGCATAACAACCCACACAGTGAGAAAATAAGCGGATTACAAATAAGCCTAAACAAGCCAGATTTTTTATTTCTCTATCTTATTCTCCATAATTTAATATATTTTCATTCGATTTTTATTTTTTATTTTTTTTATTTTTACAATTTCATATAAGTCGAATATCTGTTTATAATCAACAAATCTTATTCCTAATATGAACAATTTAAATTTCGTATCTGCAATTTAATTAAAATTAAATAATATAATTTTTTACCAGCTTGAAGATGGACTTACATTGCAATATTCGATTTATATATATTTTGTTGATTTTTCCAGTTTTTATTCAAGTTTTTTAATCCAAAGTTCAAGTCCAATTCACACGGTTTTTTCTCCAAGTGCAGCTATGCTGCGCCAAGTGAAAGTTTTTGTAATGGCCTTAGGCACATATTTAACTAGCTACAAAAGCAAATTCTGAGCACAGCTCCCCCAAAAAAGGGCATGGTTCATGGTGCATGGTTTTCTATGGCGCCGCACCTCAACTTTAAGACAGTTTTCGATGGTTTTGCCAGGCTTTTATCTTTGACCAATGGGCGAACTCTGGCGAGCAAGACAATGTCAAAGGTTGCTCTGGGAAATGGCCTCGACCTGTGCTGGTCTTTTAATGATGAATTGTGGGCCAGAGTCCGTCGGTCGTATGCGTTAGATTTGACATTGACATATTTGGCAACGCATAAAAGTATGCTATATATTTTGTATATCATTTATTTCCATGTCCCCAAGGAAAATGATATATAGAATGAATCTTTAATAAAGTGAAAAGCAATTTGAGTGCTGATAAAATTGTACAAAGCATTTCAAAGCAAACGCAAAAAGTTTCACCAAATAGAAATTCTCACAAAATTTATTTGAATAAATGCTCTGCAGACTATACTAGTACTCTCTATGCAGCAACGTTTAAATTTAATATTTATGCATATCTCCTGCTGAGCATCGTTCAATATACCACATAATTCGGCACAGACACTCAGCTAAATTATTACAAATACATGAGCCGATTGCACATGCTACTCTCCGCATGTGAAGTGGAGCACACTCGAATTTAATTAGCTGTGCTTAACAACAGCTCCATTTCGGCACTCGGGTGCCCAAAATCAGCTAACTGCTCACTTCCCAAGTGTTTAACTTCAGTACGAGTTACGAGTACTAGCTGCAGCAAACTGTACTCCAATGTGCAGTGCTGCCACTAGATGCAAAGTTCATCCTATCAAATATGCGTACAGCAAAATTAGTTTAAGGCAGGGTTGCAAAACACAAATAATCTGAAAGGATATGCCAAGCACGGGTTTTGGTTCGAAAATATTTATTTTCAACATGTTATAGAAATGGTTTACGATAGGAATAACTTATGTTTTATTAAATAAATTTAAATAATTAAATATGTAAAATTATTTCATGGTGAAATCTACTTAAGAGAAAAAGGATGTGTAAAACAGGTTAAACAATATTTATAATTCTGATATCAAACCGGTTCAAACTCAGTAGCCCTAGTTTGACGTTGTGTACCCCTGCTGTATACTACTGACAACGATGCATTATTTCATATTTAAATTTTGCTATTCAGTGCAAATAATAAACGCCTAGTCAGACACAAACATATACAGCTACAGACACGTACAAATTATTTTAATTATGCGCTGTATGTAGGGCCAAAGACAAATACGAGTACTTATGCGGGCTGGGGACAGGAGGAAGGAGGAAAGGACGAGGAAGGACGAGGTAAGCCACAGTGGGCAAGAGTCGATTTTGCAGTCGCTGCAGTTTGTAGTTTGGGCGCTGTGCTTTGTGTTTGTATGGCTGTGTTGGCTTGTGTAAGTGTGTGTAATTATGTGTGCAACCATTCATATGTACATATATTGACAGATTGAAGGATTATCTAATGCCTCTCAGAGCCGACTATGTACTTTGTACTCTGCCCTCTTTGAACTTTAAGCTCCTCAGTTATTTGGCTGCACTGTAAGTCAGACATAATCACATTGTGAAAGCACGCATATACGATTTGCAGCTGATGAGCAGCATTGCCTGAATTGCCCGCAGTATGCAAATATATTTGTGGTTTATTTTGTGGATTTCCGGTTGCAGACAAATCAGAATTTCTGCACAAATGCACAAAATGACAGCCAACAAATGACTGCATTGAAACCCTGTAAGAGTATGAGCATAAAATTAAACTTCTCTGTGAACTTTTCATGCCTATGTGACAAAATAAACCAAGCCGTAAAATAACACAACGCTGCATAAAAAGAATCTCACTTCTAGCATTATTCATACACACAAAAGTGATAGTTTCAATTTTTTGAAATCAATACTATTATCTGTCAGTACCGTTTAGTCAGTTTTTTTGCACAGAGCTTCAAGTGGCAATAAAATGCTGTCAAATTGCACAAACATCACTTGCTGCATTTTTAGCTCTATTTGCATAAAATGAGAGCAGAAACCAATCGATAATATAGAAACCTCAAAAGAATATTAAAGCCTGCAATTCAATAAAAATGACAAACATTTATTATTCATAAAAATCACAAAGGAACTTTAAAAAAACAAGTAAGGATGCGCTCGACTGTAGAATACCCTGCACACTATATATTAAACATAACAAGTTAAATCCAACAATGTTGTTTCTTTAATAACTTTTGTATTTATTTAACTTTTCAGAATAGACAAATATAACAGAAGAAGCATTTTTTTTCGCTTTGATAAACTAAGTTAATAACCTTATTGTTATTCATTTTATGGGTATAGGGCATAAACAAAATTGACTATAAACACAGTATAATTAACTGAGCTGCCTCACCTTCTTTCACACAAATATCCTAGATTTCACAAGGTATACAGGGTATAAAAATGTGTTAGAATTATTATTTAAATTAACTGCAGTTTTACAAAAGCTTTTCAATTTTTAGATCAGTTAAATGGGTAAAAACCTGGTTATTTTTGTCAAGGAAGATAAGGCATCTAAACAAATTATACTGTACATATAAAGTATAGCTAAAAGCTTAACTGATATTATTATTAGAGCTTCAGTAATACAGAGCAATTCCAATAAATAATATAACGATGCGTTTAAGTAATTTTTCATGAAATTTAAAACTTTCTTTAATTATTCTAAAATTTCTGAAAGTACTCTGCCGAGCGTATTCCTAATCGAATAATTTTCTGAAACTTTTGAACTGTGATCCCTCTGTCAAAGAAATAAACAGAATATTTAAGCAGAGTTTTGAGTTTGAGTTTTGTTGGAAATCATGTTTGCGATAACTAACTCTGCCTGTGGTGTTCAACACTGTTTCTACATTAGAAGTTGACTGGCCGTAAAAAGCAATTTTCAAAGTAGCAAAGAGCTGGCAGTAAAGCATGAAAGAATGGTGTGCCTATGTTTAAGCATATTGCATGTTTTCAATATTGATACATTGAAATATTAATGCATAAAGTGCCTGGCAAAACAAACTTTCTGCAATGCGGAATAAACCGAATGGGATTATGAACAGTAAAAACAACTCAAAAACATAAACCAAACGAAACCAAAACCAAACGATGAACTGAAACGCGAGCAGCTAGAAAATGCTGCTACATATTTCAGCACTTTAAGCAAGCCAATTCCATGCCATTACAAGCAACATGCCACATCTGAGCCGCACCTCCTGCGCCGTGGCATGTGGCAGGCTTGAAGCAAGTTTATTAGCTACGCTCGATACAACATTGATGATTGGCTGCTTAGCTGCTTTGATAAGCGGCGAGGCATTAAGCTGACAAAAACTCTAGCTAACGAAAATGAGAAAATGCTGCGGAAGGAAGCGATAGCAAAAGCTGAGAGCTGAGAGATGAGAGTTGAGAGATGAGAGCAGAGAGATGAGAGCGGACCAGCGAAATCGCAAATCCTTTAACACGAAATTAAGACACATAATCCTTGACAAGCAGTAATGGCAATCAAATATGCTAACGCTTGCGTTTTCGACAACTAAGTCCGACATCGATTGACAACTACAATTCAAAGGCGTTGCTTCACTGTGGGAGGTGGACGGTGGGCGGTGGGCGTGGCAGCTGCTTACAGTTACAGCTAGATAGAGATAACGTGGGACACAGCTTTTTGCTGTTAAGCCTTTGGGGCATTGGCTTATCTCTGGCAAAGCAAAAAGCACAGCATACTCACGCTCGTTCTCTCTTTGGGCTGCTGAAAAATGAGCCTCGGCTGACATTTAAACAAATTAAATCGTATCAAAATCCCATCGCTTAGGTAAATCTATCACTTTAATTGGAATTAGGCACGACGCACAATGGCTGCCTCTGACCGTTAAATAATTACGAGTATAACCTGCCCATTGTGCATGGCCGCAAAAGGTTTTGAAGCGAACGAATGGAAATGGAAATGGCAATGGCAATGGCGAATGGTAAATGGTAAATGGCAAATGGCAATGGAAATAGAAAATTGTAATTACATTTTCAGCACATTGCAGATTGCTGTTTTCTATAAATTAAATTTCATTTCCCGTTTTGCTCAATGCCTGCCCGTTGACTCGTTGCCTGGTTAGCTGCGGTGGTTTGGCTGCTGTGCTATGACGGCTGGAGACCTGCCGGCTTTGCATGCGCAGCAGCGCCATTAAACAGCAGTTTCCGGTTTACGCGCTTTGAGTTTCCGCTTCAAACACCAACAACACAAACAACAACAACACAAGCAACAACAACAACAGCATTGCACAGTGGTTGATTGTTGCTGGTCGAGTGGTGCTTACGCTGCAGCTGTTGCCGTGGTTATTGTGTGCGCCTTTGTTAGAATTCCTGTTATTATTTCGGCTCACAACAATGCCGCCATTGCGGTCTCCAGCCCACAGCGTCTTGCAACATCTTTAATATAAGATTCAATTCAGCATAAAGGCAGCGCAGCCAGTCCGAATTCGCCTTTGTGCCGACTTGGAAATCAGTGGCATACGCACTACTCCACAGCCAACACAACACAATCCAATACAGCGCAATCTAGGACAACGCAACAGCAACAGCAACAACTGAAACTGCCACAACAATTACAGCAACATAGCATAAAAGCAATAACCAAGTAACATTTCTATTGCATGCCAGCATCGCCAGCCACAAACACACAACATTTATATATATTTTTAATTAAACGCAAATCCCTTTGGCACCACCAACACGCAAAGCGCACCACCATCATGCGCAACTAAAGCAACTGCGCCAAGTGGGGCAACTGTGGCAACTGTGGCAAGTGGGGCATGTGAGGCAAGTGCGGCAAGTGCGCTGCTGCCTGCTGCCTGCTCCCTGCTGCCTGCTGCTGAATCTCGACGACAGCTTCAAGGTTAAGTCATCGACTCTATCGTGCACCCAGAACCAGAGCGTCTTAAGTTTTGCGCTAAACTGCAATTTGACGACTTTCTGAAACCCAAGCATTTGTGAGAAAATTTAAACACTGCAATTTCTTCATGAGCGCAATTTGAATGTAAATTTAAAATGTTCATAGAAAAGGGCATTTAATTAAAATTGTATTTGTAGTAGAGTATTTAAAAAATTCATATGAACATACTATACTATTTTTAGCAAGCCAAATCATAAACTAAGCCAACATAAAACAATACAATTATTTTGGTTTATTATTTGGCTATAAAATATTCACGAGTTTTGGAAACGAATATTTGTATACATATTTATATATTTATTATACAACTTTGTTTTAATTTAAAACAAAAACTTGGTTAGAAAACTGAAAAAAACAGAATTTGATCATATAATAAAATTGTTTGTTTATAGTATACCCTAAAGGGCAAATTTTCTAAAATTAAATTAATACTGGAATAAATATACAGTTATTATATTTAACTTTGAGTGTAAATTCAGCTGGATTTAAAATTGTTTAAAAAAAATATAGGGACGGGGCAGATCAGTGGGACGGTGGCTACAGTCGGACGTAACCGACCGTAGGAGACCCTTTACTTTGAGTATATGTACACACAAACACAATCAGACGCACACACACTAAGCTACCCGCGTATGCAAGGCACACCACCCCCCCTCTGCCAAGTGCGGCAAATTGTCTGTGGCATATGTTCGCTGTTTCTTATCCGATCGCAACAAAATTCACAGCGTCGATAGAGAATGTCATAAACTAGTTAAATACCAAATTACAAATCAATAGCTTGGAAACTGTGGCTACAGCAGCTTTTCGCGGTTTACGGGGGAAGGGGGGGAGGTATCCAAAATCTAAAACAAACTCGTGCTGCTTACTGAATAGGGGAACCTAAATCTCGAATATGGTGTCTCTAGCTCTTATAGTTGCTGAGATCTAGGTGTTCATACAGACGGACAGACAGACAGACAGACGGACAGACAGACAGACGGACAGACGGGCAGACGGACAGACGGACATGGCTATATCGACTCGGCTTGTCGTCCTGATCAAGAATATATATACTTTGTGGGGTCTGCCACGCCTCCTTCTGGGTGTTACACACATTTCCTCTTTGCACTAAACTAATAGACCCTTTTTACTTTTTTAAAGTAAAAGGGTCTAATAAAGCATTGGAAATACTTAATATTTAAATGTATATTCGCTTAATATTGAATACAAAATAGCTGAGAATTATATACAAATTAAAAACTCATTACAGCAATTATGCATTCAATATTCACTTTGTGTAAGCTAACCGTATTTATAAAATATTTAGCGAAATACTCGAAATACATAACATTCACATACACATTAATATGAGTTCAGCTAAGTCGAACGTCCTAAAGACTTAAGGTTTTATCCAAATTTGTACATAAGTTGGCCGAAATATGTTGGGCAATCAAAATTTACTTAGTTCCTGTCAATTGTATTCAAATTGTGGGAAAATTCTGATGGCGGAATGTTTGATTGTCTGACATCTCGTGTCAGGGCCAGAAATATTTGTGCCTTTAATGATGCCTAGTACTAGCTGAAGTTCGCTTCCGCCGACATTGAGCAGATTATAAGGCACGACTGGCACCGCAGGCACCGCAGGCACCGCAGGCAGAGTGTGTGGAACGGTATGAAAGCCCAATTAATATTTCATAAAGAAGCACGTATCCGTCGCTTACATGCATACATACTCGTACGTATGCACGGACATAGCGCACAAAAATCCCTCAATCACTGCCAATTAATGTCAGACACAGGCACTCATATCTGCCAGCCAAACAGCTATGCAGAGCTATCCGGAGGACCAGTGCAGACCCAATACGTTGGCCAGCCGAGCCAGCTCGAAACGTCATACATAAAAACAATAAATGATTTATACATGAAAACAAAAAGCATACGCGTAAAAGCCACAAAATAAAAATCACACATACTCGTGCTGTCGTATAAGCAGACGCAGACGCAGAGACAGACCGCACCGCAGCAGGCAGCAGGCAGTACGGGCAACAGGATATGGCGAAACGTGAATTTTGTGAATTTCACTGACATATTTCTAGTACAATTGTATATTTTATTATACGCCCGAAATCAAAGCAAAAGAAACGAGTGTAGGGAATCGTAGCAAAACAATGAAGGCAGCAGTTCATTCGTCTGTCTCTCCAACTGTATCTCTGTCTGTCTATCCGACGGTCTGTCCGTCTATCTGTCTGTCGGGCTGTGTGTATGTCTGTCTGTCGGGCTGTCTGTCCAACTGTCTGTCTCAATAATAAAAATCGGCATAAAAGGCAACATTCAGGCACATGAGAGCATATAAATGTGCCTCTATGCGAACGAGAAATCAGGCAATCGAGCGCACTGGCACTCCGGATCTAAGCCATTGATAGACCAATAGACAACAGACAAAATGAAGTCTTTTATGTTATATCTGTCTATTTGTAGCATGCACATTTCGGTACAGCTAATTGACAGTTTAAATTACGTTGTAATTTTTGATTTTATCGTTGGCATTTCTTCAAAGATATAGACAGATGCATGCATTACAGCTAAATGGGCTTTGGCCTAGACTAATTGCTGGTTTTATCAATGGCAACGTTGTTTTATACATCGACCTAAAGCCAACAAATTAATTTGCATTTCTATTATTTTCATAAATAACAGCAAAGCTCACAGCGCTGTGTGGTCAGGTTCGTGGCAGCCAAAATCAGTGCAACTGCCAAAACAATGACGTTTTTTTAGATCCTGTACTTTAAAGCACAAATGGGTCTATTGGGTTAGTGTCGATATAGCCATTTCCGTCCGGCTAGATCCAACCTAGATCTCTTAAACTATAGACACTATTTTTGGTGTGTAGGTTCTCCCTGTCCTATAAGCAGCCACAAATTTACAGCTGTAGCTTGTAGGTAGCTTAATGAAATCTCCATCTCCATCGCGAATAGCGTTATGAACGGATAAGAAACTGCGAAGATATGCAACAGAAAATTTGCCCGACTATGTATGTATGAACAACAAAGTGCAAGGTCTGCTGCTGCCGGTTACGTCCAACTGTTGTCTTTCGGCCAACTGATCGGCACTGTCCTTACAGATTTTGGTTTGGTTTGCTAAAAATAAACAATTTAAGTCAATTTAAATTTCTGATGATTTGCAACTGTCAGTCGGGCAGAGAACGCAAATGGGCAGCTGCAGTGGCAGTGGCAGTGGCAGCTGCACGAAAAAAGAATCAACTAACTCACCACACTATCAGTCACACTTAGTGCACGTTGCACAGTTTCCATTTTGATGAGCACAGCTTGTTGGCAGTCGGAAATAACTAAAGTCGCAGCACAAAAAAATACCATAGTTGCTGGCACAAGAAAATTTGACGCTGCAAAAACAAAAAACAAAAAAAACAAAAAAAAAACAGGAAACAAAACGGAAAAAAAAAACAAGAAAAATAAAATATACATAGTATATGCATATGTATATGTTATATATGCAAGTGCTTGAGGAGGGGCGGGGCGGGCAGTAAAACAAATGCTCAGAGTGCAAACATTTGCACGCACGCACAAATCAAAACATCAACAGCGAACAAAACAACAATGCCAAATTCTTTTGGGCAAAAAACCAACAGCACGTACTGCACCACGCCGCCCACACCACCCAGCCCCGCCCACTCATTCCGCTGTTTGCATAAAAAAGTCTCGGCAACATTGTACGTATTTGACATTTTAAACGGGCCAGTCGCCACTTGTCAATCTTTGTTCAAGTTCGCATTTCACATATTTCCGCTTTGCTTTAGCCTTTGTTTTGATTTGCTCTATGTGTAAATGCGAGTGTGTTTGTGTGTGTGTGCAAGTTTTTTGTATCTGTGTGTGCTTTCATAAAAATTCTTTTTATTTTAGCGCTGCTGAGTTTTTTGTACGTCATGCTTGGGCATTTGCGCTGGCAAATGGCTTTCCAAACGGCGACGAAGTCAGCCTAAAAGTATGCAAATAAAATACGCGCTCTTATCTGTTTGGCATGGCCTGTTGGCGGGTCTGGCGCCATCGGCCATCGGACATCGGCCAATGGCCAACTGACCGTTAACATGCAGCAACAGCAGCTATGGCCTTTAGCTGCGGCTTGAGCAGCAAAAAGCGTTGCCAAAACAATGTTTTAAAATGCATTTGGGCATACTTTGCACTCGGTCGGGCATATGCCATAAAGCCGGATCGAGCTATACTAACCATTTACACGCTTCGGCCCAGATCCATGCAACAGTCTGTACTCTCCTCTCTCTCTCTCTCTCTCTTTCTCAATTCATCTGTCTCTCTCTCTCTCGCTCTGTCTATCCATTCGCATCGTTGGCACAAACAGTTGCAATCAACAAAATTGAAATCGTTTGCTGTTGCCTCTACAGTTGCCTGACATGTTGCCAGTTGCGGCTCATGTGTCCTGGCTAAAATGTTACTTTTATTTTTGTGCCACAACAAACAAAAAACAAAAAAAGAAATATATAGAGTAACCACTTACATGGTTTGACAGGCTTTGCCATATATTTTGCTAAAATGTGTTTGAATCATGGCCAAAATAAATACCAGTCAGCGACATCTAAAGAATTTCGGCCTGCAGTTTCATTACAATTGAAACGTTTCAGCATGATTCTAACTTTTGTTTATGAAAATGTCCCAAACAAACTGAGACAAGTTTATTGTACCAAAAATTTAAAATTGAGAATTTTGTTGTCAATTTTGGCTAAATATCAAAAGCATTAGAGCTTCGAACTCTGACTAGCAAAGAAAGCTGTTAAATCAAACGAAAGTAAATATAGATAATATACTAATGATATAATCTAATTAATTACAACTGATAAATTTAAAATAGAAAATATTTTAATAATATATACAACCGAATTTTTTCCAGCAAACCGAACCATTTTTCATTTGTTTGGTTTCAGGTTCAGTTTAAACGAATGTCGTCTAAGATATAGAGTTTTGGTTTGAGTTCGAGTCACAAATTATAAAATACACATAAATAAATATGAATATTTGCAGCTTTTTCAGCTTTGTTCTCTGCTGCTGTCATGTGCACTTCTTTCTAAATAATTGAAAAGACATTGCAGCACAAAAGCTCAACCAGCCCGCATCGGAAATGTCTAGAAAATGTATTTAGTATACTATATGGTGGATATCTTAACTCATAGAGTTGAGCTGAGGGCTGTTGAAAAATCAAGTGCTCGCTCGTATGTTAGCTTTATGGTGCCATTTTGTTAATTTATTTCACTTGCTTGACAGTTTGTTTGCCATTTTTTTTTGGTTTTTATTTAGATTGTTGATGCTCGGGTTCGAGTTATTCTTTTTGTCTTTCGCAGTGAACGGGTAAAAGCGTTCCTTTTTTTGTTTTTTTTTTTTTGTTTCTCTACATTCCTTTTTAGTGGAGCGCATTTTTTGGTGTGTCTGTGTTATTGCCACTGTGGTTTTGACATAAAGTGCGCTTATAAAAAACCACCAAGTTAGAAGCGCGCTAGAAAAATTTTTTGATGAATGTAACGCTAGAACTAGCCAAAAAAAAAAACACACACAAAGAAAAAGTTGAAAAAATAGCGTAAAAATAGCTGATAAATTTTTGCGCCAAAAACAAATGGTTAAAGTTTGAAATTGAAATTGGGGCAAAAGGCAATGGCACTGCGAACACTGCAAACTGCCAAAGTACAGCGTCGTCAGCATTTTGAGTTGATACAAAATAGACAAATAGTAAAAGAGCCAACAAAAATTGTATATAATAAATACATATCTCAATCAAAAACGACAATAGAGCAGAAGAAAAAGCACAGCGTGCTGCAGGCAAATATGACAGCGACAAATAGACAAACAAAAACCCAAATGAATATGAAGCGTTGTTTTCTATTTGTCGTTTATTATTGTTGTTCTGCTGATAGAACAAAGACATGATGAAAAAGCGTTGCAGAGATTAAAAATCTAAACTAAAAAAATAAAAAACAAAAAAACACTCGGCAAATACGTAAATGGATTGTTAGTAAGGTATGTAAGCGCTGCAGCAGTATCTTGCAGATACATAGATACATACATATGAAATAGCTATAAGCTGCTTTCGTTCTGCAGCATCAAAGATTTTCTAGATGCTGAGATAAAGCAAGCGACTAAATAAAAACCACACACAGACGCAGACACATCGAGCAAGAGAGAGCCACACGTAATACAAGTGCAGGTCCATTTATCTTCTGTCACTGGACGAGTGTTTCCGTTTTTGTAATGAATGTCCAGCTGTGTGCATTGCCAATGCCCCGCGGGGCCGAAGGAGGTGGCCAGAACCGAAACAAACTCAACTCATCCAAACTAAAACCAAGCCAAAACCCACTCAGTACAATTGTGTCGTTGAGAGCGTTTCACGCTGCACGCTGGACGCTGAATGCTGAATGCAGGACACTCGCTGAAAGGCGTCTTTTATGTCGCTTGATAAGATAAGCCATGCTTAAAATATACGTCTCTATATATGTATGTACTACTACTTCTAACTGTATATATGTATGTATATGCACCATATACTATGTATTTGTAAAAGATACTACTGCCAGCCAAGTTACAGCTACGCAGAGGTCTTGAAACAAAGGCGAGCGTGCAACTTGTACTTGCCGCATTCTTAATCCAGAGTTTTGTCATTACGCTTTTCACTTTTTATTTCCGTTTTGCTTACAGATTTGCTCTAAAAGGAATAGGTTCTCTCTGCCTCTTAATCCCCCGTCAGCAGCCGCAATGCCTTGGCGCTGGAACTAGGCTGAGTTTTTTATTTGATATTAAATCAAAGCCTTGAACAAACCTTTGAATGCATTCGCAATGCTGTAACTAAATTTATAGCTTAAATTTTTAAATTCATTTAAAATTGTTAGAGATTTTATTAGATAAATGGATAGTAAACAGCGAAGATATGCAACAGACAATTGTTTGAATGTAAGTTCTCTTACCGTAGCCTTTCCTCCAACTGGTCTGCTCCAATTTTCCTGTCTGCCAATTAATTTTAAATTATTGAAGATTTAACTTCTTTCATAACATCCTCTGAGTAATTATACAAAGACGCAATAGATAACTTACGGTAAAATCTACATCTTCACATAAAATTTAAACTTTACAAAATGTATTGATTTATTGTATCTTTAGTATACACAACAGCATTAAATACATTTACATGTTTTCGATGCGATAACATAATTTATTAAATTCACAACAAATTGCACTTAATGCCCTTAAAGCAAAGCAGCACTTTAAGCAAATTTTCATATCATTTAGCTATGCGTTCGATGTGCGTTGCGTTCTTTTGTGCTGCGATTCCCTTAGGTCGACAAATAATTTGATTTCATGGCAGGATATTGCAGCACACAAGCACACTAAACGAATACATATTCATCCATTAAGTGTGCCACCAAGCAGCAAAACAATTCCCTCAACTACGCAAATTGATCAATTTCAATTCAGTGCAAATATCATGGGCGTGATTTTGTTGGGTCGCAATCGTAATGTCACTTCAGTAATGTTTGGTAATATAAACTTTTTATTCCAGCTCCATACGCTTTGTCTTCCACGTACCAAACCCAAACCCAAATCCAAATTCCAAACTCCAAACGTAAACCAAGTACATTGAGCAGAAGCAGACAACACCTCGACACTACAAAAATTTGTCAAAGTTTGCAAGTGAATTTGGCATAAAAAAAAAAAGCGAAGCAAAGTTGACAGTTAAGATTTGGGCGTCAACTGCGAGTATATTTGTTTTTTACGTATCTATAGACTTTCATCGAGAAAGCTGTACAGCACACACATGACATTCGATTTTCTATTCTTTTCTTTGTGTTCTCCACTGCGCTGCACGTTCCCAAGCTCAATTGAATTGTTTGAGAGAAATTGGCATAGCTTTATTTTGGCTTGATGGAGCGACACCTTCGGTCTTCCACTGCCAACTGCTTAAAGTCTAAGACTGAATTTAATTTATGGCGCATAATTTAGCTGCGTTTGCGTTAGTGCTACAAATTATCCAGTAAACTCAAGCGAACCGCAAGCAAATGAAATTTAATGCGCTCAGCTCTGCTAGTTTTTTATTTTTTTCCATTTTTATTTTTTAGTTCGCAATGCGGCCAGTTGGAATTTCGAAATCGCATTCGCATTCGCTTTTAGTGTGCACAATTACACTTGAAGAAATCCTGGGGATTTCAGGCGAAAATCCATTTGTCACAATGCTGAGTACGTGAGCAGCGCTGACTGCTGCAGTCACACGGCCAACAGTGCGTATAAATGTGTCGCTTGGGTCCTATGCGAGTCCTGCGGCGTATCCTGTGAGTCTCTGCTATGGCTACCGCTACTGCAACTGCAGCTACTGCTGCTGCTGCTGTTACTGCTACTGCTGTTGCCACTGCTGTTGCTGCAGCGCATTGCTGCACAGCTGCATTGCCGCGGCTCTATCACAATGACACTTCATTTCTGTTGGCCTCGACGGCAAGCACATGAAGCAATGCCAAAATATATATGTATATAAATTTAGTACCTTATATATGTATGCACATACATATATACGTGTGTTGGATCTGCTTATATAGCTTGTGGCGATTGTGGTTTATTTGACTTCACCAAATTCGTTTATTTAAAGGCGCACTAGAAACGAGGGCAGCTCAAACAATATAATATTTAACGATTAAAATGCACATATACAATATAGATAAAATTATTAGTTTTAGTAGCAAAAAAAAACCTTTTTTTGTTGCATACCCTAGGGGGAAGATTTTCAAAAGATCAATTTTCACCATTAAAACTTGGCTTAGGAAAAGTCAAAATGTATGAAACCTTAAAATTTACTTTGATTTAAATTATTTATATTAACAAACCCGTTGACCTTGATTATTAAAACGATCTACCAACTTAACCCTCATATCTTCCAAAGCCTTGGTTTATTCTTTAATAATTTATTTACAGCTATACTTAAATCTAACTAATTCATTTCTTTATCTTTGGCCTTTTCTAAGCCCTTTTTAAAATCGCTTGTACATCTCTCGAGGCTGCACAATTTCTTATAAACTTAAGCAGTGTTTATCGGATTCCATAAAACTCCAAGTGCATTAATGCTAAACTCTCCAAGCCAAGTTAAGTGTAGCAACAAGATAATATTACCTGTGTCAAGTTAAATAACAAAAAACGTTATAAAAATATAAAAACTGTCTTTAGGTTGCCTAACAACCGGACGGAGTTTGCAACTCAAGGCATGTTTTTGTAAGGTAGTAAGAGTATATACTTCCAGTAAATAGATAACAGATGCCGTTGTTGTGCCTTGATTGTTTGTTTGTTTTGTGTTGATGTTATTCATAATTGTGTAACTTTTTAATCAGAGTTGCATAATAGAATTACATGCATGTTGAGCGCATTAACTTTTATTGAAAACTATTTTTAATTAATAAAATGTCAGCACTTGACCCAGCTTAATTGCAAGTAGGCATTAAATTGTTTTTCCTACAAACAATAAAAAAAAACTGCAGCGCCAACAAATAAAGCGCAAGGGAATAAAAAATACCCATATATATTCACACAATGAAATATCAAACCACAAAAAAAGGTTAATTGACCAACAAATAACTTAATTAAATCAAATGAAAATTAAATAATTCAATTTTTAATGAGCTTCGGCGGTGTTGACCTTGTTTGAATTATGAACAACAAGATTGACATTGCTGACAAAGTAGGTTGGCCACTGGATGGTTGGTCTCTTTCAATTGTGTCGTGCCTATAAGGTCGATTCAGTCAACTGTCAACAGATGATGGGATTGTGTTTAACAATGCATTTCCAATAATTATAATTGGCTCTGAAGTGTGGATTCAAATTGGTCAACGTTTTTGCATAAAACAGTTTAAAATAAGTGTGAAGCTATTAAATATGAATTAGCTTAAATTATTAAAAGAAAACATTTAAATATAAAAGTTTGCATTTTAATTATCAGACATTAATATTACAATAGTTTTTGGCACAACATACAAATTAAATGCCCAATTTAAGTATAAACAATAACTTAATTATGCGCAAACAAAAGCGAAAATAAAGAACTTGAAAGTGCAATTGAATTTTGAACTGTAACTGGTAAAATGTTCAGATGGTGCTTGTTGTTTTTGAATGGGCCTATTGAATTTATTGATTACCAAATAAACAAAACCAATAAAAGCAACAAAATAAATAATTGAAACAACTACTTAAAACAACAACACGCAAATGAAAACCATTAACAGCTTAAAAATATTTAATTACCAGCTCGACCACCCCCTGAGCGATTGGTGTAATGGCACCACCCCTGAGTTGGGTAGACAGGGGGCGTACGGGTGGTGTAGGGATTGAGGGGTTTGAGGTCGCCAAGCTGCCACCAAATTGCAATTAATCTTCTTTTAACAGCAAACTTTTGATCCGCTTTATTTGCATTTCACTGCGGCGCAAACACAAACAGAAAATGGCAAAAGCAAAACCAAAAAATAAACAGAAAAAAACAAAAACAAAAAAAAACAGCAACAACAATAAAGGAGTGAATGAAGCAGATATAGAGGGGGAAAATAACGAAAATGCTTGTCATAAAAATTTATCAAGGGTTAAAAATTATGTTACGCGTTTCATTTTGGTGGCTGTGAAATGATTTATGCAAAATCTGTGCCCTAACCAAAAAGGAACCACCGCCAGCAACAAGAACACCAACAAAAATGAATATAAATTGTGCAATTTCATGTTTTTGCTTTCATTTTGTACGTTTTATGCTTTCTTTTTGTTTCGCCGCTCAACTTTTTATGTCCGGCAAATTAATTTAAAACTGTCTTATAATAAGAATAACAACCAAAAGGGTCAGTACATTGCACATTATTTATAATCTCACATTGAACTGGCATTAAACAAGCACAAAACTTTCATTTGCCGTAGATGATTTTCTGATAGCCAAAGACGCCCGGATAATAACCGCCCGTATATCCATATCCACTGCTATATGGCGAACTATAATAATAGCTGGGGTAGCCATAGCCGTAGCCTCCATAGCCTCCATATCCGCCCCAACCGCCGCCAACCCAGGCAGGACCAGCGCCTAGTCCAAAGAGAAAGGAGCGACGGTTACGTTCGACTTGCTCCTTTGCTGCCGGATTGCCGCCAATTTCCTGCTCCAATGACAGCAAATCCGTTTTTACAACACCAACTGGTGCCACTTCCTTGTCAACATCTGCGATGACGCCGATGCCGATGCCGACGCCATTGACAGACGCCGCCCCAGTCAAGTGCGTGCCTTGCAGCAATAGCAGCAGAGCTATAAGCGACATATACATAGTTTGCATATTTATATTTGATGCTGCGTATTAATTCCCGTTTAAATTATATAGTATTTCAATTCAATATCAATTGCTGACAAGTTAACTTCAATGTTTAACGCACAACTGTCATGACAAATAATTAATACACTTGGTATTTATATGAAAAGCTCGTATTAAAATTAAAGTTGACGCTTTAAAAGCGTGCTAATTTTAGGCAAATTGTTTTAATGAAAACATAGTATACGACGCAGAACAACAGCCCAACAGAACAACAACAACAATTGTGTGTGTGTGTGTGTGTGTGTGTGTGTGTGTGTGTGTGTGTGTGTGCTAACCAATCAACATGGGTGAAACCAAAAAAATCAAATAGCAAACAAAAACTGTGGAATTTTTCTGGTAACGAAAGTATCATGCTCTAACTGCATAACGAAGTTTTTATTTTCCAATGAAACTAACTGAAAATTGCAGCCATTTTCTGCTCAATAACAAACTGTTAGATAGAGATTACAAATAGAAAAATATGGGCAGAATTTACAAAAAATAAAAACATTCTTAAAGTTTAAATGAAAGAGACAATTTTGTTGAATTCTATCCAAAAATTATATATGCAACTAGTTTCGCTTTAATCCATTTTTACGAGTATTTTAGAAATTCAATTAAAATATGCTCATAGCCAGTGTATTCAAATTTTATTATCGAACCTAATGAATAATGCTAATATTCTTACTCGACGCACAGAGCGAGCTGTGAGCATGTTACGCATACGACACGTGTGCTAACGCCTGATAGATATTTCAGTTCTGCTCATACTCTAACTGTTGAGTTATAAAAAACTGCCTGATTCATGTTATAAAAGCCTGTCAATATATCTCATATTCTCATGTGCTGGCATAAACGCACAGAGCGACCTTTTTACATATTACGCATACGCAACGTGGCCTGGTGTCGGTGACTGATGTTGTTGCTCTCGTTGGCTGCCAATTGACACATTTCATGTTCAAATATGCGTGAATAACAATTATTGTAATTTTTCTCAACGCCAACAGCGAGACAATGCGCAGACTTGTGAAAATATATCAGCAAATGCCAAGGCACATGGGAAGCAAGTAGCACAAACTGGGAGCTGGAGTAACCTTAACATTGTGCGAACCTTGAACTTGAGTGACAGTGGCAAGTGGCAAGTGGCAGCAATGTGTGCCGATGTGTCAACGGCTTAGATTGCGTTGCATGATTGGCAAGAAAAATGAAGACAATAGTTGATTTTTACACTTTCCACTCGACTCCAACACAAATGGCGAACGCAAATGCAAATGTAAAGGCAAACACAAAGCAATGTACAACAACAAGTTGCCTTGTCAGCATGTCACGCGATTTACTGGTTTGAACAAGCATGAAATGAATATATACATATATATATTTGTCATACTCGTATGCCGACTCGTTTACGTACTCGCAAGGGCAAAAATTATGACGCCAGGCATTGTCGTGAAGTTCTGTTGCCCATTAGCGACTCCATGAGAAGCCGTAAATGGTAAATGGGAAACAAAAAACCCCCCGTCAGTCGGAAATTGGGTTAATACATTTTGCGTTTTAATTCTATTTGCGAAATCAAGTAAAACGCACAAATGCCACTTCGTTTGCTTCACTTGTTCCCAGCGATAACCGATGCTAACATGAAATTGCGACTCGCTCGCAAAACGTCACTAAACTTTCGCGACTTGCGAATGTTCTTTGTATGACTCTGGCTCTATGTACGTGTGTGTGTGTGTGTGTGTGTGTGTGTGTGTGTGTGTGTATTTGTGTATATGTGTGAATTGGTTTAAGTGAGTCTGTGTGTCAACAAATGGCTCGAATGAAATTTATAAGCAAAGTTAGAAAAGTGCAGTGGCGCAAGTTGATAAGGGTTCGCCCAGTGCCTGGTTATAGGTTTCTGAGTAACTCTCTGATGGCCACAGCCGATATGGCCTATCATGGCATAGTTGTGGTTTCTCTCGCTCCCAACTAGCCAAAGAGGCCAGCCAAAAACAAACAAGACAAATGTATTAATTTCGAAAAGTAGAACTGAACTTTGAGGCTTCACTGAGGCGACTGTCGAATTGAGTTAATTAAATCTTATGCCAAAAGGCCAAAAGGATTGGAAAAAACTAAACATTATACAATGCCGTTAGTCTATGAAAACACATTTAATTTTAAGTTTATGTCGATAACTAAGCAGCATGATGGGTTGGAAGGATGGGCATAGATCAAGTCGACCCAGCTCTATCATATTTTATTCAAAATAAACTAAAAAATTATACAAAAAACAATCATGGCCTAAAGTACAACATCAAAATATCAAACTCTACCTCAGTTAGCATTTGATGGCAAAACTATTTTCCTGACTTAATTATTGCATCATTTATTTGTAGACTGCTAAATTACCATGCTTAAGAGATTAATGATGAGGTACAACTGGCTGCAAACTAGGTATTTAGTCAATTAGTCAAGTTGCCAACGCAGTAGAAAAGAAAACTTTCGCATAAGCTGTACAAAAACTATTTTGCAAAGCAGCAGCTCTTGAAAAGGGTTTATATATGATCAACAAATTTAGATCAACTATTAAGAGGAAACCATATTTTTACGGTATAGCAAATGCTTGTTGATTAATTACAGCATCGTAATTACTGACTGCTAATTAATAAATATACCTATTTTCATTCATGCTCGTACACTTTATTAAAATGACATTATTTGTGTAATTTTTTTTCTACTCAGACGATGACAGCTAGAAAAGCAAAGGGAATTAAAGAAAAACCAAAGAAAAAGCCTGAACACTCCATTCGCATGTCAATGGCAAACTCGGCGGCAATGGCGAAAAGTTTGTGCAGCCAACTTTGACATTTTATGAGAAAATTGTATTTTATTGGAGTATTAAAGGCAATTTTATTAGAACTGTCAGTGGAGTTCTGGAGTTCATGCCGCCATTATTTATGCAGACGATGACAATCCCCCGTAGCAACTACGGCCATGTCGTGACAGCGATTTTTATTTAATTATCGTAGATTTACGCGGAAAAAAGTAAAGCAAAAAACAAAAAGCAAAAAACAGACCGAGGCGAGCAAGTTCGAAAGCATTTCGTACAGTATAACTTATCCACATATAACTTATCTTAAAATCTATAATATCACACAAGGCATTTTGCCAAGTCATCATTACGGTGTACTCCAACAACCACAACTGACCATGCTACACTGGCAGAAAAGTAACTTTTTCAATTTGACATCGCTTAATTATTATTGCAGTTGGCGTGTTGTTGTTATGACAAGGCACTCTGCGTTGCCCATTGTCAGTGTCCCACTGTCATTGCCAAGGACTTGTAGCTAATGTGCCAATGCTGCTGTTATTGTTATTGCCGGGGGTTCCCCCAATAATGAGACTTTTTACGATTTTTATGACAAGGCTGCCAGGCAATAAATATCGCCCAGACTGCTTGCCATTGGCAAACGATTTTTGGCATGGCGCACTGCATTGATTTTTAGCCTCACACAACGTGCAACGTGTTGCAAACAAATGCCAAAGTAATCAGTTTGCCGTGCTGTGTGCAAAAAGTCACAAAACCAGTTTGGCATCGTGTGGCAGCTTTAAATTCCTGCAGTCAGCGCACACACACCAAAGCAACACACAAGTGGTATAAGGATTCCTATCCCACACACACACTTGAAACAACTTAACTCTTGAACACATGCCGCCAGCAGGCACATGGAGCTGGAAACTTTTGTGACGACTCCGACTACGACTACGCAGGACGACAGAAACTTGCACTCCACACATAGAGAGAGACACCCAAACATAGACACATTTATATATATTATACATATAGAGATGCTTAGTCAGTAGTCCAGACAAATTTAAAACAATGGGCGTCAACGTAAAAGCCATTAGCTTAAAACAGGTAGAACCATATGCGAATTAGGATAACAAATGTCATATAAATTTAAATATAATTTGAAATATAACTACCCAGCTTGTAGGGGGGAGGGGAGGGAAGTGTGCAGAATTTATGATGCCTACATTTTTGCAAATTCTGTACAAGTGCAAAACTTTAGTTCCGGTTACAGTTTCTGGAATTTATTGCTACATCTGAATGAAAACTTTATGAAAATTGAATGCATAAAATGGCTTTGCGTCATATAGAATATATTTTAAACAAACTTCAAGCACAGTTGCCACTTTGCAGTGGTATAAGTTTATTAAATGACTCTTCTATGACTCTTGTAGGCGCCACTTCTTCGACATATTTTTGCGACACCTTTATTCGTTACAGAATTCATAGACAAATTTGCAAAACTACTTAAATAATAGAAGCAACAATTCTTTCCTATTTGGAATTGCGTTAAATAATATTTAATCGAATTAATGGGCAATTTGGCCACTGTGCACATTCCGATGCTGAGCTGTGTAATTAGCCGTATTGAATTTTTGGCATAGAAATACACAAAGAATATCCAACAACTTTGTTTTGTGCGCTCTGTGGCTGTCAGAGAATTTACCCAAGTTGTCAAATTTTCCGTTGCACCCATTTCCCTTAGGAAACACACTGACACTCACCCACATTTGTGTGTACACATATACACCACAAAATGCCACAACGCCGTTTGTCGGTTTGTTGGTCTGTTGGTCTGTTGCCCTTGGTGTTGGTCAGTCATTCAGTCATTCAGTCAGTCATTCAGTCAGTCAGGCAGTAGTTTGCTGCCCATTTGCGACCCTCTCCATGCATTTGTGCTACGTGACTGGTCACACTGTGCACAGTGTGCTGTTGATGCTTGTGGCGTGGGAGGGGAAAGTTAGGTAAATATCACTCTGGGGTTATGTTGCCCACTAAACAACCAAATCGCATCAAATGTACAATTTGCAGTTACAAAATTGATTTGGCTTAATTTGTGCAAATTTTAAATTAACTAAACATACGTTGATGTTGGCATGAAATGTATGTATGTATATATGTATAATGTATGTATGTATGTATGTAGAATGTGCTTGAATGTGTGCGCAAATTAAACACAAACAATTCTATATCCCTTGGGCCCATTTAGATCAAAAGTGGCATTTAAAATATTTACACAGTGCCGGCAAAAAGTATGCGCACGCATATTGCTCATTATAGATGGTAAATACTTAAGTGGGCAAACATGTGCATATAAATATTCATAGTTGAGTTAAGTTTTGTTATTTGTATTAATGATGGTTAAATGCGCAAAAACTAATATAAAACTTCTTTAATATGAAACATCAAAACTACTTAAAAACTTTTATACCATACATATATGCCAGAGCACTAGAAACAGACACGGCAAATATGCCAAGGCAAACCTAATGGGGAGAGCGCAGATGGAGGAGGGGGAGAAGGGAAGCTAAAGCAAATAGCTAACAACAAGCAAATCCCTTGATGAGTTATTAAATCATTTTAAGCCACTTACAACTAAAAACAAATTGAAATATCACGCAATACCTTTGAGAGCAGCGCGAACACAAGGCGAACGCGGCCCACGCGATGTAGTTGTAGTTGCTGTTGTTGGTTTCATGTTGCCGGTGTCGGTGTCGGTTGTTGGTTGTTGGTGTCGGTTGCCGCTGCCGCTGCCGTTGATGCCACTGTTGCCAGATCCACTTTTTTCCCGTCAAATCTGGCTGTTTTTGAGGAGCATTTGCTAGAAAATTTGTAAAATTGCGTCAGATGGAAGTTCCGATTTTTTTTCGATTTTTCTTAGATTTTACAAAATTTTTACAAAAATAAAGACTAATTATAGATCTGTCGTCAATATTTTGATCGATATAAGCCAATATCAACTTTACTTAAAATTACAGTATTATCTTAGTGTAAAAATACATAAATATGCTAAATCTTTATTCAGATACTTCTTAGATATGTTCGCCGTATTTTAAACAATTAATAATTATAGCACAAATTCATATTTATTTGAATTAAAATCATTGTACTGATATGCAATTAAAGGGTTTTCTAGTTATCCGTCATTTCCCCTACAAAAAATCTCAGAAAAATAAATCTTCAATTTATAAATTATATAAAAGTAAATTGTGTAAAAAAAAACTAGCAAGATTTATGAAATTGTTGAGAAAAAGCGTGACAAATTTTTATAATAAGTTGACTGATTGCTGGCATTTTTGCACATTTTTGCAGCTTTATTTTTGTGCTCTTCCCACCAAAAACAGCTATTTTTCTCAATCAAAAAATGGACAACACTGGCTGTTGCTGCTGCTGCTTGTAGCAGGCCAAACGTAACAACTTAATAACGTACTAAGCCTCAAACACAAATATGAATAGCAAGCAAGTTGCCGGGAATTCCTCGCTTGGCAGCGTTCGCATTTTTGGTCTCACCTCAGCCGCGGCAGCTAGAAAGCTAGCTTCTGCCCCCGAAACGCTAATAACTTTTAAGCTGCTCCCAAAAGTTTTTTTTTTTCGTATTTTGGTATTTTGGTGGCTCTATGCCTGCTGCAGCTTCTACCTTTTGGCGGCTTGGCGGCTGCGGTGCCTGACGACGCAACTTCCGCTTTTACCCCATTCAGCTTAATTTCGATGCGCAGTGGGAGTTTTGGTTGGCCAACGCTGCCTGTTGAAAACATGCTCAATAGTTCCTACTACTATTGCCTACATATGTGCGCCTGTGTGCGCCTATGTGTGTGTGTGTGTGTGTGTGTGTGTGTGTGTGTGCCAACTTGACTCGAAGCCTAAAAGTCAGTCAGCAAAATCAGCGACGCATAGCAGAAGCGGCAGACGACAGGAAGCGACGTGTTTGCAGCGCAAGCAAAACTTTTCATTTAACTTCTATTGGGTGGGCAGCCTCTGGCAAGATAAAACCTAGGCTCCAGCGAGGAGCCAGGCCCTGTGGGAGCGACGGCAACTACTACCAGCATTAATATTGTTTTGTGTGAGAAAAAGCAGCCAAAATTACGACACTTGAGTGTGTTAAAAGTTGAGCGTAGACACACAGACACACACATACAGATACACAAATCGAAAAGTGAAAGAAAAGAAAAAGTGAAAAGTGGCAGAAACTTGTGTAGCAGGAGCACGCAAAACAGCAAAAGACAGCACAAAACTTGCCAAGAAACTGGCGACGGTGTCGAAAGACATCCTGGTTGCCAACTCTAACGAAGAAGACAACAACCACACCAACAACACCAACAACACCAACAACACCAACGATACCAACAACACCATCTTTAACACCAACGCCAATGACAGCAGCAGCAGCGCTTCTCATATGCCAAGGCAGAGCCTGTAACACTCTGTTTGATGGCACTGCCAAGCAGCTACACAGAAAGAAAAAATAAGGAATTCCGTACTTAAAACAAAATAAGAGTTTGGCCAACGAGAGTTGGGCCATCGAGACCTCGTCTAAAGAGAGCTTGTCCAGCTAGAGTTAGGCCATCGAGAGTTCGACCAACGCAAGTTCAGACCGCCAGAGTTCGGCTAACGAAAGTTTGGCCAGCGAGAGTTCGGTCAACAAGAGTTGGACTAGCAAGAGTTAAACCAACGAGAGTTCGACCAACGAGAGTTTGGCTAACAAGAGTTTGGCAAGAAACCATGCAAAATTATATCAATTAAATTAAAGTTACTAATTCTAACTAACTAACTCCTAGTTTTGTTAGTTTTTATTCTTATTTTGCATAATCGTGAGTTTATATGAATTTCAATTTTTTAAGCAATTTTTTTCGGTGTAGTAGTAACTTCTTGTGCGCTCTCTCCCTCTCTCAATCTTTATTTATTTCTCTCTATCTCGCTCTGCTTCAACAGTTTGTTGCTTTTGCTACTTTTGCCAGTTTACACGCACCGCTGGGATTGCACAGTGGAAAAAGGCGAAAAAGTTACCATGATCCATTAACGTTAATTGTTTGGCGGCGGCGTCATGCGGCAGGCGGGTTGAAACAACTTGCCTGGGATTTACACGACACGCTGCCTGCAGCCAAGCAGCCAACAGTCAGCAGAGAGGCAGCAGAGGCAGCCAACAGTCAGGCAGCCTTCAGCTCCAAGCGGAGCACAATGAGCCACCAATAAAGGGCGGGCGAGCAGTCTGATAAGGTGTGTATTACAATGACAGCGTGAAAGTTTTTCGACAGTCGACAGTCGACAGTCGACAATCGAGTGCAGACAGTGGCAGGGCAGCAGATAGAGATTTACACACAGAGACAGACGCACAGACAGGTGTATATAGTTTACTAAATTCAATTAGAGCTGCTCAAATTGGCATGCGCACACCTGTCATTGGGCTTGATAATGATGCATGTGGTGCGCCAAGCTACGCCAACAAAAGAGAGCAAAAAAATCACACAAAAAAAAAACTTTTGTGGCAGCAACTTTGTCCTGCATTGTCGCTGCTGCCTTTTAAATCCGGGCAAAACTTGCGCTAATTTTTAAGTCAAACCTCCTCGACACTTTGCCATGCCATTTTTAAGTAATTGAATACACGCTCTCTGGCCTCTTCTGCAGAACCAGAGCCCCAAACTAAATCAATTAAAGTTGTTCAAGCTGAATGAAACTTCCCCGCCACAAGATACAAAATAATAAAATTAAACGAAATAAAAATAAGCGCATGGAGTGCGAGCCAAGCAGCCAAACGGCTTTTCACACTTGTTAATCACATTTTCGCGTCTTAAGTAAATAGCAGTCAGCCCGTCCACCCGTCCACCCGTCCACCCGTAGGCCCAACTCATTGTAATTAAGCGGCTTAGACGTTTCCAAGGTCTCGCAAGTCTCAACAATGGCAATGGCATTGCCTGCTTCTGGGCGCTGCACAGTGGACGCTCTTATACGACCCAAATCGAAAAACCTAAATCAACATTTTACAATTTGGTTCATATTGATCATCCGAAAGATAAATTGGCAAAAAAAATCTTAAGCCACGAGCTAAGCAATAATAAACCTTAACTAAATGAAATTGCGATCGAATAAAAAACAGCGAAGATATACAACAGAAAATGTGGTCGACTAAGCAAATATTTATTATTTAAATTTATTTAAATTAACACCATCGTTTCTAGAATACAGCTTTTCTAAATTTGTTATATTTTTCTAGATTTTTATGTCATACATTTTTATCAATTACTTAATAATTTTTGGTGTTTACTTTCATACAAGCCCGACCACTGTGCGCTGCCTCGACGCCATTGTCATTGGCATCGGAATGGGCGTCTCTTTAGAGGCCAGTTTATCGAATTAAAAAAAAACAACAAGAAAAACTGTAGCACAACCAACACACACAGCACTAAGAGCCAAGAGCATACACTTCATTGTGTGCCAGGAGGCGCACAATAAAACTGAAGTGGCTATGGGGGATGCTGCCCCTAGCTCCAAGGCGAACTTCAGCATATACATACATATAAATATCTATGTAACTGTATTTGTATTAGCAATTGTGTGTATGTGTGTGCTGGTGTGAATGCCACAATGCCGGCAAAAGTTGGCATAATTATTTCATTAACACTTAACAAGTGGCCCGACCAAGTTCTAGACGGAGCACGGGACGCAAAAACTTTCACATTACGCATTTGTGTGCAATTTTCAAATTAACAATTGTTAATTTTTTTCGCTCTCTTTGCTATTTTGTTTCTTTTTGAAAAAATAAAAAAAACTCTGACCATTTGCCTTTTAAAATACACATTTTTTCTTGCTTTTTTTGGAATTGTTTTCTTTTTCTGTTTGCGTTCATCCGTCGCTTTGGACTTTTTCGTTAATTTTTTCTTACCAACTTTTTATTGCGTGTTTAGCATAATTTTTTAATAATTACATTTTTGTGTGTTTGACCAAAAAGTGAAAATAATAAGCTACAAGAGCCACTGGCAACGACCGAGAAGGCCGAGAGGGGAAGGGACGTCTCGTTGGATGGCGGAAAACGTTCGCCTTTGTACTCAGCCAATGCAAAAGTTTAACAAAGTTTATTTGCATTACTGACAAACTGTTTAATTAGGGATTTTTTCTAGATTTTTCAATGGCAAACTTTTTCTGTATGCGCACCGTACGTGCGTTTCTGTTGCTCTGCTCTTCAGTTATGACTCCGTACTTTCCGTCCCTCATCTCTGTTCATATTTTCGTACTGTGTGGTAAATAAAATTAAACACAATATCAACATGAAACTAAAAGGTAAGCTGTAAATGTGCTCTTTATGCATTTTCTAGCTATTCAGCTCATTATTAATACAAAACAACTCCCAATTTGCAAATTACGAAGTTGTTTTCATTACATATATACTACGTGTGCTCTGTACCTGCAGACTG
Source organism: Hypselothyrea guttata (assembly GCA_035045125.1). NCBI lineage: Eukaryota > Metazoa > Arthropoda > Insecta > Diptera > Drosophilidae > Hypselothyrea > Hypselothyrea guttata. The sequence goes on from JAWNNJ010002004.1 coordinate 330,110, forward strand.
CAATTTTCAATTTTTATTTTTTAATCTTGCTAATGGTATTGTATTTATTTTATTTGGTTTCACATAAGTTAACTTTTAACTTTGCTCTAATTAGGGTTTTCCCTTAAATCATAAAGCATATATTGAAAGTATTTGATTTCATTCTAATTTTTATCAACTCAAAAGTTGAATTTTGTTTTACAATAAACTAAATTGTAAATAAAATTAATAAATTAATTGATGAAACTTGCACATATTTGGCTCTTTAAGTGCCAACCATCGTCATATTCTATTTAATATATTATATTATAATTAACATTTAAAAAACTATTGAATAATCTACATATTTCTAGCCTGTCATTTTGACATCTTTAAATCTTTAAGTATTTATTGCAAAAAATTCAAGCTGAAGATTTAATTGCCACAATTATAACAAGATACAAAAGCACCTTAATTATACAATTTAAGTAAATATAACAAGAAAATATTAAAATATAGGCTGTTTTTACTAGGTGTAATTATAACTGATTTACAACCTATATTCCATTGATCAATTGGAAGCAATTGGTACAGACACTTGACACTTGCTCTACTTTAATTAAAACAACTTCTTTAGATACTTATTAAATATGATTGAATTGGCTGCATTTCTTAACTCAGTAAAGTTTAATTTAATCTGTGCATAATTTGGGATGGCTTTTAGTAAGCCATAAAATGTCTCAATTCAATTAAAACGCACAGAATGTGGCTCAATGTGGTGTTTATCGTATTTGTAAAATAATTGCATGACATGCGATGCCTTGCGTGTACAAACCGCATTATACGTGTGTATTATGCTAGTTAAATGTCATATTATGCAGAAATAAAAGCAAATAAATTGTGAATTTTAATATGCAAGTGGAAAGTGCTTGATTTCCGTATTTCCGTATTTATTGAAGCATAAGGCAGCAAATAAATTGACGAGTCTGTGTCTGCACATTACGAATTGTTGCCACAGCCGCAGACAGACGGATAGACAGACAGACAGACAGATGGACAGATGGACAGACAGATACTAGATACTCATGCTGATAGCAACTGACGGTCAATCAAGCTCTGTGTGAAGCATTCAAGCATGCGCTACTGACCAAGCTGTTTCAAGCTGCCTATTTTGCTGCCAACATTGGTTCGCATCATTGTAATTGTTAATTACTTGCTACAAAATTTTTCGCTTCCCCTGCCCAACCCCCTGCTCCCTTGCTCCATTGGCTGTCAGGCCAGCAGTTGTTGTGGCAGCAGGCAACTGGCAACTGGCAACACGCACGCACAGGCAGAAATTCTTTTGGAGTCGGTTAACTGGCGTGGGAGCTGCGTTTTTGGCCAGCTGCCGCCAGCTGCTTTGTGCATATTTATGCTCTTAGCCAAAATCTTGGCGCGTTTTGCTCCTGTTGCTGATTTGGTCCGCACACGACATGGCTGGCAGTGAGAGCAGCCCGTCAACGCCAAACAACGTTGTCATGCCGTTTGGCATTGGGTTTCTCCTGATGCCATCAAGTTGGTTGCCGCTCTGGGAAAGCGGAAAAGCGGGAAAGCGGGAAGGTGGAGGAGCTGGCAGCTCAACCAGAATGAGCCACGTCAAGTGAGTTCACAATTTTGCGTGCTACCATTTTTCTTTCCACTCGTGTTGCCAGCATCCCCCCTCCTGCCTTTCTCTCTCTCTCTCTCACGCTCTGAGTCTCTTTCAGAGTTAATCCTTGGCATGCAACGCCTTTATCCTGTTATGCTTGTGCTCTGCTTTGCTTTCCACAACTTTTTTATACTCTTAACTCAGCAGCAGCTGAAGCAGCCGAAACGGTAAATCAGCTGCTAGAGTCTTAAGTCTAAGCCATGCTTGAATCGCAGCTTCATCTAAACTGTTGGTAAAATATCGATATGCTTCTTAATTATTGCCATTTTTCTTGTGATGCATAGAGTGAAAAATTAAATTATTTATTAAAATATTAAACAAACTTTGTTTCTTTGTTTAAAATTAAAAACCAATAAAAGTCAACCAACTCTTGTTCTAATCAAAGAATATTTTTAAGAATTAAACAAATAATAAATAAATAAATATAGTTCGGAAATATAGGACTCACCATCTCCCATATTATGTTTTGGTAATGGATAGAGAATGATTTTCTAAGTTGAATTAAAAACAAATTGTATTTAATTTTTTTGTCTTGCAAAACTAGCGCAAATTTAGTATTCAATTAAGATTTTGTTAGCAGCTCCAAATTACTTAAATTTCTTCTAATTAAAAATGTGAATGAACTAGAAATAAACTTGGAATTCGTAAAATTGAACATAAAAGCTTGGCTCAAGCCGAGTTCGGGTGTAATAATCTTCTTATATGATAAAATTTGATAAAATATATAAATTGTAAATTGTAGCTCCAAATCGGTTCAGTTAAACCCAAGGCTCTGCTAGTTAGTACCATATTTTAGCTTAATCGAACTTATAGAGCATTTCATAGTTGCGCACACTCGACTGCAGGCGTCTTTTGTGTTTTTTCGTTGTTTACTCTACTTTTTTTGTATTTTCGTTTTTTTTTTTTTTGTTTCGCCCGCTGATTTCGCTACTTAATTTTTTCCTCTCTTTTTTCCTGACATCTGTGTATGTTTAGCTGTAGCTCTGAATATGTATCTGTGTCTCCGGCTCTATCTGTATCTGTATCTGTATCTCTTCTTGGTCTGTATATCGTGTTGCTTCCGCTCTTGCTGCGCTGATTGGGCGTATTTTGTTATTTTCATGTTGCTGCAACACCGCCTGCTTGCCTTCGCTGTCAGTCAAGCCAAGTCAGTAGACACATCCAACCAGCGCGTTCTTGTCTATTTTGGTTCGTTGCGGGTTCTATTTTTTTCGTTTTTGCCTGACTTTTTTCCGCTGTACCACGTAATTAAAACTTGAAACGCATATGAATTAGAAAAAATACAGCAACGCGACCCGGAACAGTGGCATTTTATGGCTGAGGCCAGCATACTACAACCAACAAAGCATTCCCACACCCAACATCCCAACATCCTTGCCATGCCCGCCTCAGCTCACATCGTTAACATTGCTGATTAAGTTTCTTGTCCTGTGTCACTCAACGTGATTTGAAATAAAAATTTAACAGCGCCCGCAGCTCAACGCAAATCCTCGCCCCGAAATTAACCCGTTTTTTGTCTTTGCTTGTGCTTCAATTTATTATGTTGTCATTGTCTTTAGCTGGAGCTCTTGAGCATTACGCCACTTTCTGTTTTCGTTTTTCATCAATAAATGAGCAATGAGCTGCGAGGACAGTCGCGACGATCGCAGTTTCTAACACGCTCCCGACACTCTCTACGATTGCACGGCAGAGGACATTCCCTAGGATTGCAGTGTATCTCTCCATCCCGACACTGTCTCCTGGTGCAGAGGGGACAATCTGTGGGACGGCAATGCCTAGCATGTTCCTGGCAATCTCTAAGCGTGCAGGCTCTGCCTGTAAGGCTGACTTGCCGAGCTAACCGATCAGCACCATTTTCGGACACTGATTTGTCCGCCTCTTCGACCTTCTCCGCAGGCTGTGCTGCATCCTCCGTGGCAGCTTCTAGCACCAAACCCACAGAGAGCAGACTCAACGCCAGACACATACAAGTGAAGGCGCGCATCTTCTGATAGTCTGGAGTTCTGCTGTTCAAGATGCACTGTGTAAGCCAGAGATACTTACAAGCATTTATACAAGTTAAGATCGTAATACAAACAAGTTTAAGATTTCGGCTAATTGTAAAAGCTGTTTGTATTTGTCTGTTAAAAGGCTATAATTTGCGATCTTATCAGGCAGGCTAAATTGATGCGATTTAGCCAAAAAATCCAAAGGGTTGCCGATTGAAACCAGGGCCGCCAAAACGCCGGCCACCACCAAAACGTCGCCCGCCGCCACCCAGAAAACGTCCACCGCCGCCGCCACCAAATGGTCCGCCACCAAAAGGTCCGCCACCAAAGCCTCCACCTCCAAAGCGTCCGCCACCGAATTGTCCACCCCGGCCAAAGAATCGGCCGCCACCCAGCTGCCTGACCAAGCGCACAGCCGGCATCTCTTGCTGCTCCGCTGCCTGATTTACATCCGCCAGAGTCAGTTGTTTCATTTCCGCTGCTGGAGCAGGACTGCGGGTACGTGTGGCAGCCATCATGGGGACCAGGGCGCTTAGCGCTATTAGATATAAAACGGAGCGCATTTCTTTGCAACTATCCACGGAGATCTAACGCTGAAATACTGAAATGAAACCTGCACTCGACTCGCCGCTTTATATAGTAAAGAGGAATGCCAGTTAATTCTTAACGAGCTACTGACCCTTTCGAGCAATTAAATTTCCTGAGCATAATCAAATGGCCAAGAAAAATCCCCACGAATAGCCCCAGGCTTATTGTTGTTCTGTGCTGCCAGAATCAACAACAGCAACACCAGCAACAACAGCAGCAACAGCAGCAACAACAACAAGAACAACAAGCATTTGCCCCATGACAAAACTAACCTGTTCGGGGACTCACAGTTGCTGCTAATTATGTCGTTGGAGCAACAACAACAATGACAACAATAGCAACAACAACGGTAACAGCAGCAACAATACAATACAAGAAGATGGAGTAAAGTAACATGCATAGACCACTAATCCAATTATACTTACGTATACGTAATTTCATTGTCAGCATTATGCCAATTCTAATGCTCATTAAGAGATTTCGTGAGCACAGGCCACATGTGAGTTGTTTACAATTTTGGAAATCCCTCATCTTCACCCATACCCAAAATGCCCCCAGAACGCAAATTATACATGCTTACAAACAGAGACGCGTAGCTGTACACTGAAACAAATTTACAAAATAGAAAAATTATGATTTTAAGTAAATAAGGTACAGATAAATATTTAGATGGTTATATTTGAAATGGAATGTTATTAAATTAATTTTATTTAATTGATTTGATTTTTAAAATGAAAGAAAATAATAGTAAAATGAAACAAATCAATTATTTTGATATATTTTTTATTAATATCATTTATGATCAAATTTTAACAATTTATACAATTCGAAATTCAATTTTGTTTAAAAAGATTTAAAAAAATAAAAATTAAAAATTTTGATATTGATTTTAAGCTTCAACAGTCTTAAAAAATACCCATTAAATTCCTAAATTAAAGCAAATCATGAATTTATTGAATTAGACATATTTAAAAAAAGTCTAGATCCAATATTTAAAATCTAAGAAAATAAAGATTCGAAAAGTAATACTTCTTTCGACCTTTTGGTCATGATTTCGTGACCAAAAATCGTAGTTTTAGATGGTTGTTTTTGTCAGTGTACTCGTAACTCGTATTTATAAGCCATAAATAACGTGTAAACAAAAAGCTGCCACAACAAGCATACGCCCTGTGGGCGACACCAGTCCGTTGTCGCTGCCACAACAACAACAAAAATAACAACAACGACACAAGAGGCTACAACAAACAGCAACAGCAACAGCATTAGCAGTAGCTACAACAGCATCGCGGCCAAATTATAAGCCTATAAAAGGCAATAAAAAACTTTGCGATATCAAATTACAACGCCCTCATAAAGTTATAAAAGTTTCAAGCGTATCCAACATCACGTCTCCTTCACTCTCTCTCTGTCGCCTCGATATATATTGGCACTCAAGTCTGGCTGAGGCCTAATATTTTCAATAACAAATCAATCAGCTGCTGCCACTCCTGCCACACTTTTTGCAGATCCTTACAAAACCATTTCGGTCAACAGGGATAATCCGTTAGAGCGGCATTTGGCTGATGATGCTGATGCCTGATGGCAGATGGCAGATGGTAGGTGGCAGCTGCCTGGGCGTTGCCAAGGCATCGTCCTATTACCAGTACGCACAGAGGTGCTGTAGATTTATTGAGACACGCATTCGATAAGAAATAACATGACTCTATAAGAAAGTAAAGCCACTGATACACTTGAACGCCCTTTACGCCAACTTACTACAATATATTTACTTTCAGAGCCTTCTATCAACTTTTGATGTCGCCCGTAAAATTGTTCCTCTCGCTGTTCGCTGTTCGAGTAAACATTTATTTTTTTTATTTTTTATTTTGATTTTTCTTCATTTTTTTGGAAACTTTTGGAAATTGTTGCCAGCATAACTTTGGTAAGAGTATTCGGAAAGTTGCCTTGGCATTCGGTTCGATATAGGGGCGGGCGTTTTATTTTCTTTTTAAAGCCTGGAAACTTTTGGCAAATGTGGGCGTTACTGAGTGAGCGAGCGTACGTGAGCTGTCCTGTCCGTCCGTGCTAAGGTCAAGGGATAACAAAAGGCGTAAATTTAAAGCCGAGTTAATTTTTTAACAATGAAATCCGCTTGTCAAAAGAGAAATTTTATAGCTGGCGTTTAATCTTTATCGACATACGGCTACTAAAAACATTAAGTAAGGTTGGCAATTTAGCTCTCAGCTGTAGGGTAGCTCGTAGCTCTTGAGATAAGGTGCAATTCATTTCTTTTGTTATAAATAGACACATTTATTAAATTGTAAAGCACTTGCAGGCCTTTCACAGCATAATTGTCTCGAATATGTTTTAAGCTCTCTTATCGCCGCAGTTAACTGCCATAGATACAGTCAATTGACTGCCACTTGAAAGGTAATTGTAATTGTATATTGCAAAATGAAATACACATTTATTTCTTTGCATGCTGCCTTCTACACCTTAAACCAAACACAAATACAAACACAGACGCACACCCACAAACGAATCGATACTGGCAGCTAGAGAGTATTGGCCAAGTTGTAATGGCCACAAAGTTTGAGCTGCTTTCAGTGAGGCGGCCAATTTATATGAATTCAGCAACACTCTGGCTAAGCGATAGCAACCCATAAAACTAGAAGTACTTTAACTGAGGACTAGCACTGACAATGGAACTGGGACTCAGCTCAGCTCAGTCTGGGGATGCGAATGAGTAAAGTTTCTGGCCTGGGCAGGCATCAAATTTGCAGTGGCTCCCAAATGAAATGTATATGCCGAGCAGAGAGAGTTTTTGTATTAACTGTCTAACTAAGCGTAAACAACAACAATCGCATGGTCTATAATAATAAAGGAAACTTATTAGACAGCCAGACAAGCTGTTTCAGCTGTCCCTAGTTGCCCAGCACAGCCGGTCAAGTGGCAGTTGAACTGGATGCTCCCATTTCATATAGGTTTCTCCACAATATGCATACGCGTATACCATGCAAAGAATGTAAACAAAATTATTCATATTTTTGGCTAAAATTCCTATACAAAATATCCGAATAGCTGGGCATTAGAAACCGGTCTTGCGGTTCAACAAACTCAATACAAAGAACTCAGCTTGTCGCAATTGTCGCTGAAAACTACATTTTAATTGTCATAATAACTGTGCGAATTTGTAGCACTTGGCTTTTGCTTTTTTATTAATTCCATGTTGAATAAAGAGAGCATTTTATTTGGCGTTTTTTCAAGCATTTTATTAAACGTTTGGAATTTTTCAACGCTGCAAATTTATTAAAATTCTGATGAAGGTTTACTCAGCGGGCGCTTAACTTTCAAGAGCATTTGTTTCAAGCTCACGAAGCGGATTTAATGTTAATTTCAGCTGGATTAAAGCCTGGGCGCATTGTTAATTAATTATACCCTGTGCCCATTTGAAAAATGGGAAAACAGGGTTAATAACTTTGTCAGAATGTATGTAACAGGCAGAAGGAGGCGTGGCAGACCCCAAAAAGTATATATATTCTTGATCAGGGTGACAAGCTGAGTCGATATAGCCATGTCCGTCTGTCTGTCCGTCTGTCTGTCTGTCCGTCTGTCCGTCTGTCCGTCTGACCGTTTGTATGAACGCGTCGATTTCGGAAACTACAAAAGCTAGAGATGCCGTTTTGGTTGCTATAGGTAGGTGTTTTCAATACGCAGATCAAGTTTATTTCAAATCGTTGATGCCACGCCCCCTTGACGCCCAAAAATCAATAAAACTCACATAACCTCGAATTTTTAACACAAAAAGTTGAATAACAAGCGTAATATTGAACATAAAAGGTTGTTATTCGGAACATAAGCTCTTTTGTATTATATTTAACTATCTTGTAAGGCGCATTAAAATCGGTTAAGAAACACAGGAGATATAAGCTTCACAATAGTTGAACTTAAAAGTTCAAAAACAAGCGTAATATTAAACATAGAATGTTGTTATTCGGTATATATACTCTCTTCTATTATATTTAACTATCCTGAAAAGCACATTAAAATCGGTTAATAAACAAAGTAGATTTAAGCTACGCAATTGGCAGCGCAGCCCAGCAGCGCAGCAGCCGCAGCAGCACCGCAGCGCAGCTGGCGCACGTAATAAGGGAAGAAGAAGTACTGCTGATACGCTTAGTGGCACAGGGTATTCTACAGTCGGGCCCGTCCGACTGATCTGTCCCGTCCGACTGATCTGCCCTGTCCAAATTTTTTTTTTATTAAATTATATGGTATATGTATAACATTATTTTAGAAAACAAATCCAAATCCTTCAAGAATAATGTGCTTTGTCTTTAAATTCAGCTCCAATTTTCTTAATGAGTTTAATTAATTTGACATTAAATTTCAATAACAACCAAGCTTTCAAAAAAATAATATTAAACAGACAAATTCCTACTTAAAATTTCACCAAAAATCAAAGGAAAAAATGAGTACAAACAATTGAATGAATTTAATACTATCCTGCCGATAACTGCAGCAAGCGGTTGTTTTAAATTTCAATTATTGCCACATATTTTTGGGGAAATATTTTTTTAATAAATAACCTCTGCCAACAGTTATGTATTTTTTCATCGTTCTCTCAAATATATTTTAATTTAAGCAGAAATATATATTTTTTGCTGGAACCAGGCGTTAATTTATGCAGCGTTTTTGCATGCATGTATGAAGTTATATGGGAGGGGGAGGCAGAAGCAAAAATAGCTAGAATAACAGTTTGCCTCTGGGCTGAAAAATATGCGGCATTTGATACTGACGTCACTGTGTTAATTGACCTATATTTTGAACTGGCTTAAACGTGGTTCAAATGGCATAAGTGACACGAGCGTGAAATGATCGTTTTGCATAAAATATATTCGTCGATGCGGTGGCAGCTTGGCATTTAAGCGTTGTTGCACCTGCCACTTGCGAGATGCGACACATGCCGCAAAGAGGCATGGACGGTATAGAGCCATCGAGCATTGTTAATGGCCAGGTCGCGCATAAAACAAACAGCTAGCCAAACAAAAACAAACAACACAAACAAACTGGCAAATAGGCAAACAACAACAACAATAATAACAGCAGCAGCACCGGACAAACAGCAACAACAAACAACAAACAGCAATTCACACTTACGCACCCAAAGTTGAAGCTTATGACGTGTGCGTGCGGCGAGTGGAGCTGAACGCTTTGGCCCGGACCAGGCCCAGTATAGGCCTAGGGGTCTTGGCCTGGTCAATAGCATAACTAACCTTCAAATGAAATTAGCACATTTGCACAGCTTACCTGACCGCAGGCCGACTCCCCGTTCGCCCCAGGGCGGCATCAGGTAAGTGAAGTTAGCCATCTCTGGCACACTCAAAAAAAAAACTAGCTTCAGACATGACTAAGAGAATTTGTTACATTTTGTTTTTGAAAAATTGTAGTAAGATTAAAACTGAAGCAGTTTCAGGCTGTTCCCGTTTCACAAGAATTTATTTAATCTAGCACAAGACGTACATAATAAAATATTAAATTAAATTAATTTCAATTAAAAAAAATATATTAACATTAATTAAAATACACTACATCCATTAAAACAAATAGTAAAACCAAGCTTCAATAACTAAAATTCAATATAATCAAATAGACATATTTGACCATTGACTCACAGCTCGCGCTGCGCGTTCGACCGTACGGTATATAATTTAAAAAGTCCTACTTTTATATACTTTTATGTACGAATTTCTGGATGGTTTTCTGAGTGCACAGAGTGAAATGTTTTGCTCTTTAAACATGCAGTGGGCCATTCGATTTCATGAACGCCACTTAGCGTGCGACTTAATGGCATTGGGTGATTCGCCAGCCAGAAAACTGCCCACAAAACTGGTAGCGATATGAATTGGCTTTTTGTTTCACCCACAACGCCGACCACTTGGCATATTTAAATAGTTTGTTTTATGACGTTTACATTAGCGTCTCATTTCGCTAACAAGCAAAAACAAAAAAAAAAACACAACAAAACCAAAATAAAGAAACAAAAGTTTCTATTTTATGCGCAAAGTTCTAAGGCTATAAATGGCCAAAACGCCGACTCGCCAGGTCACAGTTGCCTGCACGGCCTCACACTATAGAGACACGTACCACCCGGCGTATGCTTAACTATTACTACTTGGACTACGGCAACTACAACGACAAATACAGCACTAATACAAATACAAATACAAATTGAAGCAAGTCGCATAGGTAAACAGCTCAAGGAGTCTCGACACGATGCGGAACTGCGCCTTATTTGGATTATATGCGCTGCTAATCGTCGCCTGCCACTTGGAAGCAACAGTTGGGCAACAGCTGAAGCCGGATGAGGGGCACTTGGAGGCACCTGAGGCGCCTGAGGCTAAGGCGACAACTGGAGCACGCATAACGAGGCAACTTGGCTACGGCAGTGGTTATGGCGGCTATGGAAATTATGGCAGCATCCTAGGCGGCTACGGTGCAGGCGTTGGATATGGCGGCATGGGTGCATACAGTGGCATTGGTGGAGGTTATGGCGGACTTGGCGGTTATGGCGGACTTGGCGGTTATGGCGGACTTGGAGGTTATGGCGGACTTGGAGGTTATGGCGGCTATGGTGGTCTAGGAGGTTATGGCAGCTACGGTGGTCTAGGTGGTTATGGTGGATATGGTGGATATGGAGGCATGCGCTATCCCGTAGGCAGCATTTACGGCAATCCCTATAATCGTTATGGTTACGGTGCTTATGGCTATGGCGGATATCCGCTATCCGGCATGCTGTACTAACACAAGGCAGAAATGTCAAACGAAAAATAATAAATACGAAAAAAAACACAACAAAATAAATCTTTCTTTGGCGTTTAAGAGCTTTTATAGTTGAAATGTGTAACCTTTTTTTAAGGACAGTTTACGGGCGTATTTATTCAGTGTCCAGTGCAACGTATCCTTTATGCCTTGCACCGTATCCGGAATCTTGTTCCTTTGACACGCTTAATTGCTGTGCAATTCAAAACGATTATCGCTTTCGTTCATTAAAAGCTCGTGTGGCGCACCTCATTATTTGCTTACCTCGACGTTAACAAGTGCACTCGGTTGTGCAACAGCCACACACACACACACATACACACACACAGTAAGAGATGTGGCACAGAGAGATAACTACAGCTTAAGCAAATAGCACTGAGTGCCAGCAGTTGGCTGAGAGAACAAGGATAAAGCAGTAAGCAATGACTGAAGCGGCTAAAGCGATAGACAAACGGACAGAAAGAGAGACAGAGCAATAGAGATAAAGACAGACAGACAGACAGACAGACAGAAGCTGCATGCTTTTTAGATTTTAATTACCGATACTGCGGCAGCACACTGTCAGCCAAGCGCCATCACAGCATCATTACCCGTGTCCAACTCCAAGTTGTAGTGCCATTTAATTAGTGTGACTTTAAACAAGTGCATACGCATTCCCACTCCACTCTCCACTCTCCGCCCTCCACTCTCCATTTACCACTTTCCACTCCTCTTTGTGCCCTATCGCTCAAAGTGCGGGTAAACACAGACAGTCCAATTGGCAACAAAGTAAGTGGAATGCTGAAAAGCAACAGCTTGTGAGCATGCACAATGCTTTGTTGCCCTCAAGCAGATAGACTTTTAATACATCTCGCATTTCCTTTTATTTTGCGTATTTTGCACAACCCAAAAAATGCACACAGATTGCAATTGATAGCAAAATTGGCAGATGAAAATTTGTTGAATATTACAAAAAGTAAAATGTCGAGTGCAGCTTAGTAAAATATTCGAAACTTGGCATTGCAATAAAATAGTAAGTGCTGCCATTTAGATTCAATAGAAATTCTGTTCATTAGCATCGACTTAGGTTTAAGTTGAAATTTTGAGAATTTAGAAGAGGCTGTTATATAGTTTTTTTTTTTTTTATATATTTATAAATATATAGTGAATTCAATTAAATGCGATTTAACTGTCTTTCACAGGTTGTTTATAAATATAACAAAACCTACGTCAAACCTAACTAAATATCGGCTCTGTTAATAAATAAAATTTATTTCTTCTCGATTAATTGATGTGCCAATGATTTGTCAAAAGTTATGTGGGAAATACAAAAAATATCATAACAAACTCTGACGCACAAAATATTTATCAATTCATGAATGCTTTCAAATAAAGTAAGTCCAGCACTCTAAGCTCAGCTCAACAATTTTGAATAGACAAATAAAAAATAATAAATAATGAAAATATTGGTATATTATTGCAACTGTGACACCACCTGATACCTTTAAAAATGTGCAATAATTTTATGCTTTTCAGTGAATGAAACATATTTTATTTTTTGTATCTGTCATTAAGTTTATTTTGTTGCTTCATGTATCAATGCATGATGCGGAAATCTGCATCAAATTTGATATTATTCTTTTTGAATAAAAAATAATAATGGTAAATAATTTGTCGCATTCAATACGCTGAATACATAGATAAATGCGATAAGACTACAGCTGAAAATACTTAAAATTTGTATTTATTTGCACTTTTTAGCGCTTCGTTTCGCTACTTCAATTGCAAATGTTGCATAGTTTTTTATTTTTGTTTTTATTTTTTTTATTTTTTAAGAGCACAACCCGTTCTCTGTTCGGTGAATAGCCCATTCATGTGATTTAACTTTTTATGCGAACGTATTTGTTTTTCACGGCTTTCAAATACCCCCTTTGGGCTCCGTTCCTCCACTCGGTCCGTCTCTGTTTAAAATAGCAATCAGATAACACCTTTTTTCTATTCAATTCTAGAGAGGCAGAGCGGTCCATTTTATATGCCAGTTGCTGTGGGCTCTGATTCCATTGAATTCCGCTCTTTCTTTTTTTTATTTTGAATCTCTGGGCAGGAAGCTGAAAGCTGAAAGTGATGTTAAGCTAGCATTGCGTGATTCTATGGCCCACATATAGCTGAAAGCTGAAAGGGAGCAAGCTGCTAGGCAACATAAGCTTTATGCATTTTTACGCTTTGTGGCCTCCGAGCAACGCCTGTGGTCGGAGTGTGTTTACATGTAAATTTGCTCAAAGTAGCGTTAAATTAAAAGCATTGGCACTCAAAATCCAAACCTTTCGCTATTTACTGTTGCATAGTTCATCTTGGCATCAAAAAAAAAAAAAAAGGGTTCCCACTAGAAACGGCTAAAACAACAACTGACAAATCCTTGGCAAATTTTTTGCGCTGAAAACAAACAATGTGTTGTATGAAAACATATAAAAGCTGTAAGAATGGAGCAAATCAGTCGACCGTAACCGACAGTAGGAGAACCTGTACTTTGTGTTTTAAGATTTATGCATAACTGTCATCAAACAGAGAAAAGCTATGCGCATATCAAATCAAATAAAAACCGCTTCTCCTACGGAGCTTGTTGTCTGTTGCATATCTTCGCTGTTTCTTATCCGATCATAAAATGGTGTTTTTAGCTCTAACAGTTTTTGAGAAGAACAGACAGAAAGAAAAAAAGTAGGACGGACGGACATGGCTATATGGACTCAGCCGTCATCCTGATCAAGAATAGATATACTTTTGTCTTCTTACATATATATCCTACTAACCTAATAGACCATTTAGTATTTTTTTTAAGTACAGAGTCTAAAAAAAAAAATATTTAATACTGAGCTATGCTGCTTGAGATTTTCATTTCGATAAGCATGTCAGACTCCATTTGAGCAGCCAGCGTGCAGGGTATTACATGATGCCAAGATAGACAGGTTAAGATGGACCGCAACCGAAAAAAACCTCTTGGCCTGCTTTGAGTTGATATAACCGGCAAGTGCCTCAGCAACAGTTGTGTTTAGTTTGGTTTTGTAAAGGGCTGACCAAGGAGCTAGCTGCTGCTACAAAGACAGCCCGCAAGCCTTAGCCAAACAGTTTAAAGCGCATTAAATTTATCTGATGGTTGTGTATAGGAATACGGCTTTTGGTAGCTATAGACGTTCTGGACTGGTTTGGGCTGAGCTGGGCACTTGGCTTATCAATGCATTTTAAACGAGCTGCTTGTAAGCTGTTGTCGTTGAAATTAATGACAAATTAATATTAACAAAGCAATCTGTTGTTGGCACCCGAAAACCAAACAAACAGCAATTTGCCCATAACAGGCCAACGATTTGGCTTGAATGTTACTTAATTGGAACTTAATGTGCATGGAATTGTTTACAAGAGCAAAATAAAATACTATAGACTGTAGTCAGTACCATCTCGGTACCATCTCCATGCCATGCCACGACCCTTTAGATAAGCACAGTGAAGACAGCTTTGAGTAACACTTCAAACGGGGCCACGGCGAGTGAAAGAAAAATGCGTTTTAAAGTGACAGTTGATGTAGGTAATGCGACAGCGTAACAAGCCAAACAAAAGGAATACAATAAAAATAAAATAAAGCGAAACGAAATGAAATAAAATAGTCAAGAGGCTGCCCAAAACATGACGTTTTATTGGACTAGACAATGCCCTACCAAAAACCTGTACGACCCCATTATATAAACAATTTTGAAAATTCAATTTTAATTTGTAATGCACTTTTTTGTCCGCAGTGTTCGAATAAAAATTTAGAAATTCAAATCTACAATCTTGAGCAACGAAAAAATATCGTTAATAAATGTATGTTTTATATGATATATAATATAATATAAATTAACCCACTGAATAATATAATATTATCAACTGTTGGCATATTTGCTATAATACTATGCATAAATTCAAATTTCAATTTCAATTTTAAATGTTATTTATGTTATTAAACCGACAAATCATCCCAACTGATATAGCCAAACTTGAAGGGCATTAATGGCACTGGACCAACGCATTGTTCTGCGCCTTTTCTTATAAATACCCCGTGGACATATGCAAGCATACATCGGGTAGGCAAGACTTTAAAGACCCTTTAAATATTTAAAATGATTGCTTACTATCGACTAGCTGAAAAGCTCAATAAGCTATAGACAGATTAGGTGCTTAAAACACAGTCAAGATTTTGCATAATGCCTAACTGTCAGTCGAACACTCTCATCTAAAGAATTTTTAGTGGATTTTCTTTTTTGGACCATGCCATACAATAGCGGACTGAGGCTTTAATTTGCACGAGATGCTCGCACTCATCAGTCGAGCAGAGAATACAAGGGGGATACATTATCTTAAGAGCCGCTCCTCGTTTGTTGCTACAATAAGTCCTCATCCTCATCCCCGTCCTTGTCGTCCTCCTCGTCGTCGTCGCTGTCCAGCGTTGACAGCTGTTACAGCTGCAGAAATATGCAAATTGGAAGGCGTTTTAATAGATAAAGAGCAGCGTGCCACAGCAAACCCAACGCAAAACATAAGACGAAAAAAGGACACCCGAGCACAATGGTGGAAATTGTGGCAAAAAATGCTAAAAACGTAAGGAATAAAATGTGAATTTATATATAAAATTGTGTATGTGTGAGTGTTTGGGTGTGTTGTGTGTTCCTTAAATAGCAGCAAAGTAGCCATCATAATGTCTTTATTGCACATTGTGAAGTGAAGTGTTTAAAGCTCATAATCTCATTTGCCCTGAATGGCTGAACGAACATCGTCAACGGCAGAGAGTTTACAAAAAGATTAACGAGCGCATTTTTTTTCATTTTTCAATTATTGATAATTTTTAATATAATTAAAATCGCACTGCACCACAGTAAATATTCCAATAAGCAACAATGCATAATTTGCAATAAATAACATTTCGCTGTCTCTATATTTAAGCAACTTTATGACATGTTTATGCCATCGTACAGCATTTAGCCCCAACCCCATGCATGGTTGTGTATGTGAACGTGTGGGTGTGCTTTGAATCTCTTTTTTATTGGGTTTATTTCTTCTTCTTTGGGGTCTGCTAGCACTGACTGAGTGCCGTTGACACTACGCGCAGCACGCAGGCGGCAAATCAACTTAAAATGCAAAATAAAAATGCTAACTTTCGGTCGTTTGTTATTTACGCCGAGCGCTAACTGTAGTTAGTTGCGTTGTCATGGCATGGCCAGCCAGACAACCGGGCAGCCGGGCAGCTGGGCAGTCCAGGCCCACGTCCAGGTTCACGCCTGGAAACCCGTGCCCGTGTCCGTGTCCGTGGCCGTGTCCATGTTAAAGTCCGTATCCCAATCCTGTTGCGCTCTTTACGCTCTACAGCTCCTTTTTGGGGCAATGCGCCGCCACGTTGTTGTCTTTTTGGGGCGCTCGCTACGTTGTCATTTTTTTATTTATACCCTGTACCGATGAAATGGAAAAACGGGGTTAATAAGTTTGTGCGAATGTATGAAACAGACAGTCTAGTAATCTAGTGATTATATACTTGATCAGAACGACGAGATGGGTATATCGTTAAAACATCAAACAAATAAATTTTATTAATTTTATGTTATAATAAAAAAATTGAAATTTGTGTTTGAATAAAATGTTAAATTGAAAACGGTAAGAATTGATTGTATTCCTAAATTATGCAGAATAAGCCAAACATTACAGCATTTGGTCGACAAATGTAGATTTATAAATTTATAAATTTATTATTATAAATTTATTCAAAACGGATATATCGATGTAAAAACCTAAGCATCGATAGTTTTGCAGCTCTAATATACTCTATATTAATTTATTTATCTATACTAGAAAGCGCATTAAAATCGGTTAATAAACATAAAAGTTATTAAAGAAACAATATTGCAGGATTTGCTTTATTTGCTCTCTGGCAGCGAGAACATTAATAAATGATGCAGGCAAAAAAGTAAGAATATACATTGCTGCTGCGTATACTTTTTTATAAATATTTAAATATTATATTTAAAATTTGGGCTGCTGGGTATTCTACAGTCGAGCGCATCCGACTGATCAGCTCCGTGCTTACGGGTTTTTTCTTTTCACATACTTTGTTTTATTTTTTCTGTTTTTGTTGTTGCTGTGCCTTAACACTAAATTGACTTTTAATGCAAAATAAACCAAAATAATGTATTGCGTAATTTTCTTTAAAGAATTTTTACATTAGCATTTCAAAAGAGATTTCCCTGCGTTGCTTTTACCCTCTCCGCCATGGCTGTTGTCTTCGCTAACTTCTGCCATTATCCGCCCCTGTCGCTGTTCTTGTGTTGTCCTTGCCCTTTTTGCTGCTCTTGATTTGAGCTGTCCATTTTGTGCGCAAAAGCCATGGCAGCAAAAGGAGCAAAAGGAGCAAAAGGAGCAAGGGCGACAACGGCTACGGCACCTTTCCTGCTGCCTTGCTGCCTTGCTGCCTTGCTGCCTGTCGCCTGGCTAAACGCGACATTTAATGTTGCGTGAGGATAATCCAATCTGCTTGACATGAATTTTAATTTGCATTGAGTAATTAGCCGGACTCCATTTTGCCCGTGCCCAGTACAAAAACAACAACAACAACAACAGCAACATCAACAGAAATGGAGAAAATTTCAAAATAAAAGTCCAGTTAGCCATCGTCATTGCCGTTGACGTTGTTCTGCAAAATGCTAAATAGAATTAGTCTGCCACAGAGATGGAAGCGTGCACAAATTTCAAACATGATTCAACGACATGCCATGTATAGTTAAGATCTACAATGAGCTTCAACAATTCCCATTACTGTTGTGCAATTAAGGCAGTTATTTTAATTCAAACGTGAAAACTATTTACGCGCTAAAGCAACGATTTTCTAATTAAAACGAAATTTACTACAAAGTAAAAGAATCTACTAGTTTACTTTGCATTCCCTTACGTTTTTTACTTTGAGAACTTTTTGAAATAAACTTGTTCAATGCTTTCAATCAATCACACACTTCTTCATTTTTATGTTTTGCTCTTCCTCTCTTTATAACTTTACTTTTTATTTGCAATTTTTTATGGCGAGTAGAGCCCGATAAGCCTCTAGCAAGTAGATAAATCTCTTTGCTCTATTTTAGCTCTTATCAACTTTTCTTTTGAACTTATAAAGCTTTATTTCCGAGCTGCTTTAATAATGTTTAGCTATGCTATTTTATCGCTGCTCGTATTTAGCTAATGTATTTGTAAATTATAAATTGTAATTTAATTTTTATTGTTAAGTATTATTCAACATAACATCGTTTTCTTTTAAATCAAATGCCAATAAGAAACTTTTTACGCTTTTTTCGTCTCTTTTTTCTATCGATTGCAAGAAAACATTTATCCCATTTAATAGAAAATCCCTAATTGAGTCTGTCTTCATCGTGTCACTATGCCATCACTAAAATCCCCATCTCTACCTCTCTCTTGCCTTTTATATGGTCTCCTATTTCTGTCGCATACATACAGACACAAACAAGCACATACAAACATTTGCTTGATTTCGTACAAATTGAACTAATTTCGCTTTTTGGGGCCAAAACCTGAAATTTGCTCGTCGGTTGGCACATTTGCTGATTACGTTCATCCTGCTCGAGTCGTGAGTCCTGCTCGTCCTGCTAGTCCTGCTCGTCAGTGAGGCAATTGAAACAAACAATAAAACGTGCGCTTTCCTTAATTCAAAACAGCCGGAGTACGAAAATAAAGGGACTTTTGAGCTGACTGAAAAAAAAATTTAAAATGAAAGGAAGCAAAAAAAAACACCGTACAATCACCAAATAAGAGATTGAATTTCTGCTTGCCTGAACTTTAATTTGCCTGCTGCAAATGCTGGAAATACTAAAAACTCACGTACGTAAGCCAAAACGTATTCAAAAATCACGCATACGACGCGTTGCGTTGTCGCAAATACGCATACACACACACACATACACGCGGGGGCTGATTCATTACATACGCGCACATAAACAAAACGCAATCAACGCAAAAATACTTCACAGAACAGCAGAAAAATAATAAATAAATTCATAATGGTTTGCAAATGACAAAATATTGCATCGCCAATCGGCAAAATATTAACACACACACAACTGATGCAAGCCCATCAACTGACACATTTCATTCAGGCCAGGCCCGAAGCCAGAGGAACACTGCGAAAAACCCACAAAACCCCAGCGTAACCCATACAGAGCGTACAGCAGAGCTAAGCCATAGAGTCATGACAAATCATTGCATTCCATACCGCAAAATTTCATAAAACGGAAACGCAATCAAGCCTTGCTTATGCACCCGACCGCATTGTTTGCGTCCCCCCCCCCCCCCTCCTTAGAAAATGCATTTAAATATCCGAGTTAGGATGGGACAGCTCAGTCGGACGGAATGTTACAGTCGGACATAACCGACAGTAGGGCACTCTGTACTTTGTGTTTCAATAATCACTGCACAACTGCCTCAGTCACAGAAAGGCTGTTGAGCAAATAGTCTGTTCAATATCTTCGCTGTTTCTTATGCGATCGTAATGCAGCATTGATGCACATTGCCATAGACTACGTGTATGCAAAGTTACAAGTTTGTAGCTTTAAAAATGTGCTGTTGTGGTTAGCGAGATTAAGTGAAGTTATCGAAATTTGAAAACAAATTTGGTCAGCGACAGTATAGGAAATCCTACAAACCGAAAATTGTTCTTTTAGATCTTATAAATTCCGATATCTAAGTGGATGCTGTGGGTTTTAGTGGTTCGTGTGGGAAAGAGGGAAAATATCAAAAATCTAAGCCCAACTTGATCAGCGTACAGAATAGGAGAGTCTACATAAAATGGTCTCTCTAGCTCTTATATAGAGTTGCTGAGTTACGGCCAACAGACAGACGGACAAACGGACGTGACAACTTTGACTCAGTGCATCGTCCTGATGTAAAGTATAAGTATATATAATTTGTGTGATCTACTACGATTCCTTCTAGATGTTACACACATTTTTCATTTGCACTAACTTAGCAGACCCTTTTATACTTTTTAAAAGTACAGGATCTAACGAGTGTGTGTGTGTTAGATAAAATGAAAATGAAAAGCCGCAATATCATGCGTTTATGCGTTGACAATGTGCAATGAACTGTGCGGAGAAAATTAACTCAATTTGGGTACGATTTGATGATGATTTGATTGCACAGCCACAAGAATGCACCCATATTGTCAGCCGAAGAAAATATACATTGCATACATTTGTGCAACAACAACAACGACAACAACGGCCTAACAATGGACTATAGTCCGGAGGACTGCATATAGTACACCCGCATATACCCATAGATACATTCCGACTACCAGATCAGGCGATGCCAGACCATGACCAGTCGCGGCATGGCCAAATTACGTGGCAAATGCATGCTAATGGGAAATGGTAATGAACGTTTACAAGCTGTACATGTGCCACACATACTTGTAAATGAATAAACAGCTAAACGATGACTCTGCAAATTACAAAACCTGTCACTGACAACAACCAGTGCCAACTTGCCAACTGGCAGCCGTGCAGCAAACTCACTACTTAGCAGCCTCTGCCGAACTGATAGAGCAACTGCTCAAAGCCAATTATAATTAGCACACGGCGAGAAAGAGCTCAGTTCACGAAATGAAAAGATTAAAGCTGAAAGCTGAAAGCAAGTGTGTACATGAATGAAAAGTACACAGCGCGGTCGGAAAGCCTACAGTCGGAACGAATCGGTAGCGGAAGAAACTTTGTCTATTAGATCAAATTAAAGCTGTGCAATAACCAATCAAAAATTAAATACTATAATATGAAATTTATTGAAATATTTATTTATTTAAATGTTGGCCAGTCAACCAATCAGTCAACCAAAATAACTAAATTATAAAAATAAAATTAAGCATAATAAAAATTAAAATTAAAATAAATAAAATGTAAAATTTAAAAATATGAGCAGAAAATCTGGACAAAAATTAAATAACAAAAATTAAATGAAATAAAACTAATTGAGTATTTTTGTAAACTTTTTTTTTTTTGCTTCTACATTTAATGTTGCTTATTTCTCGCTGTATATCTAAGTTACACTTTGCAACACTTAGTGCACTTTAAAGGATAATTGACATTATAAGGATGCATTTCCCTTGCTGAAATGAAAAGTCTTAATTAAAATGCTGCAGCTATTTGCCAACTTTAAATCCATTAAGTAAGACAATTGAAATCCTAAATTTAATTCGAGTTAACCGCAATATTGTTAGCCGCAAATGTGCTTCAAGAATTAAATACTTAGCAGACAATTTAAAGATTTATTTGCGTCAACTGTGAATCCTTTAATCTCATGCGAGCTAAGCATAAAATATGGACATTGCCTGCAGCTGAAACAACAGCAACAGCAGCAGCTGTTGTTGATTTTTGATGGATATGCTATAGTTTTTGTTATACATATATACATATATATATATATATAGCTGTTATTGTTGTTTTTGCTGCTGCTGATGCGGTGAGCATTGTTATTGCTACTGCAGTTCATTGTCCATGGGCATTTTGCTTACCGCAAAGGCAAATAATTCAATTAAAAAATTTCTGCATTTACGCAGTTTTCAAAGCAAAAGCAAATCAATTTAATTAAAGTGCCATTTTAATTGCAGCATAACCTGCAGTCTGCAGTGGCAGTGCAGTTATAATGTTCTTTATCGTCAGTGTTGACAGCTTCAATTAACAAATTGAACAGATTAATAACAAACATGGTTGGTGGGATTTTTGATTTAAAGGATTTTTTAGAAAACTTATTTAAAAATCATTTAATGCACGAGGTATGCTTGGAGAGCCAGCAAGAAGAGCGGCTAAGCGCTACGTAGCAGCTTATGCATAGAAAGCGGTCGATGTGTTCTTTATATACGAGCCGGCTACCCGCTGCATTACTTGTAATGCAGGAGGTATGCTTGGAGAGCCAGCAAGGAGAGCAGCTAAGAGCTGCCTAGCAGCTTATGCATAGAGAGCGTTCGATATGTTCCTTAAATGCGAGCCGGCTACCCGCTGCATTACTTGTAATGCAGGAGGTAAGCTTGGAGAGCCAGCATAAAGAGCGGTCGATGTGTTCTCTCACCACAGCTGCAGATTAGTGGGTGAGTTTTCTTGGCTCTTTCTCTTTCTTATTCTCGAGAACTGATAAGAGACAGCGGCTGCGCAGCCTGCAAATACAGCTGCTGCAGTGCTGCTGATCACAGTGTAGTGTCTGTGGTCAAGTGGGTAGCATGTGTCAAGGGCGCTTAAGTGGAGTGGCGAGTGTGATTATTATAATAAATATTTTTTTATTATAATTTCAAAGCCATTAGTTTGTGGATCTGGAGTGACACAATGGCAAGAGTGTGATGTAAGCGGTATTGAGTTGCCGCTAAATCTGGCACACATAAAAAAGTAAGAAGAATAAGTATTGCTTGTTTTTTTGTAAAAATATAAAATTGTTTATTTTATTTCTTGTATGGTTTACTATTACTATGTATAAATTTCTACGATAGTGACATATGTATTATAATAATAATTTCATTACATGTATACAAGTGTATATATTTAGTCAAAATTTTTTTAACACAGTTTTTTAATATAAATATTTATTTTCTAGCTCACTTCTGTGAATCTACATAACTTATTTCGGTTTTTAACATCTGTCAACACTGTTCATTATAGAAAGAATTTTAAAGCTGGCAACTTGCAGAATTTGAAGCATCTTATAAGTTGTTTATGTTGCATAGCAATCGTTTGCTTCTAGTTAACATGCAAGTTGGTAATTAAATTTTAAGTAAATATCAAATGACATTTTCTATGCAAACTCTATGCGGGTTGGCGCAAATTGAACAGCAACAGCAAAAGCAAAAGCAGCTGCAACTGCAACAGCAACAGCAACAGCAATAGCAACAAAATCGTTGTTGATGACACTAAATAAAAGATTTTACAGTGTTGATTTTTGCGCTTTTTTTGGGAACTTTGCACGTTGCATTGCACTTGATCTGTGTGCCAAACGTTACAACGACACTTCAACGCCAAGGCAGCAGCAACAGCAGCAGCAGCATTTGGAGGCAAAGTCAGTAGTGCTGGCAACTAAAGTGGGTCTGAACTGGGTCTGAATTGGGTCTGAACTGGGTCTCAACCGGGTCTGTAGCTGCTGGCAGCAGCTGCACTTGTTTGTAGCATACAATCAGCTCGTTTCATTTTATTGCCAACGTCGTCATAGCATGGCGCCAACATAGTCAACAGAGTCTCGGTTGGAGCCTGGTTGGTGCCTGGTTTGGTGTTGCCTGGAGTCTACCTCAACTTTTACATCTAGTTCTGCTGCCACTTGCAACGCCTCATTGCTGTCGACTAGACACAAGACTTGACAGCAAAGCAAAATTGTATTTACATTCAATTAGTGCCAACAAAATTGTCTTTGGCTGCTCGACGTCGACTGCGCCTAGTTTTAGCCCAAGAATCAGGCTGAGACTCTCTTTCTGTAGCTCAGCTGAGCGTAAATTACTTTTTGCTAGGGGCTGCAGGAACTGCAGGAAGTGCAGGAACTGCCATGACCCAGTGTTTGGTTGTCTTTGGTAATGTAAAATTTATTTTAAATAAACTGAAAATATGTTTTCGCCTCTTGCTGCTGCTTATTTCTTGCCAAGCGTTTTATTTATGCATAACAAAACACCACTTAAATCTGCACAGTTATTTTTTCTTCATTTTTCTTGGCGTTTTTTGCTTTTGCTTTTTGATTGTGGATGCTGCTGCCAGTGTTGTTGCTTTTGGAAAACTTTGCAATCTGCATGCCAAGTTGCCGGCATTTTCACACAAACCTTTGCGAAAGTGGCTAGCATATTGGCCAGGAGTGCGAGAGTGGAGAGTGGCAAGTGGCAAGTGGCAAGTGGCAGGCAGGAGCATCGGTGCGACAGGCAAAACCGTGCACAGAGTGCAAGTGCCTGCGCGTTTATAACTTTTCAACTGTTGTATGAAATTTTACAAATTAGATTCATTTCTATGCATTGAAATACATTTGCAAACTTTGCTGCAGAAAGTTGCTCCAATATTTGCACACATGGCAAAGGCAACTCCTGAATGGGAATGTTGTCAGCGTTTGTTGCACTGTGGCAGCGTTGCTGTGTGGCAGTGTGGCAGGTTGTGTTGCAGCAGCCATATGCAGTTTGCAAAACGTCAGACTAAGAGACTAACAGGCTAACAGACTAAGGGACAGAGACTGAGACAGATTGACAGGCAAACTGCGAGTCTGGCAGACTGACAGAAGTCACTTCTTGGTCTCTACCATCTGACAGATGGAGGGGCAGAGAGACAGAGGGACAGAAAGTCAGGGACCCGACATGCCAAAACTCAGTCTATTAGTTTGACAGTTTATAAAAGAAACATGTACGAAACTTTTACATAGTATTTGCAATTTCATTAATACAAAACTTATTTGAAGAACCAAACAACGCCCCAACGTCTTTTGGCACCATTTTTGTTAATTTCAACTTCGACACAGACACACAGAGTTAAAAAGTTGCTGCCAAATGAAAATGACAAAAAAAAAAAAACAACCTTAACTGCGAAATACCAAAAATTGAAATGTGAAAACTCAAACATTCCAATGATAAAGCAGCAGCGAAAAAAAATTAAAAAAAATAAAATTAAACCTCAACTCGAACATCATTTGCAGCATCAAAGAAGCCAAAACACTCAACGCCAGCAGCGCAGCAAATGGATTGCGGAGCATGGGGACGGGGGGTGCCACTCCCCCCGGAGTGGCACTGTGCTGTGCACACTACGACATCATCATAATTAATTAAAAAAGTTTTTTTAAATCAATTTTGAAATGTCCCAATGACTGGATATTTGATGAACCATGGCATAAAGCCAGCTGCATGAATTTCTAAAAGACATGCGATGCGGGGGATGAAGGGCAGTTAATCCACAATGTGCTCAACACAATGCGAACCTTTCTCATTTTTAAATTAAATTAAATATTTTTAAATGCAAACTCTAGGCGTTCCAAGTTTAGTTATTAATGAAACAATGCGCACAATATGTATTCTAGGTATTCAGATAACCAAGAAATGCGCTTGAGCAAAAAGTTTATTTGGATTAAGATAACACTGTTCTACAAAAGCAAGTACCCTGGGAAATCAGCAAGATTTCCAAAGTTCTTAATAAATATTTAAAATTGGATTTCGTTTCTGAGAAATTGTAAATTACATTTAATTTAAGGGCTCTATGGAAAACATGGCATGTAAAAAATATGCTATGGTATTAATATGCTATAGTATCTAAAATAATAGCTTAAATAAATATTGGTCTAAATTTGCAGAGCAGTGTAATTTTTAATAATTTTTATTGGCAGATTCCTTATCATCTGGAATGAAATGCCAAATGTCAACAAAACATTTTTAATTATTTAAGCTGAATGGCGTAATGTTGAATCTCCGTCAAATCGGATTCATGTTTCATTTGATTAAACGACATAAATTGACTGACAAAACTGCTGCAAATGCAAATTGAATGATGAAAATTGCGAAATATTATGAATATTGTCGACGACTGGCCATGGCAACAAACACTGGCTGCATTGGACTCAGAATTCTGTTTGGCAAACGAGAAACTTTGCAGTTGCTGCAGCCAATGACAAAACTACATAGTACGCAGTACATATACTTATACAAGTATATCCAAATATAATGGCAAAACTGTGCAATAAACTTGAGCACTGAATATACTTTTAAAGCAGTAGCAGCAACGGCAGCAGCAACAGCAGCAGCAGCAGCAGCAGCAACAGCCATGCCATTATAAAAATTGAAAATGCATCCTTTATGCAGCTAGAGGCAGCACGCTCTTATTAACGATATTTCTGCATACCCTGTACCTATGAGTTCAACAACAAACCGGAGCAATGGAGTAGACTATAGCTACACTTTAAAAATTGTTTAATAAATTTCAATCAATTGAAGTTAAAAAAAAATTGTTAACAATTTAGAAAACTATTTAATGTTTTCTCTTATTGGACATGCTGCCTCTTCTCTATTGATATTATTTATTTACAAATTCTATTTAATACTTATTTCATAGAATTCCCTTATTTTTATTTAATGTTTTTAATTCTTCATAAATTGAGCAATTTTTGCAAGTGTACCTAATGCGTATCTGCTATCAATATATGCATTGAGCTAACCCACTTTTCAGCTTTATGCTTTTCAGCATAATTGATTTGCTTATGCTTTATGTTTGTTATGCAGTTCTTTTGCCATAGTATTTGCCTAAGTTTGCTTTAACTTTTAAGTGAATTCCCAAATAGTTTTAGTCCATTTAAGCAAAGGCTTTGCAGTTTATTTCAGCATAGAATATTTGCTGGATTCCTGTGTTTGTGTCAAACTCTTTTCGTAAAAATCCTTTAAATTTTTCATGTCAATTAGTTGTTTAGCAAGATTTAGGACTTAATAATTGCTTAAAATCGATTTGAACGTATACATTACTGAGCTCATAAGAAATGTGGCTTAATTTAGTTAAATAAAAATATTAAGTGACCTACAGGGTATTTTCCACTCTAGCACTCTCAGCCAGCGCGTGCTTATTTGTTATTGTTGGAGCTGTCATGTGTGGTTTAGTGCGAACATAGAAGTGCTTGCGGCCCTAGAGCAAGAAGTGTGTGTGTGTTTTAGTGCGTGTGTGAGTGTATGGGTGCATGGGTGTATAAGTGTGCAAGTGTGTGTGTGTGTGTGAGCTTACGAGTGCATCAAATCAAAAACCCAAGCATAGAGGCAATGCATTTTAATTTAACCCCCGCTCAAAAGCGAATACAACATAACTAAACCAGTGTGGCTGGCACAACATCAAGATACCCCTTGATTAGCTGCATATGAACAATTTCACAAATGTTCTGCAAAAAAATAATTCTGTTCGGACTTTATGAATATAATACTTTATAAATTTATAAAATTTGGTGCATGTACAGCTGTTTACAACTTCGTTAACTATATTTTCATTAGAGAAATGAACTGAAAACAGAACCAGCCTTTTAATCATTTATTTTATTGCCGTTTTTACTTAAATTTATAAAATAAATATCATCATCAATATACATTTAAATAAAATCTGAATGTGAAAGTTTTACTAAGTCTTGTCAAAATTTTCTGATTTTGTACTTAAAGGAAAGGACATTGTTTTGCATATAACTTCAGCTTCCTAAAGAAAACTGTTTTACTTTTATTTTAATGCTACTGCTACTTAATTGATATATGAAAATGCTATTAAATGTTAGCTATTACTATTCAAAACTATAAACATTAAACTACATTTGAAAATAAATATTTACGTAGAATTTCTAGTGCATACTACTTACACACATATAGTATGTATCAATATGGCTGGCAAATAAAACTGCTTGAATACACAAATGTTATTATTACACTAGGGTATCGAGTATTGAGTACATGCAACAACAACAGCAGCAACAGCAGCGGCACAGCAGAGAGAGAGAGAGAGAGAGAGCGTGAGTACATAAATAAATACTTGAATCAACATTTACAACTTTGCACAGTGGTCGGTTTCATAGGCCAAAACGAAAAAAAAAGATTTTGAGCTATTTGAGCGAAAACCCGTTTTATGATCAACTGATTGTCGGAACTTAACGAAACAATCAAATTCGTTTCGCATTTCTAACGGAACTTTCCGAAAATTGAATTAAATTTGCGAACATGTGTTCATGCATTTGCGATCTGTGCGGAGTGCAGAAGCCTGCAGATGCACATGTGCCATAACAAAATGCAACCTAACCTCATCTATATCCAGCAGCTCTGTCCATAACTACAAAAAAGTAGTTATAAAATATAAAAATATTCGCCAGTTTCCCTTTTAATTGATCAACACATGTAAGCAGCGCAAGCCACGCATTCGCGCATTCAGCCCGGCAGACCCTCTGCAGACGGTCAAAAGTTTTTTTTAACCTGGCGAGCGTTCTAATAAATATTTTGGATGAAATTTTAAAGTTAAGTTTTTGTAGACTATATTTATTTATGTCCAACAAAAATCCCAACTTCGTACGATCATTATTTCGATTTTGTGCGTTACAGGTTTCTATGGGAGCTATAGGATATAGTCAGCTGATGTCGCCAATTTTTTTATAATAATACAATACAAGCCCCGGACCCACTGTGCTTGAATCAACATTTACAACTTTGGCGTAGAATTATAAGCAGCGCCCGAAAGTATGCACTACAAAAAAGAATGCAGCCAGAGAGAGCGCATGCAACTCACACCTGTTTGCATCCTGCTCTGGTGTGAATATGTATGTGTTTTGTATGCAAGTGTGTGTGTGTGTGTGTGTGTTCAAGTGCGCATAAAACGCGCCGCAGCAGAAGTGAACAGCATTTTTATTTATTTTCTGCGGCGTAGTTTCGCCTTTTGCTTGTACTCGTGCTTATTGTTGTTGTTGTTGTTGTTGTTTTGCCCTGCCGCCAAATAAGTATTGCTCAAATTCCCCATACGACGCGTGGAACGAGGACTGCAACGAGATGGGCGTGGCGGGCAGGCAGTTCAAGATAAGGTGGCATTGCCTCGTTTGTAGCTATGCAAGTGCGAGTTTGTTTGGCAAAGCGCCTGTTTAACACTTAAGATATCGTATTTCTTATAAAACATACATACACACATACATATACAAACACAAGCACACATGGCTTTGGTTCCTGCTACGGCTCTGGCTCTGGCTCTGACTCCGAAGATAAATATGCATGCGGTTGAATTTTGTAAGGCATAGGTGCATTCCATACACTTAGCAAAAAAAATTATACTAGAGTTATGCATGTACGACCAAACTACAAATTTAAATAATTTATTCCTTATTAGCTAAGCATGTTTTTCTAAAATCTTTGAATTTTGAAGGCAGCGAACTTTAAACAAAAAAATTTATATAAATTTTAATGAGTTCATTCAATTAAAATTAGTTAAAAATAAATAAATTAAACAGAAAATAGGAGGAAAGCATTATAAAGCTAGTAAGAAACATTCTCGATATTGTCTTCAGGTATGCTACAAAAATAAAATTCAATTTAATTTAATTTTCTTATAATTGATCGAAAGAGTTTATTGATTAATACATCATCTTTTGATGCAGCAGAAGGGGGATTCCCAATTCTTTATCAACATAAATTCCTATTTAAAGTAAAGGAAAATAAAAAGAAAATCGACTAAAAATTCAAATTTTAACTGAAATTAAGCTAATAATGTGCAGCATTCAATGCACTCCGGAAAAAACATTCTAATTCTAAGTTCAGAATGTGCTTATTTTATTTATTTTTTATTTTATCTAGAAATCTGAAGTTCATTTTAAACAAATCTTGCTTGTATTAGGTAAGAATATTGTGATTTTTTTCAGCGTGCATACGTATGGGTTAACGTATACCTTGCAGCTTACGTATAGGAATACGTATTGCATATACGTCAGCCATTTCAACAGACGCGCCTCCTTTGCGCCGCCTTTCGCACATTTGCATGCAATAAAGATGGCGGGCGATAACTAGGTTGCCTGCCATTGTTTGCCTTTTTCCCATATTTCTACTTGTACACATATGCACGCAACTGTATGTGTGTGTGGTGTGTGTGTGTGTGTGTGTGTGTGTGTGTGCGTGTGAAACTTGCCATCCGAAAAAGCAGCTAGCGAGTGGCAGACAAACCGGAGCTTACCAGACAACCAGGCACTAAAATAAAAGGCAATGTACGCCAAGTGGCGTCACCTGCCGCCGCCTGCTGCCATCTATTATGCAGATGTACAGCAGGTTCATGAATATATGCCAGCATTTTGTCTATGTTTCTCGCACACTCTTTAAAAAGTATAAAAAAAAGCAAAAACAAAAACAAAAAATGGTACGTACTGGAAAGTCGGACTGACAAAACGCCATATGTTTGTGCACGATAAGCGAAGGTGGGCTGCCCTCCATTATTCTTCAGTTCGTTGCTGTTGTTGTTGTTTTTGTTCTGGTTGTTGTTGGCTTTCTCTCGGTATTGAAGCAGTGAAAACTATAATTTTAAATTAGCCGTGCATACAATCATATCAACAAAGTAACGCCAATGCCCAGGCCAATCCGCAAAGCCAACGCTGATGCCGAAGCCAAAGCAAATACCGTGCTGAGTAAATCAAAAATGCGCCATAAAAATTGCAATATAAAATGCAGCAAAGGTGAATTGAAGCTTCCTGCCCGGGAAGTTGGGTTAGTTGGCCACCCGCCTGGGCAGCTTGGTTGGTTAGCTGTCTGCTTGGCCACTTTCCTGGCTGCAAAGCTCATCTAAGCGACGATAATGATTGCAATACATTTTTATGACCTCACTAAGCGGCTGGGCATTACAATTTTGAAGTGCAATTTGGCACGCATCAATGAAGATTATCGAGGGAATATGTATTTAAGTGTGCGGAAAGTTGACCGCAAATCGTTTGTGGCTTACTATAATTTTCGGCTTAAAAAGCCTTTAAAATAAATTATGTTTTTCTAGCAAATAAATGCTAGAAAATAAAATTAGTTCCAACATGCACAAATCTTTGTTCAGTTAAGGAATTACAAACTCAAATAATTTGAGCGAATATCTTTAACAAATCTTAGAGAATCCGCTTCTTAATTTGTTCATTTAATTTGCCATTTATCAATTCGAAAATTGTGCTTTTAAACGGATTTTGGTTCAGCTATTTTTGGAAAAAACAAAACCTTTCGAACCGGTACCAACCCGGTTTGTATCTCTGTCCCAGACCAACTGACAAAGCTCACATTTTCAATAAGAAGTTACTCGGATAACATTTAGGGGATATTTAGGATGACAGCTGGTAATTACTCAAGTACCTCTGCTAGGACAGTCCAGCTAAACTTCGTGCAAGGACAAACATTGGTCTTTCGAAAACATTAGAAATATTGCCGTATCAATTTTGCAAATTAATGTTTTTAGTTTATCAACTCTAGAGTGCCGTAGCTGAGAGTGAATGAGTTATATATAGATGCAACTAGCAAAAACTAGCTGCACACTCCAGGCGCTATCAACCGGAGTGCGGTCTAATAAACAGTTTAGAGAAGGTAACGTATATTTATTAATGTCCCAAGCACTGCCACAGCAGAAGGACCAGCATTGTTTGTTAATAACACTCTGAACTCTCGGTAAACAATGCCGGCAAGTAAATATTACATACATATCTCCCTGCAGGTGGCTGCAGCTGTTGTCGTTGCCAATCAACCTTAACCAGTTATAGTACTTGAGGGTTCCGGGTCAGGACTTCAGGTCTCGGTCCCGCTGGCATTGGCCG
Organism: Hypselothyrea guttata; assembly: GCA_035045125.1. NCBI lineage: Eukaryota > Metazoa > Arthropoda > Insecta > Diptera > Drosophilidae > Hypselothyrea > Hypselothyrea guttata. The sequence continues at coordinate 361,430 of JAWNNJ010002004.1, forward strand.
TGACTCTTGGGCTTCAAGCGTTTCTTTGGTTAGTTGGCCAGTGATTTTTCAATAAAGCGAAATTGCATTTGATGATATCAGGATGCTTTTTATTTCTTTTATTTTTTTTTTTGCCAGTTGTGTCGCAATCGAATGATTTCTTTTTATTTGCTCATTCCATCTTATGTCATTTGCAGAAAATTGAATAAAAGTGCTGGTGGCATTGCGACAAACTGGACGATGAATGAACGCGTGATTGCATGACATCGATGAGGTCCAAAGGTCGGCAGATCATCGTTGAACTCGCAGTAGGAAGTGATTAGTGCTGAGCTTGACAGATGCCAGTGCAAAGGCAAAAGAAAAAGCAAACGGAATGCGCTGCGCACACAATGTCAATTTGTAACTCAATCCGATTGGATTACAGATTTTATTGTTACCTGCTGCTATACGCCAGACTGCAGATTGTTTTATTTTATTTAACAATTTAATACCCAAAAAATTTTAATAAAAAAAATCAAGTTAATAAATTATAAAACAGTATGCATAACACCAAACTGAAGGAGGGCGATGAACGGGTAAGTCCTACCAGCGCCATATGCTTGGACCATTAAACGTGGTCAACTAATACCGCCTTCAACTGTTTTTCCGCAGGAGGAAATGGAGCTAAATCAAATCTGGCGTGCCTGTCGTAAAATCCAAGGCGCCATTTTTCGTTATGACTTCGACATCTGTGCCGATTTCAAGCCACATGATCCCGAATGCACTGGCTACGTATCGGGTGCGTGGAAATCCTTTACAGCATTTCCATAAACTCGCAAGTATTTATAACCGTTTTATTACCCCCCACAGAATCTATATTCACCTCGGTGCTGGGCAAGTACCGTAAGGTGGCTGGGATGTCCGAGTTTGAGCTGAGAGATGTCTGCGATTATTTTCAGATACGCGATGGACGCGTTGCCTATCGGCAATTCTGCAAGGTTGTCTGCACTGAAAGTAAGTTCCTCCAATAACTTAAATAGAGTTCATTTCTCTTGAATAGAGCATTTTTAAGATCTGCAAAAAAGCGCCACCAAGGAGCTGGTCAGCGGACTGGAGTGGAATGATCCCTACCATCTGAATGTCATAGCCCAGCCAGAGGATCGTCGCAAATTGTGCTTGATATTGTTGAAAATAGCGCAGGAAACGCACTTGCCACTTATGCCATACTTTCAGGATTATGAGCTGGTCTGCATAGAAATAATATGCAGTTTTTACTGGCTAAACATTTGCTATATCTTTCTCTTCTATATAGATTGCCCGAAATGTGGGCGTGGTTACCGTATCGCACTTTTCGCGCGTATTGCATTTTATGAAAATTCCGCTCTCTGACTCCGATTTTCTGCTGCTGCTCAGGCGGTACATGAAGGATGGTTACTTGGTCAACTATGTGGCCTTCCTCAAGCACATTGAAAACATCATCGACTATTTGAAGACGCACTATCTTTTGGATAACTCTGGCGTAAGTGAATAATTTTATTAGTAGAGCAATATTTTATTAGTAGGGATATATTTCCTCCTTTCTGAACCGAGAATAACGAAAATTAATACGTTCTCCCGGATAAACTCAAGGTACTTCATAAAAGTAAGCTCACCTATGTCACTTGCTAAGAGTAAGAATCTGTCCTAAGCAAGATCTCAATTACAGTCCCAGGCATTTTTTATTTATTTATTTAATTTATTTATTTATTTTATAAACTAACTAAATATCTGAACATGCTGTAGGTCCTGTAGGACCTGATCTTATCTTGTTCGTGCTTGCTTAGCAATACCTGACATTTCTTTTTGCAGGATCTGATAGAGAACTTTCCAGGTCGCCTAGTTGAGTTGGATCTGTCGCAATTGCCACCGCTAGATGGCTGCCAAATTATACATCCTATATTCCCGGATGCCTGCAATCATCCCAAGAAGAATCGCGGCGAATGCGACATAGTGCAGTGCATACAGGGCTACATTTTCAAGAATCGTGTGCGCACCTGCGAGTTCCTGGAGAAATTCGATTCGCTGCAGGTGGGCAGCATCACAAAGAATCAGTTCGAGCGTGGACTCTGGAGCATGGGCGTGGGCAAACATTTGTCGCAGCGTGAATTGGGATTGCTCTGCGATCGCTATCTGGATCCGTTGGACATTAACCGCGTGCGTTGGCGTAACTTTGTGGATGAAATTGATACGGGTAAAGTGATCTATTTATATCAACAATAAAACCAGCTCTAATATAAGCGAACTACCTATAGTGTTCACCATCAAGAACTTGGACAAAATGCCACAGTGTGTGGTGGAGTCACCTCTAACCCACATCAAAGAGATGCCCCGTCCTGGCACCCTGGACTGGCAGGCGGCCCCGCAGGATATACGGGAGCTGTGCGAAGATGCCATGTCCAAGATACGCATACGCATACGCAACCGTCGACTGTACTTGCATCCCTTCTTCCGCAACTACGACAAGTGAGCTCTATATTGTATACTTTTCTATAACTCTATTCGATCTCATGCCTCAACAGACTCAACAGCGGACATGTCAATTGCCATCAGGCTAATCAGATCTTTCGGGTTAACGACATACTGCTGTCGAACCAGGAGACTGAGGCTGTCTTTCATCGTTATGGCAATGAATTGGGTTTCTACTACAGCAAATTTCTGGACGATGTTGATCCGGCCGAGTATGCTATGCCACAAATGCTGGGCAAACAAACATTGGACGAATGCCCCAAATTCGCACGCGACAAGGCCGAGAAGGAAATGGACAGCGAGGGGGTCATCATGCGCATATTATCGGATGCCAAACGACAGGCGCTTACCAAAGGTGCTTCCGTCATCGACTTCCTATCCGACTACGATCGTCATCGTGAGGGCGAAATACTGCAATCCGACTTCAAACGTGCCCTCGACAATGCGCTCATCATTCTCACCGAGGACGATGCCAATGTCTTGTGTAATGTGTAAGTAAACTATGAAGATATTCGCATGACAATTACAATTTGAAACCGTTTTTCTCACAGCTTTCGTTCGCCAAGTCGCTGCTGCTGCGTGCGCTATAAAGATTTCTGCAAAGCTCTGGATGAGATCTTTATTCAATACGAATCGAACATGGGCGATAATATTGTCACGGCTGTTCCATTGCTACATTTGCCCAATTTGGATTGCATCGATTGTTTCCTCAACTTCGATGAGCGCACGACCTGTTCGCGTGCTCTGATGAAGCTCGCCCGTCGACCCGATGAGATCTCGAATCTCAGCCAGGTCTTCAAGGACTTTGATCGCGAGAATTGCGGTTCCATTACGCAGAATCAATTCCTGCGTGGCATTACTCTGAGGGATATGAACATAATGCTCAGCAGTCGGGAGTTTGAGTCGATTTGCAAATGCTTTGGCGTTAAGCGTGGCATACACTTGGAGGTCAATTATCGTGAATTCCTTAAAATACTGGAAGTACTTTTCGCCACGGGGCAAATGAAACGCAATTATTGAAATCGATAAACTGTTGAAATTGGAAAACGTAACTTACTTTTCGGCATATATGTATTTTGGATGAATTGCAATCAATAAAAAACGCATGTTGTATACGATTTTGCTGCTGTCTTTGTTTCTTTAATTGAATCTCGTTTCAATATACTATTATAATTATTAAGTGTGAAAAAGAAACATTCGCTCGAGCTGCATCGATTGGAAAATTGCAATGCTATATCCCTGCATTTGAAAAAAACTACACGTTTCGGACGATTTCTTATGCCGCTAACCCGCATATCATTTCCAATACATTTTTTATAGTGTTTGCATAGTTTTTTGTTTGTTTTTTAATACATGATTTCTTTACATTCGCCTATTGTTAACAAATATGCTGTTTGCAATAGTCTCTTTAAAAACTATACATCATGTAGTTGAGTTTTGTTCGGATTGTTGTTTATTATTTAATATTACAATTATAGAGGCCTTGACATACGGTTGCGCTTTCAACTTTGCTGCTGGCGTTCGTCAGGCTGCCTTAGACTTTTATTAAAATATAAAATTCTCTTTTATTTTGTATATATATATATATATATATAGTATATGTATATAGATGTATATAGACTATGAATGAGCGCAATTACATACAAAATAGAAAAAAACGCGTTTATATCGGAAAAATTATATATTTGTTGTTTGTTTTGTTTTTTGTTGTATTTTGGTGGATTTGTTTTTCTTGTTGTAGTTTGAAGCGGACTTGGACATGGGGGGGCGTGGCACGTGCGAGGCGGCCCGCTCTTCAAAGACAGCCCAGCCCGTCCGCATTAGCGTTAGCTGTCTATAGCATTTATGATAAACGTAATCGTTAATCGGTAATCGTAAATCGTTAATCGTTATGCATTACACGTTACAGTTATTAAATTAATTAAGTTTAAACAATTACTTAATGACTATTGTAATCAGTATCAATATGAATTAACTGCTGCTATGTATTCTCCAACATTCTGCATTTATTTCTCTCTGTGTATGATGTGTATGTGTGTGTATATATTTAGAAATATATATATGTATGTATTTATGCTTCTCTGCGTGTATTGGGTGAGCCTGCTTACAAGTTAAAGAAATTACCTCGCATAATGTATGAGCATACATTGCATAAACAAATTAGTTTCACAACTCACACACACACACAAACAATTACAGCAAGTAGGTGTGCGTGTGTGTGTGTGTGCGTGTTGTGTGTGAATTTCTTGGTGGGGGCTAACGAGCTATGTGTGGCTATGAAAAATTAGCCACTTGCTGAAAAATTACACTTGCTTCCCTCACACTCCAAGCCTAAGTCTCTCTATTGTATCTGCTATATAGTATACGCTTTCTGTGTGTGTAGCTGTGTGTGTGTGTGTGTGTGTGGCGTTGGACACTGGCCAACATAGTTGTAGTTGCCGCTGCTGTTGATGTAGTTGGAATGGTGCTAGATATCTGCTCCTGTGCTTTATGCCATGAGTATATTGGATGAGCTCCGCCAGAATCTTATGAATGCGAGTGTAAATTGTGTTTTATGTGTAGAAATGTATGCGTGTCTGTCTTTGTTTGTATGTATGTATGTATGTATGTGTGTGTGTGTGTCTGTCTGTGTGTAGGTGTTGTATCTGTTGTATGCTGCAAAAGGCAAATGAGACAAAATGATTACAATGAGCTTTGATAACAGCTTATAGCCTGTTTCCACGAGCGCTTTAAATGTCAGCATTTAATTCACATTTAAATTTATTAGTAATGCCGAATTAATCGATAAAAATACTCACAATGTGAGGTGAAATACTCGCCATGTGTGGTGGAATACGCACATTTATTAGAAATGTTTTAATCAGAGATAAATGTTTCGATTTTTATCGAGTAATCGATCAAAATACCACCATGTGAGGTGAAATTTACACAATGTAAGGTAAAGTTCGCACATTTATTGTAACAAATGTGGTAATTTGTTTCGATTTTTGTCGAGTGATCGATAAAAACTACTCACAGTTAAGATAAATGTTTCGATTTTTATCAAGTAATCGATCAAAATACCACCATGTGATGTGAAGTCCGGACAATGTGATGTGAAATTCATACATTTGTTGTAAATGTGGTAATTCATTTCGATTTCAATCGAGTGATCGATAAAAATATTCACAGTGAAGTTAAATATTTCGATTTTTATCGAGTAATCGATCAAAATACCACCATGTGATCTGAAATTCGCACAATGTGAGTTGAAATTTACACATTTGTTGCAAATGTAGTAATTAAATTCGATTTTTATCGAGTGATTGATAAATATACTCACAGTGAAGATAAATGTTTCGGTTGTTATTGAGTAATCGATCAAAATGCTCGGAAAGTGAATTGAAATTCTCAAATTTGTTACAAATATTAACACTAATGTGAGCTGATTTTCGACATAAGATTTAACATTTTTTGCGCTCTTGGAAATGGGCTATAATTCGGAGCAGAACAGCCACAATGCTTACCATAACAAACTAAACTAAGTAAAATTCAAGTAGTTTGCAGTTATAGGTATATATATGTTTTTGGGGTGATGGAGCGGGGGGTGTGGTTGGAGCGCGCAGACGCCTCCATTTAGTAGGGCTGATGTCGGGGCTGGCGTCCAGTGCCACGTTGCTTGCCACCATTGAAGCCGCCGCCGCCGCCGCCTGTTTGCAATTAAATAGTGAAAGAGAGACATTAGCATATTGTTCAGTTTGAGATATGGATAGGATATAGACAGGTTATGGATGTATGAGAAGCATGCACAACAGCTGCTTTTGCATAGTTTTGATTTTACTACAACGCCAAACGTTTCAAGCGACTGTTGGGAGGAAATTTTGACCAAATCTAAGGATAAACAATGTCTAGTTAACAGAATTCTTGGATAGATTGATTAAGTTACAGTTCAAATTAACTCAAAACAGTTACAAGAGTTTTTTTGTACAAAAAATATATATAGGGGGAGGCATAGAATTTAGTCTTGGATTAATTGTTGTGTTTTGTTTTGGTTTGTTTTATTAATAATTTGGTTTACGCTCAAGTGTTTTGTGTTTGGTTTTTTTTTTGTGTATACCTTTAGGACCGCCGCGCGGACCGCCGGCACCGCGCCCGCCACCACCAGCGCCGCCACCGCCGCCGCCATTGCCGTAGCCATTGCCACCGCCAAAGCCACCATCAAAGCCGCCGCCACCGCCATAACCGTAGTCTTTGTTTGTATACAGAGAGTCGATATCGATTTGGATTCGGATTTCGATTTTGATTCGAAATATACGATTTTCAGCAGGGGGGGTGTATATAAACACAAATATTTAATGAGCACAAAACAACTTAAGACTTAAGATTTAAGATTTAAAGATTTTAAAGATACAAAATTGTAAGATTTTTAAAAGTAGCTAAAGATTTTGGTTTAATTCGTAATTATTGTGATAATTATTTCTGCTTGGTTTTGGTCAAAATTTACTTGAACTTGTTGGATGTAGATATGGGAAAGTATATTTATGTATATGGGGGGGCGACACCTTGCCGAGGGGAGACAATTCAAATACACACCATATAGAGGCTAGAGCTGGAAAGGGAATTTCAGATCGTCACACTAAAAAACACACAGAGAATAATTTGATGCGAGTTTGGATGTTGTTTTTTTTTTCGTTTCTTTTATTTGCTCATTTCTTGATTTTGCGAAATTTACGTAATTTTGATTATAAGATTGATTTTTGCTGTTGTTACAATATTTTGGTAATTATTGTAGTTGTTGGCTGCTGCTGCTGCTTCTGCTGTTGTTGTAGCTGATGCTGTTGTTGCTGCTGTTGCTGCTGCTGGCATTACAATTTTGTCGTTATTTTTTAGAACATAATTTCAAACACATTTCTCTCTATCTCTCTGTTCTCTTGCTCTCTCTCTATCTAGCTATTCGTTCTCATTGTTCTTTGTTCTTATGTTTATCTAGCTTTAGGCGCAAAGCGGCGCTCACACAAACATTCGCGGTTCAATTTGAAGTTGTTGTCGTTGTTGTTGTTGTCGTTTCAAATATTATTATGATTATATTTTGATAGTTGTTGTTGTTGTTCTTTGTTGATGTTGTTAGTTAGTAGTTCACAATTCATTTCTCAATATATTTGCACGCACTCTCTTGATGCATTCTTTAATTGTTCTAAAATTTTTTACCTCATTTTCCACACAACAAATTCAGCATATATCATTTTCATTATTTTCTTATAATTTTCGTTTCAATGGCCCAAAAAAAAATCTAATTAAATCTGCTGCTCTTGTGTGTGTGTTTTTGAATGTCTCACCTCAGCAAAAAGTTATCAAATTCATTTTTATAGAAAATTTTCTTTGCATGTAAAAAATAGCTCAAGGGACTCTCTCGGTTGGAGGTGGTTTGGGGGGTGGGTGGTGGTTGGGTGGAAGGGGGGAAAAGTTCGTGTCGCAAAATTTTTTATTTTTTATTTAGGTGTTGTAAGAAAACGTCTTGCGAAAAACAAAAACAAATGCAAATTGTCAGCAAATAGTACTTGATACGAGTTAATTGTTTATATAATTATTATTATAATTTACTCTTAATGTTTGATTGTATAATTTGTTGTTGTCGGTTGTTGTTAAAAACAAGAAAACTGTTTATGTATTTTTTATAATAGTTTAAAAAGTTCCATTTCATTTGTAAATTACTTTAAGTGGTATTCTCTCTATGATTAGATTTTTTTTTTGTTTTTTTTTTTTGCTTTTTCCAATTCTTGTTTGAATTAAAAACAATTATTAATTACGCTAAAATTACTTGTAATATATGATAAGCTTTAAATTTAATAAAAAGGAGTAATAAAAGAAATAAGAAACGTTACATTTTAAGCGAAAGAGGAAATAATTGTTGCTTGGTTGTAGTTGTTGTTGTTGTAGTTGTTGTTGGGTGTGTTGCGTCTGTCTATATAAGATGGTATATAGTGTGTACATATGGTGCACAGACAGGACAGTTAACCGGACACCCGGACACCAGTCACAATCGTTACGAGAAGTTTGAAGCTTGACTTGCGATCGATTTGGATATTTTCATGGGTTGTAGACGTATTTTAATTTTGCATATTTACTCTAATATTATCGTTATTTTTTTTTTTTTTTTTGTATTTTTTGTATTTTTTTGTGAGGCGAAACATCGGAAAATTCGGTATTACAATTGATATCCATAGTATGTAAATACAGTAGAATCCGGTTATAGCGACATTCAAGGGACCGACGATTTTACGTCGTTATATCCGGCAGACGCACTATCCGAAAGGAGCAAAAAAAAAATTTTTTTTTATATTATGGATGCCATGTTCGTAATAGGTTTTAAAATAAAACAAATTAATTTTTTAATCAAAACAAAAAATTTAATACAGTAGAATCCGGTTATAGCGACTTTCAAGGGACCGACGTCGTTATATCCGGAAGACAAAATCCATGATTTTGTTTCTTTTTCGTATTGAAAAAACACAAAATCCATGATTTTGTTTGCTTCTTTTAGCATTGTTAAAGAAATCAAATTTTCCTCTTTAAAGTTTTTTTTTTGTTCGGCACGTCGCAATATCCGGTTGAATTGAAATGAAAAATTGAATTGAAATTGAAAAATCTCGTCGTTATAAGCGGTTTGTCGCTAAAAGCGGAGTCGTTATAAGCGGAGGCCGTTTCATATAAGTTTGTATGGGGACCAACCAAACCATCGAGTTTTCGTCGCAATAACCGGTCGGACGCTATAAGCGGCGTCGTTATAACCGGATTCTACTGTATATATAACACGTATAAATGTTCAGAAATCATAAAAAAAATAACATTTTATATATATATGTATGTATAATAATTAATAAAAATAGTACACAGCTTAAACGTTTAACTGAACTCTGAAGCATTAGAAATGAGGCCCATAACATTGCCCGCCGCTGTTAAGTTGGGCTGCTGTTAGTTAACACTGATTGTGTGAGCAATGTTATGGCTCCCATGTTAATGTTATTGTTGTTGTTTTAGGGTTAGTTTAAGAAATTATAAAAGAGAAAATTATTAGAAATGTAATTTTGTATGTTATAATAATTGTTTGATTGAATATATTGTGGGCACAAAATATCTCTATAAAATATACAAAAAAGGCTGATTGAATAAATGTATGTGATTTGCACAGTTAAAACATCATCATAAATTGCATGGTATGTGTAATATATATATAAATGTATATATAATATAATTTCGTATAATAAATGTGGCATATTAATATTAAGGTATATTTTTTTGCTTTTTTCTAGTAAATATATATTTTCTTCTTTTTTTGTTTTTGTATTTGTTTACAGACAACTTGCTAAAAACATTGAGAAACATGCAAATTTAAAAACAATTTACTCAAGTTTGCATCATTTCAATAATATAGTATGCTTGCAAAGATTTGTTTTTTACCATTCAATGAAAAAATTAATAATTATAGGAGATATATATGTGGATTGTACTTAATATTTAAAAAAAAGGGTTGTAGAACGATAAGAAATTAATGTTATATGTATGTAATAAATTGTATGGATTAAAATTACTAAAATTGACGAAGTGTGTTTTGTTTTTCTACATTTTTAAACTCCTCATGTTGTTGTTTGATTGTTTGTTGTTTGTTTGTTGTTGAAATCGTTCAGTTTGTTGTTCTCATTGTTGTTGTTGTTGTTGTTTGTTGTTCAATCAACGTACGAATGTGCTAATTGCCGCACTGCGCATCATTTATTTAAAATCAAGTATAAAATATAAATGTGTTTTGGTTGATTTTACGAATTTGTTACATTGTACGTTAATACTTTCATCCTTCATCCGTCATCCTCATCATTTTTCTAACTTCCTCTCAATGTCTGTCTGTCGTGTCTCTTCTGTTGTCGCAGCAAAATGCATAATGGTCAAGAAAGTGAAGCAGAAATGCAATTAAAGCAAATAAAAGAACAAAAAGGGAACGCCCGACCATCGGACAGACCTTCAGACGCTCCCAAAGACCCCCCCTAGGGAGATCTTCCTTTTTTGTTGTTAAGTTGTGTTGTTCCTACAATTGAATTTGCCTTAGAATAATACTATCAAAAATAGTACCGATTTGTTATGCATAAATATATGTATATAACATTTTGAATATATGTATATATATATAGCTATATATCTGATATTATATAGGCTTGACGTGTGCATACGAAAACATATGCAATGCATAAAGTTTATCCCGTTGCCGAGATAATAATATATATATCTAAAAATATATTTATGTATGTTAAATATATATTTATATGTATGTTTATAGTTTATTTTTGTTGTTGTTCTTCTTCTTGTTTGTTGTTTGTTTGTTTGTTTGTTGTATGTTGTATGTTGTTTGTTGTGTTTGGTTTAGTGTTTTGTTTAACAAAACAAAAGGAAAAACTATATAAATAACTATTTGTGGGGTTTGAATGGAGTTGGTGTGTTTGGGTAGGGGGTGGAGGGGTGTGTGTGTGGTTGAATGTGGTTGTGTGTCGTTGGTGTGTGTGTGTGTTGGTGTCAACAGCTTTTGGTTTCGGTTGATTCAAACAATAACAGTAGTTTTTAGTTAACAATTAAAAAAAGGCACAAGTTGCAATTATGCAAAAGGCCAAAACGCTGGCGTTTCACACAGTTTTGACATAATTGGCACATGATCTTGTTGTTCTAGCTCTTGTTGTTGCTGTTGCTGTTGTTGTTGTTGTTATGTTCGTTCTTCTTCTAATGATTGTTGCTGCCTTTGCGTTTGAGGTATTTGTCATCTTTGGAAAGTCTGTTCTTGTTAAGCTGACCTCACTTCAGGTCGCTGTAGCTGTACTTTTTTTTGTTGTTGATGTTCTTTTGTTGTTGTTGATGTTCTTTTGTTGTTGTTGTTGTTGATGTTGGGTCTAGTCTGGTAGTTATTTATTTATATATGCATATATAAATTTGAATAGTTCTTTAATGCATGAAACTTGAACGTTTTGTCTGTGTTGGTTTCTCTCCTCGCTCGTTTCCCTCTGGTTACTTAAACAACACAATATTATTTACACACGCTTCGTCAGTTTTATATATATTATTAATATATTATTAATATGCTAAACAACTAATTGTTTATCGATTGGTTTTCAAATGAATTCTCTTTGCTTTAACTTTAAAATTACGCTTTAAAAATTAAAAATCAAATAGGCATAGATACTTTATGATTTTTTTGTTGTATTTAAATTAAAAAAGAAAATTATGTTTCTTGATCAACATAAATTTGTTTATAGAATATAGCTATATATAATTCGTATATAATTATATCTTTTTTCTTGCAATATTAAAATGATTTTAAAATGTTTAATTATATAAGCTTTAAAAAATATAATTATTTTTCAATTAAAAAAGTTTTCTTGTTTTTAGCGACGTTGTTGTTGTTGTTGTTGTTGTTGTATTTGTTGTTGTTCTTGTGTTTCTAAGTTGTTATTTAGAATTGCAGCAAAACGTTTGTTTTTGTTTTTGTTTTTCTCTCCGTTTTGTTTCTCTCAATTTTCTCTCTTGCTAACGGCAAACAACAATATGTATATTATGTAAATATATATATATATATATATATAATGGCATTTTGTCTATTGTTATTGTTGTTTTTGTTTGTTTTGTTTTGTTTGTTTGTTTGTTTGTTGTTGCTGTTTGTTTTGTTTATTTGTTGGTTTTGTTGCTACTTTAGAACTGCTGATAGTTGTTGCTATTGTTCTTGTTTTGATGATAATTACTTGACGTGTTATTGTAATAATTGTTATGAGCATTATTATGTTGTTTGTTGTATTTACCATAACCGTAGTCATATCCATTATAGTAGCTACCGGGATAGTAATCGGCAAAACCACCGGAACCATAACCGCCATAGCTGCCATAGTTCGAATACGAACCCTGGCTATCCCATTGGTTGCCATAACCTGAGAAAGAAACGGTACAAAAATTAAATAAATAATATTTAATATGGGTTCTTTAAATATCAGGGCTGCAAACCGGATTTGAACCGGCAACAGAATTGGGAAATTTCTATAACTTTGGATCAAACTTAAAAAACCTAAATAAGCATTGAACCAAACTTCTTGAACCTTGAACCAAACTTATTGAACTTTTAACCTTTATTGAACCTCATACCAAATTTCTTGAACCTTGAATTAAAACTGAAACCAAAACCGAAACAAGTTTAAACTTTTTGGTTCAATAGACTAAACCCTCTATTGAACCTCTAAACGAACCAGGAATTCAAAAAACAACTGAGTTTAAACCAGTTGAATCAATTCTAAAATTATTTTCAGTTCCTCAGACTATTGGATGTATATAAATCATATAAAGCCCTTTATTCAACCCTATAATTTGTTCTATACCCAGACGAACTCGGAACAGAAAACGTTGAAGATGCTGATTCCAGCATTTGTAAGTCATACGTCGGATATCCGACAATTTGTTAAGGTTATGCAGCCCTGATTGATGGACAATTAAGTTGAATTTACTAACCACCACGGCCGTATCCACCACGACCACCGCGCATGCCACCACGACCGCCACCACGCATGGCCATCATTTGGTTTTCTGGCTTTGGCGTGGCACGCTTAACATCGACTTCCTTGCCGGAGATCTTCTGTTTGGGCGTCTTCAGCAGATCTGTGACCACCTGCTCCGAGTCGAAGGTGATGAAGCAGAATCCCTTGCGGTGCGACTTTTGCTTATCGAATGGCATCTCAACTTCAACAATCTGTATAATAATGATGATAATACTTAGTCGTGAATCGGATTGGCATAGACGTAATACTCACGTTGCCAAACTGACTGAAATAGGTCTTGATTTCCTCATCGCTTATCTCTGTGGTCAGGCCACCCACGAAGATCTTGCCGTGACGCGCCTTGGCCTTCTTAGGATCAACCTTCTTACTGTTAATTATGTGCTCTTCAGCGGCGCTCACTTGATCAATTGCCTCCGTGTTGGTGAAGACAATGAAGGCAAAGCCTCGGGATCGTCCCGTCTGTGGATCTGTCTTCACATTAATGCTCTCGATCTCGCCGAATTTGCCGAAATGATCTCTCAGCTCCTCTGAAGAGTTGAGAATAAAATCCATTATTAATAAAATAAAATTGATAAATGATATTTTGTACTTACTTTCAGTTGTTTCCCAGCTAAGGCCGCCAACGAAGAGTTTTCTGCGAAAGTTTAGAAAATATTATTTATTAAATGTAAACGCAATATTATTTAATACATATGCACTAATTTGAAGCTACAAAGAAAATTCTGGTTTCTGGAAATCATTAAGTGGAAAAATAATGGCACAATATAGTTTCAGAATTGATATTTAGTTTTAAATTTGTTTTGTTTTCTGCCCACAAAAAAACTGTTACTTTAGTGTGTAGACGGAGCAAAACGAATGACAAAAAAACTCACCAAATTTAAGAGCTTACAATTACTGTACTTTATATTCTTTTAATATATAGTTTTTAATTGACTTTTTCAATCAAGGTTCGAAATGTGCATCGAAAAACTGAGCGAAAGAGTACGGCGAGCGAGGGAGTAGTCACAAAACGAGCGAAAAATACGTATAAATCAATAGATATAGATAGATGTAGATATATATATATGCAAGGAGTGATCTGTATAATTTTAGTACAAAAATTCGGTTTTAGTTTTATTTGAATATTTTGAATACAATGCAAACACAATTGGTTTATATTTATATTACTAATACAAAATAAGAAAAATGCAAGATTATTTTATGCTGCTTTTTAGATTTTGGTAAATGCTTTATTAGGACTGAAACTTTATAAAAACACTTAAATTATTAATATTTTTTTTTTTTAGTTTTTTTTAAATATATTTTTTTGTTGTACGTTACTGGAAAAGTTGTTTATCTGCGGGGTTTATTGCAATTTTGGAACAATCTCATCACGGCGGCAGAATTTACAGTGTTGGAAAAGAGATACGGGCGATACTCGCGTGGGTTCGATAGTTTTTTGGGATCGTGATCGTTACGTTATTCATTCATCGGCTGCGCTTCTTTATGTAGGCAAAAACAAACAAAAAATGCGAGTCTTTCTCTCACTCTCTGTCTCTCTGTTTTTCTTTCATTCTCTTTAATTTGTATTTCTTTTGGTAAACAATAAAATGCGTTATATATATAAATATATAGATATATTATATAGGATCCAATTGAACTCGAGATAACTTTTTTTTGTTTTTGTTTTTTTGTTGATAATTTTGTGTGTTTTGTTTTTGTTTTTATTTTGGTTAGATAAATACCATCAACAACAACGCCGGCGTCATCCGTTGCGCATGCTGCATCCTTTGGGAAAACTCCGTTGGGCCTCGGCTGCTTGAGAATAGCTTTATCATTGGCTTTTTAACTTCTCTCAAGACCTGCCGGAGAGGAACAAGGTTAGTTCGCTCAAACACAACAGGATAAGCTATGAATTGATTTGGTTTATTCTATTTGTTCGCACACAATACGGCTCCATTTTTACTCTTTATATTGAATTGTTTCTGCATCCATTTAGGTAGTTTTTTAAATATATTTTTTTAATTTTAAGTTTATATACAAATTTGACTTATTATTAGCTTAGAAAATATATTGAAATACGCCGTCCACCTAAAGAAATAACAAACTAGCCACAATACAAGAATTTCGCTAATTATTCTAATTCCTACTAACCAACAAAAAATCATACATTTCGTATAAAAAGTAGCTTCGCGTTGACTCGGCAACACTGCACCGGCATATGGTGACGGCCTCGGCAACAGAGAGTGCGAAGCCGGCAAGCAAAACGGAATGAACATTAAGAAAACGAAGAAAAAACTACGAACATACCACACTATATGTGTGTATGTGTGTCTGTCTGTATGTATGTATATACGCACGTAGCGCAAAGGCACAGAAACCGCCATTTTGGCTACAAAACTGGAAGAGCACGAAAGCGAATGAACACAAAATATCAACGAATGGCTGCACAAAAGAAGAATGCAAAAAAAAAAAAAAACAATAAAACAAATACAAACAAAACTTTTTACAAGTGAAAGGTAGGCAGAGACAGGCAGCAGCTGAGGGGGCCGACAGTGGGGGGAGGGCTTGAGAGCGGGAGTAGCACACTTTGCGCTTTTCTCTGTGTATGGGTGCATGTGTAGATATACACACACACACACACGCGCACACACATGCATGCACATCTTCAATAAAAACGTAGGAACATTGTCTCACATAACCTCAAACGTTGGAAATGTGCTTAAATTGTCTTTGTTGCGACTGGAATTTTATGCATGTTTAAATTGCAAATATCATACATACATACATATATATGTATTATATGCGTATATGTATGTATTTATGGCAATTGTATGTATGCAGTGACATTGCAATTAAATGTAACAAATTGAGCAAATTTTCGAATAGAATTTTTGTGGTCTGCAAAATTGAACAGCTTGTTAGCAGAGGCAGCGGAAAATACAAATTTTCCAACCGCATCTATTATTATAATTCTGAATGTTCGTGCCGCTGTGCGAAGTACAGTCGCTCACACAGACACGCGCGCAAATGCTGCAGGGCGAAGGGGCGGCAGGGGAGGGGTCAGCGTTAGCGGCGTGCTCTCTCTCTCTCGCTGACTCCCGTCGCCGCTCCGTCGAACACCATTTTTTTTACGACGTTAGCTTTGCATTTACGTAATAGAGTAGGTGGTAATCATAATCAACAAAAAGCGACAAAGAAAAAAAAAACTAAGTGAAAATTAATAGAGGAAAAAAACGTAGTTAGGCACATGACTGCGAATGGTTTTTCAGCGGGCTGTTGGAAATGCAATTTTATAATATTTTGAGTTGAAATACCTGTCGTCATCGCGCTGGTTATTGCCAGCAGCGCCCGAATTTTCCGAACCGCCATTTGCAGCGCCGGCATTGGAGGCCGCATCACCATTTTCCGAGCTCGCCACATCATTGGTGGTAACATCCTTGGTGAAGTCCTCGCCGTTCATTTCGCTGTCGACCTGTTTATCTGCCATTTTACTGCGCGGTTTATGTATATCTCTGTTGTCAATTACAACTTAATTAAATAGCACTTTTAAGCGATTTGCCTTAGTTTTTCTCTCAACACTCTCGCTGGAAACTCGCGCGTACGCTGACGACGACCGGAAAATGACAAATTCAGCGACAGCGTGTGTATTTGGTAAGGGCGTTGCCACTGCGTTGCAAAGTAGGCATGTATTTGCAACCGATAAATTGTATCGAAATTTTTACAATTATCGCTTTTTGCAGTTACATAATATAAATATTTGTACATATTTGCCAGCATTAGTTGCTATAATTGAAACAATTAATAAATTCAGTATTCAGTATATATCATGGCAACAATTTTATCTGGCAACTCTGTGTTCACGCACATGCTGAATGCCAAATATCTGGCAGCTCCGCTGCACTGTTGCCAAATCCGCCATATTTGGTCTTTTTTTTTCATTTACCTATATTTTACAAAATTTATGCTCAAATGGGAACAATTATAGGCCTGTTGTCATTATTTTCATTGATATTTGCTCCAGCTTTATATAATGCGCTTTAAACTTCAGAAAAACCTTAGCTATTTTCTAGCTTTTTTTGTGCAAATTTTTATTTCGGTTTTTTTTCTCTTCCCGCCAAAAACCGCTTTTTCCTCGAAAAAATTGGCAACGCCGCTTAACTGTTTGCTTGCATAATTAATGAAAATAGTTGGCAAATTAAACTCAAATTTCTGCCTATCGCTTAAATTATATTGTTTCGTTGTTATTTCGGAATTGCAGACTACAAAATATAAATGTTTATTTAATTACTGCTGCTTGGCAACAGTATTTTTTGGTATTATTATGTGACGGATCTGGGCACACTGTTCGACACCGCCGCCATCACAAGCGCACACACACAAGCGCAAATGCACCGAGAATAAAAGAGGCAAGAAGAACGTCGGGTTCTCTTCTCACTTCAACACTTGTTCAATTTCATTGCGGTTGCGATTCTTTTTTACATAAATTAAACAATTACAACGCATCCAAACTTAAATAGTTAACAACTGTGATCGACAACATCTAAAATACTAAACAAGTAATACGCGAAAAGAATTGCCAAATTTGTAATTTTTTAATACACACACACCAAAAAAGAAAATTGCAACAAAGCAGACGGAAAAGGCAGAAGAAGAAGAAGCAGACCAAAGCGGCCGCTCGACACCAACAAGCTTCGCGTGTGAGTGTGTGCGTGCGTGTGTGTGTGTGTGTGCATATAAATATTCGATTGCATTTTGAACTGTTTTTTTTTATTAAACTCTGCGAAATATATACATATATTTTTCAGCATTTCCACAATTAGTCTACAAGAGGAAAACCCTGCGGGAGCGGAACGGGAAAACAAAACGCCAATCGACCTGATAAACCACATAAGCAATATAACTGTGCATTAAAAAGGGCCCAAACAGCCAAAAAGCCAAGGTAAGAGCCCAGTACCGGCGTGCTACACACGCGGCTATCGAACATTTGTATATATGCATAGATATATATTTGTATATATGTACATGCGTATGTGTGTGTGTGAAAAAAAATACCAATTTCTTCAGTTGGGGTTGCAAAATAGACTGACAAAATACATAGAGAAATACATGCATACATATATACACATACATACGCACGTTCTAGTTTCTTTTGGTTTCATTTTTCGCTTTAGCGGCATTTTTTTTATCGTTATCGCTTGTGTTTGGCAGCGCATAACCTAAAAATGTGTCTTTGCGCATTTTGTTTTTGTAAGTTTGTTTAAACATTGCTCTTTTGTCGGTTTCTTTGTTCTGACCCACACACGCGGTTCACGCACACCAACAAACGCGCGTATTTGGCGCTGCTTTTTCTCTCTGTCTCTCTCCCTCGCGCTTTTTGTGCGTTTTCGTTGCGTTTCGTCGATTATTTTCATCGGTAAAAAAGAAGCAAGAAATTGTAAATTATTTCAAGTCGAATTGAGTTCAATATATGCGCATAAATCGAATTTCTGTTTAAATACAACAAATCAGCTCAATACACATGCATCCTTTTTTTTCAGTGTGTGTGTGTGTGTGTGTTTGCTTGGCCTTTGTTGCGAAATCGCATCTTGAGTTCAATGAAACGCGGCTACCTGAGACACACACACACACAAACGCTTGTGTGTGTGTGAAATTAGCCTGCGTCCCTGCCCTCTGCGCTGCCATACAACCTTGAAGTGCAAACATAACCTAAAACTACTTTACATGGCTTGCGCTCTGCCTGCGTCGCTGCCGACGTCGACGTCGCAGCTGTGGTTTTTGTTGTTGTGCATGAGGTCATTTACTTTGGCAGTAAATAACGCCAAGTCCTTAAATCTATAGCAATAAATAAAAAAAGGGACAGCTGCTGCCTGCCCCTTCCACCTCCCCTGCGCAACCCTTCTGCCTTTTGCTCTTGTTTGTGTTTTACACCAAATTTTCCCTTTTATGCATTTTCGTTGCTTTCCATGTGTGTGTGCATGTGCATGCGCCTGTGTGTGTGTGTGTGTGTGTATTTACTCGAATGAAAGTGGGTCAAATTGCAACTGCATTGGATCTTTTGGTCCGCGCTGCGTCAAAATCTGCTCCTTATATGTGCCTATATATACATATGTGCATATATATATATATACAGAAAGTACATACATACATCTGTGCAGAGTTCGCTTTAACAGTTATTTGATATTTTGGGCTGCGTTGGCCCGATCTTGGCTCGCAAACCGGGCGATTTAAACGAAATACTAATATTTATATAGAGCTATCGATAAAGATATAGAGACCACTGAAGGGAATGCATCTAATAGATCTGTTGACTAGAAGAGTATAGCATTAATATTATCAGTAACCCTATTAATTAGAACTTAATGTATACATAATGTATTTTAAAATAAAAAAAAAATTAAAAATATAGATTTAATCCACGTTTGCATTCGGAATTTCAAAACATTTTTACTTTAAACTTGAAACCGAACTTTTGTGGGTTCAGGGTAGAGCTGAGTTCGATTCTGAATTTTCGAGCGATTGACGTCTAAATCAAAATCAAACCGATAATTTAAATTTTCACGTAGTCTGTGGGAAAAACATAAAAAATCGATGCACATAAAATTAAATTAATATTGTATGAAAAACAAACAAAAACTAGTAAGGACGTATCAGATAAGTCGAACAATTCTACAAGTCTTGTTCATTTGTAGCGCATTACATTGAATTTAACAAGAAATCCCAAAATCGATAATCAAATAAAAAGAATCGATTTAATCGCCAAGAAAAAAATCAATTAAATTCAATCGATATCAGATCCAAGCCCAGCTCTAGTTCAGGGTATAAAAATCTGAATCTAAATCGCAAAATCTAGTGTTTTTAGGTTATTTTTATACCCGATTTACACGACCGCAAAATGTGAGCTCATTTTGAATGACGTTCATTCGGTGTTTCCACGAGCCAAATCTAAAAACGCGCATCATCCAAATGACGTTGGAATTTTTATATTCTCTGAACTGGTTTGTCATTTGGTTGAACTGGTTCATAATTTGGATGATAGGAGTCATAGAAACAATTAAAAAAAAATATATTTTTTTTTTTTTTAAGTTAAGATAGATTAAATTTGTTGACCTGTTATAGGGGCTGTATCTAGGTTGTAGTCAAAAACACACAGTAGGATAGCAAGTACTTTGCTTTTGCATTTGTTGACACAAAACTGAGATTGTTGAACGTTTGTCAGTCTCTGGCTGCCCACAAACGGAGCAGACTCTGCTTACATTTAATACAACTTTTGTTTTTCGACTAGAGAATACGAATTTCAATACATGTGTATATTCCCTTTACAGACCAGCACCAGCATAATACAACAATTTGAAATCCAGCGCTCAGGACTCGGAGTCACAAACGCTTGCAACGCTAGCAATGGTCATGGATGCGACTCAATCGCAACAGCCTTCGCCGCAGTCGGTGGGACGCGAGTTCGTGCGTCAGTATTACACGCTGTTGAACAAGGCGCCGAATCACTTGCATCGCTTCTACAACAACCACTCCTCGTTCATCCACGGCGAGTCGACTCTGGTTGTGGGCCAGCGTGAGATACACAATCGCATCCAGCAGCTGAACTTCAACGATTGCCACGCCAAGATCAGCCAGGTGGACGCCCAGGCCACCCTAGGCAATGGCGTTGTCGTCCAGGTCACCGGGGAGCTGTCCAACGATGGACAGCCGATGCGGCGCTTCACGCAGACCTTTGTGCTGGCTGCCCAATCGCCCAAGAAGTACTACGTGCACAACGACATCTTTCGGTATCAGGATCTGTACATTGACGATGAGCAGGACGGCGAGTCGCGTTCCGAGAACGACGAGGAGCACGACGTGCAGGTGCAGGGTGTCGAACAAACCGTCCAGGTTGTTGGCGATGGCGTTCAGCAGCCACAGCAGCAACAGCAGCAGCAACAACAACAACAGCAGCAGCAGCAGCAGCTGGTGAATCAAGTGCCCCAGCCTGTGGTGTCGGTGGCTGCCAGCGGTGCTGGTGGCGCCGCAGCTGGTGCTGGACCGCAGCAAATCTTCTATCCACTGCCAGCTGGTGCTGCTGCCGGACGCCCTGTCGCCGTGCTGCCCGCCGCACCTCAGGCAGCTGCGGTGCCGCTGCCCGCGCAGTTCAGCAACCCAACGCCCATGCAGAACGGCGTTGTGCCGCACGACGAGCTGCCCCAACAGCAGCCGCAGCAGCAGCAGCAGCAAGTGCCTCCCCAGGCTCTGGTGCAGGCGAACATCTCACCGCTGATGCAGCAGCAGCAGGCGGCTCCAGTGATGTCCAACGTGGGCATTGTGCAGCCAATTGCGGTGCAGCCGGCGGCGGCCTTCCAGCACTCGCCTCTGATGGCGGCGCCAGCTCAGCTGCTGCCACAGCAGCAGCATCAACATCAGCAGCAGCAGCAACAACAGCAGCCGCAGCAGCAGCACCAACAGCAGCCGCAGCAGGCGATGCAGCAGCAGCAGCTGGAGCCGGAGGAGCCCATGGGCAACGAATCGCCCAGCGGACACGTGCAGAATGCGCCGACTCCGGTGGACGATTTCAAGACGATTCACGAGCAGCAGCAGCAGGAGAAGTACGAGGCGGCCAAGCAGCAGCACAACGAGCCCAAGACCTATGCCAATCTGTTCAAATCGACTTCGTCGTCGCCCAGTGGCTTCGTCAATGCCGCGCTGCAGCAGCAGCAACAGTTGCAGCAGCAGCAGCAGCAATCGCACGGCAACGCCTACAACTCCAGCTCGGCGAGCGGTGGACAGGCCAGCTACTCGACCACAGCGTCCTCTTCCTACAACAACAACAATAGCAACAGCAGCAGCAACAACAACAACATGAGCAACAACATCAGCAACAACAACGCCAACAACAACTCGCGTCTGGATAACGGCGGCTCTGCGCTGCCACAGCGCAACAATTCGATAAGAAACAAAGGTAAGTTGCAAGTGCAGACATTTATTGATGTAATTATAATTATTAAATATTATTTCTTGCTGTTGCAGAGTTTGAGCAACGTCGCCCCAGCAATGCGCAGCAGTTTGGCGACAATCAGCAGCTGTTTCTGGGCAACATACCGCATCACGCCTCCGAGGAGGATCTGCGCCAGCTGTTCTCGCGCTTCGGCAACGTGCTCGAGCTGCGCGTGCTCTCCAAGGCCGGCAGCAAGGTCATGCCCGGCATGCGCAGTCCGCTCAACTACGGCTTCATCACCTACGACGAGCCCGAAGCGGTGCAGAAATGCCTAGCCAATTGTGTATGTGCCTGAAATGTAACAAATATTCCCAATTTAATTGAATTCCTCTACTTTTTAGCCCCTGTACTATCCGGAGAACTCGCCCGATGCGCAGAAGCTGAACGTGGAGGAGAAGAAGCCGCGCATGCGCGGCGATTTGCCGCCTCGTCAGCCCATTGGCGGCGGCAACAACATGAACAACATGGGACGCAACAACATGCGCCCTGGTGGCGCCAACAACGGACCGCGCATGGGCGGCAACGGAGGCTCCAGCTTTGGCCCGCGCAACGATAATCGCAGCGGTGGCGGCGCCGGAGGCGGTGGCAATCAATCGAATGGACCGCTGCGCGGTGCTGGCAACGGTCCAAGCGGCGGTGGCGGCGGCGGTGGCGGCAACTATGGACGTCGCTAAGGGAGGAGGGAGAGAAATCAAACGAAATGTTGAGCAGGCAGGCCTGACACTCGATGGTCCCGCCCACCACAACGCAGCAATAACCGTAGTAAGATCAACAACTAGAGCAACAGCAAGCATAACAAACAACAACAACAACAAGACCCAACGTTTTCAGAGCATCGATTTCTTCCATAAGGCTAACAATCAATCAATCAGCAAAAGCACCTCATAGAACACACAAAAAACAAACTCATCTCAAAGCAGCAAAAGTTCCTTTGAGCGCAAATATATCACGGCAACGTGCTGCAGGGACAACAGACAAACGAAAAGAACAGAAGAGAAAAGAAAAGAAAATAAACCAAACATTGTAATTGCCTTTTAGTTAAGCCCGGTTTATGTGCAGTTTTGTTTTGTTTTTGTATTAACTTTTGTTCAACTTCAGTCAGCTCGTGCCAAAAAGCAAAATTCTGTGCAAATTTTCCATGTAAATTGAATAAAGCGAATGCAACTGCAACAGCAACAGCAGCACGTGCAACAACAGCCGGATAGAGAGAGAACAAAACGGAAAGCAGCAGCCACATTATATGTATCTAATAGATAAGTCTCAAAACAACATGCAGCCCACCATCATCATTATGAACATAAATACACAACTCATTCATGCCACAAGCAGACATCATGCATAATAAGTACACGAATTAAAATCGTAGTGTAAACGTAAAACCTTTGTTTAAACGCATCATTTTCTAAATTCTAACTATAAGTTCACCGTTCGTTCGTCATCGGAACGCGAGAAATGCAAAATATTTTTGTTTGTTTTAATTTAATTTACAAAACTTACTTAAGCACCTAATAAATAAAATAAAATAAAATAAAAATAAATTTAATTTAAAGTAAAACGTAAAAGTAAAAGTAAACAAAACCTTAGCTAAAAAAACTAAACAAAAAAAAATGCAAAAAAAAGCAAAATACTTATTTAAAACAAAAAATGCAATAAAAAAAGCAAAACAAAGACTTAAAACCGTAAACTAACAGAAATATAAAAGCGTAAAAATATGTAAAATCCAACTAAATTCAAAGTCGCAGCAGGAAAACCTAAAAAACCCAAACAGCGTCGACAGAAGGTGTCGCATTTTCTCAAGCCTCCTATATAAGAACATTGCCATTTCAGTTGATTTTGCCAGCACACTTGAAATATACTTTTGTCTAGCTAGTCTATATATACATATATATATCTATATATAATACCTGTACCAGAGAACGAAATGTGGAACGAATGCAAATTAAAGAAAATTTAAACTAAAAGAGCTATTGAAAAGCAGAAAATTGAAAATGCGACGCCGCGCAGCGTACATAATCGATCATAACTCGGCGGTTAGCGTCGTTTTCAAGTTCGTAAACCCTAACTAAGTCAAGCAACTTAAGCGATTTGGTGTTTCCAACACAGTTGTGAACTAAAAAACTACAATTTAGTACATATTTTTTAAATAAAAGCCAAGAAAATGTAAAAAAAAAAACAAAAACGAATCAACCTAAAAGCTACTACATTTTTTCTCAAGGTAAATCAAGCAGAGAGCAAGAAAGCAGTATATATATATATATAAACGCTATATATACATAGTTATGTATGACAACTCATAAAATGTAATGTTAACTTTTAGACCTAAACACACACACATACACACACACATATATATATAGTATATATATCTGTACATATATGCGGCAAACATAAACAATTTCAGAACAGCAACTAAACTCCACATTTAACTATTAATGTTCTTTAATTTAAAACAAAAATTGTTTAATCTCGTTTAGTGAATTTCACGTTTTGTTTATCTTCATTTGATGAATTCCCCTAGTTTTTTTTATTGTTGCATTGAAACAAAGCTACACTAAACTTTTTATACCAGCAGCTGACTTAGCACTGTTAATGGGGCTTTAAGCAATTTTTAGAACATTTTTTATTTTAAATTAAGCCACAAAATGTTAGTGTTCAAATTTTAGCTCAAAGAAAACAGTGTTAAAATATGCTTGGAAGCTAAATACAAATAAATTAATTATACCGAGAATTATATTAAAATAACTGAAACGGAAACTGAAACTGAAAAACAAAATGTTCATGCTCATTAAAGAAAGTATAAAGAATTAAACAATTTGTAAAAAACAAAAAACGAAACGAATAAAAATGCTATTTAATTTCTTAGATATATTATTATGTATAGTTGTAAAACATTTCTTCAGACGCTTTCACCTCGTGGAGCTACTTCATAAACCATTTCGAAAGTTTCTCAGCTCTAAAAATCAAACAAAAACTAAAAAAAAAACCGAAACAACATCAACACCAACAGAATAAAAACAATTTATTTTTAACAAAAACCCAAACATTTTTAACTTGCGTTCTAGAGTTTTTATTGCTTTTCAAGAACAAAAAAAACAAAAATATCTAAATACGAACATTAGCATTTATATGAAATTGAGACGCACAAATGGCGAACGGGACAGTTTGCTAACCATTTTCAGAAAAATAATAGAAATAACTAATGGAAATTACAATTCAGTGGTGCGTTTTATAGCTTTTCCGGGCATAAAACAAATGCGAAAGAAAATTCAAATTTCTGTTCATGTTCAAAAGCAAACAACTGAAAGAGAAAATCAAGAAAATGAGCAAAATTTACGCGTAACATTTTATTTATGTGTTGAACAAAGTCTTCAATAAAACTAAATGAAAACATTCTTAATAAATTGAGTATCGTGTGATTTTTGGCATGCAACCAGGAAAACAAAGACATGCCTTAGATCGAGGCATGCCCCCAATTCCAGCTTATATGCCGTAGGCAGGTGAGGCGTCCTCCTTGGCCAGTTCATTGAGGTGATCGGCCTGTGGCACGGCAAAGTTGTAACGTCCGGATGGCTTGAACACCTTGTAATCATTGGCCAGCCATTTCTTCTCCACATCCACAGTGGCTGCCACATTCTGCAGCGTGTCGCCAATGGATGTTGCCGCCTTCTGCTTGTTCGCCTCCTCGGCCTGCACGGATTTGTACTCGTTACGGGGACGCTCCGGACCAACGCTTGGGCTATACGGCACGGACTTTTGGCCAGGCTTCACGGCCCATTGGAACGGATTGTAGCCGCTGACCGGCCAATCGGAGGCATTGCGCGGCTGATTGGGAAAGGGCCAGCCGGTGGCACGCGGGGAGCCGGAGGGGAACGCAGCTTGGGGCGTGTAGCGCACATTTGGAGCCACGTAGGAGGCCCAGCCGTTGAAGAACGCCGAGGGGGGCAGAGTGGTCTGCGCCAGGTACTGATTGTAGTTGGGATAGTAGACAAACTTGTCCATTATGGTGGGCTGTGGCGGAACGTATCCGGCGTAGGCGGCGCCACCGATGGGCATGCGCAGACGCTTGTAACCCTCGCCCATCTGGGTGGACTTCTTCACCTCCACAGTGAACAAGTTGATCATGTGCTTGCCCTTGGCTGCAAAGAGATTAAGAGCTTTTAATATGTCTATTCTTATTATACCCTGTGTACCCATTTAAAACAGAGTTTATAAGACGCAGCAGAAGTCGTGACAGACCCCACTAAATATATATAATCTGGATCAGGGGTAGAAGCTGAGTCCTTCTGCCTGTCTGTCCGGATAATCGAGTAGATCTTGGAAACTATAAGAGCTAGACCATCCATTTTTGGTGTGTAGGTAGGTGTATTCAAAACACAGATCAAGTTTATTTAAAATTTAGGATGCCACGCCTCTATTACGCCCAAAATCAATAAGAACTACATAAAAGGTTGAATAACACGCTTAATATTGAGCATAGGTTGTTATTTAGCATAAATACTCTGGACCATTATATCTATCTATGCTAGAAAGCGCATTGCAATTGGTTAATAAACACAAAAGATATTAACGGAACAATATTGCAGGACTCGCCTCGCTTACAGACAAGAAAATAATGCTATGCTATGCAAATTATGTTTAAAATGTAGGGTACTGGGTATGCTACAGTCGGATGCATCCGACTCAACTGTTCCGCCCATTATGTTTTACCTAGAGCACGCACAGCTCCGGCCGTATCCTCGAACTCCAGGAAGCCAAAGCCGCGCTTGCGTCCCGTCTCCTTGTCCAGCAGCACCTTGACTCCGGATACCTTGCCGAACTTGCCGAAATACTCGGACAGTGAATTCTCATCGTGGCAATCCTTGAGGCCGCCCAGGAATATCTTGTTGGTATTGGTGTCGCTCCACTGGCTGATCGACCGGTTGAACTCATGGCGCGGAAAGGCGCGCTTGGTATCGACGGTTCTGGAAGGAAATCGATGGAAATGCCAGACTCTCTTACCCAAAATCCGTGCATTCCGGCCGTACTTACTTCGAGTCAATGATGTGCGGACGGGAGCGCTGCACCTTCTCCACGGACTCCTCGGCCACGTAGGTGACGAACCCGAAGCCCCTGGAGCGGTTCGACACTGGATCACGCATGACCACCGCATCCACCAATTCCCCAAATTGGACAAAGAACTGACGCAAAGTTTCGGCCGTGGTATTGAGGGACAAACCGCCGATAAATATTTTACGCAAATGCTCATTTTCGACGGAAGCATCGTCAGGAGCAGTATTAACCAGACCATTCGGTTTGGCCATTTCCTTGGCAGCAATCGGTTTTCCGGTATTACGAGACATAGACTTACGTTTCTACCAAAAAAAAAAAAAACAATTTTTTTTGCACAATTTTTTTTTTGGCACGCAGGAATTTGTAATTATTTAGTTTTATGTTGGTATTCTTGATTTGCATATCACTTACCTCTTGGTAGAATGGTTTATTAACAATCGAATTGTTCACCATTTTGGGCATGAAAAACTAATTTCTATTTTCTGCTGAAAACTGAAAGTAATAAGCACAATACTATCACTGAATTATACGAACGACGGAGCCGGAATAATTTTAAAACGTCAGTGCGACTAGAGCTGCCGTATCTTCAGATAATTTTTCTTTGTGGCAACTCTAATTGTCAGTTTTGTTATCGATAACTAGTTCCTGTAATCGAATATGTAATTATACACAAAATTAACTAAAAAATGCCTAAAGTTGGAACAGCTTTTATTTTAAATGTCCTTCCAAGTGCAAAAGAAGCAAACGTGGCCACTTAAATAAATAAATTTGTACCACAATAAATAATATTGGCTTTACTTACCGCAGGGCTAATAAACAAAACAACAAATTTTAGCACTATTCTACGCATTGTGGCAACCCTGGGTTGTGTGCCGTTTGTCGCGTTTGCAGCGAGTTCGAAACGCAGTGCGCTGCCCGTGAACTTGCGAACCATGAGGTTCGAACGTGACTTTATGCTTTTCGTTCGAACGAAAGTTGCATCGAACAAACGCAGACCAAAATTGCAACATGGATGAATTTGGAGCCAAAAATTGTATTTTTAAGAACTTTTTAGCACCAGAAATCCTTGTTCAAAAATCTTGATAATTTATATTTGTATAATTGTACTCCTAAACGATTTGTAGTGAAAAATAATGCATAAAAAACCAAACATGGAAAAATTTGGTGCAAAATTGTATATCTTAGAGCTAAAAATCGTGTTTTTAAGAACCTGAAACCCTTATTCTTAACCTAAAATTTAAAAATAATCTAAATCTAATAATGCTAAAATCTCGATAATTTTTCTTTGTCCAATTTTGATCGTAAATGATTTGTACTGGAAAATAATAAAATTTGGTGCAAAAATTTGGACTTTTTAACGCCTGGGACCCTCGTTTTTGACCATGTATCGTAAAGGCATCAAGTTTCTAGGCGTTGTGCTGTGATTTAAATGCAAGTCACTGAGTTTCTCAGTCCCGACAAAGAAATTTATATGTATATTAGATATTTTCCGAGAATAAAACAAATTGATTTCAGATAATTGTAATCTTTATTTTATTGAAATAGCAAATCCATAAAGAACGCATAACACTTGAACGCAGTTCGTAGTGTTTATGTACCCGGACTTACCTTGGACTTCTGATCAGTTCAACCAAGCAGAGCTCCAGCAGTTTCGTTCAGGACCAAGCGAAAGTGCAGCCACAATGAGCTTGAGGCTCGAGCTCCTTGGGAACCGGGAACCAGGAGCCGGAAGCCGGGAGCTGTATAATGGATAATGGCATTCAGCATCCAGCACTTCAGCCAGTCTTGCAAAGAAATACGTAGTGCATTAGTTAGCTGAGTGTATCCATGGATGGTTATTGGTTTAAAAGTCAGCTATCAGCTATCGCTTCTTCTGGATATATTTACTCTCTGCTCGCTTTTATCGTAGGGTATTTGGGGGGGGATTTACCTCTGTCTACCTTTTAGAGAACTTACTAGTTATCATACATGGTATAATTTTATTACTGTTTACTTTAAACTTTTAGTTTTATTGCAGTGTCAGAGAGACGCCTGTTGCTGTTGTTGTTGTTGGGTGGGATTCGATTTGATTATGGTATTAATATTGATCTCTTTGCTCTGTAGTCAGATATCGGGTGGGTAACATATAGTTTTATTTTCTTATAGCTGTACCTCGTTATTAACTCGTATATAGTTCGTTACATACACGTCTTATGCACTAACAGAATGCAAGTTTTGCTTGTTATCAATGTTATCTTAGCTGGGATTAACAGATTTTGCATTTAATTTGCTTTTGTTTTTTTTTTTTTGTATTTTGATTTTGTGGAGGGTTGGTTTCTCGGCTTATAGATCAAAATAAACCCATACGTTATAAAGCTTAATAATACAAAAATTTATTACAAAATAGTTGTTTTCTATATTTAAAATTGTTTTTGCTGATTTGCTATATAAAATTAATTGTGGAAAGTAGGACAAATGCAATCAATATATGAAAGCAGCATCGTTGCCTACCATGCTGAATTCAATAATAATCAATTTCAAGGTGCGTCGCTACCCCTGATCATAGATCATACCGAAGGCGTTCGTAGTATCGCCCCCAATATTGAGATGATGCTCATAAAAGGGAATTATTGCATTGTTGTTTTGTTTTGTTGAAACGTCAATTTTATAATTAAAATTATATCAATTTTGTATAAATTTCAGATGTGTTTGGATAAATTTTCTTCGTTTCATTTGCTTGATATTTTGTTTCGGTTTTAGTTTAGCTTTTTCTGGTTTTTCTTTTGTTTATATGGTATTATATGGTATATGTTTTGTTTGTTGTGTTAATTTAGTTAAAACTAAGCGTTCAAGGTTCTTAACATCCTAAACACGAATCAATCGTAAAAATGAGGCGTGCTGTTTAATGGAGACAAGACATAAGCAGTTCAATGTTGGTTGGTATTTCTGGTTGGTGTTGTAGAAGCAGAATTTGCTTTTGCTTTTGCTTCTGTTTTTGGTTAGTTGATAAGGCTGGTCTTGAGGGCAAACAATGCGGGTTGCCTGACACTCGCTCCCTCGCTCCCTCGATCTCTGCACATTTTCTCTCTGTTAGCTGCTGATTAATTGCAATTTGTGTCCCTTATTAACTTGTCTGTCTGCCTGACTGCCTCAGTCTCAGCTTCTCACTGTCATTGCTTGCCTGCCTGTTCACTGTTTCTGCTCTTC
Source organism: Hypselothyrea guttata (assembly GCA_035045125.1). Lineage (NCBI taxonomy): Eukaryota > Metazoa > Arthropoda > Insecta > Diptera > Drosophilidae > Hypselothyrea > Hypselothyrea guttata. Next base: position 391,643 of record JAWNNJ010002004.1, read on the forward strand.
TGCTTCTGCTTCTGCCTCTGCTTCTGTCTCTGCCTCTGCCACTGCCTCTCTGTGCTCAGACTGTTTGTTTGTCTAGCTTGAACTGATTCTGTAAGTGTTTACCTATATTTGCGAGAAAGGAGAAAAATTGCATTAGCCATGTATCAGATTATATAACAATGGATGCGTTAGTTTACAGTTTATACTACGTTTTCACGTTCGCTACAAAACTCAACTTGTCCGAACGCTTTATCAGAGAACAAACAATTATATAGCGTATATAGTACAGAGAGATCAACAAATACGTTATGTGCCACTTTATATTTACCTTGTTTAATAACGTCTATTGCCGCCCATGTTGCCACTTTGGCTGGTGTTGTAGTTGTTGCCACCGCCAAAGCCGCCCTGGCCGCCACCGCCACCTCCCTGTCCACCTGCTAAAATAAAATTGCAATTAGCTACGGATTATACCACAATATCAAGAGATTGAACTTGTACCTTTGTTGAAGCCGCCGCCTTGGTTGTATGGCGCGGGACGATTGTTGCCAAAGTTGCTATTACGCTGTGGGCCTCCGCCGTAGCTCTGCTGATAGTCGTTGCTGAAGCTGCCGCCGTTGTTGCCACCGCCCCAGTTGCCGTTGCTGTTGCCAGCTGGATTGTTGTAGCCACCGCCGTTGTTCCAGCCACCGCCGCCGCCGCTGCCACCTTGGTTGCCGCCTTGGTTATTCCAGGGGCCGCTCTGTTGATTCCAGCCGCCGGAGCCGCCCTGATTGCCACCGAAATTGCCATTGTTACCAAAGCCGCCGCCACCAGAGCCCCAGTTGCCACCGCCATTCTGACGATTGTTGCCCCAACCGCCGCCTTGGCCGCCGCGCTCGCCACCACGTCCGCCCATGCGGCCACCGCCGGGACCACCACGGCCGCCGCCGCCGCCACCTCCACCGCCGCCGTTACCACCCTGACGATCCATGTCCTGCTTGGCAATTGCCTTCTTCACATCCAGCGTCTTGTTCTTGATGTTGTGAGTCTTCTGCAAGATGATCTTATCCACGGGATCGTAATCATCGAACTCGATGAAGGCAAAGCCGCGCTTCTTGCCCGTGTCCTTGTCGGACACAATATTAACGCCCACAATCTGTCCGAAATCCTTGAAGTATTCCCTCAGGCACTCCTCATCGTGATCATCGCGCAGACCGCCCACAAACAGTTTCTTAACCGTGGCGCCGGCGTTAGGGGCATCAATCTCTTGCCGGGGCACCGCGCGTTTCGGTTCAACGGTGCGTCCGTCGATCTTATGGGGGCGTGCGTTCTGCGCACTATCAATCATGTACGACTGGGAGTAGGTGATGAAGCCAAAGCCGCGGGATCGCTTTGTTTTCGGATCCTTCATGACCACGACGTCCACGATGTTGCCCCACTTCTCGAAATGAGCCTTGAGGCCCTCGTCGGTGGTGCGGTAATCCAAGCCGCCGATAAACAGCTTACGCAGCTGCTCGGGCTCCGAAATCTGAAACCAAAACAAAAACAAACAAAAGCAACAAAGTACAGTTAGTCACAAGCCAAAGAGAGGAGAAAAAAAACAACCGCCCGCCATTTTTTTTTATTTGGCACTGCGTACGTGGTGTTTCTTGTAAAATTGAAAGTAAATAAATTAATTAGCCGGCAAATGCAGTTTTTGTTTGCAAATTGCTTGGCAAATATTGGCGAAAATATTGTTTCAATTACAAAATGCAAATGTGGAAAAAATCGTTTGTATATAATATATGGAAAAACTACGTAAGTACAATTATCGCTTACCTCCTCATTGTCGTCGTAGTTTCCATTAGAATCGTTTAAATCGGCCATTGTATATGGTGTTGATTATTCTCCAATCAAAATACAACTTTTAAGCAATTGAATTTATTTTTTTTTTCACAGCAAACGCCTTGCTCACTACACACGAACTGCACAGAAAATGTATCCAAGTGTGATGAGGAATCAACTGAAAAATGGCGACCGGCATCGGCCGTCAGGGATGGTACGTGACTCTGGCAGTGACACGAGGCAAGCGCACTTTCGCAAACAGTGACAGCGAATGAATTCATAACAGAAAAACTTGCTTTAATGCTGACTTCATGTGTGCAAAAAATATAATATTTTATTGCTTAATTTTTTGCATTTATGTTAATTGAAAAACAACAACATTTAACAAGCAAAAGTTGAAATATCGTTACTATTTGCAGTTACCTCAGGCAACTATTAGTTACGACCAGGGCTGCATCGCTTTCTGGGCAACCCTGGCAATGCCGCATTGAGGCGGCATAGTAATTTCGAGTTCAGTGTCATTTCCGTAGCAATTGTGTTGAGGTTGAGTTCGCATTATTTTTCGTGTGAGCTAGAGTGCGTTCAAATACAGCATAGATTGTTTCAATAGAATTTAAAATAATTAATTTTTATTCAACAACAAATAAACGGTAAGTGCTTTACATTTGCTACTAGAATAAAGCTATGTTATTGTCGTTTTAAAGTCGGTGAAAAGTTCTGTACCCGGCAGACAACGTTGACATCGGCAAAGCCGCCATCTTGGCAAATACACACAAACTGCGCATACACACATCCACACTTGTGCAATATATATACGTATATATGTGTGTATATATTTTTTATAGGAAACGTAAACTGAAAAAAGTACAAAGTGATAAGAAGTTTTTTATTTTTTGATTGCAGCAAATAGCATCAAACAAATATGGTTGGATCACGCGTTTATGTTGGCGGCCTGCCCTACGGCGTTCGGGAACGCGATTTGGAGCGTTTCTTCAAGGGCTACGGCCGTACTCGCGACATACTCATCAAGAATGGCTATGGCTTCGTGGTAAGTGGTAAAATAAATCGATAAAAATCGCCCAATGCCGGAACTGAATGATTTTTCAGGAATTTGAGGACTATCGCGATGCGGACGATGCCGTTTACGAGTTAAATGGCAAAGAACTGCTTGGGGAACGGTAATAAACACATATAAATAATAATAATAATCTATAAGCGGTAGCTAATCATGTACAACTATATTTCTCGCAGTGTGGTCGTGGAACCGGCCAGAGGCACCGCACGCGGCAGCAACCGGGATCGTTACGATGATCGATACGGCGGACGCCGCGGCGGAGGCGGACGCTATAATGATAAGTAAGTAGTACAGCCACAGCAATTACCATATCACCATGCTATATGCTTTTCCAAATCATTCAAAAGATGACGTAATGCATTAGAAATGCCAGTGTTGCCAACTTAGCCTTATTCCAGTCAGATTTGTATTGTTTTCAACAAGCTAACATTGAAAAAAAAAGTCAGAATTATTTGCCATTCTTTATGTTTAGACTTTCAGCCTTTTCTGATTCCATTTGCAACTAAATTTATGTATTAATTCACACGTTACAAGCTTTAAGTAATGGCATATAATTATCGATTTTTGTTGATAGACAATGTTCTAGTTTTGTCGCCTATTTTATCGATTTTATGGAATTATACCAAGTGTGTATAAATTAATAATAAATATGAATATTAATTTTCTATAATCGTAAACCATTTCAAAAACACTTTAATTTTTCTCGAACAATCTAAAATTTTTAATTTTTGAAAACAAACTCGCATAAAATAAGTTTTTAATCGTTTTTTTCCACATAGCATTAGTTGGCAACACAGTAGACACATGAATATCATCAAGTAGAACTTGCAACATTTTAAATCTCCTATAGAGTTGCTCATTTAACACTCTGATAATCTTTCTTGGGGGTTTTCCATATATACCCTTGCCCCCACTCACTTGCTAAAGACACTGACATGCTGTTATCAATATACATATATATAAATATTTGTTACTATTTAACGTACCTGTACTGCTAATATTCGAAATGACATTTTAAATTTGATTTGTTTCCTGCACGTGTTATACTATTAACTTTGGTTTATTGTCCCCGCGTTCAACATTATCGAAAATGCATAAACTCCATGTTATTGTCATAAGGAGTTGCATCACAATATGTACATATATCTATATATATATATAACTCTTTTGGGCAGCAGCAGCGCAGTGTCAATACTAATTGAAAATTCGTTAAATTATTCACCAGAAACAAAAATTCCAGATCATCCTCCCGTTATGGGCCTCCATTGCGTACGGAGTACCGCTTGATTGTTGAGAATCTGTCGAGTCGCGTCAGCTGGCAGGTAAGTTCTATCATGCCATATTTCTTAGTTCTATATAGAGTTATATACAGAATGTTTTTTCGATGGTTTTCCTAACACTAGCGTAGCATTTACAGTTAATACCTCTACTTACTCCGTCAATGATAGTGCTAATAGTCTTTAATCCACTCATATAACTATAACTAAAACCAGTTTACTCTATCCTCTTATTATTTTCAATTTCCTTTACAAGTTTTGGTGTTTTTTCCGGAAATGATTGAAGTTTGATTTTTGTTTTGTTTGTTTTCCTCCCAAGTAGTTTATGAATTAATATTATAACTATTGCGATGCAAAGGGGCTAAAAAACTAAACGATATTAACACGCCTAATTATATCAAGTCGTTGGTTTTTTAGCTCATCTTTCGTTATATTTTATAGTCTTAAGCTGTACAGTTGACTTAGGTTTAAGCCAAACATTAAACAACAAATGCAATTCAACGTTTTAACTCTGGTACTGATCGGAGCAATCCCAACAATTGTTTTTTTCACACCAACAACCAAAAAGTGTTTGATGGGTATCTGTTACTGAACCCCGGTCCCGAGCTTAGAAGAGAGTGACCATACAATAAACAAATACAGGCAGAGGCAGTGTTTATGAGAGAATCTCAACTGAACCGAACCGAACTGAGCTGAGCTGAGAAATCCACCAAAAGCCAAGCCAATACCATTACCAAATGTGTCGATGGGTCTGACGATAATAATGTTTTAATAATCGTCATCGTCATCGCGTCTGTTGTCGTCGATATTTGAAGGAGAGACTTAACCAAACACGCACGCATACGCATCCATCCATAAAGAGAAACGACGCCCGACAGCATCCCACACGTTATCCATTATTGATCGCTTTGAGATCTTCGCTTTGGGTTACCAAAAAAAAAAATACAACTTAAAAATCTATATTTCCCCCCTAATTCAACCGAAAGACCTGGTCAACTGCGCGCCGTCGTCGTCGAAGCATCGTCATCCATGCCAAAATCAAATAAAACAGAACAAATTAAAACTGATGTGATGACCAAATTTCAGCGATTTGTCTGGGGTAACAAAAGGCCAGCCTACGCCTACGCGCGTTAAGTGTCGAGAGAGAAAAAAAATGCCACGAGAGACGGTTGACGTTAGACGGTAGACGGTGGTGCACGCGGTGGTTACCGTTGCCATTGCGTAGGCTTGCCTCTTGTACGCATCGCATCGGCTTAGGTATTTAAATGTTTGAACATTCACAACTTAATTACAAAATTATATAAAGAATTGTCAAATTCCTTATAGCGTTTGTGTGAGGAGGTTTGAGGAGGTTTAGAAGCAATGCAATCGCAATCAGATGTTTAATATCAGAGAGGATGAGCATGAGCCAATGATGACTTGACGACTTGACGACATGACGATGATGATGATGTTAATGATGATGATGATGATGATAAAACGCGATTAGATTCGGGCCTTACACCTTACATCGAACTGTGCGTGTGTCTCTCTCTCTGACTTTCACTCTGTGTGTTCTCCCCCCTTTGGTGGCCTGAAGCCTGGCCCTGATCTGGTCTGCTCTGGTCTGGTCTGACATGGCATGGCACGCTCTCTGGCAACAACCGACTGACAACGCGTCGTCTCTACACCAACGTCCGGGCCCTTAGAGCCGCCGTCCCCCCAAAACGTATTTCTTATTTTTACAGTTCATTGTGTGAGGCCAAGGGAGAGATGCCGCCGCGCCTGGTCGCTGGTTGCGTGCTGTGTACCTACTCCATAACGCATAACGCATTACGCTGCATACTCTGTCTGATGCTCAGCCAAATGTGCCCATTCTGGTGTGCTGCCTCTTGCAACTGCAACTGCCACTCGAGCTCGATCTCACACCCACAAATCCCGACTCCAACCGAGTGCTTCTGGCTGTCCGGCAACGCTAACCTAACACAAAAAAAAAAAAAATGATAAATTTATTTATAAAACAAAACTATGTAGCACAGAGAGAAACAAACAAATACAACATACAAAATAACATTTGCTTGTTGGCCTGGCCTGGTCTGGTCGTCATGCCCACCCAGATTGATATTGATGTAGAGAGATGTGGAGCTAACAATAACGCTATAACTGCTCTATCGAGATGAGGTCTTGCCTTCTGTGTCCCGCAGCTGAGCAATTAACTAGGCAGACAGACATTACAACTCCTCTCGGCTCTCGGTCTCTGTTGTGCGTGCGATTAAAGCGATGTGTGTGTCCTCTCTCTGAAAGCGCATTTAAGTAAGAACTATTTCAATTTTGGTTTTTTTTATCATTTCGATCAAGATACAAAAAATAATGCAAATGCAACAATTACAATATATCTATATAATATATATGAACATATGTATGATTATTATGCTTACGTTTTTGTACTGCGTGCAGCCAAATGCAAGCCACGAATGAATATTAACTCCGAGCTGCGTGTCCTGTCCCTATAGACGATGACACTGCCAACGGCTTTGGCACCTCTATTTGCACTTGTTCTTCCCCCCCGAGATAACGCGCGATATATCAGGCTATAGGCTATAGGCGAAGCCACGTTTCATGATGTGACTGTGAGAGGCAGGATTGACAGCAGGCAGTTCTTTGGTTAGGAGGCCGAATCGCTCATAAACAGCAGCAGCAGCAGCGACACCAGCTCGGACAAATGTATTCAAACTGCTTGTTTCTGCACGCTGTATTTGTTTTGCCTTAGCGAGTACAACTCTAGCAGCTGTCTGGATTACCTTTCTAATGATCATATTTCTTCTCGTATTTGTGCGCTATCCGCAGGACCTGAAGGACTACATGCGCCAGGCCGGTGAAGTCACCTATGCTGATGCCCACAAGCAGCGTCGCAATGAGGGGTAAGCATATCCAATATATTGTAGAGCTCCAAAAACGCACAAAACGGTTCTCAAAAATAAAATATAGCTCGCTTTTTCGTTTCGCTTGTGCTCTTTATCTTCGATTTTGATTTCTCACCGAGCAGTCAAAAAAGAGCATAATCGTACCGCCGATTGAACGAAGACCAACCCGAAACGAAGTTCGAAGTATTCGTCACTTTTGTGCATCGTGTCAGTGCGAGAACCGATTCTTGCGAGCTCCACTGATATATTGTATTTCGATTTTGATTTGTACTAAGCTATATTTGTCTCTTGCAGCGTGGTTGAGTTCGCCTCATTGTCGGACATGAAGACGGCCATTGAGAAGCTCGACGATACCGAGCTGAATGGTCGTCGTGTGCGTTTGGTGGAGGATCGTCGTGGTGGACGCAGCGGCGGTGGTGGAGGCAGTGGTGGTGGCGGCGGAGGCGGCGGCGGTGGTGGTCGCGGACGTTCTCGTTCATCGAGCTCTCGTTCACGCTCTCGCTCGCGTAGGCGTTCTCGCTCTCACCGCTCGTCGCATTCGCGCTCCAAGTCTCGCAGTCGCTCCAAGTCCCGTGGAGGTCGCTCTAAGTCAAAGTCGCCAGTCAAGTCGCGTTCTCGCTCCCGTTCACGCTCAAAGTAAGTAGAATTTAACCAAGTTTCTTAGCCATAACTAATGTAATTTGTGTTTTAATTGCAGCAAATCTCGCGATGTATCCAAGTCAAAGTCAAAGTCCCGCTCGCACTCTCGCTCCCGTTCGCCCAAGCGTGATTCGCACTCGCGTTCTCGCTCCAACTCCAAGCGTGAATCGCGCTCCCGTTCTCGCTCCAAGTCAAATCGTCGGGACTCTCGTTCACGGTAAGTGGCCTGGATAATGTGATATATTGTTAATTTCTGTGTTATGTGACGTTCTTTCTTTTTGTGCTTTCTTTGATTTTGTTTGGATGCACAGAGCGTGCTTGGTGGCGGCAAATAACTGACAAAATAACTGTAATTAATATGAACGAATTTTCCCGGTTTTCCTTTGCAGCGATCGTTCCGCATCGGCTGACAACAAGTCGAGGTCTCGCTCTCGTTCGCGTTCCGCTTCGCCTAAGAACGGAAACGCTTCGCCCGATCGCAACAACGAAAGCATGGACGATTAGATTAGTTAGCTGTCCCTCTATTAATTATAAACACTTATTGATTTTAGATTTCGATTACGTACTCTAGAGCAACCCTCAAACACTTGATCCACCAGAACTCACACTTGAAAAGAATCAAAAGCAACAAAACGGCTTAACATCAATCCACTACAACCAAAACATCGTAAACATTTTTTAATATTTAAAAAATTATGTTTAAGAATTCACGCTCGTCATGCATAGAGAGACGGACAGGGGCGAGGGAGCGAGAGATTGTATTAACTTTTAACACAATTGCAATGAGACCTATTTATGCATGTCGAGCTTTTCCACGGATTACTATTCTACAGCAAAGGCAAGGGAATGGAGCTTGCCTTTCATCATTGTTTACACCAAAACTATCCACACAAATATTTCAATAAATACGGAATGAAAAAATTGTAAACTTTGTAGTAATTTAATTACTGGTTCGGGGTTCTCTTCAAGAGGAAAATATTAGAGCTGGGTTCGATCTTGTATTTTAAGAATCGATCTTTTCGAACGATTCAATTTTGAATTTTCAGATAGTCTGTGGGGAAAAACTTAAAAATCGGTGCATACAAATCGAAATCGAAAATGGATCCCCATCCCACATAGACAATAATGAAACGCTGGGATATTTATTTTTGATTTTGAATATACTCGAATGTTTTGCGTATATTACAAAGTCTTGAATGGTTTCGCATGGATTAAAATTACAATTGGTTTTATTATTGGTTTGTATTTCAGAATTGTGTAGCTAAATTTCATAATTGTGAAATTGTTTAAACACATACAATACGATATCTACTGAAAAATTGGAAATAAACTTTCGTATATTAATAAAAAGTCGTACATTACATATCATTTGATAATACAGAATTGAATACATAACTATATTTATGCTGATTCGTAACTGCGTTTCTTCTAACAATATTTGTTTAAACTATATAAATTTAATCGATTATTTACAAAGCACATTAGGATATTTTGAAAGCGTTATCTAACGAGTGAGCAAGGGTTTGACTTAAATCTCAATAATATTAAGAAATTAATATTTATTATAATTTCTAAATCTTAACTGGAAGAATTTCATTCTCTTAAATTTGCATAATTATCTAAGACAGGAAAATCAAAATCAAATGCAATCGTTTTGCCTAAATGCGACTAAGGGTTCCATCGGGGTTTTAAGATACTATAATGACTCGGAATACTAGATAGATACTAGTATTTGGGCTGGTCGCAGTTAGTTAGGCTTAGTGCTAGTCACTAGTTCCTTTCACTATGTATTTGTTTGGCACACATTGGAGACAATTGAGCACGGACTAAGACAAGTTAGTCGGCTGTAATTAACTATTTATGTTTAGTTTGGCGTTTTAGATGCAACTACGTGCTAAGTAGTACTATATAGTATATTAAGAAGATAGTGTAGTATCCTGTTCTTTTCATGTAATACATAATGCAGAATCATAAGAAATACATTAATATTTATATATATATACGAATAAAACGGACTATATACTAATTAAAATATTCAAGCATTATTCTTTGGATATTTACAGTTTTGAATTTGACACGTTTCGGTCTGTTCTTGATTTGAAACTTAATAGAGCAGGTAAATAGCTAAAGAAAAGAAGTTAATGCTAAGGGTAGAAATTCGGTTCACTCGTCTAATGAAGCAGTTTTTTGATTTAAACTAAAAACTTTCTTGAAATAAAACCATTTCTATTCAAGTAATGAAAACAAAAATATCTTGTCCATAGATTTTTTTCTGAGTGTAAAAAATAATTGATTTTGGATATAAAATAATATATTTTGTTTATAAATGAAACATGGAATTTCCTTAAAATTGTAACTACGAAGAACTGTTAAAATAAGTTATAAAAGCAATATATAGTGGGCTGATTATGTGCATTGTACTGCCTTGATGAAGCTCAGATTTTGAATTTAAAGTTTCTCTCATTCATATGGATGAATTCCAGTATTTCCGTTAAAAGTATAGTATTAATAGTTTTAGGTAAAGGGAGTTTCGACTGAGATTTTGTGACTTGTTTCTATCGTTCGGAAATGGCAGTGGTTCAGATCAATTTTCATAGTGCCCTAAATTCAGTAATGTAAGTTAGTTCAATTTAAATAGTAGTATGTATACATAGGTGTAGTTAGCTTTTAGTTTAGTTTTAGCTCCGTCGGTTTAACACTATAATGCTTACTAAATACGCTTGTATATAGATGTATGTATATGTATAATGTGTATTTATGCACTAATTTACATTGTAAATGCACATAAATATTACTTAAACTGGCAAACGCACAACACGCGGCGCATTTCAATTTCAGTTTAGTTTACTATGTATCAGAGACAGTTATCACTTGAATTTGTAAGTCGTTTTTTTGAGTGTGTGTGTGTGTGTGGAGGGCAGGTCAAAGGTCCTCGTCGTTCGTTCGTTGTTCCTGCTCCAGTTTTATTCTCTAAATACGAAACGATAAAAGTGATACATTCCGCTTGAGCAATTTCTGCGACTGCGTCAGCGGCGATCGATTGCCCGTGTCGTCCACCACATCCAGACCGATGCCCATGTGGCTGCCACTGATAAGCCCGCTCCCGTTCAGCGCCCCGATCGTGTGCATGCTCTGCGTGTCGTAGTTGAGGTCCTGCATCGGCACCACCTCCGGCAGCAGGTGCCGCGTGTGCGTCGGAGAGCGCCGCAGCTTGTACTGCTGTCTGTTGGCGGAACGAGAAAAGAGTTTTTATAGCTATTTAAATGTCCTGTCGCCCAAGAAAATTAAATTACAATTTAAGGTAAACAAAATTATTATAAATTTACGACGACATTTAAATGAAGAGTAAAAGAAAATAAAAGATATTGTGGAACAAAAAAGCGTAACTAAAAAATAAAATCAAAAACAAATCAGTAAATAGTAAATCATACTATAATCTTTCATAAACAATTCTATTAACAAATTAATTAAAATTTATTATTATATTATTATTTGTTAGCTTACTCTGTCGCATTTTCGTTCTTGTATCTATAGCCAGATTTTGCAGATGTATGAAAAATATGGTACATCACATCATATACACATATGGAGAGAGACCATCGATAACAGGCGATATATATAGAAATAATGGGATAGAATATAGAATATAAATAAAATATTTCTTTTACGAGCGGAGAAAACATTCTTATAAGTAAAGTAGAGTTGCGTTAATAAAAGACACACAATACTCGTTCATAATCCATGTAATACCTATTTCAAGCAACTTTAACCCCAACTAAAGTAGGTTTTCCTAAATTTGAAATCAAAATTCTTATGTAGTATTTTTGTAAGCCCGACGCTTTTATATTAAGTATAAGTATCAATTAAAACTAGCGTCGCAATCGACATTAGATTTATTTGTAATTCCCTTATCGCATTTAGCGCTAAGAATCATATTGCCGTAGTCGACGAATCAAAGTCTTCTGACTTTGACACTCCTGCCCCTGGAATTTACTTAGAAAGCTAATCGAAAATATAATGCAATTGAACACACTAAAGTTTGCTATTGATAAGCACTACATACACGTATGCCTTGTAGTGCTCCTTATTCATTAAGTTCTCTATTAAACAGCTGTGATTCTCATGAAAGATGATAACGATGATCATAAGCAGGAAACGGAAGTTGTGCAAGCACACATACACACACGTACGCTCGCACACACACACAAACACCGAGTGGAAGCACACAAAAGCGACACTAATTGGCCAATGCCAGTAAGCCCTTGTATCTGATGCTTATATCTAATATGAAAGTGCAGGATTACATACTTTTTATGCCGGTTTCCATTGAGACAAATACAACGGCACGAGCACATGGAGGATGTGTTTGTGCCATTGAGAGATTGGCCATCGTGTCCTTCGTAGCCGCTCAGTATGGAACCGTTGGATGTTATCACATCGCCCTCCAGTTTGACAGCCACTTGGAGTGCCTGTAATGTCATATCAATTGCAGTTGGTTAATTGAACAATTGCAAGTGTGTTGTCGTCTGTATGGAAATGGAGTTTTGTGACGGAAATGGAAATTGTGTTGTAACTGTTGCTGTTGAAAGTTCAGTTGTAGTTTCAGTTGAGATAGAGAGAGGTTTATTGAGTTGTGTCTTGGGTTTTGGGAGTGTTAACAAGTTTGTTGAACTGCTCGGGGCAGTGGTAGAGGCACAAGTATAAGTATTTGGTAGTTAGTCAGATGTATTTGTATTTTTAGGCTCAAAAAACCGCAATCACCTCGTTGGTCCATAAAGTGGACTTGGTCATAAACTAAGCGCGCGTTTGCATTTGTTTCATATCGTTTCATAAGTCAAAAGCAACCGAAAATATGCCAAAAAAGACAAAAAATATATATAAATTTATTTGAGTTTCTTGATTAAATTTCTCCGGTAATCTGAACTGCATGGATGAATTTTATTACTTGAAAATAATTAATTTCAATTTCAAAATTTTTGCTTTATAAAATCGTAATAAAGAAAACAAAAGGTGCTCAAAAGTTAAAAAAGGTGCAAAAAGTTAGCAAGCCATTATATAATTAGTTACCAAAGTAATTAGCCAAAATTACCCAATAAGCAAAGGTGGAACAAATGACTAAAGCCGAATTTATCAAGTATTACGGATTACGATTAAAAAGATAGGTAGATAAACGCTTCAGTTAGATGTCAGTTAATTAATAAAAAAATTGAAGGCGCAGTGAGACTATTAGTTATAAAGCTTTAGGTTTGAAAGAAAATTGGTCAACTTGTTAAATGTATTTATGGTACGAGTATTAGAAAAACATTCGGAACAGTCCGCAAGTCTACAGGATTAATAAATATAGTATATATAGTACTAAATGGGAAAATATTGATCGAATGGCAAGTAATCAAATAACATAATTGAGCTCACCTGCATGGCTTGGGCCTCGTCACGCCTCTCATCCTCGGTATTCATTGTAACAAACCTAAGTACTAACAAGTTCAGTGAGGCGGCAACAATTGCCAGTCCGAATAGTATGAATATCAGTGCGAACATAACATATTCGGGTTTTCTATTTAGTGCATTATCTTTCTGTAAAGCTACCATATCGCCAAAGCCTGAAATCGATTAAAAATAAACATATAAATAACTTTTAATCAGACAATCATGTGTGTGTGTGCTTTCGTCTCACCTATTGTGGTTAAAGTAATAAAACAGTAATATACTGAATCAAAGTAGCTCCAGCCCTCAAATCTTGAAAAAGCCGCAGCACCACCCGCTATCGTCAGGGAACTGAGCGTCGTGACAACGCATATTAGATCCACCTCAGAGGCAATGGTTCGTTTGCAGCGCAGCGATGTTCGCACCGCCTTGATTACATAACTGCATATCGGAAGAGCGAACAAGGATTAGATGGCGAATTTAATTAGATTTACAAATAGATGTGGGATGGAGTACCTGCTCAGTCTATTCACTCTTTCTCCGATGCTCTGAAACATGACGAGACCTAAGGGTATGCCAACAATGGCGTAACACATTGTAAACAGCTTCCCTCCACGTGTCGTTGGCGTCGAGTGTCCATAGCCTGTAATACGTAGAATAGAAATGGGTTAAGAATAGAACTAACTGGGTTATAGGATTAGTCAGACGCTCCCGACCGTAAAACAGTAGCAGTTTCTTCCCATGTTTGGAAGTTATTTGTGTGGCAAATTGTCGATTAAAGACCAAACATAGGTGTATTTAGTTCAAAAATAAGATTTTTGGTTTCAAAAATATAGATTTTAGACCAAACCACCTTTTTTTTAAATTTGTAAAGCTTGGGATTCCTTTTTTTGGATAATGGCTTTTAAACTAAAACGATTTTAAAAACAAGACTATCCATGAAAAACTAATCCTGGATGTATTTTAGGGTACATTTTAAGGTGTTTTTTAACAACAAAAAAAAAGGGAGGGGGCCCTAATTGATGCGTACCAATTGTTGTTAGCACTGTTGTGGCATAATAAAACGCGCCAGTAAACTTCCACTGTTGACCAGCCTTGTGTGGTTCCGATTTGAGTACCACCGTCTCCATAACTTTAAAATCTTCTTGTGATATATTATACTTGCGTATTATACGATCCTCGACAGCTGTAATGAAGCAATAAAATACTTGTAGAAAAGTTAACAATAAAAATATTCCAAAAAGCTAGATTTGTTACATAGTGTTATTAAGTCCTGTTTAAGCTCACCTTGCAATGCCTCCCAACGCCGTTTCTCCGTCTCCGATTCGAGGGCATCAAAGACGGCGGCTCCGACCAGTAAATATGTAAATGTACACACGATCAAGGATATCGTGCGCACATTTTGTTTCTTCATGCTTCATTTAGGCGAGGTTATGGTTAATAAGCTCTCGCAACGCACTCGCTGGATCTCGTACTCGTTGGATTTAGCACTCGCTGGAACTAGTACTCGCTATTCTGCGCTATGCTAGTGTCTGCTTATGGTACATCTGCTGATGACGGCGTCTGCGTTTGCGGTTGTAGCTTTTGTTGCACTTGTGAGTAATACAATTGCCGTCTGCCATATGTACATTGTCTGTGTGTCTCGGTGTGGCCGTGTGGCTGTGTGTGTGTGTGTGTGTGTGTGTGTAAGGACAAAACTTTTTGTTTTTCTGTTTTTGAAATGAGGTTAAGCGCAGTTTACCAACAGCCACTTGACACTTGACACCTTGGCAAGATGGCGCAGCTTTCGCTAATCAAAGTCTTGGTTTTTGTTATTTTGCTTTTTGTTGCCTACTTTTTGGCGCATGCAGCATGCAGCGCTTAACTGACAAATTCACTTAGCTCTGCGAGTTGTTCAGGCAGCACTTGAGTGCAATTGCATTAAATATGATATCGCACACAGCACTGAGCACATATACTATATATTTTCATTTTAATAACACTTGTACACGCTTGTTGTTGTTGTTGTTGCGTTTATTTCTGTTCTGTTGTCCTCGCGTTCGTTGCGCCCATGCGAGTCCTTGTGTTATTTATAACAGTCCAGTTGCATTTGTAGCTGCATCATTATCATCATCTGCGTCATCATCGGCACTTTCGTCAGCATCATCATTACGAACAGCCTCATCATCATCGTGTTGTTCGCTCTACTTCATCAGTTGCTGGCGGCCAAGGAACCGTAACCAGTCGCTGTGCTCCTTCTGCTGCTGCCATCAGCAATTTCAAGGATGTTGCTGCTGTTGCTTTTGCTGTTGCTGTTATTTTTGCTGTTATTTCTCGAAATTGCAATCGTTTCGTCTAGCGGCATTTCGTTGCTGTGCGTCTATGTCCTTCGGCCTGCAATGTGCATTCTATATAGACGAATGTCAAATAATATAGATTAGATTTTTTATAGTCGGTTTTGCGTTCTAAAAATAGCTGCGCTGCGCCTAATCAGCCATAAAACTATAATAATCTGTCAACGTCAAAAACCAGCCACAAACAACACTACGTAACATGTATCGACATGCACGGACATGCACATGTCCGTATGTATTGCCAAATTGGCTACATAATCAAATATTCATTTGTAAGCGTGTGCGAAGATTTTCTTGTTTTTTTTTGCAGTCAGTGCCTGTTGGCAACTGAATTTGGGCCAAAGTGTAAACCTGTAAGAAATTTTCAGATTTCGCGGTAACGGTAGTTAAATTATTCAAAAAACACAAACGCCACGCGCAGCTTAACCGAATAATGAGATGAAAAGTGCCAACAACATACACACAAAAAATTATAAGTGCCTTACAGCAGAGTGTGATAAACTAGTAGCTACCCTATAATTTAATTTGTAATATTTTGGAGCTAATTTGAGCTAATTTAATAGTTGTTATTCTAATACTTATCTCATTGATAAATAAAGTAAATTTTTAAAAAATTAATAAAAAATTCTTCATATTTTATTGTATTTTGTATATAAACAAAGCGACATACAAAAATATTTAAAAATTGAGTGCAATGTGCTATTAAATAAAAAATGTATGTACATATAATATTTGTCATATTTTTATACCCATTGACAAATGGGAAAAACAGGATTAATAACTTTTTTATGTATATATCTGGAGGTGAAATATCGTCATTGTACTGTATTTATATTTTAAATGTTTAAACCATTTTTAAATGAAAATTATTGAATTTTTGATTAGATACAATTTTGGGTAGGGAATTCATAGTTAGGCGGTCAGTCAGTCAGCACTTAATTGTAGATAGTATATTTTAAAAACTCTTCACGCCCTGGCTTTTCATTGTAGCTTAGAATTTAATTCTATTTTACAATTATGTAAATAAATAAATAAATATAGAAGACCCCTTTTTTGTACATTCATTTGTATATTTAAATTTATTATCCATCATTTTATTATTATCACTTTATCGGCCACAACGTAGCTCTTTTGTAAGCGCTGGCAGGAAATGTCCTGCAGTTTGGCGTATTGTTGTTAAGGAAAGGATACTAGTATGTGTGCTGGCTGCTTTTCAATTTGGCTAACAAGCAGGCAGCATTGCAGTACCATTGAATTATTCATGCCTCGGTATTTGTGTGTAAATTTAAGTACGTGTGTATGTGTGATGCGCGTCTCAAACTGTCTACAGTACGTTAACATTGCGCGTTGAAGCGTATATCACACACAGCACACCACACACCAACACACCACCACACGCACACCACACACACACGCATGCAAAAGCCTCACACAGATACGAGCAGCAGCAGCCACATGCTTTGGTTTTTTTTTATAATTTATTGAGCCAAGCCACAGCGTAAGCAGATATTCGTGCAGCGAGCGAGGGTGGTTTGACATTAAGGATGCCACAACACACAACTTTTGCGGCCTGTGGAGTCTGTCCGAATTTCTGCAGTAGCAGCAGCAGCAGCGGCAGCAGCAGCAGCAGCAGTAACAGTAGCAGTATCCGTGGCAGAGACACTGTCATTGAAGGTGGAACGCCAGCCGCCCTTAGTTAACTTTTTGTTAGTTTCCCTATGTTACGGCTACGTTCTTTTTTAGACCCTGTACTTTGAAAAAGTTCCAAAGGGTCTTTTAAGTTTGTGCAAATGGAATATGTCTGTAATGCCCAGAAGGGAGCGTAGTAGACCCCATAAAGTACATATATATTCTTGATCTGGACGACAAGCTGAATCTATATTGCCATTTTCGTCTGTCCGACTTTATGCACTCCCAGATCTAACAAACTTTAAGAGCTAGAGACACCGTTTTTGGTATTTAGGTTCTCCTATGCAGTAATAATTTCAGGTTGGTTATACATTTTAAATACCTCCCATCCTTTCCCCGCTAACTGCAAAAATCCACAGCAGCCACAACTTTAAAGCTATTGACTTGTAATTTGGCAAGTTGGAAGCTACTGACAATTTCTAACGATGCTGTGAATTGCGTTACGAGCAAATAAAAAACAGCGAAGATATGTTACAGACAATTTAGTACAATTTGCAAAATGTTGCATGTTTGATTTAAAGATATGTACACAAGGTACAGGGTCTACTGTTGTCGATTATGTCCGACTGTAGCTTTCCGTGCGACTATTCTGCTCCGTCCTTTCTGGTTTTTTTTTTTGCTTTTTGTGCTTCTTGTTGCGCCACCCGCAACCGTAATCGCGCAGCCTCCTGAGTTTCGCTTCGTTCCTATTGTATTTGTTCTGTCGTTGACATTTGCTGTGCACTGGCAATGACTGTGACACTACTAAGTAGCAAGAATCCTCTGGCTGTCTGTCCTCCGTCTCTGTAACTGTCTGCTGTATGTGCCTAATTTGTCCTTACCTCCCCCGCCCTTCAAAAAAAAAAAAAAATGAAAAGAAAAAAAAACTGAAACTGAAACTGAAGGCAAATTTACGCGAGCATCACAAAAAAAGAAAAGAACAGAAAAAACGAAGCGTGTGTTCATTATATAAAAATAAAAAGCGCACACATACACAGCAATTAGTTTGTTAATCCTAATTGGTGGCCGTAGCATCTTGTGATTCCCCGCTAATTTGTAGGAGCATCCTTGCAATTTGTCATTTGCTTAATTACACAAATTTTCACTACAATAATTTCATCTCTTTCAATTTCGATTCGACGCGTCTTCCGCTCGCCAATGCACGCACATTCGATTGTATTTCTCAACTGGCACAGCAACGGCGCACAAAGGACAGGCTGCTGGATCCTTTAGGGTTGAGCATCCAACAAAATTCCCTGTGTGTGAGGCAGGCGCGCGCCAGGGCTGCCAAGCTTCCGAAAGCTTTTGCAAATGGCGCGCATTTGAATCGAAAAGCGAGAAGCTCTTTGAAGTTTTAATCTATTTATACTTTGTTATATTAAAATGAATCTATAAAATATTTGCTCTAAATATTGGCTCAAAATACGTTGCAAAAAATTCTCCAACTAGACTTCATTATCTTCTTCTGCAGGAATAATTATATAATTATCTGGTACTGTACAAATTGACGTCATTGCTTGACATACTTATGCAGCAGCCGTTGCAGACTGTCGCTTTAATGTTTCAGCTATAATTGAGCTGACAAGTTGCTTCGACTCTTGCTTATGTAGGCCGCAGAAAATTAGTTGAAATCAATAGCTGATTTAAAATAAATATATAAATCTGTTGGTTATATTAAACGTACATTCTCAATTAATTGTTGTACATATGTTTCAGTGTTCCATTTGCTCTGGTGGCAGCACAATATTGCAACCCAGGAGACCACGCCCATTCCATGTCTTCGGCACCAATATCAAGTCCATAATTTGCTCTTCCCGCTTGATTTTCAGTTGGACATTCTGATTCTGCATATTGCGCACAACTTCGCCGATTTGTTCCAGACTTTTCTTGAAATTCTCGCCATTAATAGAGCCAAATGCCATGATTTTGTCGCCCACACGTAAACCCTGTTAAATAACAATATTAAAATCTATGACAATTTCAAAATTTCGGAAGCTACTTACTGCCTCCTCTGCCGGAGAGTTTGGGCTGACTAGATTAACTAGCACTAGCACGCGTGAAACTATTGGATTGGGCACAGCTCCGCCTGTACCCCTAGTACTGTTCAGTTCCAGGGCAGAGGCACGATTCACCAGCTCGGGATCGGTGGTGGCTATTTCGGCATGATATTGATTGAGCAGGTTTTGAATTTGATTCATGAGCTCTTTGTGATCGTTCTGTAGGCAGATGATGGTCTGACGAGCCTGGCGCACTTGGTAGACGTCAATATCGTTGCGCGGATATCCCTCCGAATCCACAAGTGGCCCATTCATGCCAACGTTATCGTTCTGAATGCATTAACAAGAAAGTTTATTAAATAAAAGTTAATATAATTAGCGATAAGCACAAGGTAGCATTTGACAAACTTTACTGGCTTTTTTTTCGTGACGTCACAAACCAATAAGCGTTACCTTGGTCTATGCCACCTTGCCCTAATGTATACAAGTGTTTACCGCGGCTAATATTTGTCCATGCCTTGAGATTTGCTCCTCCAGCTGCGTCTTAGCGGCCATCAGTCGTTCCAGACGAGATTTTGTTGTAAATTCCGCCGCCATGACTTGCATTAATGTTTTTGAGCAGGTTACGGGAATAAGTATTTAGAAGCAGCCGAGCAATGTTTACTGTTTTAAGCCGATAGCGATTACTTTCGTGTTACCGATAAACTTCCAACAGGGGCACTCCTCAATTAATATTGTATAAGTTGGCTATTTTGTTGCAAGTGCAAAATATTATAAGAAAATTGGTTGCAAGGTGTGTATGTTTGTTTGGAAAATAAAAACTGTTTGGCATTAATAAATATTATCTATCGATAAGTATTTTGTAAATTTCTGATAAGACGTGACATCGACAGCTGACTTGCTGTCGATAATTTCGTCAAATCGGCAACATAGCCAATACGACCAGTGTTGCCAGGTTTTGGGCATGAGAGCATGCTAGATTTCAAGTAAAAAAGCTAAAATTAGATAAAGTATATACATATTTTGCTGATATATAGATTTATAGATTAAATTTAAATGCGTAGCTAGCAAGCGGAATGAAATTAAAAAAGTAGCTTTAGCTAATAGTTTTTTGTAAAATTTGCCATTTTAATACATGCTAGATCTGGCCTAAAATAGTCCAACCTGGCAACACTGAAAACGACTGCACAAATGAACAAATTTATCGTTGATGATATCGATATAATATCAACAATTGACATACACATACAACTAAAACAACATATTCACAGTCTAAAGTAAACACTAAATTAACAGCATTAGAGACAAGAACTGGCCAAAATCGAGCATTTAGTAGGTATAGCCAGAGCCAAGGAGTGAAAAGGGGCGCAGATCCAAACGCAGTCTGCCTTTAGAAATGTGAACTGTGCGCTGTGGGCTGTTGGAAGGTTTATGCAATGTTCTAGTTCGGCCCACGAACAAAAACTAAAGGAGAGCGGAGAGACGACAGACGACAGCGTTAACAGATATAATAAATAGGTGTAGATACAAGTCGCGTGCCGATCTGCGATCTGAACGATCTGAACGGAATCCAAGGCAACGCATCCAAATGACTGTTACTGTGACCAGCACACATGCAATGGAGGCACAGGTCAAAGCAACACATCTACAGGCAGCCGGAGGGGGCGGAGGAGGAGGCGGTGGAGGAGAACAGGAAGTGGAGTTCTATGATGCGCCCGACGATGAAATGACCGTCTTAATAACCAACAAGAATTACCATCATGATGCCACATCCGATCTGGAAGATGCCTTCGTGGAATTCAATGGCAAGGATGAATTAGCCTCTGGCGTTGCACTGGAGCCGGAGCCGCCACAGGTCACCTGGCTAAATGATGATGAGATCGACACGCTAGATCGCGTCACATTGGACATTGGCAATATGTTCTTCAATCGCGTGGACAGCCAGGATATAATCTATCAACAGAAAAAGAAGAACATCAAAATGGTCGGCAAGTACGTGATGGGCGATGTGCTGGGCGAGGGCTCCTACGGCAAGGTCAAGGAGGCCATGAACTCGGAGAACCTGTGTCGACTGGCCGTCAAGATACTTACCAAGCGCAAACTGCGCCGCATACCCAACGGGGAGCAGAATGTAACCCGTGAGATACATCTGCTGAAGCAGCTAAAAAACCGCAATGTTGTGCAGCTGGTCGATGTGCTGTACAACGAGGAGAAGCAGAAGATGTACTTGGTCATGGAGTACTGCATTGGAGGCTTACAGGAGATGGTGGATCATGCGCCCGACAAGAAGATGCCGCTATATCAGGCGCACAGATACTTCAGGCAGCTGATCAGCGGCTTGGAGTATCTGCACAGTTGTCGCGTCATTCACAAGGACATCAAGCCGGGCAATCTGCTGCTAACGCTCGACCAGACGCTCAAGATATCCGACTTCGGCGTTGCCGAGCAGCTGGATCTGTTTGCGCCAGACGACACCTGCACCACTGGCCAGGGTTCGCCGGCATTTCAACCGCCCGAGATTGCCAATGGCCATGAGACATTCGCTGGCTTTAAGGTCGATATCTGGAGCAGCGGCGTCACACTGTGAGTAACCAAACTATTTTTATTTGAACTGTACTCTAAAAAAGTCGATATAGCCATGTCCGTCTGTATAAACACACCTAGATCTCAGCAACCACAAGAGCTAAAGACCTCATTTTTGGTATATCAGTTCTTCAATATCGTAAGCTAATCAAGCTTATTTTAGATGATTTATATCTGTCCTACTTTACCCTGGAATCAAAAAAACCCCAGCTGCTTTAGGGATCTCGAAAACTACTTGTAATTCGGCATGTATGTAGCTCATGGCATTTTGCAGCAATGCTGTAAATTTTATTACGATCGGCTAAGAAACAGCGAAGATATGCAACAGTCTCTTACTCTATTTTATGTGCAACTGATCTGCTCCGTTCTAACTGGTTTAACATGCTATTTATAAATCCTTTCCTTGCAGCTACAATCTGGCAACGGGTCTTTATCCATTCGAGGGCGACAATATCTATCGGCTGCTGGAGAATATCGGACGTAGTCAGTGGATTGCGCCCGATTGGCTCTATGAATTGGATGACGCTTTTGCGAAATTAATTTTAGGAATGCTACAAGCAGATCCTAGCTCGAGGCTCTCGCTGCAGCAGATACGCAAAGATACGTAAGTCCATCGACTATACAAATCGTTAAAGATTCAAACTATGTGTTGGTTTATGTTGTAGTTGGTTCCTGTCCGCACCAGCGGTGACTGGCCCACCGATACCCATTCCTCAACTGAAGGGCGATAAGTTTGGACGTTCCTCTGTACTGCCTTACCTGGAGGCATACCATTACGGCACCGAACAGGATCAGGAAGAAGTTTACTTTACGGAGCACGATGTCAACCGTACGTCAAACTCATTTCTATATCTGCAATCATTTAAAACTTATCCCAAGTAAATTTTCATTGATTTTTATTAATTTTTTCTTTTTTATTTATGTTGGTTTCTTTATGCAGAGGAGCTGGCGCGTCGTGCTCAATCTGCGGCAGCGGAGATACGTGCCAATAGATCAGCTGCTGCCAATGCTGCGTGCCATTCGTTTGAGCCATCCACAAGTGCTGAGGCTGCTGCAGAGGCCCTGGTCAATGGCTCCAGGGAGGAGACGGCGGTGGTCAAGAAGAAGGGTTCAACGCTGAAGCGACGCGCCAAGAAGCTGGTGTCCTGCATCTCTGTGCGTAAACTAAGTCATTGCCGCACTTCGTAAACGCGCCGATCCGATCCTATCCGATCCAATCCGTACCCCCCATCCCCCTAGTTACTAGATTAATATGGAAAAGTAATAATTTTGTTAACAAATTGTGAGCAACTTTTTGGTTTTGTTTTCGTTTTATTTGATCTTATTTTACTATTTTTGTTGTCCTGCGTTCACCAAGTATTTATTAAGATAAAGAGCGTAACGCATACGAGATAGTGTGAATTATTCAGATGAGGTGACTCTGAGTTAGCTTAGGCAATGGGCAGGCAGCTGAGTGCCGGTTAAATCCAAGTGACAATACAGTGTATTATATGAAAGGCGAGGGGAGAGCAGAGAAGAGAAGAGCAAGTTATTTAGGTCGTTATGTATTTAATATAAAGAACAAACACGTTGAATAATTGCAATTAGCAAAGATCCGTTAAAGCAAACAAAATGCAAACACAAACACAAAACTAAGTAAAATGTTCAAATGCAACTCTTGTTGGCTTTAATATCTTCTAAATCAAATACAATTTACAGGCGCCAACTAAACACAAACTGCTGGACAGTATTTGCAATGGAAAATTTATGAGATTAATAATAAAAACGCTCCATTGAAGTATATTAATATATATACATATCAAAATTGCATTTACTACGCATCGATATCAAAACATAAGTATACATTATTGGTAAGTTTGCTAAGCTCTGGAATTATTGCTAGTCGATTTGACGCTGAAATCCATTTTTGTAGACAATTAGTTACTTAACTCTGCTTAAGCGCTAGCTAATTATTTATTTATTTTATTTTCTATTATAAGTTTGTCTATCATTCCAATTCGACGACGTCAACGCTGGGCTTGGGCAGCTCTGTTATTGCTGGAGTGTTTGCACTAACATGTAGATCGCTCATGATAAACATCTGATGATAATGCGCGCCCAGTTTGCTTAGCTTCTTCTGCATGAGCTGACGCAACGTATCCACATATTGTGGCGCCACTTTCACCTGGCTGGTGTTGCGCCAATGCAGACCATTGTTGCTGACGTGGAAGAGCGCAGGCGAGGGCACGTGATCCTTCAAATAGTTCCAGATGCACTCGCGCAGCAACAGCACAATCTATCAAATATAATAATTAGCATATCCAGAAACTTGATGGAACTATGGCAACGAACCTCGGGCGCTTCAAAGTGCTCTATGATGTTATGCAGATTGGTAAGCGGCGGTGGTATTAGCTGGCTCATGGCAAGCAATTGTAACAGCTTTTTGGTGCACAGCATTAGCTCATCATTTGCCAGTGTGGGCTGGAATTTATTAACTGCAAAGCAACGATAAGAAGCTTGAATAAATGATCGATTAGAGGTACAGCAGACTTACCATTCTTGCCGCGCCAATGATGCAGACACGTGGCGCACAAAGCACGCAACAAGACGGAGGAATAACACAAAGCAGGTCGGTGTGTGGATATCAGGCCAAGCACTGCCCATAGCACCGGAGAGGTAATAAAGGCACGTCGTATCTGCATGTCACGCTCCATGGTAACACGCGCGAAATCCTCATCCGGAAAAGGCAGGCCGTTGTACATAACATCCGTTGAGACCAACTCCACAAGCGTCAGCGAAACCAAAGAATAGCCTTCCACAATGTTGGGTTTGTCCTAAAATAATAGCAAAATAATTCTCTTGAAATCTACCAAATTAAATAATTTATAATCTATATATTACCAGATCAATGCAGCACGCATTGAGCGCCTTCAGATACAATGCCTGCTTTTCCGCATCGCAGCTTCTGTTATTTGCGGGCAACACAGGGCGTAGACCACGCCCAATAATGCCCGAATGCAGCACGGAACGATTTGAGTTTGTGCCGGAGCTGGTGTGCAAATTCTGCAGCACCAACAGCTCATGCTCAGGTATTTCCAGTTCATCCAGCTCGTACTCTTCCAGCTGCCCCAGCAAGTGTCCATGGTAGAACAAAGCGCACTCGATCAGCTCACGCACGCAAACCGTGCGCGCAATTTTCCGCGCTGAACATTGGCGTTGCAGCAACTTGAAGATGCGATGACAGGCAACAGCGCGACCAATAACAGCTAAAAGAGATATGTAGAAATTAGTGCATGGAAATAATCTGAGCTTGCAAATATCAGTTCCAATTGAGCCGGATGTCTTAAAAAAACAGCTCTCTTATTGAGAAAAGTCTCAAGATGCTCGCTCGAACCCCGTTTCGGTTTCTCTCTCTCTCTCTCTCTCTCTCTCTCTTAAATCATGTCTGATTTCTTAAAAAAAATTCGGTTGGTCTTCTGAGCTTGTGAGTTTAGCTGACTCTCATTAGCTGAGCGATTATTATGCTCTTTTTTGAGCACTAGATAACCGACTCGTGTCTTACATTCAGACCGAAATCGGGGATCGAGAACAGAGAGAAAGAGACGTACTTTTTGTGCAAGCTCTGGAAATAATAATACCGATTGACTTACTCCGCTCGGTGAGGCTGACAAAGAAGTACTTGACGCTGACTACCGCCAGCTTAAGCACCAAGGGCGTGCGCAGCACATTTGTTCTTGTGCCAGCTTCAATGTTGTTCAGCAGCTCTACAATCAGATGCGCCAAACGCATGCGTGTTTCGTCGCGTATTTCTGCCAATTGTTGCTCCTCATCGGCTTCCAGCTTGGGCCGCTTTATGGCATCATTGCCGTTGCAAATGTCTTGATTGTTATTGTTGGCCTGCTGCTGTCTAAAGCGTTCGGCGCTCTGCTCAGCGGCAGTCTTGTCCATGGCTTCCACCAGCTTCTGCACGGTGCAGTCGAAGATTTGTATAATTTTGGGCAGACAATCGTTCAAGGACTGCGTCAGCACCTGTGACTTTAGCATTCTAGAAGTAGATAAAGTTATAAATAATATTTGATCAAGCGTGGAAGCTGGCTTCACATACTTGGTTAACTGATTGAGATTGTAGAACGTGTTGAAAGCCTCGGTGGTGTTGCCAGGCTCCATGGGCAGGCGATGGCTAACCTGCTCCTGCAGCATTATGTCCTCCAATACCATCTGCAGACCCTTCGTAATACTGGGGAAGTTAAGCACGCCGCTCTGACCGCACAACAAACGCATCAGCGCACCAATGGTGCTGGGTTGTTGCGCATACGACTTGCGCAGCAGCTCCGAAATGGTTTGATAGTAAATATGCGGATGTTGCGAAGCTGCAAGAGAAGAGTTTATAAGACCAAATAGTAGATTGTAGTTTATTTTACTTACAGACGACGAGCAGCAAACGAACTGCCGTTTGTTGCTCTAGAATGTTGGTGCTAATGCAGCTCTTCCAGAGCATGTACTTGGTCTCTTCGAATGCCAAGTCGGCAAGCAGCGGAAAGTTGCGCATGTTGAGCACCCACTGCTCCAGCTCCTGCATGGATGTATCCAGAAACTCATGACACCAGGCATACTTCTCGGCCATCTGAGCAACCATTATGAGCAGCTTGGCGCCGTGTTGGTTCAGTCGGAGCACGGCATTATTCAGCGAGGGCTGCATATCGGCAAACATCTTATTACTAAGCCAAAGCGGCGCTTTCTGCACTATTGCCAGGCACATATCTTCGGTGTCTGCAACAAAAACAGCTTAAACAAACTATTCATAGTTGTATTACAGCTATACTTACACATCTCTATAAAAACATTAACCAAACTCTGCAGTATCGCATCGGAATAATTGGTGGTAATCAGCAGAAACGGCACGATGACCACATCAAGCGGCTTTTTGGGAGCCAGGCCGTCCTTCAGTATCTCCCGAAAGGCTGCGCACAGCTGTTGCTCATGACACGACGTCATGTAGTCCAGTATACCCGCCTCCGAATCCAGATGACAGCGAAAGTCCTCCACAAATCGCTTGATGCCGCACTGCAGAATCTGCGTGATGATCTTGTAGGGAAAGCAGCCGCCCAGGCGTGCCACAATCCAGTCAAAGGTCATGGGATAGCGATGAAACGCGTTCAGCATTGTTTCCACACACGACTCCGCCTCCGTGTTGCTCAGCTTGCGGAAACAACTGTTGATCAGCGTGAGCAGACTGTGCATGGCGCTGCACTCCAGCCAGTAGGTGCAGGAGGCGGTGATGGTCATGCGGCGCTGCGTGTACTTCTCCGACAGCTTGGCCACCAGATCCAGGCTCCAGTTGGCTATGAGCGGCGGCCACGCCGGCGGACCCTTCCACACCAGATTCTGCAGCGAGGTCTGCACGATGTTGAAGCTTTCGTACTCCTCGGCACGCAGCTGCTGCAGCCGGCTGCCGCCCTGCTTTATCTGGGAGGCGGGCAGACCCGTCTTGGGGTCGATCATGTCGGGGGACACATAAAGCTGCACTCCGATCTCGGCCAGAATGCTGAAGTAATCAAACACAATGTCGCGGGTGGCCGGCACTTCCTCAAGCAAACCCAAACTGCAAACAAATCGAGGGCGTCAAATGATTTGTTTAGTCTTAAAAAACCTCAATACTCACGCAATCTTGATGAGCGAGGGTTTGGTTAACAACTGTGTATTGTTGTGTCCATTGCTGACTGTTTCTATAAATTGTTTCAGCTGCTCCAAAATATTTTGCTCCATTTTCGGTCAATTGTTTGGTTTACGTGCTGCAGTCGGCAGTCGATGCACGTCAATCGTTTGGCATGCCTATCGATAGTTGTTAAACAATTTTGTGCGATAAGCCCATCGCGATATGCAACGTTTTCATTTGATATATCGATAAGTTGAAACTCGTAACGGGCAGATTAATTTAAAAAATTCCACAGCAGCTGGCTCATTATCTGTTTAATCTTTAGCTGCAACTGGTTTATTTTACAGCTGATATTATTATTGATGCATAACTAACAGAGATTTTAATAATCCCAGCTGTTGCAACAAAAGTTACCCCTGAAATCAATCAAGATGGAAATAAATACATAATTCAAAATATAGCTACGATTAAAATGCATTTTGAATGCCGTTAGCTTAATAACGATACACATTTGCATTGTATTTATTTATAAACCATGGTATCATTTGCATATACTAAATATGCAAGATAAAAAGCGGAACTTGAGTTTTATAAATTCTCATGCAAATGTTTAACCTATGCAGACCAAAATATATCTGAGATTTTGTGCTAATTGATATAATTGTTCAAGTTGATATCAATACAATGACCAATTAATATTATTTAGCTGATTCGTTAGGTTTTTGTGTCAACCTGCTGACCTTGATATCATTTCCACCATTGCCGATGTTAAAATCGTAACTTGCGCAATTTCTAATACCTCTGTTGATTTTTATGTGTGTACTAAACCCCAGCCAGTGGTCATCAACATCATCAGGCCTGATGATCATTATCATGATCCATCTGCTACGACTACTATATACTTCGGCATTTACATTTACAATCACACTTCGGGCCAAGAGGCTGCTGCTGCTGCTGTTGATCGATTTGCTTTGAACTTGTTTGGGCTGTTGACAAATGTTTTTTTGAAAATGGGCGCGCAGCACGTTTTTCATAGTTTCTTTTGATATAAATATAGTTATATGTATGTATATATACATATATCTGGGGAGTGCAGTTACCGTGTTAATTCAATGTTTTATTGTTTTTCGATATTTTGGCAAAGGCATAAACAGGTTTCTTTTATCTCTGGTACTTGATGTACTTTTATTACACGTATTCTTGTTTGTTTTAGCCTTTTTGTTGCCTTTTTTTGGTGTAGAGACGGAGACTTTCAATTGCATTGCCCAACGTAAATGCCATGTGCACATAAATGTGAGAATGATTTGCAGAATTAGAAAATGGCGCTTGACTTAACCGTTATTTAATAAACACAACAATAATGATGGCTGCAGCAAGTGCAATAGCAACAACCGCAACAGCAACAACTGCAACAACTGCAACAACAACTGCAGCAACAACTGCAACGCCTATATTGCTGCAATGTTGGCTGCTGTCGACGTTGAGTTTTTCTGCCTTTGTCTTTGAAATTTTGAAGCTTGGAGAGCTATTGAGGCACTGGCAGCAACAAATCAACGCATCAATCATTGGATGTTGCACAATGGCGGGTAAGGGGGAGGCCCTCAGTGGCGGTTGGGTTAATGCAATGTATATGCATAGTTCCATGCAGTTGTTGGGTCAATCGTGGTTTTTTGGCTATTATTTATGATGATATACCCCGATGCTCATTAGCAAAGAATTTCTTGCCCTTTGTTGTTTTGTGCCCATTGCACGCGTTGCGCGTATTTTTGGTCATTTTGTAAAACGCGCAAAAGTGTCTAGACCTTGAACTCCACATGGCTAGTTTCGCCTATTATTATCGAGTTTTTTTATGTTGATGTTTAAATAAGGTTAATGATACTAACGTGTTTACAATAAACAAACAAAGGCAACAATCCCAAAAAAATAACCAATGGGGACGGAACAGATCAGTTTGGCGAAAGGCTGCAGTCGGACGTAGCTGACAGTAGGAGACCCTGTACAGCATTCATGGAGAATGCCATTGGCCGCTGTGGTTTTATGTGTTTAGTTGGTGAAGGGGAGAGGTAGTAAAATTAAAACCAACTGGATCTATTCATAGCATAGGAAATCCTCAATGCAAAAAAATGGAATCTAGCTCTTATAGTAGTTTGCGAGTTATCGATGTTCATATGGTCGGAAGGACAAATAGGTGAACATGGCTATATAGACTTAGCTTATCGTCAGATTAATAATATATTAACTTTTATTCTGCAGGTTACACACAAACCCCATTTCCACTAACTTAATAAACCATTTTCTACCTTTTCAAAGTACAGTGTCTAAAAACCACCAAATCTCCTCCAATACTTACAGACTTTGCCTATTCGTCTATCTTCAACGCATGCGACACCCACAAAAAACCAATCCAAAGATGGTTTGACGGCCTTAGTCTCATCTCATCTCTGTTTAAATTCGATCCATACTTGACCAGTCACTTGTCCGTATGGCTTTGAAGGTTATGCAATTAAATCTATACTTTGTGAACTCTGAAATCTACTTTTTGTTAATCTATGGCGTAGAATTAAATGCAGCTAAGGCTGAAGTTGTTTTTGCCAGTAGTTTAAATGTCATTGTACCCTAATGATTGACAGTTACTGCGCCGGAAGCTGGACACACAGATACACACAAATACACATTTACAGACATTAATTGTTCAATGGGGGAGGCAGCCGGTTTGCTAAGGTTTTTTTTCGTAACAATTTGAGAATAATTTTGGTGCTCGCATAACCCAAAAAATGCGCTTTATTACTTTATGAACTAGAATTTTTCAGTTTCTACTTAATTAATATTTAATGCATGCTATCAGAATTCAACTAATGCTATTATTAAGTTTACAATCGAAGGCAAGGTTTTATTTTATTTGGCTTTGAAACAAATCGAACAAAGAATTGTACAGTCGCAGCTACTGAAACCTTGAAACTGGGTTCTTTCAGGCGTTAATTCTTAATTGATTTGTATTAAAAGGAAAAAACATATTTAAACTCTAATCGAGATTTGATCTGTGTAAGGTTTACAGCTATTTTTATAGGTAATTTGGTAACTCTAGCATTTATAAATTTCAAATGTAATGCGAAATTTATATATATTTCATACTTATAATTCAATATCCAATATTCATTTCAATATCCAATTAAAGCCTTTCTTCTTTTCTATACTACGCTATTCCACTCACGCAAACTCAATACGACCTTTGTACTTTGTACTTTTAAAGTGCAGGTTCTGAAAAATCTAGAACTAAATTTCTTTTGAAGTTTATACTTGCTTGAAATTTGTTTTTGCCAATAATTTCGTTAGATTCTATTTCATTATTACCTATAATTATTACAGCATATCATTTACTCAATTCACAACGTTGCAGTGACTATTGAAATATATTATACAATAAATGGCGAACTGGAATTGAATTGAAAGTGTGACCATGAGTTCTTGGGTGTGGCTAAAATAGGGTTTAGGTAATATTTATATAGGGTAGACGACGGGTATTCGCAATGGTGTGAATTATCTAAAGTAGTTGATTAGCAGGTAAATTCAATAGAATACTACGTAGTGGAGTTTCCTTAAAACACTTGAAAATGCATTGCAGTTGACACTCGAATGTGTGAGGTGATCATAGTTATTGGAGGCTGAAAGCAATACTTGAGTTTTTATTCATTTCCAAATAATTTGAGATTGATTTTAATGATATAAGAGATTCAGATGCCCTCAGGGGCTTGGCTAGAAAATTGGTCAACAGAGTGCAAGGCAGTTGGTTTATGATTGAGGAAGCCAAGAGTTTGACCATCGAAGTTGGCTCGTGGTTCTGATTCTGTCGCAGCAGCCAGCACATGCCAACTTTAATAAACGCGAGGCATTGTTGGTTTATTTTTTAGTTTTATTTTTTCTTTTTAGTTTTTTCTTCATTTTTTCACAAGTTTGTCGTGAGCGTTTCCGTCGTCGCGGTCATCGTTTTGGCTGAATAAAAACCCATACTCTTGCGCACAAAATAAACAATAGAAAAATGCGGCCAGCGACACATGTTTAAGTTTTAGTCTGGGTCTACTCCATCTGGCATATTAAATGAGCCAAAGAAACTATAAACTGGTTTCTGCTCATTATTATTTGTCATCAATATCCAATATTCAATATATATCCAAATCGAATCGAATCGTCGCAGCGTCTACAAAGCGCTCATACATCTTAAGTTTTGGTATTTTTTTGCAAACATTTTCCGTATTCAGATTTTGTGGGATTGTTTAAATATATTAAATAGTAATATTCGCATTAATATGCAAGTTTGCTTTAGAGCCAAATGCAGTTGTTTTCAAGAGCACACGATGTCATCATGGGTTAATTAACGGCTTTCCACAAGCTTTCAAAAGAACTTTGCACTCTGCTCCCATCATCATTACGCGGTAATAACTAAATAATTAGCACTACCTTCTGCTCGGTGTGGGTGCAAAGGCACAAGGTGAAGAGCGAGCGTTCCAAACAGAAGACGCGAGAAGAGAAGAGAAGAGAGAGAGAGAGAGAGAGAGAGAGAAAACAAAAGGGCCCCAGTAAGTTGAAAAGCTTAAACAATTAAGCGGTGTTGCCAATTTTTCCCGAGAAAAAACTTTTTTTTGGCGAAAGAGGCACAAAAAAGCTTTACAAAAATTAAAAAAAAAGCAAGAAGTGTATGCAGATAAGATTTAAGAAAAAGCTGACAAAAAGGTATATTATTAAAAATAAACGCAATATTTCCCACTTCCCTGATCTTTACAAATTCTTCAAAAACAGCGAGATCTAGCGGGAAAAAAGCGCAGCAGTGCA
The DNA here is from genome assembly GCA_035045125.1 of Hypselothyrea guttata. NCBI lineage: Eukaryota > Metazoa > Arthropoda > Insecta > Diptera > Drosophilidae > Hypselothyrea > Hypselothyrea guttata. The sequence continues at coordinate 423,786 of JAWNNJ010002004.1, forward strand.
ATCAAGTAAAAGTCGAACGCTCGATCAGCTCGGTCAGCATCCTTGCGTTAAGCTGAAGCCCAACTGACAAAGTGAGAGCGCAACGAATACAGCACGCACACCAATGCAAAAGCTCTCACTCACCAAACTCACACACACACACAAACGCGCGCGCACGCACGCACACACACACACACATGCACATGCATGCTCATGTGAGCGCTGAAAGCTGCCAACCTGTATGGAGGGCTGGCTTTTGTGTAGAGTTGAAGCTGCGCTCAGAATCTATCAAAATCTCCGCTACGCTCAACACAACTGAGCCAGTGTCGGCGTCGGCGTCGGTGTCGGCGTCGCCGTCAGCGTCGCTGTTGACGTCGCTGCCCGTGTATATGGCTCGTATAAAAGTAAAGCGACAGCGAGAAATCAAACTTATTTCAGTGTTTTTGATTTGAATGGTAAAACGTACGCTCAGCCAGTCCCGGTCGACTTCCATTCAGACACTGTAAAAACAACTCAAATATTAAATTAAATATTAAATATTGAAGACGGCAGCAGTTGGCAGTTGGTCAATCAGTCAGTAGGCCAGTGTGTGGCAGCAGCGGAAGTTTGTGGCAGTTGTGACTGTGATTCAATAAACAAAATATATTATAACAAATTATTATAGTTATTGATAAACGTATATAATACATTTTGTGACTGGTGCGTGTGTTAATAATCATATACGGCAGAAATCAAAAGATATCGAAAAACTGTACAAGTTTCAAACTCAAATGCAAGTTCAAGGATAATTGTTAACAGTGTATAAAAGAGTGTACAAATTTCAAGTGTATTAGTGACATTTCCTGCACAGCTTTGGAGCTAACAAAAATCTGTACAAAATGGTGAGTGACGGCCAAAATTCAATAAACAAATTGGAAATAATAAAAAACAGCTCATTGCGGTTTTTTGCGCCTTTCTTTGTTTGCCAAATTTTGAATATTCTTTAAAAACAGGAATTTTTACGAGTTGTACGATTTGTACGATTTTTTTTATTTTTAGCTAAATTATGACAGCAAATTTTTGCATAATAACAGGCCAAGTGCTTTGGAATTTGAGTATAATTTCTATGGAAATGTTTTCATTTGCGTATTGTGAAATTGCCATGCGAGAGAGCACTTATTAAACTTAAGTTCTATATAGTACTTAGTTAGTTGTTTTCTATAACCTTCAAAAAGCGTGATTCGTGTTTTTCCCCATTGTCAAGTGCTGCTTTTCACTCGTCTCGTCTTCAAATGTTTCTTTTCTGCAGAATTCTCAACGAAAGCAAACAAAACGAAAAAAAGAGAGTTTATTTTTACCAAGTTTATACGTTTTCAAAAGTTTTCAATGTCTCTGCTGTTTTAAAAAAATTTTGCAGTGTACGTACATTTTCAACTTTTATTTTGATGAAATTTTTGCTTTCTACGCGACTTTGAAGTATTTATTCTAAATGCTTTTCTTTTTGCTGGTGTCTGGTGTCAAGATATTTTCGGCCGTTCTGTTTTGATCCAGCGCTTCGCACTTGAACTTCTGCAACAAGTGTAAAGTAACAGTAAACTGCTGGCACTGCAACCTACCTGCACTATATAGCAACCGTTATACAGTTTTCACTGTATTACGTCTGCTGTTGGCCCAGTGAAGGCCGAGGCTGCGATGGAAACTTTAAAAAAATACTCCAAAGAGCTCGATGGCCATTGGCCATTGGCCATTGGGTTGTTGTCAGACCACATTTCACAAGGAAATGCAACAGGCCTGACCTTGAATTGTAACTGTTTTAACTGGATAACAAACTGGCCAAGTGCCGACTGCGGCTCAGGCCATATTTGTGGGCAAAGCTTTTAAACTCTGGGCTTTATTACACGCATTTCGCAGGTGATTGGCAATTGGAGATCGTACAGAGATCGGAGATCCCTGATTGTTGCTGATGGCAAGTGAAATGGATATGGTTTCATGGTCATCAACGTGGAACCTACGATTGCAGCAAGTGATTGCCTTAATTGTTGCTCTTGTTGTTGCATTGTTTTTGCCCTGCGTTTTGCTCTGCTGATTCGCCCGTTGAGTCTTTAGCTTGTTTTTTCTTACTTTTTTTTACTCATCATCGCTTCGATGTGTAGAAATCCCATGATTTTTATATTCATTCAGCAATGAAGCTGCAAATTCGAAACAAAAAAAAAAAATAACACACATAAATAAAAGAAACAAAAATGCGTCTTTTTGGTTAACCAATAGCTGCCGGCTAATGATCCAAGCGCGCCCATTGCACCACATTAAAAATAAAAATAAAAATAAAATATAAAATAAAAATGTATTCAAATCTTTTGCTCGTGTTTGGTTTGGTTTGGTTTTTTGTTAACTTTGCACGATTGCACAATAATTATTACAACTTCATTTGATGTACAATAAACTTAGTTCGCATTTACACGGTTAAGTTTTTGCATGAAGTTTTTGCTTAAAGCCTGCATGCAATAATTAAGAGGTGTAAAACTTCATGTAAAAACTTCTTCGTGTAGATGCTCACTTACTTTTATCGCATATATTTTCTTGCATTGCGCTTTTGACACTGAAAACTCGAAACTGCAAATTGTTAAGACGCTGACGCCGCTCTACGGGCCGTATTGGCCAAAACAGTAGACTAGGCCAACAGCCCCAAAGTGTCAGTAATCACAATAAAATATTTTTAATATTAATCAAGCGATTTGCTTGCAGCGACAGCGTCTAATGCGCTGCCACATCATATAAAGAGAGAGAGAGAGAGCTAATGGCGTTGACGTCGACAGCTCAGCTGTGGGCAGTTTCTCTCTTTCTCTCTCCACTCTCTTTCTCTCTCTCGAGAATGCGATAAGCGTGTTGTTTTTGTGGCTAGCTTTTTTTGTGGCAGTCACATGTGAATCGATCGTCTGCTCTGCCAGTACAACGCGGCGTATGCGCGATTTTTTTTTGATACAATACAAGCAACAGCTGCATGTGGCAATAACAGTGCAATTTGTCCAAAGGTTTATTGTCCAACATTGAATTTGCTTTGAAAAATATATAAGCATAATTTACCTATATATCCAAATATCGCTGGATATCAAAAGTTAACTATTTCCAATAACTGCGCTCTTTGCCGGCCTCGCGTCCAAGTGCTAAACACTGATAAAACTTTTGTTATTGTTTCGTTTTTGTTGGCGTTTCATGTGCTCTCTTTTCTCTCCAAATAACACGAGTTTGCACTAATATCATGACGCTCACATTGACTTCTTATCGCGCTATGATTGAAGTAAGTGCCGTTTTTATTAATGCTCATTTAAGATTCGGTTAGATATTTCTTTATCTCGTGAAAGCCATTAAATATCGCTTAAATACTACAACCTGCTGTATATTGACAATCATTGTGTTTATGCATATTTAGATAATTTTTGTTTTTAACCTAATAATTTATACATTTTTATAGGGTATTTCTTTCTGAAATTCAATTAAATGCACATTGCTCCTACTTGAATTTTTTCTGCATTATTTATACTAATTAGACCGCTTACAAAAAGCGTTTGAAGCCGTAGAATATACGATATCGAAATTTTGGCATTTTAAATGAATATATTTATAAGCAGCGTATTATTTATATTTGTAGTATATAGGGTACTATACATTTGGTAAAATGTCAGTAGACGTTTAATTTTTTATTAATTTTTAACAGGGATTTTAGCTGTCTATGAGTAAAATTCAGCTGATAGATATATAATAATCAGAGATGTAAGAGTAAATTACAGTCGGTCTGATAATTATAAAATTTCTGCTTGTTTTCTTTTAAAATATGGCACGAAAAAACCGATGCCATTCAGACTTTCCAGACAAAATAATACAGGTTATTGGCATTTGTGTTGGGCTTATTGTTAATTTACAAGATTTACATATGCGTAGCATATAGTATAAACCGAACAATTGAGTTCACAGAAAGGGAAAAAGCGAGAGAAAGGTCACTTATTATGAAATATGTGAAGTAATTTAGGCTTAATGCAGTAAGCATGTGCCTTTGACAGCTACTGACTGTCGATTGACCCGATAAATATTAATTTGAATACCAAAATATATACAAATTTAATGTCATTGCACTTTGGAGCGTATCTAAATTCATAAATAAACAGAGCGCAATGACTGTTAGTCGATGCGACTTGAACTTCATTGATAAGCGAATTGACAGCCGCAGGACTTTGGCCAAATAAATCTATTTCAATTACAATTCAATGACTTACGCACCTCTTAAGTACTTGCAGCTGTGCACTTGACTATTAACTGCAATTTCCAGTTTTGCGGTGGTTAACAGAGACAAATTGCAGCCGCGTGCAACTTAAAACGCACCAAAAACGCGTGAGCGGTAAAAAAAACGAATTGCCGCAAGCAATTATCAACATCAGAACTCACTAACAACTACGAGGGTCTTGCACCAATTATTTGGCATTTTAGGCCAAAAAGTGCAGCTACAACGACAACAACTTCATACTAGACATTCAAGTCCGTTCGCATCACAAGATTGCACAAATTAACGCGATTTTGTCGCTTCAAAAGTCGCGCCAACAAGCGCTCAAAAACTTCTTTAACTGCCAAGACCACTGCTGGCAAATCCCCTTTTTCCCGCCAAATCTAGCTGTTTTAATAATTAATAACATATTTGGTCAGTTTTTCTTTAAAATATTCAGCTCTAAAATAAAAAACAATTATAGGTCTTTTGTCATTAAAAACGATATTTGCTATAAAACCTTTAATAGAATAATATAAACTTTGTCCCGTCAAAAACAGCTATTTTGCTTGATTAAAAATTGCCAACACTGCCTTAGACATAACAAGATATGCAGTTATAACTGTATTACGCACACATATGTACATAATCTACACAACCCTCGAACATGTTGTTGTTGCTTTTGGATGCATTACCTGAGGCAAGTGCAGCAAAGCGGTTTTGACCGCTGTTGAAATCGCATGGTGATATGATATTGAAGCGGGCGCGCGTTTTAAGTCGCGTGCAAGTCGCTGCTGGGCTTGAATGCAGGCGAATGTGTTAAATGTGAATGTGCCGTGTATCGTGTTGCATTTTCAACTTGACCCACAATGCAACTGCAACAAAATACTATAAATAAAATAGCATAAAACAAGCTGCATGCATTTAATTTAAATTTTTCACGTTTATTACTTCTTCAAACTTTGCCCAAAATTAATGGCAGGCTAATTGCATTTGGCTCCAGCTTGTTTGAAAATAACGGTGTGTGTGAGTCTGTATTAGTGTGTGCATGTGTGTGTGTATTAGTGTGTTTGTGTGTTAGTGCGTGTATTGGTCCATTCGTTGCATAATTCGTCTTATTAGACAAGCTGCCGCTGCCGCAGTAAAAGTCTCAAGCTGAACCTGAATTTTCGACTCCAACAGTGGCTCACACACACACACACACTCTCTCACACACATACAGATGCAAACTGTGTCCGTGTGCGCTGCGCTCAACTTGACCTATAAATTGATTTTTATGTTGTGCAGGTTCCACAATTTATTTTTTCTTTTGCTTTTTCTTCAGTTTACTTTGGCTTGTTGGGTGTTTTTTTTTTTTGCGTCTATTGAAAGCATTTTTTCCCATTTCTTTTTTACTTCACTTTTGATTTTTCTGTATTTTGCTTAAATAACCAACAAAATCAACAAGTGCGATATGCCATATCAATCGGGTGTATGGTTTTAAACCAGTTTCCGGCGTTGCCCTTTTGTTTTTGGTAGTATGTCGGGGGGAGGGAAAGTAAAAGTGTTGAGCTGCACAATTATACGGATTTACAAATTGTGCATACATATTTTGATAGCATAGCAAATTGCTTAGTTCCGCCCCTTCGCAGATGACACTCTTGCTTATATAAAAGACTTGCCGGCAGATCCATTAAAATAAATTAAATTTGAATTGAATCGAATCACGAACATACGAATTTACATATAAAAAATTACCTTGACTAAGACATTATTCGCAATCTTAGACTAAGCGTCTCTGGCGCTCAGAAATTCTGCGTTTATACGAGCTCCAATTCATGTATTTATTTTTGCTGTCAAAATTGTGAATGGGATGAATGAGATGAGTGTTAACAAATAAACTACAAGCCTATTTCCACGAGCACAAATGAAGCCTTTCTACAAATGACGAAAAAGTTTATACAACTGATAAACCAGTTCATCCAATACAAAAAACGAACGATATTTCGATAATACGAGCGTCCCTAGCTACCGCTTCTAAAATGATGTGCTTAAATTTTGCGCTCGTGGAAATCGGCTATAACTTCCTGATTCTCGTTCACCTACTTTTTTAACTGACTTTTTGAACCTCACTCCCCAACTCTCTGAATCTAGTTCACTGACTTATTGTCCACAATATTGCCCTGATTTTTTTTATAATTTATTACCTTGGAAGCGGCTAAAAAAAGCAAATGTATTTTTTGAAAAACTATAATTAGCATTAAAGGTGAATCTATTTATTATGGCATGCCAAGCCAAAGCTTCAAGCCAACTTCAGCGGTCAGTGGTTGGTCTTCAATAATTATTTATCATGTCATTCGTAGTATTTTGTTTTTATACCCTGTACCTATGAAATTATTAAAAACAGGATTAAAAACTTTGTATGAATTTATATTGATTTTTTTGAACAGCTTTACCAATATTTACTAGATGAACTGAGCGTTTTGGATACTCTTCTCGGATAATCGTGGGTTTATTTTGATTTCACGTATTCCGGAATGCATGCCATTCGTCGCATAAACTTGGTAAAAGACTCCCAAGAGTTGCAAAAACAAAACCATAAAGAAATCTCTTAAAAATAAAAGCCAGTCCAACTGCCTGCTGGTTGGCCTTGTGGAGAAATATGTGTTTGCCCTGTACTCTGGTACGGGTATATAATAATACTACAAAAATTTGGACTGTCCGTCGATGTTGCCTCATCAGCTGCTGCAGCCTCAACACCTTTTTATCGCGTTGTCTGGTATTTCTGTTCCAGCTCTTGTTGCTCTGTCTTCCCAGTTTTGCATTTGAAACTTGTTATGGTTGTTTTTTTATTTGTTTTATTTTCTGGCTATTATCGGATGGGTTGGATGATTATTATGGCCGGGACTGTTCAGTTTTTTGGGACTGTCTTGATTTAATTAATTGCCAAGATGTTGTAAATTGTTAATAACAATATTGTTTTCAGATTGTTGCTGCCATTGTTTCATTTGTTTATTTTGTTTTTGTTTCTTTTGGTTTTGCTTTTGTTTGTTTTTTGTGCATTTTGGCATTTTATTGATAATATAATTGCTTTTGTTGGCTTTCTGTAAGCGCAGACAAATTAAAAAAACGCTTTTCAACTTCTTTGTTGCGATTTGATACAAAACTGTAAAATAATCGAATAATTCGGTTAGTTTTTCTACATAAATATATTTAACTGTCGATCGTTTACAATTTACAGTTACATTTTAATGTTTACCTCTGCAAAGTGTGACCATGGTAGTTTGCATATTAAACACTAGAAAACCCGCCACTAGACTTTGTATAATCGAATGCCTATCGAATATTGTGCATGGGCCGCCAACAACAAAAATTTGAAATATTTGCAACTATCAAAATTTTATTAAATAATTATAATTGGACAACGCTTAATTAACGTTTGCAGAATATCAACATCAAGAATATGCAAAAAAATATTAAAAGTTCTTTTAGTATTTTCTGTTGCCAAAGTAAAAGCAATGGCGCTTGGTCACACTGAACGTAAGCTAACTGTTTTTCCTCAATATTGGCTGCTGTGATAAAAACAACGTGAGTTTTACGACGTTCTCGATGGTTAAGAGAGCAGATTGACCACAATTTGTTCAATTTCTTTCAATTAATCCACTGACAATGAAAAAGGCAACTGCCAATGAAACTCCAGAGAAGCTGCAGACCATAATTAACAGAGAAGAGGATCTGCAAGCCGCAACAAGTGCAGCAAAACAAAATATTCTCATGGCTGCAACTGCGCAGATCTCCATAGGAGAGAATTGTTATTATGTGAACGCATGGCTGGCGGGATTGCCCCGCTCTGAGCGGGATGAGCTGGAGCAGCTGGATGAGCTGGAGCATCTGAAGAAGCTGGATGAGCTGGTTGAGCGGGATGAGCTGGTGCAGCTGAAGAAGCTGGATGAGCTGGAGCAGCTGGATGAGCTGGAGCAGCTGAAGAAGCTGGATGAGCTGGATGAGCTGGATGAGCTGGATGAGCTGGTTGAGCGGGATGAGCTGGAGGAGCTGCATGAGCTGAAGGAGCAAAGCGAAGTTTGGCTAGAAGACAGCGACGACAGCGACAACGAGCTGCAGTCTTGCTCCAAGGGCTCCAATCCCTTTCTGGGTTGCACGGATGAGCGCACGGAGGAGAGAACTACGGCGGATAGGGAACTAACCGCCGAATCGAAAATGAACAACTTTATACATCGCATACAATCGAGATTGGCTGTGCCGGAATACGCGCTCTCGGCCAGCGTGTTCAGCGTGGACAAGCCCAAGGAGGCGCTGGATGTGGGCGAACAGTTGCCCCTAAAATCAATATCGGAGCATTATGTTGTGGGCGAGATCATCGAGCTGTTCGTATCGCAGGTCTACAGTCCGTTCCAGTTCTGGTTTCACGACGTGCGCGACTGGGAATCCCTGGAGTATCTCAGCTATCAGTTAGGCCACTTCTATGGCAACAAAGCCGACACTCTCTGGTGCATGCCCAAGTTTTTTGTCAGGTCGGGCATTATGTGTGCCGTGTCATACGAATATGTCTGGCGTCGTGCACGGGTTGTTGCCGATCCGGATCCGCAGAGCAAACAAGTCCGCGTCTATTTTGTGGACTATGGCAAGGGCGCTGAGCTGTGCAGTGAAGATCTGCATTTTCTGCATTCATCTTTTGCGGAGCTGCCTGCATTGGTGATGCGGGGCACCCTGACCGATGTCTATATGCTGGACGTCCACTGGCCACCGGAGGCAACATTGTGTTTTGAGCAGTTGGTGCAAGCGTTTAAGCTGCACGCCGAGATCAAAGAGATCGACTTTGAGGAGCGTATATTCTTCGTCAATCTGTGCCGTAAAGACGACTTCAGAGACACCATCAGCAGTCAAATGATCGATGCCAAAATGGCTGGACATAATATCTACTATAGCGATCAGCTGCGTGCCAAATACTGCGGTCGACGCGTGCGCTATCTGCGTGAGCGTTTGCCCACCTTTGAGATGCTGGAGTTGCAGCTGTTTCCCACTGGTTTTCCCGAGTTCGAGCAAAAGTTCGATAGCATCATCTACATGCCGCAGTTCTTTCAACACTTTCAGCCTCCAAAGCTGACGAATCCGTTCCGAAGTGGTCTGCAGGAGGCGTTAACAGATTGGTTGGCCAAGTTCAAACCCATAGAACTCGGCTGGCGGGAACTTCTCAAGGAGAAACGCCGTGAGCTGAAGGAGAAGCAGAAGCAGGAACTGCAGCGGTATCTTCAAAAGCATCCGAAGCTTTTCAATTGACATGCAAGAATGCAAAACGGACAAAAATAGTTGTATAATTAATAGTACATTGATAGACACAACATGTAATCATAAATGCAACCTTTATATGAAACAATTTGTCTAATATTCATGACATTTTATATAAATTTATATAAACGAGCGCCGGCGTTTCTATTGAACAGAACAACTCAATTATACTCTAATAAATCCAACTAATCCTGAACTGTAGGTACAATTAGTATGTACATAAACTACACACAATTTTATGTGTACCACAATAATAAATGCAGTTGACATTAATTGTAATTGTAATTAATTGAATATTTCTAATATTACTCTGGGCTGCAAACCGGCTATCAACCCAACCGGTTTATATTACAGTTTATTTTTAGTTAATGGTAAATCATCATTATAAACACTATTTGTGTCTAAAACATGTGAATTTGATATTTGAAGTTATAGTTTTTTTTAAGTTTATTTTTATTACATTCTGGTTGTATTTTCTGTTAAAAACTAGTTAAGAAGTCTTTAACAGCTATAAGTTTTTTATTTGATTATTTATTATTATTATTTCTGCTATCGTTGTAAGTCACAAAAAAATGATAGAATTTTGTTTTTAATTAAATTTATGAATAATATACAAAGGAACTGGAGCTAAAATTTCTGAATCAAATATTTTCCAGCTGAAAGCTTTTATTAAACGACTTTCAAATGTTCGACAATTGTTTTTGGGTTTGCAGCCCAGTTAATACTATTATCAAATAGCGTTAATATATTATTATTTTATTGTAATGTTGTTATGCCTAGTTGGCTGAGAAAATTCACTTTCCAGATGCATTTACTTGAGGGAAAACTGGCTTGAGCTGCGCTTTATAAATTTAGCGTGATATATGACGACGTTTATTATAATGCGAACGGACAGCTTCATGAGCATTAACTGCTCATAGAGCAATGATTAAGCCAAGCTGGCTGTGTATAAGTAAATGGACTTATTAGCGAAACAATTAGCTGCAGCCAAGGCGAGTGGCATACAAAAATGCCATTGTGCTGATGATTTAAAGTGGGGATTTGTTGGTCATGCAGTGCGCTTTTGGGTTAGGCCCAGCTGGAGAGGAATTGTCTGATGTCGCTGATGTCGCCACTGGCAAACAATGATGCTGATGAATGGTCATTATCAGCAGCAGCAACAGCAGCAGTCGCAGCAACAGCGGCAGCCACAGCCGCAGCATCAGTTCCAATAATTGACATAGTAAATTTTTTAGCCGTTTGTTTGGGCCCAGTTTGTGGAGTAGCAAAAGGCAGAGCTCTGTGCGCTGATGGCGCATAATGAAGCGTTAAAATGTAACGGGCAACAACGACAACAACAGCAGCAGCAATAACCGCACAGCAACAACAACAACAACAATTACAAATAGCTTTTTACACTTGCCGCTGCTGACGGAAGCATTTTTGTGGGCATTTTGGGAAAGCATTTGGCGCTGCCAGCGCGTGTGAACCAAAGAAAGCGAAAAAAAGGGTCAGAGCCAAGAGATGCTGCGGCCGCTTACGCAAACAACACCGAACTGGACAGTGTCTTGCTTTATGTAACACCAACACCAACACCAACAACAGCACAGCAACAACGCCAGCAACAACAATATTAAATAATAACAATAATAAAAAGTAAACTTAAAATAAGAAAATAAAAATATTGCTCATTTTTTTTTTTTTACTTTTGACGATAGCAGAAGCATTGCAAATAAAAAATTTAAAACTGTATACAAAAAAATACAACAAGAATTTAATAGAAATAAATTCTAAAAAAAAAAAATCAGACCTTGGTTTTGTACACACAAGGTCGAACGAATTTTATGTTGCATATCTTCGCTGTTTCTTATTCGATCTAATTCGTAGCATCGATGGATAGGATATACTATATAGACTTAGTTCGTTGTCTTAATAAAAAATATATACACTATATATTGTGGGTTTTATCACGCCTTCTTCAGTGTGTTACTCACAGTTTTCTTGCCCTATCTTTATAGACTCTTTTGTACTTTTTTTCTAAATACAGGGTCTGAAATTTAAATTTTTTAATTTTATCTTACCGGTGCAAAGTGCAAAAGACAATGTGGGCGTCTTGGCGAAATTCTGACTAAGTTGAATAGACACAGAATCAGCATGAAATGGCAAATTCGCATCCATACTAATAACGTTTAAGGCTTAATTTAAACTTAATTAATACAGTCAGAACCTGCGGAGAAGTGTGTTAAAAGTTTCTAGGCAAAGTCATATATTAAGCATATAATTAAAGTTATGGCGATATTTATAAATACCGGTTTTGGTCCGAGCTGGTTGACTTTTCTTTATTTTGTTTTACTTTTTCCCCTGTTATTTATTTATTTATTTATTTTGTGCGGCTTGAGACAAGTTCAACAAACCGCACAGACGAAGCGCAACAAATAGATTTTGACAAATATTATAAACAAATAAAGTTCACCTGCTTTGCCTACAAATCGGCTAGTTTCTGGCATTGTTTTGATACAATTGTCGTGTGATTTGTTTTAAATTTCAAATGTGTGGGGGCCACCCAGGTAATGCTTGCATTACCTACAAAATACATTTAAAAATTGCGCAATATTTCAAGCTAAGAACAACGTAAAAGATTCTACACATCTTCAGTTCGTAGTAAATTATTATAATATGAAAGCTAGTGTGTGCTAAGCATGTGCAATTGCCTCATTACGAGCTGTTGTAGCTGCCACAGACGGATGTTCAGACAATGCACTCGGAGAGTTTGCCAAGTGTAACGACAAGTGCGAACATGTGCGATCAATTAATAATGCTGTTTATTAAAGAAATGCAAAACGTTATACACACACACACACGAATATGACTTGCGATTTGCTTGAGGGAAACAAAATAATAATAAACAAAAGCCCACGCCTTAAACTTTATAATCAGCCCGGCCATAGCAAGTTTGTGTCTTAAGTCTTTTGTTTTGCGCAGCTTAAGCGCTTTACATCTGTCGATGGCGGCGTGCGATAACGAACTTGACAAATTATTTGTTAAATACTTAGGTATAACTGACCAGATGATTGATGAATCGTAACCACGCGATTTCCGCTAAACTAGTTGCCGCCTAACGGGCCTAAACTTTGATCTGATCCGGACGGAAAGTTTAGCAGAAGTTCGCCTACTGACAGAATGCCAATAAACAGTGCAAAACAAACAATTAGTTGTAATTGCGCTTGGTGCTTGGCATTGCAGTTTAATCGTCGTTAAATGTGTATTATTTCAGCCTTAATGTGATGACAATGGCTGCAAAGTGTTAAGAAATCATACAGACAACAAACTGCAATTAAAACGGGTTTTCCTAGTCGGGAGTCTAGAATATCGCTAGTGATTTTCCTTAATCAAAATGACATGAATTATTCTGCTTGTAATGCAGCTGTTACTGACCTACGTCAGATATTATTAATGCATATATGCATAATGTCTCAATTAATAAGACATTCACGTCGTCTGCGATGATTCTAGAATCTCCAAGATAATATAACAACAGTTAATTTTGTGTTTGTGAAAGCGCCTCAAGCGGAAACAGCTATTATCAAATTTTGTGCTGGGCTTTCTTGTATAATTATTATTATTGTTTTTTTTTGGTATGTAATTTGAAATTCAATTACACGCAGCAGCCGCTATAAAAAGTGAAAACCTCTAGGCGTAATTAGATGCAATCAAACGGGCAACATTGTTAAGATGATGGCAAAACTCTTTGTCTCTGGGTCTCTGAGTCTCCGGGTCTCTGAGTCATACGCACTGAGCAATGGTGACAATTCGATAATACGCTTCACCGGACACTCCGGCATTGCGTCATATGTAAATACGAGTACGAATGCGAGACGCTTTCTGCCAGTCACGCTCTGAGCTGGCGCACTGTGCGTATGCGTGATGTTTACGATGTAATGCGGACAACGGATCCTCCCACTAGAAGCTAAGTGTGTAATAAAAAAATGGCGCCCATTAAATTTCAGACATACACACACAACCTGGTCAATAATAATAAAAAATCCCCGCATTGCAGTTTGTTGTCGTTGTTTTTTAATATTTTCCTCCAGCTGGTTCTCCAACCCATAATTACAGCTATTTCTCTGCGTCCGTAGCCACACCCGCACTCATCACAACAGACTGCAGCTGGAGCACTGTACTCGGTATACTGTATACTGTATACTGTACACTGCCTAATGGCAGGCACTGTGCTTTAATGAAGCAGGTAAACCGTACGTCAAGCCTCGAGACGTCGACTGCTAAATACACCTAGTCTAACGTGTAGACAAGGCGACAAATAGGCATTGTTTTGCTTGACAGACAGGCGGCAAGACGAACAGACAGACAGACAGACAGACACGTTGAGTGAATGACCAACGAAGCAAGCAAAGCACCACTGATCACCCAGTGGCTATACGCTCCAAATACTTGCCACCGCCATGACATGCAGATGAATGGGCCCACAGGTGGTGCTGCTGCCTGAAGTTAGAAAAGGCTAAATGAGGCAACAACAAGCGTGACACGTGGACAAAGTGCAACATAAACACACAGCTAATGGCTGGCATATTTATTAAGTGTTGAAATTCGTATCAAAAGTTAATTTTCAGCTGTTGCAATCTCCGCAAATTGCATTGGAAAAATGCGCAAAAAAACGTAGGCAAAATATAAAGAAATTAGTTTTATAGACGGCATATTATGACCATAAAGAATTTCGATAAAATAACATGACTTAACAGTTTAGACACTAAAACTCTATAACTAAAGTTCATTTGCATTCAAAAAATATGCATTAATTTTATGATTTCCTCTCATCAAAACTGCGCTTGAACTAAAAACACTTATGACACAAAGTTATAAAATATAACGATTTGATTAGCCGTAATTATATAGAAAACTTTTGGATAAACAGCGTAATTTTTGACTATTAGAAAAGAAATTTTCAAACTTTCGGTAACTGCAAAGAAATTGCCGTAACAATTTCATGTTTCATGTTGCATAATTTAAGTGCATGCTATTGGACAATAAAAAATAATTCTTATTGTGATTAATTATGCTCGTGTCTGTAGCGTAATAAATGTTAAACAAGTCAGTCAGGACAAACCGTTTAATAAACATACAGATAATTTAGCATTTCCTGAATACAAAACACATTTCTCTGATCGTGAGTTTCGGCTTGATTTCTTCTGCATCAATTTGCCATTTATAATTGCGACTGTATGGTGAATTTATGTGCCTTCAAGCGACATGGCAATATGGGCAATATGGGCAATATGGGCATATCGGATTAGGCAAATTAGTTATTGATTATAGAGCCGAATCAGCGGGAATAACTACACCTACATGGAGTAATAGTTGCATACAATGCAAGTCAATCTCTGTAAAAGTACAGGTAACATTCCAGTTTGGCATTAAGGAAATCACGAGGTATTGCATCGATGACGCTTCTGCAATTTACAGCTAATTAGCTTAGCCCCTTGCTGTAATTGCATCGACAGCTTGATTATTGAAACGAATGATTAGCATTAGCATAACTTGTTTCATTTTTCCTTTTGACTAATTATAATACAAATTGCAATATGCACAAAACCAATAGCAATAACAATAACAAAACAATTCTATAATGAAAATAAGTAAATAAATATGCAATATATCTCCATTAGTTCCGAGTCTTGGCGGAGATACTTCGATTACTATTAGCATACATATATATGCAAGACCGTGCCATATGCCACATTAATCGTAATATATCAAATTAACCATACGCCTGTTGGCCCCAAGGCTATTGCAATAGATTAGACCAGTTTGGTTTCGGCTTTTGGATTTTTATTTCATTTTTTTTCTTACATGTTGAGCGCTAATCGCCTAAACGTAACAATTATTATAGAAAATTTGAGGTCGCTGCTCTAACTGCACACGGAAATTCACCGAGAATGTTGTTTTCCGCACACTAATCGAATCTTTATGGCAGGTTTCGGTATATTTTTTATATTTTTTATTATTATTTTTTTTTGGCAAATTTACTTTATGTTGTTTTTCCGAGTCGAAGATTAGTCTAGCCATACAGCTGCTAGCTGCTGTGGCATTAATTATACCGTTAATCACATGCAGAGTGCAGAGTGCAGAAGGCAGCATTATCGACGCCTATAAACCTTTCGATCATTGGGCATAAAATGTGATGTATTTGTTAGATTTTGATTACTGCAGCTCGCTGGCAGGTATTTGGCATTACTCTGTTGCAATTTAGGCATTTTTATTGCTTTGACATTTGAACCTTTTAAGCAGCCAAGGCTGTTCCATGTGCTTAACTAATAATTTACATTCATTTTATTGGTATTCGTATTTTCGTATGTTGCAGGAATACCTCTCACAGTTTTACGATGGCTGGCGGGATCTTATGGACAACAAATCAGATCCCCGCACCAGAGACTACCCGCTCATGAGCTCCCCGTTCCCAACGATAGCGATCAGCTTGACATATGCATACTTCGTAAAGGTAAGCAAAAGGGGAATCACTTTGGGAATCACAAGCATATCTAGTAGGCGTTCTGCAGCCTATAATTACCGTAGAATGATTCCGTCGAGGGAAAAAACCCAAATGAATACGCACTTAAGTGGAAGCTGCCTGCCAATCAGTGATTATTAATTTTGTTCTTTTTTAATTCTTGTTCTTGTTCTTTTCACTGCTGCTAGCGTCTAGTTAGCTATATATAGTAGTTATATATATCTATAGCCGGCGAATGCATTTCGATGTCCTGCAAAACTAGTTTGGATTTTAATGGGAATCGCAAAAAATAAGTTCAGGGCCAGTCAATACAGTCAATATCAAAGCCAATCAGCGGCATGTTGAAACTGTGACCCAAGTAGGCCAAAATTACATATGCAAAAACCAAGAAAAAAAATAAAACAGATAAAAGTGCCAACAAAAAATAAAAACCGAAAAATCGATTTCTATTTAGGTTTCCAGCTTACATTTGTCTATACATATGCATGTAATCATTTAAATGGCTTTCACATAGCCCCAGTCCAGTCAAAACGAACCACAAAGCATACAGATATACACAGAGATACACACATACACACACACAAACAAAAGACTTAGGCAACGAACTTGTCCCAAAAACCAACAGACAGACGGACGACAGACAACAGCCTCCGATTGATTTGATAATTGCAGCATCGCACCTTTGTTTGATCATGTATATTAAATGGACAGCAGCAATTAAAAGCAGTGCGCACCACGCGATGTGGAAATGAAGTAACAACAACAACTACAACTACTTTAGCAGCAACAGTAGCAGCAGCAGCAGCAGCAGCAGCAATAATACGCTTGCAGCTGATACTTAAGCTTGTCTAAAGAGACCAGAGCAAAGATCAAGGCTATGCTAAGGTTTTGCACCGTATCGAAACCAATTTTCTGCTTCTACATAAACTAAATCAAACGGTCTGATTTTAAATTGCAGCAATCTACCAAGTTATTATACACGGCACGCTAGTTAAAACACTGAAAGGAATGCCGGAAATTGTATATATATATATATATACGCCCACTGAAAATAAGCTAAAAAGGGGTATAACAACTTTGTGAATATTTAGCATGTAAAATGCAGCTATCTATCATATATCTGAGATCTATTAATCCCAGTTACCACAAGAGCTAGAGCAGCCAAATTCGAAATGGATGAAGTTGAATAGCAGAGGTATTAAGTTTATTTCAAATATTGGATGCCACACCTCCTCCACAAATCGTATCAATCCGAATACAGAGCCCAATTTTATCATTTATGATAAAAATTTCATTCAAATTGGTTCATGAATAAAAAAAAATATGAAAATCAAAACTTTGAAACAACATATCTTTCTTAATTATTAAGTATTTTTTAGTCGATAGCATTCGACTGATCGAATACTTTCCAACTGGATCTCCCTGCATTAATCCCAATAATTATCAGCAATAGAGATATTAAATTTACCAAGTAGCTAGACTTATAGCTTATATATGTTCCCAGAAAATATAAAATATGTGATTACAGGAAGCTTAGTTTAGTAGCTACAACTACCGCCACAGCTATGGTGATTAAGCACATTCTAAAACTCTGTGTTAAATTTCAATATAATTGATAAACCAACACACATATTATCAAAAAATACGACTCTTGTTCTGGTTGGCTCGTTAGCATAAATTTTGTATTACTCAAGAGTTTAATTAGGAGATTATATAAGAATAAATAACCCAGCTCATTATGCATGTAATCAGTGAATGCAATCACTTAACAGCCCAAATATAAACAGGCTACAGAAACCCATCAAAATAAAATAAAGTATTTATTGCATTTGACTCAAAAAACTCATAAAAATCGGCTAAATGAATTTTTTGTAGGTACTTGGGCCCAAACTTATGGAAAACAGAAAACCATTCGAAATGCGCAAAATACTGATTGTCTACAATGCGGCGCAGGTGCTTTTTAGCATGTGGCTGTTCTACGAGGTAAGTTTCAGATGCTAACAGATCCGACCGAGAGGATCTTACATAGAAAAACAATTAAAATTAAACTGTGGCTTTTTTATATATTTATTTACAGTCTTGCATAGGCGGCTGGCTTAATGGCTATAATCTGAGATGCGAGCCCGTTGATTATTCCTATTCACCGCATGCGATACGTGTAAGTATAAAGGAACATCGTAAATATTCTCTATATACCATATATATAATATATGCCATATAAGATTATAGTATATTAGATGGCAAATGGCAAATTTTATAATTCAGCGAATTCCGAATGATATCAATGTTTGTTCAGTGTGCCAGTTTTAGGCTTAATATGTATTAAGGCAACCAGTTTTATTTGGCTTAAACATAGCCATCTAACGGCAACTGGTTCTTATGCTAATCAATTTCGATGACAAATACCGGCCGGCATTTATTGACAGATTGAAGTCTCACGTGTGTCGCCAAGCGTTGCCAGAACAAATCTCCATTGTCGATAGCCAAATATCGCTGAATGCCAATGATCGAAATTTGCATAAAACAAAAAATATCTTCAAGGGGCGATGCACGTGTGCCGTTAACTCGGCTTGAAATTTAAATATAATGCGCTAACGTCATGAGTTCAAACACCAAACTGTAAAAGCTAGAAGCTGAAGATTTGTGTATTTATCGTGTACAAGAATAAACAGGCATTAAAGACAAGATTTGGTAAAATTCCATTCATAAAATTGAACAATTTCGATTTACATTATTTTTTATTTCATGAAAATTACGTTATTTTATTAATTTCAAATAGGGATAACTTCTAGGACATATCGAAAGCAGTTATCGATATCAGCTTTTAATTACAGCGAGTGCGACCGCCAATAGGGTTTCTACATTGCATAAGCCATACATAAGCCGTTTCAAAATCTGCATTCAAATGTTAATTCGAAAAAATACAGTTATAATAGAATTCAAGTTTTTGCGAATCATGTTTTGGTTTAATAAAAATTAAGTAGAACATATTAATATCGTTGACTGTTTGAGTTGGCAGTGTTTATACTTGCGCGTTTATAAATTGTTTATAAACAGATCAAATGATCAGTTCAATTATACCCTGTAGTCATATAATGGGGAGAATCGGGTATTATAGGTTTGAGCAAAGAATACAGATAGATTCAACATATGTATCGATAAGAATCGAATAACAAGCGTAATATCGATCGTAATAGATTGTTATTCAGAATGTTTATATTTTGTTTATTTATTTGAATGCTTTTTTACAGACTGCTAAGGGCTGCTGGTGGTATTACTTCTCCAAGTTCACCGAGTTCTTCGACACGTTCTTCTTTGTGATGCGCAAGCGTTACGATCAGGTGTCCACGCTGCATGTGATCCATCACGGCATTATGCCCGTGTCCGTCTGGTGGGGCGTGAAGTTTACGCCCGGAGGGCATTCGACGTTCTTCGGTTTCCTCAACACATTCGTGCACATTTTCATGTATGCGTACTACATGCTGGCTGCGATGGGACCCAGGGTGCAGCGTTATCTGTGGTGGAAGAAATACTTGACGGTGTTGCAGATGATTCAGTTTGTGCTGGTCATGGTGCACTCCTTCCAGCTGTTCTTCAAGAACGACTGCAACTATCCGATCGGATTCGCCTACTTCATTGGCGCCCATGCGGTCATGTTCTATTTCCTGTTCTCCAACTTCTACAAGCGGGCCTACGTCAAGCGGGATGGCAAGGTAAGTTAGACCGAAGATTAAAATTAAAACTTGACTAAATACAAATCTTATTTACAGGACAAGTCAGCCGTCAAGGCCAATGGGCATGCGAATGGCGCCATCAAGCAGCACAAGGACGACGATGTGACGCCTCGAAATGGCCATCTGAACGGCACCGTCAATAGGTTCCAGAACACCTTCAGCAAGTTCACGACGGTCATGTGCAATCCGGCGCTGAATTCGACGAGACAGCGGGTCCTGGTCAATGCGGGCAACAAATGATCAATCAGCCAATCAGCCAAGCGGTCAATCAGCCAATCAGCCAAGCAGCCAATCAGCCAGCAGCCAGCAGCCAGCCAGGCAGCCAGCCAACCAAGAAACAAAGCATAAATTAATTAATTAATTACTTATGATGTAACCATTACCATAAAATTACATTACGTAACATTAAATTAATTGTAAGCATAGGGAGTCCAAGTGTATTTCTAAGCCAAAACAACGAAACAAATATCGAAAATCGAAATGCAACAAAATCAAATATCAAAAAACAAAATCTAAAAATCGAAAACATATTGTCATCGAAATCCAATTCACAGCAATTTGCACGTATTTATAGCTCAAACAATTGTAATTATCTTAATCTTTATCTAGTTCTTTATCTATGCAAATGTATCTTATTACTATCGCTTGCACAAAAGACAAAAAAAAATGCTTTTTATGCACAGATTTGTTCATAATTTGGTAGAATTATTCCCACATGTACATATATATCCAGCTATATTCTTTATTTTTTGCACTTAAAGCTATACTGTTTTATATTATTATTATTGTAATTATCGCAAGCAACGATTTTTTCCACGTGTTTATTATTTTGTTGGATTTTTTTGAACAACAGAGATGTGTTTTTTATTTTATAAATAAAATCGAGATTCAAGGAGACAATTTGGTACAATTGGTTTCATTATTTGGAATTGAAGGGTCCGCTTATTGCTACGAGGGGACTTCATTATTGCCTCTGATGTAATTAATATATTGTACTTACAAAAATCGTTATCATCGTGACGTAGCATTTAGTGGCAGCATAACTGAAAATCTTACAGATTAGTAGCAGCTGACGCAGCAAATTTAAAACTATTAAACTATGCAGTATTCTATTGAAAATAAACAATTGCAGCCAAATGAAAATTGCTTAAATTTTACATGCACGTTGTTTACTTTGTGTTTTAAATTTAACGCGCGCACATTTTGGTATTTTTTTTTATCGTTTATCCAAGCCGCGCATACGGTCACTCTATATCCAGCGCTGCCACATCGATCAAAACAGTTGTGCCGCAAGCGTCTGTTGTATGACGTCACAAATGTTATGTTTGCACGCGCTGCCTTGATGCCAGCGCTGCCAACTTAGCGGGTTTTTGGAATTCTATTTCAAGACTGTATAATTATCTTTGGTAGTGTATATTTATTGTTTTATATTTGTGTTATGTTTATTTTCAGCTATATTTTATATAGTTCAAATGACAAATATAGCTATTTCTGTCAACACTTCTTAAAAAACAACGTAAATAAATTATGGTTTATTTTGTATTAGCAGCTCGACTGTACAATTTCTTATATAAAAATCCCATATGCTGTAACATCGTGTGTTGCCAGCAATAGCCAGATTGTTAATATCTAAAAAAAAATGTTGCTAATTAATGTAAAAAATAAGCAAAAAGAGAGTTTACACAAATTTAATTAATATATAATAATAGAAATAAATATATATTTTTACCATTAATAATGTAGAATTCAGAAACTAGCTAAATAACATCACTATTTGAGCGCAACCTCATCGACTGCACGCACCATGGCATTCTTGCCGACTTTCATCGTTTTTCTCTTGGTTTTTGTTTTTGTTTCCCGTTTAGTTCCATTTCAGACTTTCTTGTGCATGGTTGTGGCCGTTGTTGCGTGCGTTTCCTCTTCGGATATAATTTGTTAGTTTCGATCCCTTTGCGTGGGTGTGTGTGTGTGCCAATGTGCTTGTGCGTGTATGTTAATTTAAAGTTAAAATATTGCCTTCATTGTCATCATCATCATCATCATCATCAACAACAGCAACAGCAACAACATAGCATAGCTAAATAAACTTACGTTCCTCCCTCATGTTCGCTTCGCGCGTCGATCAGTTCCATTAACCGACAAGTGCGCTTGTGTGTGTGCGTGTGCCTATGTGTGTGCATCTGTGCGTGTGTGTGTGAAATTCTTTAAATTTAAGCAAAAATTCTTCTTACTCTCTTTCTCGTTCTCTCTCTGTGGCAGTTCGCCGGCCTAAAATTCAATTGGCGGTGAGTTTAACATCGATTTTCTGTTAGCAACTTGTTGTGCACTCTCTCAACAAGCGCACCTACATTGAGAAAAATTAGTCATCATTGTAGTTGTAGTTGCTGCGTGGTTTTAATTAAAAAAAAAGAAAAAAAAGGTCTCCTGTTTCCCGCCGCGCCCAGCAACGCGCGTCGTAAGAGCGAAGAGCAAGCAACAGTCAAATTTAAGAGAGCAAGAGAGTGCACGTGCACACGCTCTCTCTTTCTCCGACTCGCTGCGTTTGTGTGCGTGCATGCATGTGTGCATGTGCGTGTGTGTGAAAGAGTGAGAGTGAGCGTCGTAGACATGGGCGTACGAAACAGTGTTGCCAGAAATAGCCAGAGTTAAATAACAATATATCTGAAAAATATCTTAAAATAAATATAAAGCAAATAGGCAAAAAAATTGATAATAACAATAACTTAATATAGAACATTTAAAAGAAATATATATATTTTGTAAATATATTTATTTTAAATTATGCAAACTGGCAACGCTGGTTGCCAGAAAAAGTCAACTTTGTATTACAAAATAGCTGAAAACATCATAAAATAAATATAAAAATAAAGCAAATATGTTAAAATATACGATAAGCATAAATATATATCTGAAACTAGCTAAATTGGCAACGCTGGCCATTGGCGTACGTATCAGTGTTGCCAGAAAAAGCCAGATTTAAATTATGTTAATAATATATTATATAATTATAAATATACAATAATAAACGTAAATATATATATTAAATTAGATTTATGTCAAGCATAAATATAGTTCTGAAACAAGCTAAATGGGCAACGCTGGCACATATGCTGCCATTTGGGGTTTGTTGCTTATTAAATTGATTCAGACCCGCATTTGTTACAGTTCATTAATAATTCTCTCTCGTTTCGAGCTACAAAACATTTGAGCTGGTTTTCAACATACCGAATATTTGGCAAAGTTACATAATTTAATTTGATTTTGTCAAGTGTAATAAGAGTAATTTATTTAACTGTAGTAATTGGATTTATGATCTTCTTCACATGATGCAAATATGCAAATTCAGAGCTTCAACACCAACTGTTGATTGGCTGCCAATTGGATTGGTACACAATTTAGTTATGTCAATTCCAATTCCGATTTGTTGTTGCATCATTCCAGCACCGCATTTAAATCCAAATTCCCCAAGTCAAAGTCAACTTGACAGCAATGCGCAGGTGTCTCTGTGTGTGTGTGTGTGTCTTTGTCTGCCTCTGTGTGTGTGTGTGAGAGATGTACGCGCCTGCGCAGCCCTGCGCTGCATTTAATGTCGATAAACAACGAAACAAAACAAAAAATAATATATATAAAAAATTTCACCTGCCAGCAATGCGGAAACGTCACGACCACGCCGTCAGTCGACAGTCGACAGACGACAGACGACGCGACGATAATCGAAATCGCAATTGAGTTCATGCAGTAAATACAGAAGGTCGCCCGGGTCCGCCTAAATAGGCCCTTCAATTGAGCAAATCATGAAAATTTTGGATATAGCTTTTCGAGTCAAAGCTTTCACAAGCGTAATTACAGCTATTTGCAATTAACTTTAACCCTTGGCTGAAATCAGGGCTGCCGAACAGGTTGAAATCGAACCGGTTCAAAATCGGAGTTCATCGAAAATGTAATACATATTATTTATTTGTGTTAAAAATTCGGTAGGATCAGGTTTTATCTGTTTCAAATCAAACTTTTATTGAAAAAAATCATAGGTTATTATCTTCTTTTGTGCAAAAAGATTCCGCTAACGTCACAAATCTTGCCAAAATCAGGGTTCAAATCGAACTGGTTTGAAGTCAGAGTTCCTGAATATTTTGCTACAGTGAAACAGATATTAACAAATTAACCATGTTTTCATTAATTTTCCATTTTTATCAGTTTTTCAATGTCGGAAAAAAGCTAACTTGATTTTATATTTTCTTTTAAATTCAATCAAAAACAACAGCAAAGAGACTCACATCCTGAACCTAAAACGGTCTATTGATGAGGGTTGGAATTTATAATTACATATATATGCGTCTAAATAAATTAAAGTAAAAATTTTCTATATGCTCTGAAATAATTATTGGATAGTAAAAAGAATATTATAAATTATTACAAATATTAGTACTACAAATTAATCGGTTTGAACCGGTACTTTTAAGCTCTAAAGCCTGCATCCCTGGTTATTACAGCTATGGTGCATCTGAGTTTGTTTTACAACTATGTAATTGAAATTTTGGTTGTAACACCCCATTGGCCTATTCAAACCTGATGCAAATCGTTAATTAATTCTTACAGCCTTGCACCCGGCAACTGTGCAATTAGTTTGACACTTGCGTCATTTTGTAAATCAATAAAAAGTCAACATACTTTTGTGTATTTAGGTTTGTAATATGCCAACAACGTAATGCAAAGATTTTGGTTTATTTTTTATTTTTTATCAAACGTGAACGTTCCAAGGTTCAAGTTCGAATAAGATCGAGATTTCGATTCGATGGCGAGAGTATTTTCAATGCACCGCAAATTCGGAGAGCGTTAAAAATACTGTACGTTATTTATGTATGTGTAGGTATATATGGTACATATATATCGTATCATATAGAAATTTCATTTTAGCACCAGAGCGATCAAAGTCCAAACTTGATTGTGCTATACATGCATACATATTTATATATACATATATGTATACCTATGTGGGTCTTGGCGTGGTCTGCTTTGATGATGTTTGATGCCATCGTACGAGCGTGTATAAATTGTATCTGAGTGTGCGTGTGTTGGAGTGTGTGTGTATCTGTGTGTGTGTGTGTATCGCATTTATGTAGGTCTTAGCATCTCATGCTTGATAAGCACTCTTTGGCACACTGTTATTAGCTTGGAAGTTCTTTCAACCGGTTTTGCCCACAGTAAAAGTACTTGGCCAAATCAGAGTACGAAATTAAGATACCCTGCAAAATTACAAATTAAACGCAATCAAATTGATCGATCTGTTAGATAGCATATAGTATATAGCAATGTCTAAGCTGTTCAAGCTCATCACGTGCCGGCTTTATGTGTTCAATTAATTGCAAAAACTTTTATGATACCCTCGCGACACACGTGTGTGTCTGCAGGGTATATAATAACAAAACAAAACTTATATCAGTTGTACGGAAGGCTACAGTCGAATGTAACCGACAGTAGGAGACCTTGTACGTTATGTTTCAATAAAGTCGAGCAAATTGTCACTGGCATATCTTTGCTGCTTCTTAGCTGATCGTAATACAATTAGTAACATCGATGGATTATGACATAAGCTACATACGTGCTAATTTACAAAAAATTAGCTCTAAAATTGTAGCTCTTAAAGTTTACGATATCGGGGAGTTTTACAAAATTTGATCGGCGTACAGCATAGGAGAACCTAAATATCAAAATGGTGTGATCTCACGTTTATTATATCTAGGTGCTCATACGGACAGACATATTGACTTAGCTCGTCGCGCTGATCCAGAATATACTATATCCTTTGTGGGTTCTCCTTCTGGGTGTTGCACACAATTGTGTTTTGCATTAACTTGATAGAGCCTTTTTATCCAAAGTACAGGGTCCAAAAACAAAGTCGAGCATGCAAACATGCACAGATATATTGAAATCAATACAATATTCTGTCGGCTGTTGCGGCACGTCTTTACAGTTATTGTGTTTGACCACAAACATTTGAATAGCACCACAAAAGCAAGGGCAACGGCAACGGCAAAGGCAACGGCAACGCCAACAGAACTGTCTTAACAACCACCTGTTGCTGCTGCTGCTGTTGCTGCTGCTGCTGTTGCTGCTGTTGTTGTTGTTGCTGCTGCTGCTCTGCCATGAATACAAAAGATGCCGTTATCTGTGTGTGGCAGCCACAGCTTGATGAGCACTTGAGAGTTTTCGTTGATGAGAGAAATTTTCGTTGTGTTGCCAAGCTGGGAGCCCGATATCTTATTTGCCATATATTATGCTATATGGCAATAACTGTCGCATTCCATTTTCGGGCATGCTAATACTGGGTTTCTTACCATCATAAAATTATATACATCTAATAAGTACATATACGGTCTGAGAATAAATTCCCAGCTCACACTCTTTATTCATCATACGATTTTTATTTTTCTACAGTTTTAAGCTATATTAACCCTTCGACTCTTATCTTACTTTGGCCCATTTTATAATTTTAGTCAAAGGAAAACCGGTTAACAAAATACATCGAACCATCTGGCAGCTTTATTTAATTTTTGTCTTTTGTTTTTTGCACTTTGGTTTATGCTTTTATTATAAACTTAATACCTTTGACTCAATTTCACATTTTTCGCACATTAATTATGCGAGTCGACCTTCATTTCGCTATGACATCCACAATAATCTCCATATATCTTTTATGGATGTTTTTACTTACACTGTCGCTGTCTGTCCCAAGCCATTATGCAAGTGCCAAGTTCCAAAAGTGGCTAACTCCTCAGCCGTTTACAAACCAGATTTCCTACAAGCACAATTCCTGCTGCATAAAAGGGCAATTTAATAAGTGAAACTTTCCAGATCGTATTTTGATGGAATATATCAACAATTTGTGCCAGTGTTGCCAGTTTAGCTTATTTAATCATGATGCAAAAAAAAGGTTGTTGAGTTAATTTTCAACTTCATTTATTTTGCAGCACATTTAGTTTTTTTATACCCTGTGCCCATTTGAAAAATGGGAAAAACAGGGTTAATAACTTTGTGCGAATGTATGTAACAGGCAGAAGGAGGCGTGGCAGACCCCACAAACTATATATATTCTTGATCAGGAAGACGAGCTGAGTCGATTTAGCCCTGTCTGTCTGTCTGTCTGTCTGTCTGTCTGTCTGTTTGGATGAACGCGTCGATCTCAGCAACTACAAAAGCTAGAGATGCCGTTTTGGTTGCTATAGATAGGTAGTTATCTTACGCAGATCAAGTTTATTTCAAATTGTTGATGCCACGCCCCCTTTACGCCCAAAAATCAATAAAACTCACACAACCTCGTGTTTTTATACCCTGTGCCCATTTGAAAAATGGGAAAACAGGGTTAATAACTTTGTGCGAATGTATGTAACAGCCAGAAGGAGGCGTGGCAGACCCCACAAAGTATATATATTCTTGATCAGGATGACGAGCTGAGTCGATATAGCCATGTCCGTCTGTCTGTCCGTCCGTCCGTCTGTTTGAACGCGTCGATCTCAGCAACTATAAGAGCTAGAAAAGCCGTTTTGGTCATTTCTGAAAGGTGTATACCATACGCAGATCAAGTTTACTTCAAATCTTGGATGCCACTCCCCTTCCGCCCACAACGAGCATAAAAAGAATTCCTTCGCCAATTTAAGAGACACGGATCGAGTTATATAAATTCTGTTTTCAGTTGTTCGTAGGTCTATATCAGGCGCCAGATTAGGTTTGTTTTAAATTTTGGATGCCACGCCCCTTTTACGCCCTAATTCATAAAAACTGAATAACAAGCGTAATATTCAACATAGAACGTTGTTATTCGGTATATATACTCTCTGATAATATATTAAACTTTCCTGAGAAGCGCATTAAAATCGATCAATAAACACAGGAGTTATAGGCGAAACAATATTGCAGGCGTTGCACGCTCGCTCACTAGCAGCGCGGCCAATTAAGCGGCACATATAGGAAACGTAGCAGAGAAAGCATTGCTGCTGCGCTGCGTATGACAGTTTTATGAAATTTTTTAAAAAATATAGGGCACAGGGTATAAGACAGTCGGGCCCGTCCGACTGATCTGCTCCGCCCATTCTGGTTTACCATAAAAAGTTGAATAACAAGCGTAATATTAAACATAGAAGATTGTTATTTGGAACATAAGCTCTCTTGTATTATATTTAACTATCCTGAAAAGCGCAGTGAAATCGATTAAGAAACACAGGAGATATAAGCTTCACAATAGTTGAACTTAAAAGTTCAAAAACAAGCGTAATATTATTCATAGAATGTTGTTATTTGGTATATATACTCTCTTATATCATTTTTAACTGTCCTGAAAAGCGCATTGAAATCGGTTAATAAACAAAGGAGATATAAGCGCCGTAATACTGCATGCACACGCAGTTGCAGCTCAGCCGCCTTACAAATAGTAATAATAAAATAAAAATAATAATAAGTAAAAATAAATAATAGGAAATAGTGTGCGAGCGAGATGGCGATACCAAGCACGCTGCTGTGCAATTGTGCGATTGTGAGAACATTTGAACATACAAAGTTAAACAGCAAGCGTAATATTGAACATAGAATGTTGTTATTTGGAACAAAAGCTCTCTTCTATTATATTTAACTATCTTGAAATTTAAATTAAAATTGGATAATAAACACAAAAGATATAAACGAAACGAAGCGCGCCCATACTATTCTTTATAAATAAATTAAATTATATTTAAAATATTTTAATTAATTATATACTGTATTTGCGAGCGCGCAGCGCGAGCTTTGGCACAGGGTATAAGACAGTCGGGCCCGTCCGACTGATCTGCTCCGCCCATTCTGGTTTTTTTTTATCTTCACTTGAAACCTGGCAACTCTGATATAAAGTATTAAAAACCAAGGGCTGGTTCAACTCTTTGCGCTCAATGTGCGTAACTTGCGCTTTCGATACAACTTTGGTAGTTGAAACCAGTTGCAAAGGCAACAGTCGGACGTAACCGACAAAAGAAGACCGCGTTTTGGTAAGATTTTCTTTTCTTTTTGGTAAAATAATAGGCAAGTATTGTAAAGTTATATATATTTGAACTAACGACTTTGACAATTGTTGTTGACAATAACCACTGTGCGTAGTAAGATAATTGGAAAGGCTACAGTCGGATGCCACTGAGAAGCAAATATCTAGAGCTCTCTTCAAGTTTGTTGTGAAAAGACGATTAAAAAAGCAAACAGATAAATGAAAATCGCTGCATTGCCATATGTTTAGCTTCTGCACAAACTTATCAGACCTTTTTGAAAGGTTTCGGAAAAAATAAACAAAAATCAGTCGGTGGCGAATCGAACGATTGCGGCTTGCAACCATTGAAGCTGTTGTTGCCTTTATTTAACTATGGAATGCCAAGTATTTAGCCACATTATGGACTTGGCTGTTAGTCTCTTTCACGAACTGGCCCAGTCACGCACCTCAGCTGAGTTTTGGGCGTTGAGCCACTTTTGGCCCGTTTAGGTGTAATTTTGCACTGTCTGCGATTCTGTTTTTGCTTCATTTTTATTTTATTTTCTTGCATGCTTACTTTGCGGCCTCTTTCGACCATAAAAGAGATGCACGAATCAGAAAATTGAAATTAAAAAATATTTTAAAATTTAATGGGTGATTGAAATGTCCGCAAATACTCATTAAATGAGATGCAAACGGGTAGAATGTGGTTATGCAACTTTTGCTTGGTGCAAACAAACAATTAGATAATGGGCAACAGCAGAGCAAATGTCAAGTGCATAATGAACCTTGCTTCAACTTGATTCAATATTTAGATTCTAGTAATGCGCGTGTCGGGTTGGGTAGGTTCAATACCGTCTTCAAAAATAAGTGTTAACTGCAGCTAAAACTCTGACTTTTGAACCTGGCACTCACTTAGCACAGGTGCTACTTAACTATAAACTCTGGCTGTAATATTATGTGTATATTATTATTCAGCAGCGGAAATAACCTGCCAATTTACTGGCGATAAAGCTGGTGAACTTAATTTCAGGCGTATCAAAAATAAATTGATTTTATTTTATGGATTTTCAGTTGGTTATACCCGCCTCCATATACCCAACTCATTCATATAAATAAAGCGTAGACAAATTGCCGGTTGCCGCTTATAAAAAAATTATATTTATATGTAATATGCCTGAAATATTGTTATTTTAATATCTTCAGTGTTTACTAACCGATTTCAATGCGCTTTTTAGGATAGATAAATATAATAATAGAGAGTATATATTCTGAGGTACAACTTTCTACGTTCAATATTACGCCTGTTATTTGGGTTTTATCGATTAGGTTGTCGGAGGCGTGGCATCTAATATTTGAATACCGAAAGTGGCGGCTATAACACTTACATTGAGATATAAGCATTCATTCGGACGTTAGGACATATCGCTCTGAACAAGAATAAACTTTGTGGGGTCTGCCACGCCTCCTTCTAGGTTTTATATATTTGTACCGATATTAACGCTATTTTTACCATTTTTAAATGGGTGCAGGCTATAAAAACACTAATTTAGGCACAATTGTGCTCATTGTAGCAATCGTGGCTTATAACGCTTCTAAAACACGATCCACAAACACAGTCCACATGGACATGCACATGGAAATGGCGCGCTACGCCATCTTGTTTGCATTTAAAATCAGCGCCATCTATCGCTAATGAGCAGAGCACACAGACCGCCAAGCGTATTAATAATATTAAAAAGAAAAAATTAATAATAACAAGTCAAAGTCAAAACAGTTGAGGGTCAACAGTTTTTTACATCTATTGCTCATCCCAATTGAAAGATATGCCATTTGTTTTTGGCATTTTTTTGGCTCAACATTTGCCGTAATCCGCATTTGACCATGAAATCCAGTTGCTACGTGTTGTTGTTTCCGTTTTGTAAGAAAGCCAATTTGCCTCTGTTAATTTGGAAGTTGTTTTGTTTTTAGTAATTTTTTTTGATGTGTCTTCAGTTTCTTGTGTTCGAGTTATGTGCGATTTGTGCAATGATTTCGCACTTGCCCCCAAAAAGTTCAACCGAAATATTTATACGTTTCTGTTTCTGACTTTGACCCGATTCGCGTGCCATATTTAATTGTGTGTCATTTACAGGTGGGCGTAAGCCACAAAAAACTATAATAACAACAGCAACAACAATGGGCAACAGGGCATACTGAGCTGGCAATTGTAGATTGAATATACGACCAGAAGATACCACGCGATATACATGCTTATCGAGCAATAACAACACATTGAAAACAGCTGAAATGGCTTGAAGTCATGCCTTTTAACCCAGTTCGGTTTTATACAGGGTATTGAAACAATGTCACCTTAATCAGCAATAACTTTTTTATGAACTGACGGCTCATTGCTGTTGGGTATTGATTGATTAGCTCTTTAGTGGGTGTATTAAACGTATTACCACATGATATCAGCACTCGATTGTGAATAACTTGCCAATGGAAATACAAATTAATCTACTTGAACAAATGGAAACACAAACAAATCAAAGCATGCCAGAAATATGGTAGTAGATAATTTTAAAATTAATTTCCAAAGCTAATTAAAAATCTATAAAAATAGTTGAGCTGAACTTTTCATATTGATATTTCGCTTAAAACGCTTGAAATCGGTTGAATATATCGCATTGCATGTAGTAATTAACCCGCTACACAATGCAATAGCACGTGCCGGGTTAACAACACTTTTTATGGGTCCCAATAAAAAAAAGAAACAATACGAAACAACAACAACAACATACTGGAATAACTCGTAACTGGAAACGCCCAAATCAAAATGAATAAAATATAAAAAACAAAAAAAATGATGAAAAAATTAAAAAGTAATTTATACTTATAATTTGCATTTGCATCAGCATTCTATCAAAGAACTGATTAACAAATGAAAAGAAAGCAGAAAGCGTTAAGTTTGTGTATGAAATGTCGTTTCCAGTTAGACAAGTCTTGGAATATGGAATATGGAATTGGAATCTGAATTGGAACCTGGAACGCTGACAGACAGCATTAAATGCAGAACATTGACTGCTAATAGACTGTCGCTGTCTCTGTCTCTGTCTGTGCCTCTCTCTCTCTCTCTCTTGCTGTGCAGCTAACAAATTAGGCCTCTGTTGCATGTAAGCAAGTAACGGTTATTGTTATTTCCTTTTGTTATTGTTTTGTTGTTGCCTCTTCTGTTTGCGTTTTCAACAAGTTCGCCTGCTCCAACTGTGCTTGGCTGCCATTCTGTTTGAATCTGTGCTTTGTTGCGGTACTTGTTGTGGCAGCCTTTTTCGCACACCTGTTGTGGCATGTGGCACAGTTATTCAATTGTACATAATTATTTAGATGCACACACACGCATATGCATGTGTATCTGTGTCTGCATCTGCGTCTGTGTGCATGTCCGTCACAGTCATAAGCCGGAAAGCGAAAGTGATTTTGTTAGCCGCAAGCGAGTCACTGGCCAAAACGAATGCTTAGACAAATGGCCAGCAAAACGGTCGTTACATCAACCAAGATAATGTAATGCCGCAGAAGAGCAGCAACAGCAGCAATAGCAACAACAGCAGCAGCAACAACAACAGCAGCAATGCTTGCTTGCCACAAATGTCTCAATTCACATGTGCGGCTCTGTGTGTGTTCAAATTTCTTCGCTTCTCTTTTGCAGTAGTGGTGCAAAACTATCGATGGTTATCTGGCAAACATCGATGTTTTTTCCCGATGGTTTCGATAGTGTAGGTAGTGTTTGGCACTTAAAATCATTTTTGATTTCAATAACCGTATTTTTTTTATTCTTGGCAAAATATAATCAAAATGTTTAAAATAATTTAAATTTATGGCCTTACGGAAGAAAAATAATATTTTATTTTTATTTTATTAAGTTTGTAAAACAGAATTAATTATAAAACACCAGAGCAACTGGGGCTTACAGGCTGGGAAAATATTACAAATTATTAATAAATTAAATATGATTTATGCAAAGGAATCAAGTCGATTACTACCAATGACTTTTCACTAATGTTGAGAAAATCTGCATTGTTTTAAATGCAAATTCAATAGTTGAAGTTTTCATTATTATACGCTATTGAATTTACAATTATTATTAATTTAATTATCGTTATTGAATTTTTTATTTTGTTCTCTTCATTTGTAGTAAAGTGTGTAGTATACATATTAGGGTTTATGAAAATAAAATATAATATACATATCTATATATTTTATACAAATTATTTATTTATATTTATTTGTTATCATATAAATATTTATTCTAAACACAAAATATCATAACACAAGTATGAATAAGCGATATGTCGATAATATCGAGGTTGTAACTAGCAAACATGGAAACCATCGCCAACATCGGCGTTATTACACCACTATCTCACAGCTTTTGCAATGCAAGCACAACTCAGCATATTGTCTGAGGGCGGGCTAAGCTGGCCATTTGGCTCTGCAGCCGCTGTGGCAGCTCAGTTGTGTTTTTGGCTCGCTGGCCAACGGTTCAACTTGGCGGTTAATCGGCGCCGTTGGCTTCGCGATTCGCAGACGACTCGCGGCTTCTGCTCTCGCCACTCTTTACTCTTCGCGCACTCGAGCGATTTGCAAACAAAAGCGATAAACGGTCACTTACACTTTGTCCTCTTCAATATTGATTTTCGGTTGAAGGGCGTGCGGTCACACTTAAAGTACACACGCGCGTGCACGCACACACACGTACACATACTCTCGCTGTCGCTCTCGCTCTCTTAGTGCGCGTGCGTTCGCTCGTTCGCCCGATTATCCAGCTCGTTAGGGCATGATTCACCGTTAAGCTGTGTAATCGGTTTGCTCGTGCGCGCACCGATTGAATCGATACAGGGCTTGCGCGCTCTCGCTCTCTGTCTCTCTGCGCTGTTGCTCTTTCAGTCAGCGTCGCAGTCGGCGTCGCTGCCGTTGCCTGATAAGGTTCACAGGCGCATCCAGCGAGTCGTCAGTTGGCTGTAAAACGTGCAAGGCGAAGCAACGCGTTAGCGAAACGGTACGAAGCGATAAACGATAAACGATAAAGAGTAAACAGTTAAGCAGCGTCAAGTGTGTTTGTTGCTGTTGTCTCTCTATTGTGTTTCTGTCTGTTGTGATTATCTAATCGTCATAAACACACAACAAAATACAGGCATAATTAAAATAGAGTCAAGCCAACGCCAAAAATAATACTCGCAAAATTTTGCAGACTCAAAGAAAAGCACGAACAACTTTCCAAAAAGAAAAAACAAACTCCACATAATAAGAGTTAAAATAAAAATACAAAATAAAATTAAGTATAACGAATGCACAACAACAAAATACAGCAGGTGCGTGGTCAAAACTAACGAACTTTGTAAGCAGCTTTGTAACTGTGTCGCTCGTTGGTTCCAGCACCCCAGCCTCCCCGTTTCTCCCAATTCCCCAGCTCCCCAAATTCCCCAGCTCCATCTCTACATCGCTCTGGCGTTCAGTTTGTAGCACATACTATATAAAATTCGCATTGTATAATCGCAGCAAAAACGCAAACGTGATTCGCCTGCAGAAACCGACGAGATTAGGGCCCCGGAATAAACTGCTAACATTTCCTGTTAGGGATAACATTTGCCGCTCTGTTAGCTTATCAGTTTAATTAAGCCACAAGAAAAAGAACCGCCTTTTAAAGAGGTGTGTGTGTGACCATTTGGTCAATTGGCATTGATATCTGCTGATTATGAGCAATTATTAGGCCGCTTGCTTCAAGGAAATAAAATATTCTTCTTTTCACCTGACTCAGCCGATTAAACATCCAATCGGCATTCGGCATTGATAAGAGCATACTATGAATGTGAACTCAATTCGATTACCGAATATACCGCGAAAAGGAAAATGATTATTGGGCTTTATCTTTATGCGCGTTGGCGTCTTGTGACTCAACGGTTTTAACGCCAAAACTGATAAACATAATGCGTCATAGCACGTTTGTCTGGCGTTGCAATTGCCACTTGAACACGCCCCTCCCTCCCTTCCCCTCCCACGGCATCGATTTTGCGCTCAATTAAGTTTTCTAAGCGAACGATAATCGCAGATAAGCCAAGCCATGAGAATTGTCCCATTTAGCCCATATCTGCGGTCTCCGATTAAATCAGTTTACAGCAAACTAACGTCAACTAAAATTTAGTTTGCGTTTCAAGCGCTGTGTTGTGGGCGTTGCTATTTGCTCTACTTAATGGGGCGCATACTACTATTTCTACTACCATTTCTACTACTATTGCTGCGTTTACAACTAGCAAACATGTTAACATTCGCGTGTGCTTCCCACTGCGCCCTTTACGCCCACTCTCAAGTGCA
This sequence comes from Hypselothyrea guttata, assembly GCA_035045125.1. Lineage (NCBI taxonomy): Eukaryota > Metazoa > Arthropoda > Insecta > Diptera > Drosophilidae > Hypselothyrea > Hypselothyrea guttata. The sequence goes on from JAWNNJ010002004.1 coordinate 458,855, forward strand.
ACACATGCAACACTCGACTGCAGGCTCAGCCGGAAGCAACAGGCGTCTGCAGCGAGTGTTGGGCAGCGGGCAGGGGCGATGAGCGACGAGTGCTACACAGTGAGAAAGAGGTGTAGAGTATGTCTGTGTGTGTGTGTGTTCTTCAGTTGCACGGCTCATTGATTGTTTACTTGGGCGCAGACACTGCCGCTGACGCCTCGCTCGGTGACACAGCAATTGTGCAAAGAGCTGGAAAAACAAAACAGTTTAATGTGCGCGTTTGCCAGATACCCTGTAATTATGCACTGCCATTATTGTATTACATGGCGTGCAAGTTATAGAATTACACTTGGAGTAGGGAGCTTTTAAAATAAACAGCAAAAAGGGCTACAATCGCATGCAATCGACACTAGAAAACGTTGGATTGAATATTTTTTTAAACGACAATTACAGCTACAGAACTACATTTACCTTATAAATAGACAGTTCGTTGTAATAAATCACTAATAAAGCTATACACCTGAAATCACTCTTCTCTCCTCTATATCACTCACCGGTAACTCTACGTAGAAGTCGCTTCAATTAGTATTAGGGATGTAAGTGATAAAAATCATCGATGTGTCGATACAGCAAGTCGATAGATCTTTGTTTTTAAATACATCGGATACCATCGATGCCTCCAGTTAAAACCCTAGTCACAATAAATTGTAAATTTTTTTTGGTAATCTCTACTTGTTAGTTTATAATTTAATTTGTTAGATTTCGAGAAAAAGTGCTATATAAATTTTCATTAACAAGCTATATATAGGCAACAGTCGTAGATAACCGACAATTCAAAAATGGTAAATAAAATAATATAAATATTGCTATAGATTTATAGTCGTAAGCGTCTAGAAGCGTTAGATGCAGCTTTCTTATAAGGCATATATTTATTTGTTATTAGTTTGTTCTTAGCCACTCTTAGCTTGTTTTTGGCCAGGGTATTGAGCGAGCACAGGGTTGCCCCACCCAATTTGCTTGGGGTTCGCAATGTTTGCCAATTTTTATTTGCTCTACTTTGAGTTGTAATTCTTCTTTCGGCTGATTATATAAGCAGAGTACGGTTGTTGTTGTTGTTGTTGTGCTCAGTACACATGTTGCCTACTGCGATTTATGCATGCGTCTGTGTGTTGTGTGTGTTTACCTTGACAATTCGGATTGTCAACAGGGTATGGGCGGCGAGGGCAGAGCGGAGACCCAAGCGAACTGTGACGCGAACTGGCCGTGCCCATCAATTCCGCGTTTCGTCAATATTTCATAATATTGTCTCTCGGTGTGTCTGTGTTTATGCAAAAAAAAAAAAACCACCAAAAACAAAATAAAAACACAGGCAACGAATTTATTGACTTGTTAGCTGTTGCACATACAGCGCGGCGGCATCGAGCGGCCTCTCGGGCCCATAAAAGTTGCCACTGACCCACACAATACAGCAGCAGCAACAGTAAATTCCAATTCCAGCTGCGGCGGTAATTGCGCAGACCGTCCGAACTGAACCGAGTTGGCGGTTCAGATTGAGATTGAGACAGACGGACAGACAGCGAGACCGAGACCGACACCGCGTCTTAGATTGCGGCAATAAAAAAAAGCTAAAAAAGCAACAGCTAAAAAACACACAAATGGCGAGAGAGCGAGAAAGAAACTGCTACAACGGCACAATTTTGTCAACTATTCGCGACGCGACGATTGAGCAAGTTGTATCTGTGTCTATGTCTGTGTCTATGTCTTTGCCAAGAGCTGCAGATACAGCTACAAATATAGCTACAGATACAGATACACTAGGTCTACGGCATTGCCAGTCATTGTTCATGACATTCAAAACATTCGCCAACTTGGAGTGGTCACAACTCGCGGGTACATTGCCATCTGACGTAGACCCGGGTCATGGGACTGGACTTGCCCCAAGGAAGGTCGTCGTAACATGTGCAAAATAAATATACTTGCCTCAGCATTGTGTCGACAGATTCTAATGCAAATTTATGTGCGTCTCTGTCACGTGCGCCGCACTTAACTAAGCTCCGTTTCTAATGCGATTTATGTTCGCTAAACTGTTTTATGTCGAGAATGAAAGTAAAATCTACACTGCCCCAAAACACAAGCTTCTTTCTCATAAAATCGCCATTAAATGGGCACGACAATCGCGATTATTTAAATTTTAGATTAAACTGAAATAGAATCCATCATAAAACAGGAATTAAATAATATTAAATCAAAACCAAGAACTAATAACCCTAAAAAGTCAAATTATAGGATTTAATTATTTAAATTGAGCATTTTATTAATATTATAATATAAGCAACATAAAATAAATTAAGATTCAAATCTGTTCTTGGTATTTTTACTGCTTTTCGTAATGGAATTTTGCATTTGCATGTTATTCATTGCGAAATTCGATTAGCAATAATCATAATTTTCGGCTTTATTTAATTTACATTTTCCAGATTTTTTGTTGCTTTTCAAGATTATAACTTGCTCAAAATCTTAATTTGGATCCTCACTTTATTTTCCCTTTCTTCCATTCCGCATTGACCGTGCGATGATTTCTAAGAAACTTGGCTCATGTTTTAGCTGGAATTTCTCGCAATATGCTAAAATAATATTTAGAATTTTTTTATCAGTGTCGAGATATAAACGGAAAACAAAATGTCACTCCCTTTCTCCCATTCTATTACTGGTCGTGAAAAATATTTCCTAAAAAACGTAGCTCATATTTTAGCTGGAATTCCTCGTAATATGCTAAAATAATATTTAGAATATGCTTATTTGTTTGCTGCCCGGAAACGGCGTAATGTTTGCAGTTAACATTAACGTTTTATGAACTGCGAATTCCGTTTTAGCTAATGACTAAACAATAATTTATGCAGCGACAGTCGTAATGTCTCAGAACCCAATTGAGTACGCATAAATAATTTAATTAATCTGTAGCATTAAAACTAAAGCAATCCGAACTTTTAAGGCTGTCACAAACCAGATAGATATGTATCTTTATAGTTAGATTTACTAAATCTCGCCGTTCGCTTTAGGCTCGTTTGCTGCCAGTGCCAAATACTAATTAGTAAATCTCGCAGTTTTTGTTTTGATTATTTCTCTGTCTAGTTCTAGAGTGGATTGTACCCCACCTAATACATGGACTGAGGTCACAGTTTCCGCTGCATACAGAGTGCACTCTTTGTCCAGTCATTGGAATTTTAATGAGCAGCACAAAAAGACAATAATAGCAACTATTGTACATACATACATATTATGCAAGTATTTTTGTTTTTTTTTTTCAGTTTTTTTTTTTAATTTTTCAAGTGGATTACATATTGATTGATATTGTAGACGTAATTCGTATGCGAGTGTAATTGTTAAGAGTGTTGATTAGGCTGGGGTTTGCTTAATTACATCAACCACGTTAAAATTTAGTTATTCAGTTCCTTATTTGTTCTGTTCTCAGTTTTCTAATTGCGTTTGACGGGGAGGTATTCGCTTTGAGTGCTAGTTGCTAATATTAACTGCTAATCACAGTGTTTAGTTCTTACAAGTTTGCGCTTTACGATCATGTGGGGGGTTTCCGGCATCCCACAACTTTAGTGAAGCAAAAATTCCATTCGTATTTATAAAATATTTGAAAACCTCTAAGGAAGTAGTCGATCGGACTCAGAAAACGACAGTGGGATACGCTGTTTTAATAATACACTCACAGTCAAGCAAATTGTCTGCTGCATATCTTTGCTGTTTATAATCTGATGTAATTCGTCTGTAGCTTTAATGGCTCTTTTAGTTTAAGAAATGTATGAAACTTAAGAATATATACCTTTTGTTAGGTCTACCGCGCCTTCTTCTAAGTGTTACGCACATTTATCATTTAGTCTAACTTAAAATACCCCTTTTTCCTTCTAAATACACAGTCTTTTAAAATGCCCCTATCATTCTTATATTGCAGCTGAACGAATACAATTTGAACAGCAGCAGTCAAAATAAATCAAAACTATGGATGCACTAGTGCAAGATGCGGTCCATTGGTACCACGACCTCATGGACAACAAAAGCGGTAAGTCAGAGATCAACTTTTAGTGGAGTAATATTGATTGGTATTGAATATTTTTAGATCCGCGTGTTAACAACTTCTTTCTGATGTCCTCGCCGCTGCCCACGCTTTGCATGTGCCTGTTCTATGCATACTTTAGCAAATCTCTGGGACCCAGGCTGATGGCCAATCGCAAGCCGATGAATTTGCGCAAGGTGTTGGTCTACTACAATGCGATACAGACCGTGTTTAGTGCGTGGATTTGCTATGAGGTAAGGCTGCACATTTCACATAATCTCCAATCCCATCAGGCTAATCTTTGTAATCTTTGTGTTTTGACAGTACTTAATGAGCGGCTGGTGGGGTCATTACAGCTTCAAGTGCCAGCCCGTTGACTACAGCAACAATCCAATGGCCTTGCGCGTAAGTTGACAATAAACAGTTAAATTAAACGTAGCTAATTTATGTGATTTGCTTTGTAGATGGTCAATATCTGCTGGTGGTATTACATCTCCAAGTTTACGGAGTTCTTTGACACGCTCTTCTTCGTGCTGCGCAAGAAGAACGAGCACGTTTCAACGCTGCATGTCATACACCATGGCTGTATGCCGTTCTCGGTATGGATGGGCATGAAATTTGCACCTGGTATATAAATCTAGCATAATCGAACCGTGTAACAATTGTAATTAATTATACATTTACGTTTAATACGATTAACCAGGCGGACACAGCACATTCTTTGCCCTGCTCAACTCGTTTGTACATATTGTAATGTATTTCTACTACATGATTGCTGCCATGGGCCCAGCGTATCAGAAGTTCATCTGGTGGAAGAAATATCTCACCACCTTTCAAATGGTAATAATATCTATTAAACAATCGTTTAGTTCAATTGCTAATCAAGTTTATTCGACAGGTGCAATTTGTGGCCATATTCACGCATCAGTTCCAGATTCTGTTCCGCGAGTGTGACTATCCCAAGGGATTCATGGTCTGGATCGGACTGCATGGCATTATGTTCCTATTTCTATTCTCTGACTTCTACAAAGCCAAATATCTCAGTGTTCAGCGCCGGCGTCGCGAGGCACTCAAGGCCAATGGCCACACCAACGGTGTGCACACCAATGGCAAGGTCAAGCATTTGGACAGCGGCGATTCGGAGCTGAAGAATGACACCAATAAGGGAGCCTGCATGGTAAGACGACGACGCAACGCAGTAGAACTATCAATATATCAGCTATCAACTAGTTAGTATAGTTAGTTAGTTGTGTGGTTAAATCAAGTAGCCCTTGAAAGTTATTAGCCGTGGCTAAACAAACATAACGAATCGCCACAACGCAGAGCCCCCCACTCGAAGCCACAGACGATTGTAGTAGGTACGCTCGTGTGTGCGCTTATTGCGTATGTATGTTTTTCATCAACTTAAACAAAATTCTAACTAGCTTAGTTAAACAAACACAGCGCACAGCTCACAGCGCACAGCACACGCAGCACTTGCAAACTCTCAACAGTTGCGCGGGGGACGTTTCAATTAGCGTTCACATGCGAAGCCGGATGCGAAGGCCCAATCATATTGACTGCCTTGCCTGCCTGGCCCATACAGCGTTGCTTTGAACTTTAGTTAGACCCTGTACTTTAAAAGAGTGCAAAAAGGTCTATTCATGTAGTGCAGGTTAATGTTCAACACCCAGAAGGAGGCGCGGCAGACCCCACAAAGTATATACATACATATATTCTTGATTAGCACGATGTGCTCAGTCTGTATGATATCATTGATATACCTAGATCTCGCAAACTATAAAAGCTAGAAACACCATTTTTGGTAATTAGATTCTCCTATGCAGTAAGCAGATCAAGCAGCCTCATCTCGCAAACAGTGTATTATTTAAATACAAACCACGGGGACTGCTACTGTCGGTTACGTACGACTGTAACCTTGCGTTCGACTGATCTGCTCCGTCCTTTCCTGATTTTTTTAATGAATTAGGCGATTCTCGAATCTCCCTCTAATGGTTATTAACATCTTTTAAAACTTTTCTGTGTGTTTTTCAGCCCGTGTTGGAGGATGAGTACGTGAAGAGTAACGGGCATGCGAATGTCTTTGGGGATGGCTACTTCAAGGAGGGCGTATTGTCCAGCAATGATGCCATCTTGAACCCGGACAGCAGTAGCTCTAGTCTGCATCAGCGCAAAGTCAAATAACTACTACTAAGACCAACTACGATGATATTCATTATGTGTACTATTAAGTGTTTAGCAAGTAACTAAATCGATGAGCATAGGGCAAGCGCATAATATATATACAAATATATTAGTCGAGGCCGTTCGTAAACAATTGTCAACACAATCACGGAAAACATTCATTGGTTTTACTAATTTATGAACTAAATATTAACTGAAATGAAAATGAAAACAAAAAGCATACAACTAAAATCAAAAGGCATGCCAGATGTTAGTGGATATTAAGTAAAGCTACATAAGCAACAAGAACCAGGGAACCTTAACTCCCTCCACCAGAACCATAACGTTAACCATAACCATAACTGTAACCGTAACCGTAACCGTAACCATAACTAACCATAACCACCATTACCAATACCACAAGACGCAAGGCAAGACCAAAAGCATCTATCAGCAGCACTGAAGCCCTAGTTGAAGCCGTCAAAATTGTAAAGGAGAAAGCCATCATGAATCATTTACATACCATATGGTAGATATATCAGAATACCTAGATTTTTGTAATACTTTATGTAAAACTCAAACTGCATTTCTCACATTTGGGGCGTATTCTCAGCTAACTGGCATTATTGTTTATCAATATACATATACAATATCTATATACATACATATATCTACATTTATACACATAAACTAAGTGTAATCTTTTATATGGCTATTTTGGATAACAAAAAATGAAAAACAATACAAAAATGGAGACGTCAACCTAACGATAACGATAAATGATAACAAATATGCTCTTAAGCCTGCTTTAAACTTAAACGTTAAACTATTTGTAGCTTGTTTATTTTTTGTATATTGAGTAAAAGAGGGATCAGGAGGGAGAAATGTTTGTTGCAATATTTTGTAAAAGTCTAATAGTAAAACCTTACAATGTTGTAGTTAGCTAGCCAATTGAAACAAATCTACAGAAAATCAAACACACACAAAGCACACAACAACAAATTCTAGCACAAAAACGTGAAAATATAAAAAAAAACAGCTTCAAACGAGGCAGACAATCAGTTGAAAAATTCAAAGTAAAGTTGTAATATTTAAAAAAATGAAATTGCTAATTATTTGTAAACTACAAAATGTAAATTGCTTCAAAAAATTCTCGCTGTGGCTTATCTGCATATTTAAACTTGTTATTCATTATGGTTTCACTGTATACACTCTATTTATATACTTTTGTTTTGGGTTTTGTAAATGTTTAAATGATTTTTATATTACTGAAAAGGATTTAAGAGTTATTTGTACTATTTGTGTGTTAATCTGTGCATTGGTTTCTTTGTTAAGTTGTGGTTTAAGCTGACAAGTTCAAAAGCTATTAAAAAAAACAAGAGTAAAGAAAGCTTATTAATTTATATTAAAATAATATAAAACCATAAAACAGTGTTCTTTATTTATTTGCTGAATTATGTGGGGATTGGGCAATGTTTTGTTGGGTTCTGAGAACAGTCTACTGTTCAGAAGTTTATATATTATAAGTTCAAAATTATTTTTATATATCAAATATGGTTTACAACTTTCAAGTTTTGAAAGGTATAGTTATAAAATTTTGAATATCGAATCTGCCAAATAAAAGACTTCATGTAGCTAAGATCTATTTTCAATGTTAAAAAATAATTTTTCGAGGGTATCTCAAGTCCGGTGTGTTAATAAAAGTACGTATCGCTCGTTTACCAGAAGAATGTCATAACTCAAAAAACGCAATTTTTCAGTTAATGATGCAGTAATGTTCGTTGGATATTAATCTATCTTGTGTCAAAATTTCATTATCCTATCTTCAATACACACAGCGTGAGAATGACTTAACAAGTGGTTTGCCCTGTTTTTTGACTCAATAAAAAATAGGTGGTTTTTCAAGTTGCTGAATTTGTTAATATTTTTGTAAATTCACAATAAAGTCAACCAATTTTTTTTATTTTATATTTAGATTATTTTCCTGGATTTTTGGCGAAAATTTCATAACAATAATAATATAATAAAGTATTTTTTTTTTGTTTTTATTGTTTATAATTTTTTATGCTTAACATAAATGCAGCATACTTTTAAGCTGGTCTTTAAATCAACAAGTGGTTTTGCCCTGTTTTTTGACTCCACAGGTGGTTGCAAGTTTTTGAATCACACATGTGGCTGAAATTTTATTTTGCTAAATTTGTTAATATTTTCGTGAATTCGAATATAATGCAGCCAATTTTATTTATTTCATATTCAGATTATTTCTCTGCATTTTTGGTGAAAATTTCATAACAATATTAATAACATAATAATAATAATTTTTGTTTAATTTATTGACGTCCTCGAAAGTATGCAACAAGTCAATTATTTTTTTTATTTTATATTTAGAATTTTTTTCTGGATTTTTGGAAATAATTAACGATAATTAATTCTAATTAGAAGTATTTTTCTTATTTGTTTTAATTTTTTTTTGGTAGCAGTGTAATGTTGCACACTTTTGGGGCTATATTTAATTAGCGACAGCGACCACTGTCAAAAAATTTGCAACCACTTGTTGAGCCAAAAAACTGCGCCCTAAATACTTCTAGTGGAGATATCGTTATGAAATTTTCACCAAAAATCTGAAAAAAATTATCTAAAAATTATCTCTGAGGGTCTGCAGAGGGTCTGCTAGGGTGTGAATGCGTGGCTTGCGCTGCTTACATCTGTTGATCAATTAATAGTTGAAACCACATCCATTATTAATTATCATTCAGCTTGTAGTTTCCTAGCCTGTAATACTAACTAAAAGCTTAGAATATTATCGGGTAATTAGATTCAAAAACGCAATTACAAAGTCAAGTTAATTCTAGCGATTATGGAATGTTATAGCTTGAAACTTTCGTCACAAAATCTATGCACATATTTAAGTATACAAATTGGCAAATTGATTGGAATTACGTCGATGCATATCATTAATATGTGATCCCAAATGTCAAGTATGCAAAGTGCTATGTTTTTGGCTGGAATTGTACAGATACGCAAGTACTACTTGGACATTGCAACCTAGGGTTTCCCGGGGCAGCTGGCAACGAGGTTAACAGTTAGTTAAATAGATAAAAATACCAATAAACGCGTCAGTGGTTGGTTAATAAAATTCGGAAAACGGCCAAATATTTGCGCGATTAGTTTCGCAGGAATCGAGTAATCAAGAGCAAATTGCAAATGCTATAAATGGTAATAAAAGTATTACGATTCATTTAATTAATACAAGGTTGTTGTTGTTGCCGCTCGGCTGAGCAGAAGTAAAGGAGCTGCAATTATGTTAAAGTAAAAGTTAATTGCAATACTTAACAATTACAACATGCTCTAATTGTTAGTAAATAATAGTGCAATCAACAGACTGACAGACGGAGGCGGAGAGGCAGGCGAAGAGGCAGCTAAATGTTTGCCATCCCACTGACCTTGACAGACTGCAGTCGATAGGTCGGTCAGTTAGTCAGTCAGTCAATTAGTCAATTAATCGGTGAGCCCCTTGCTATTTACCCAGTTAACAACGCCTAATGATCATGAGGAGTTAGCATTGCATATTTGTCACTTCAAGTCAATTAGATAACATCTCTACGTCGTTCCAACTGCGCCTGGGCTATGCCTGTGTTAATTTGTGCTAACTAAACACTCGACGGCGAAATAAACAGGGTATCAATGTTACGTAGGTCGCACATGTACTCACCCTGTAGTGCGGCGGGCACTTGAACTTCAGAACAGGAGCGACAGCCAATTAGTTTGTTTGCTAAGCACGGCTTGCACTTAACCCCAAAACACAGGTTTACGAAGCGGGTGTACCAGGGACAGGGCGATGGGGCTGGGTGTGAGTGTGGGAGTGTGCGGGGTCTACGAGGTGTGTGTACGGCAGAAAGTACATGCAAATAGCCAGAACGGAAAGTTTTAATACCCTGTTATTAAAAAAAGGTATATTAAATTTGTGTAGGTGGGGCAAACCCCACAAATTATATATATTCTTGATCAGAACAGTCTACTGTGTTGTTACAGCCATTTTCGAAGTTCCATCGGATCTTCCCACCAAACTAGGTAATTAAGTTATGCTTTGCTGTATGAAGTTAGTATATATATTATCCTGATCAGTACAGCGATATGTGACGTTATAGCCGAATCCGAATGTCCGTCTGAAGTCGCAAACTATAGAAAATATAACCATAAAACTTGGTAATAAGGTTATGCTAGGCTGTAAGCAGATAAAGTTAGTGTTTAATTTTTGATACCTTTCCTCCATCCTCTGCTAACCGCCAAAAACTATAACAGCCAGAATTCTAGAGATATGAACTTGTCATTTGGCGTGTACTTAGTCCATACCAATCCCTTTCGACGCTATGAAATGCAGTAGGATCACATAGCAAATAGAGAAGATATCCAAGAAATAATATTGTCGAAAGGGTCTCAGGGTCTGCTGCTGTCGATTGCGCCCAACTGCAGCCTTTTCTTCTGTTGTTGTGTTTTTCATATTTATTTGCATATATTGCGCTTGCATATTTGAATTGTTGTTATGGCTGCCACGTAAGATTCCACTCGATCAGAAACATTTTAAAGTTCGACTTTTAAGTTCTGCGCCTGCCTGGCCTAGTCGCTGCTCGCTGCCGCGCTGCTTGGCTGCCGCGCTGTTCGCAGTCGGCGTCGCTGCTGGCGCCGCTGACGTAGCTGGCGTTGGTCGGCGTCGCTGTTGCGTCGTCGCAATGCGCGTTTAACAGCCGGACAGCACAATTTGCGCTCAGTTTCATTCAGAAGTTAAGCTTAAACGCGTCTTACGCCCGTTTCTCGCTCTCGGTCTTCAGCCCCAGCCTCAGCGCCTGCCGTTAATTAGGCAATTGCGAAAATATTTTTGATTTTTACAAAGTTCTTGTGAAATATACAGTGTGTGTGTCTGCATATACATATAAACACACACATATATACAACATACACTTATACACTTCTGTGCTGTGATTTTAGCGGTTTTCAGTTCCAGTTTGAAATTGATTGCAGGAACAGCACTAAACACCACTGCCAATCGCAGCAGCAACAGCAGCAGCAGCAGCAGCAGTAGCAGCAGCGGCAATATCAAAATTGTTGGTAAGTTTTCTGCACATACGTTTTGTGCTGCTTTTTTCTGCTGCTTTTGCAACTGTTTTTGTTTTTGTTGTTATCCGTCGCACAGGCTGGCAACACTGCAACTGCAGTCGCTCCTCTCTCTTCTCTCTCTTTCCCCTTGTGCATATCGCAATACCGCAAGAAATATAAACAAAGCACACATGGAAATAGATCAAAAACAAAATAGAAATCAATATAAATGCTCGCTATTGTGCTATTATATTATTTATTATAAATTATAATTTCAGAAATGTGCAATTACACATCAATTTTTTTTCTCTCTCTCTCTCTTCCTCTCTCTTCTTCTCTCTTTCTCCTGACTTTGGCTTAATTTATGCTGGCATTTCGCTTTTTTATAGCAACTTTTTGCTTGCTATAATTACTTGCAGCTGATCTTTGTTTACCTGGACAGGGCTGCATTGTTGAGAGCTCTGAGCGCATTTAATACATAATTAATCTGATTCAATCAGCTGCAGGTTAAGCAGCAATTAAGCCAGCTGAAAGACAACTTGTCAGAATTACAATTAACGTTGTAGTAGACAAAAGAAAATGCGCACAAATTGTCATAAATGACCTCCCTCGCCCTATGAAATGAACCTCTGTCATAACCTTGGACTTGACTCTTGTCAAGGGCACAAGGCCGGATTTTCAACTGAAGAAGAGTCCAGTGCCCCTCGAGGGGCACATTAAATTCATTATAAGTTTTTTATTTCAAAATATAAAATACAAAAATGCATACAATTTTAAATAAATTTATGATTTTTTGCAAAAATATAAGCTTTAAAAAGTGAATAATTCTAAGTTGGAAGAGTTTAAAAAAGCCTAATAGTTTTCTTTCTTCTTACAATTAAAAAAAAATTGTTAACGAAATGGAATTGGAAATGAAAGAAGAATGTGTGAATTTTTTTATAATTTTTAGCATTCAAAATGCAGTTTTTTAAAATATTATTAGAAACAAAAGAGATAAATATTTTAAAAATTATAGGACTAAAAATTTCTCTTTGAATAGTGTCAATAGGAAGTCATATAAAATTTTATATAAATTTGAAATTAATGAATTTTGTAAAATAACCACAATTATTTTCATAGGCCCCCTGACAGACGAGTGCCCAGATCCTCACAAAAGGCAAAGACGGCCCTGTAAGGGGTTTTTCCAGTCTGCCAAAACCATTGTCACATTATGGTCTGAAATGATGAGCAGCTACGCCTTTTGTTGTAGTTTTGTAGTTCCCCCTGTTATTATAAACCACTTTTGGAAACAACTTTCAAGACGTTTATTATAAAGAGCAGATCGTACTTTTTATGGCTGCATCCCATGGCTGCTGCATGCATGCATTTTGATGATTCCCTGAGCAATACCAATCAGATAAAACTATTTTTAGTTTGATGAGCACTTCCGTATGGCTAAACGAAATGCGGAATTGGGAACTGAGAACTGAGAGCTGAGAACTGGAAACTGGTTAACAGCTAGTTAAGATACAGTTCCTGTATGCCAGAAAATTCTATATATATTGCCAATTGCGATTTCTGGAATTTTCGCTTTCGGTTTTTTTAGACATGGAATGTAGTAAGTGTTATGGGTTTGGGCTCTTAGAATGCCATGCACGTAGACCACATTTCATGCGAACTTACAGGCCTTACCCTCTTGACGCTGATTGCGTTACGTTACCGACTACTGACAAACAGATCGTCTCTATAAGATCTCCACCGCACGAGCTGACAAAATAAATAATAATAGCAACAACAACAACCATAACCACAGTCAGCGGTCAATGTGCCTAGCAAAAAAAATTCCCCAAACATAAAAGTTGCTCCACACTTCATAGCACTGGAGATGGGTCTGTGTCTGTGCAGGTGGAGGGAATTTGCTAAACACACACTCTATAAATAATTCCAGCTCACGTTTGTCTGGAACAGGATTCGTGTTTCCACCGGCCATTGATCAATGCGTCAGGGATTGAGCGCGGCAGCGAGTCGGGAGCTCTTTTACCTGGCATGCTAATTGGTAAACATAACAATGACTTGACATTGACAGCCAACTGTGATTTTTGGGCATAGATGAAAGCTCAGCAGAGACGGTCATAAAAACAGTTCAAACTAAAACATACACTCAACAAAAAAATTAATTAAATTCGCACTTATCATTATTATATAATTGATGTCATACCACTGCGATCTGATAAGTTTTGCGCTCTTTGATCAGTTCGATGATTTTTTCTATATTCTAGGAATTCTAAATGAACTTAAAACTCTAATAAATTTGGGTTGAATTTGGTTCAAATTAAAAATCAATTTTATTAGTTAATTAAATTTATGATTGATTCGGTATTAAACCTTAACTTCAGATGAAAATCTAACATTCTTGTTTCAAGCCCAAAATATTCTTTTCATATTTAGAAATTTTTAACATTCGTAATACATTTTTTACAACTTACTATTAAACAGATTCAGAATGTTTTAATATTGCTCATAATTATAAAATAATTTTATGTGAGTACGTTTTGTGCTAAACTACACATATATGTATATTTACATTTTCGTTTTTGTAACTGTCATTTTAAGTTTATTACTTACTAAATTTATGAGTTTTAATGCAAAATACTAAATACTTAAATTATTTAAAAACTATGACTTTTTCTAAGTGTAAATGTTTTTTAAGAATTTAACAAAAATATTGGGATTGTAAGAAAAATATAGCTGCTTCTGCAGAATATTTGAAAACCCTGGAATAATCACAAATTTTTTATAATTGTGCGTAGTTTTGACAATTCACGCTGGTTTGCCTACATTACACATACGAACTGTCTGACAGGCAGAGCGGGAATCTGAACTTTGGCCCAATCATACGTTGCGAAATTGTTTAATAAGCACTTAACAGATTTGTTTGTTGTGTTTGATGTTTCATTCTCATTATCATATTTTTAACGGTCGTTTCAAGTTTATTATGTACTAAATTTAAGAGTTTTAATGCAAAATAGCGAATACTAAAAATTTAAAAATAAAAGTGTTAGGAATTCAAATGTGGTCGCAACTAAATCTAGTATGACCTTCTTTTTCTAAGTGTAAATGTTGTTAAAAAATTCAACAAAAAAACTGAAATTATATGAAAAATGTAGCTGCTTTTGCAGAATATTTGAGAACCCAGAAATAATCATAAATTCGATATAAAAGTGCGCAGTTAAGTTGGCTGCGGCTGTTGAATATTGTGAATTCACGCCAGCATTACGCATACGAAGTGTCTGACGAACAGAGCGGCAATCTGAACTTTGGCCCATTGAAACGTTGCGAAATTGTTTAATAAGCCGCTTTGTCAACCGATTTGTGTTTTTTGTGTTTAGCTGGAACTTGGCCAAGTGAAGTCGCAGAGTACGCAATGTTTCCGTCATGATGATATAGTATATGCTGCAAATCAATGATTCTAGGTGGAGTCTTTGTTTTGTTTTGTCACTGTTCGATGGTTCCTGCTGCGCTGTGCCTTGTTATGACTAATGAAAACAATTAACAGCGTTTTTATCGGCGTGACAGCGACGTGCACAGCATATTTGAACATCAAATATTATCTGAAAACATCGGCTGACAGATATTGCCAAGCGCTTGCTAAATTATCGTCCTTTCCCGTTCCCAGACTGCTTAAGTAGTTAGTGGTTGTGTGGGAGCCGCATTCAGTTCAGTGCTTAGATCTTTGAACTTTAGGAGCTATTATTACGACGTGTATGGAGAAAACAAATGATAGCAAATTGAAATCATGCTAGATATTAGCCATTAATTGCTGTAATTAGTCCGCTCAATACACAACAATCGTGTGCAACGACTACAACTGTAAACTGCAACAGATTTGTTTCAAAATCGGGCACAAATACCATATACATATACCATATACTACATGATATGTATGAGAATTGAGCTCAACGGCATATACCATAAACAGCATGCTAGTCGGCTACTAAGTTGGCTAGTAATTAACTAACCTTTGACATGTTTAAGACATTTCGAGCACATTGTATGCATTTAAATTTCCGCTCAAGTTTGGGCTGGGTCGAGTTCGTTATTTCCATAAAAAAATATATTTTCGCTTTACACATGACAATAATGTGCATCGTTTATGTCTAAACAGATTGAACGTGTATTCTAGCTTAGCTTAAATACATCCTAATTACAAGTTACATTTCTAAACAAACTTCCTTATTTCAAACAATTTGAACTTGAGTTCTAGCTTGTAGAAAGTTGAACAAACTAAAGCTCAAGTATAAAGCAATAAATTAGTATATTAAGATGGCAAATGTAACACTTGCCATAACGCATAAAACCAGTATGACTTCTTTGCCTATATTAACTAATAATAGACGAACATTAATGGACATAACTGGAACGACTTTCGAACTTTCATAAATTTTATATTCGAGGTAAACCACAATACTCAAATTTCGTATTTGGAAAAGAATATTATGCATCGACTTATATACGTATAATTTATGAACGACACAAACTTCTTACGTAATGTTCACCTAATCGAAGCTACTGCGTTTCGATTTCAATTAGCTTGATATAGAAATTTCGCTCTTTCTTCAGAGAGATTTGCTGTATAATTTATACCAAAAAGCAGCAGATTATATATATTAATGCTTTAATGTGCCGCGCTCGAAGTGGAAATTCCTGTTGATCGCACCGTCCTTGATAATGTTCGTATTATGATCTAAATATAAACGTTAGACTTATATTACCCCAGTCTCAAAACGAGAAAGTTCACCGAATTTCTGCTATAAGTTATTGCATATTTTTAGTGCTTTTTAGCGCAAAAAAAAAAAAAAACAAAAACAAGTGCATTTGCAATGTTAATTATTTCCGTTTGCATTTCACTCGCGACAAAAAGCAAACAGTTTACAATGAATTTATTAGGCAAATACAAGTACAAGTTCAATAAACAAATTGAGTTTTTGCTGTTTGCTGTTTATATTGAATTTACATTGATCTTACTTACAATTCATTCTAAGTACTAATGTAATTGTTTTCTCATTTGCGAATGATGCAAATTCCAAAGGTCAATGAATTTGGCAATTAGCAAGTTCAATTCGCAATTAGGTAGGTTGTGTTTACAATAAATATACTTAATTCTGGATCAAGCTATATACAGTTTGATTGAAGCGATGTTTGGGTAGAAAATTAAGTTTTATAGAAAATAAGATTTAAAGATTTTTCGCATAAATTTAATCTAATTTGTTAATTCACAAAAGGTTAGGGTTTATAACTTCTTCTGTATAATAACACTAAACTGATGTACATTTGATTTTATATACACGCAATATTAAATAACTTGTTTATGGCCAAAATATACGAGTACTTAGCCATGTGTCTTTGCTTGAACACTTGGCTCATTTGCGCCTACCTTTTGGATGCTATAAAACTGTCAACAGGTTGAACAAAAAATATATGAATAACAAATGAAAACTTCTCTTTTGAGTAGAATGGCATTGAGATTCGGCAAAAGTCGAAGACCACAGCGAGCGACGTTGATTGAGTTGTCAAAAAGCAACAAAAGCAATGGCACATCCAAAAGATACATTTTCTGATCTACCGCTGTGTCTCAGACTGTATCTGACTTGTACACTTGACATTGTCTTTGTCTCAGTGTTTTTTTTTTTTTTTTGTGGTTTATGGGTTTTGTTTCACTATTGGCTACAAAGTAAGTATCGTAATTTGCGGGTATATGGTCCGTTTGCTGTGACAGACTTTGCACAAAGATTAGTGACTTATTAGCAGTCGCCTTGAGATGAGCATGGGATGAGGCTGACCTTAAACACTTGCACTATTTAACAGTTTTAATTGGCCAAAGGGAAAAACACAGCACATCACGTTAAGCCTTCATGCTGTAACTTGAATTAACATTTCTTTTGACATTCACCTTGCTGCCCAAGGGTGTATGTATGTATGTATTTGCAGGCGCAATTAATATTTGTAATTGTATGTACATTTCAATGATTTTCAATAGTATAATTATTGACACGTTAGAATGATATGCAGTTTCCAGGTATTCTTATTACGACTCACATTCGTCATGCTGAGTCTTAGTTGTTTTTTGCTGAGTTTTATCAACAGATTAAACAGCATATGTATTAGCTAAAACTTATTAATTATAATTCCAGAAAATGCACAAGCCAAACTGTTTTCTATAATTATATAGATTAATTATGACTTAATTATGACTTGTGCAGTTAATGAGTTATTTGCAATCGAAATGCTCACATCAAAAGCTGCCTGCCAAAGTTCAATTTGTAAGACTTTAAACAATTTCCAACAGCTCACAGCGTTTAAGGGAACATTTTAAATATTGAAATAAATGAATTCATGGCATTATAAAGTAGTTTTAACTGCGCTTTTAATGCATTCGCTTAACTCTTAATTGTCGGAACAGTCTATTCGCTGCCATTTAATTGACCATTAATAAACCAATCAATAATTTTGTGTACCAACTTTCCTACAAGGCTAATTGGAAATCAAGTTAACTAATAACTTTTACCCGTAATTGTCAAATAAACATTGGGCACAAGCACACACTGCAAATGTCACTCAGAGTTTTCTATCTATAAACCTATATTCGAATGGTATGTGTTTTTAATTTTCCCGCAGTTCGGCAGCAGCTAAACAAAAACTCGTTCAATATTTGGTTTGAAGGTCCACTACAGTGCGCAAATATGTATCTTGTAGATACACATATAGACTAGAGATTGAAGTGTTTTTTACTCGGCTGAATACAAGGCAAAGTACACACGTCTGCCTGGCATTTGTTTATCTATTTAACTGTTCGGTTAAATAATCTTAAATGAAATTACGTCGTGTGTGGGCCAAAGATTTGCCCGTTAAATTATTCTCAAAAATTAATTGATTGAAAATTCACACGCCTTCGTATTTACCTATTTCTTTTGAATCAAAAGAGCAGATACAGTCTTGTATGCAAATCATGCCCTATAAAAACATTAAGTAGCCAACCTGTTGACCAGGAACTGAGTTCATGCCGTTGCCCTGAGAATGTTGTATTTTATATTGTATATTTTGTAGATCTGTGCGATTTTATTTACCTGGCAATTGCGAAATCGTAATGCTTGAGCGCATTTTATTTCCAGTAGTATGTGCGACGCAACTTTAGATGTTTGCAGTTGATGTCCGCCAATTGGGCAAACAGCTGGCCCATTTTGAGGCGTGTCTCTCAAATAACAACATACAAAAAGTCGGCATATAGTATATATATATATATATATTTATGTTTGTATTTATGTATTGGCCATTTAAGCCAGCTAGCTCGTTGTGTTTCTCATTATCATTAGGCGGCGCACATTCTGGGCAAATTTCACGCTTCTGCTAAAAACTTAGAACTCGCATTCGTCTATGGATTTGTACAAATGTTTATATGTTTATATGTATATGGTAAGCCCAGGTAGCCAGATAGCTTGACAAATATTTGTTGGCTTAAGCTACGATTTAAGCAATTGTTATCTGTCTCTCAGGGTCTGTCGTTTGTCTCTCTGTGTCTCCGTATCTCTGAAGAGCTATGCGTAGTTGAGAAAGCCGTTGCTTTCGATTCGAATTCCCAGCAATGGCATACATTTCGGCTGTTAGCCAAGCTTAATCATAATCATTACCACACATTAACTAACTGAACTAAACCTTCAATTTGAAAGGTGTCTACGTCCACGTCAACGTCTTTGTCTTTGGCCCATTGTGCAATTGCAATTGCCCCTGTCCATGCCTAAACCTACACCTATACCTATATCTATACCCACTGTCATCGTTGCCTATACCGCCCCTGCCCCTGCCCCTGCCCCTGCTCCAGATCAAAGAAACAACAACAACAAAACAGTGGTTCGACTTCAATTTAAATAGTTTTCGTTTGTTTTTTCACCGTCAACGTTTGTCTTTGGCTTTGTTTACAGCTGGGCCTGCATACATAATTTAATTTATAGTCGCACTCTGTCATTATGGCCGTCACACAATCACAGTTTTGCGGCCATAACAGTAAACTGCACTCCCAAAAAGTATCTCAGCCCCAGCACCTAATGAAAGAGCCTTGACGTTGATCATTTCACCTCGCCTGCTGCCTATAACCTTTGATTAACTCCCGATCTGCCAAGAGATACAGCTCATTAGGGTTCACTTTCTATGGCATTTTTTTAATGCTGTTGTAAGCTGTTTAGAAAGGGCATATTTCGTATAATGAAGCTGTTACTTAAATCTACACATTTCTTCAGTTTAATTGTGACTAAAAAACAAACGTTTTGCTCCTATGGAAGATACAATTGCGACTTAGATTTGTGATATTTTTGCAATGATAAATTAAGTTTTAACATTTTTATCGTAGCTATTTTTCAAATAAGTAAACAATATTATATTGGATAGACAAATAGATTAAAATATCATTAGAAAGATTGATAGCTGTATGAGATAAATGCTTTGATTGATTGTTATAATTGTCAATAAATAGTTGGGTGTTTTTATTAACTTATCTGTCTATCTATCTAAACACTTATCTTATCCATCTAAGCTGATAATTGTGCCTAGCTATTTATCAACTTAAATAGTATATAAATAAATACGCAAAAACACATAGGTAAATAATCAGATAAAAATGTTGAACGACAGATTGACATTGAAATGAAATAATAAATTTTTGACTGCATTTAAAAATATAAAAATATTTAAATATAATATTTCTGTTAAACTGTATCTTGGGATAGTCAAAATATTTCTCAATCAGGCATAAATCTTTTTTTGTCTGTTAAAAACATGGAACTTTTATCAATTTCGGATCTAGCTATTAAATTATTGCACAAATTAGAGGCACAAGGAAATTGCATTAGGCTCTCCCGCAATAAAAAAAACGCATAATAGAAATCTAAACAGCCTCAATAAATAATTGTTTTGTGGGCAGGAAAACGTTTGAGAAAATTTACAAAAATATTATAAGGTGCCTGATACTCTAGACTGTAACGTGTTTCATATTCAAGCCACTTGACACATAAGTCATAAAAACTCAGCCATTAGCTAGAATGCAGTTTGTCTAACGTTCATAAAATGAGCATGAGCTTAAATCGAGTTGTTTTATTTATGGTGTCAGATTTTTCAAACTTGCTAAATGTTGCACAAGGCGCACGCTTTACCAGTTTGAATACGCTTTAAGCCAAGAATGCAGCGTCTGTTACAATAGCAGGGATTTCAACATTTGGCAAACATTTGAATTCATTTAGAAAAACAGAAAAACAGAAAGACAAAAGCATTTTGCTTCTTGCATTTACATACCAATTTTCATTTGTGCGATTTTGAAATACTTTTGTATATCTATATAATATAGGCATATAATTATTGTTGTTTAGTTATTGACTTGAGGCAAAACCAGAGCCAATTGTTAGCCTGGCCTCTGGCACGCCTTCCTTGTGGCTGAGAGGCCTTTTGGGTGTACGCGGCTGTTGTACCAAAAGCCAACAAATTGAAAAACTAAAGACGAAAAAAGATTGTGAGCTTTTTGTCTACGTGTTGCCGCTGTAATTTTTTATTGTCAACACGCTGCCAACACGCGGCAGCCGCCCTTGACTCAATTACTTGGCCTGGCCGTGGCGCATGCGCAGAATGCTAAAAAAAAAAACCAAAAAAATAAT
This sequence comes from Hypselothyrea guttata, assembly GCA_035045125.1. Taxonomy (NCBI): domain Eukaryota; kingdom Metazoa; phylum Arthropoda; class Insecta; order Diptera; family Drosophilidae; genus Hypselothyrea; species Hypselothyrea guttata. The sequence continues at coordinate 479,828 of JAWNNJ010002004.1, forward strand.
CCATAAAGCCATTAAGTTTGCCTGAAGACACTAGCCTGGGTCAAACAGGAGCTGGATTTTTGGTTATTATTATTAACATTACAGCAAAGCTTCCTAGTTGTTGGGATTTACTTACATTTTCCAACTTGAAAATGCGCAAAAAAGATCTCATCTAATTGAAATCTATTGGCTGGAGAACTCTAAATAAAGCTAGAAAATAACTATAATTCCAGCCACAAAAAAAAACACGAGATTTAAAAAAGAAAGCGATATAAAATTTCTTAAAAATATTTTAGATGCTTTTACTCTTGAACTCATAAAAATAATAATTAATTTTTAAAGCTTATAGCTTTGTCAAATTTCATGCATATTCTCAAGACTTAAGTTGAATTTTACACCAAGCTCCCTGCACTTTTTAATATTGACATTTTCCTCTTTGATATTTTGTGATAATGATGTTTACACTTATAGCTGCCGTAAAGGTCGTTTTAATGAGTATTACAATTAATTGTTTAGAGTTTTAAGTAACTATGCGCTGCAATTATAGCATTGAACTCTTCTATATCTTTTTTATGCATTCAACTCTAGCAAATATGCAATAATAGCATTTGGCGTGGGCGTCCGACGTTGTTAATTAAATTATAAATAATTATGCGGATTTTGTTGAAGCTGCTGTAAAAAAATAATAAAAAAAAATACTGTGGATGTTGCGCAGGCAGCGCAGCGCAGCTTTTGGCCATTTAGCTATTTGGCTATTTGGCTGTTTGGCTGTTTGGGCAACCAATGCGATGCGTCGCAGTTGGCGTCGCTGTCGCTGCTGACGCTGAAGCTGACGCTGATAATGGGGTTTCATTTACGAAATTTATGAATCGATTTATATGCGCCGGCACACAAACGAAGCAAAACCGATCGCAGCAATACATGCACAATTTCTTTGCAGCAGATACAAAACACACACAGATACACGCACACAGCTGCAGGCGAGCTCAAGGTGAGATGTAAATGTGTCTTCGTCTCTGTCGCTGTGTCTGTCTCTGTCTCTCTCTCTGTCTCCGTCTCCGTCGAGTATGTGTGATTAATATTAACCGTTAGCGTTTGTGCCATGATGATGACATGACAACAACAACAGCAACAACAACAGCAACAACAACAGCAACAACAACAGCAACAACAACAGCAACAACAACAACAACAAATCGCTGCGCGCTTGACACGTTTAGTTTTGACATTGTCATGCCATAGAATATTGGCCACTTGCCAAGTCCCAGTTAGCCGCCCTCCGCCCTCCGCTCGCCGCCCTTTGTGCCACCAATAAATCAAGCGTTGCCACCTGTCGCAATCACAAAAAAAACAAATACAAAAGACATTTGCGCATGCGTATCGATTTTAATTTTATTATTACACATTTTTCGTCTGCATAGCGTGCGTATCTTTGTATCTTTGTATCTAACGTTGTTTGTTTGCCTGGTTTATTGTATATTTGAACGTGCGTAGGCCAGCTTTGGGCTATTTATTGTGCAATAATGCTATATTAATTAGCTATTTCATAGAGTTTATTCCGTTAGCTGTGTTTGCTTGCGTTGTTATTGCCGCTGCAGTTGTTCAACAACGTTAATTTTTATTTGCATTTTTATTTGTGTGTCAAAGTTGACAGGTTTCTAACTGGCCAATTGCTTTGGCACTTGTAAGCCACATTTCCTACCTTGCCACTGTTTGCACGGATTTATGCCCACGCTAGAGTCGTAAATTTTACACAAATGCTAATCCGCTGCAAATCTTTGCTTATTAAATATTAATTATTTATCGTTCTTTAATTGGACAGATAAATATAATAAATAAATACAAATTCGATTGAATTTCACCGTCAATTTGAGGTGTTCGTTGAAAAGCTTTGGGTTTTTTTCGAATCAAAATATTAAAGTATCTTTTATCATTCAAACCTAAAACAGTTCAATAAAATTCCGTTGCTTAATTTTAATTATTAAAGTACTATTTCAACATACAATACAAAGCAAAGAATTAAAGCCAAACTTTTGGCTGTAAAAATGGGGAAAGCGCGGGAAATTTTGAAGCACACTCAATGGAAATCAAATAAAAGCTAAAGAAAGGCGTGAAAGTCAAGGCAAAAGTAATATTGTATAACAAACTCGAATATCGCTATAAAATATATCTGATTATAGAGAGGATATACGCTTTAAAGTATTCTAATAAAAAAATTTATATTTATTTAGTGCTTGTTTGAATATTGTTATTCTTTTTTTAATTTCTTGTAGATCCAAATTATTTTTATCTTATTGCAAACTATGACTCGTTTTAATTTCAACTTTTGACTTTTCTTTGCTATTGGAAGCTTAAGTTAGTTAGTTTTCTTAACTTTTTATCACTTTAAACAGCTTTTGGCAGCTTGTTAACCCTTTTTTTGCCAGAGCTATTAATAGTTCAATATGCCAGGCATAATCGGATTAGCTTCAAATTAAATTGCGAATTTGCTAGCGTAATAATTGCGTCCAGTTGCTTTTCGGCAGGCATGTGGCATGTGGCAAGCTAGACTAGAAGCAGCAAAAATAATAAAAAGATACACAAAGTTCACTAACTTAATGGGGTAAAATGATTTCCGGTTCATTTCCGCACACCTCGCACTAGGTGCGGCCGCTTCTAGCAGCGAAATATTTTGTGTATGTAAGTGTGGCAACTGAGGCATGTCCTGCCAAAGGGGTGGCAAATTGAGAAAAAAAACACAACACAAAAAAACGCATAAAAACCCAACATTCATAAAGCAAAAATAATGCTTCAAGAACAACTACAACAACTACAGGCAGAACCGAAAGCGCCAGGCCTCTCTCAACTTGGATGACATAATGCCAAATGGAGTATGTATCTAGATACATACATACATACATGCACACACATGTGTGCCTTCAGATACATATGTATGTATGTTTGTATGTAAGAAGGTATGTACTAGCGGTTGTCGTATTTGCAGCTTACTACGTTAAGAGCTGGACTACTCATATTTGTTTTGCGGCATGTGCGTTTACACTGAGAAATAAAAAATAGCGAAAATAAAAATAATAAAAGGCGACAACCCTCGACCAGCAAGAGAGCGCGAGAGAGCCGCATGGATACACTTTGGCAAAGAGAGCGCCGGCAGCGCCTTATCAGCGTAGCCCATACATAGGTGGGAGAGCGCAACACTGTTGCCAAATCCGCTTTTTTTCTGCCAGATCTGGCGGTTATTGAAATGTATTTGCAAGATAAATTGTGCAACTGCGGAAAGCTGCAATTTTGGCTTTTTTTTAATAATTCAGCTTTTAGTCAGTTTTATGTAAAAATTTTACAATGTTCCCACTAAAATAAGAAACAATTATAGTCCTGTTGTCATTATTTTGATCAATGTTTTATTTATTAAATTTTAATATTGAATATTAAAAATAAATATGTATATATTTTTAAAAACATTTATGTTAACCATTATTAGAGTTCTAGCTAAATTGGCAACGCTGATGCTAGAGTGCGTGAGAGCGGGCGAGAGAGCCACGGCAAAAGTTGCAAAGAGAGAGAGAGAAAGAGAGCGAGAGCTGTTGAGAGAGAGAGTATATGGCCGGTTGGCAGCCGGCCTTTTTTGCGCCACATTCACAGCCGAATTTGTGCCTCTTGGGCTCGCTGAATGTATCTGTCTGTTACGGAGAGCGTGCGTCTGTATCTGTGTGAATTTGTATCTGTATTTGTGGCTGTAACTGCGTCTGTGTTGGCGCGTGACGCAACGTGTAGCAAACGCGAATGTTGCCCGCGGCTTGTCTTCTTCTTCTACTTCTGCTACTGCTGCTGCTGCCGCTGCCGCTGCTTCTTGTTCAACATGAGGCGTGCTTCGCTCCGTCTGCTTCTTGCCGCTTGCCAGCCACAGCCACAGCTACAGATACAGATACAGATACAGCACCTGGCACTCAACACTCAGCGCTCAGCACTCACTGAGTCAGTCGGTCTGTCACTCAGCACTCAGTACTCGATACTTAGTGCCAGTGCTGCCAATTTGCTATTGAGAAAGAAAGCTGAATACATTTTCAAAAAAAAAAAACCTTGCTTTTCCTTAACAATAGAGATTACAATCTCATTTATCTCGCAAGATATCCGCAAAATTCAATGCATGTTAGATAATTTTCCAGAAATCGTTTTAGATTTTGGCTCGAGCTGGTTTCCAAATCTGTCAAACCGCACCATAAACGGCACAGAACTTTTATGGATTTAAGTTTTCCGAGTTTTTTGATGCATAAAAGCGGAAAACGAGAACGGGAAAAATCTGTTCTATTCTATTTTAACAGTACAGATGATATTTTGCAATACAATTAACGGCAAATATCGAATATAAATAATTCTATCTTATTTTTTGATTTTTTTTATTTTAATTTAAAATTCCTGGTTTCACAATTTTTCTAGCTAAATCTTTAATCTTCAAGAAGTCAGATTTAAACTATTTTAGCTTAATTCTACGTAGAATCTAGCTTGTTCTGCTCTCAACACCTGGCAGCACTACTTAGTGCACTCTCTTTAGCACACCGAGTACTCTCTCTCAGCCACTCGCCCTCTCGCAAGCATACACTCTCTCTCGCTCTCTTTTCTCTGTTTCTCTGTCTCCGGCGCGCATTCACATTTCTCGGGGGTTCGCGCGCTCTTCGCCCAGCACGCACGGCTCAGTTTGCATTTCGCTTTGGGTTGTGTCTCGTCTGGTACGCTTTTGGGTCAGGCCAGACTACTAAAAAAACTAATAAAAAAAAAAAACAGTAAAAAGCTGAGAAATAGAAAAAAGTCAAGTTGAGAAATTCGCATTCAACTCACAATCAGACTCAAAATTCCAGAATTCCTAGGCTGTCCCTGCCCAACTGCTGCTACAACCAACTCAGATACAAGTAAATTCCTAATCAAATAGTCAAGAAATTCACAAAAAATAAGCAAGAAAAAAGTTCTGCGATTACACGTGACATCAGAGCAATGAAAAAGTAGCATTATACAGACGCGATAGCTTCAGATGCTGATGCTGCTCCAGTGCTAATCCTCTCGTGCCGCGAGTATCCGTCAGATACACGAGTATCTGCCAGATACACGTAATGTCTGCCAGTTAAATGTGCAAGTGTCGGTTTCCGCCTACGAAATGATAAAAAAATACGAAATGTGCAACGTTTTGTAAATCGTCTCGATAGCTAAATGCCACACAAGTTAATGCCGCTGCCCGCCCTTGCCCCTGCAACTGCAACTGCAACTCGTGTATCTAACTGCATAACCAGACGCCTCCACTCGAATGGCACGGGCAGGGGTAGGGGAAGAGGAGGGGCATCATGCGCTCAATTAGCTCGCCTCTGATCACCTACGCCCCTGCCCCCTGCCCAGCCCCCTGCCACTGCCCCCTCGACCCCATTAATTGACGCGTTCCGCTCCATCGTTCGCTGCTCGCGCTGCCCAAGCGATCGAATAACGACGCTTTGTCACCTGCCAGTTATCAGTCCGGTCAGCGTTTTGGGCAGCTAATTAATCAGACAGTGATAAGAGAACGCTTCAGCGCCTCACACATGCACACGTTTTTTGTGGCATTGCCAGATATGACATAATTCCAAGACATTCACTTGCCTCAAAAATATCAACTCAACTCGACTCGACTCGAAATCGACTCAAAATCAACTCAACGAGCCACAAAAACTGTGCAAAGCGTGCGCCTCTCTTTGACCACTCTCACTCACAGCACTCTCCCAACTGCAAGAGAGCGCCAGTGAGTGAGAGTGCGAGAGAGTGCGAGAGGGCGCGCGCGGGGGCAGCTAAAGAGCGCGTATCAGGTGCGCGGCGAGCAATGATCCGAAGCTGCATACAAAAAACCGAAGAACAACAAAAGCAAATAGCATAAAAAACCAAGAGCAACAACAACAAAAATTCCCAAAAAACCCCCATCGTCAACAAGTTACAAATGGACTTAAATAAAAAATCGTATAAAAGTATAAAAAACATAAGTGCACAGGGTTGCCACCAAACAAAATGAAAAGAACACAAAGTCAATTAAAAATGTGCTAATTTGATCAATAGAAGATTTGCTATGGCCAAAAGCGAAAAAACAAGTCAACTGAAATAAAAAATTACAATAATAAATAATAATTAATAAATAAAATAAATATTTAAATATAATACACAAAATAAATCATTAAAATATAATAAGTAGCTTTGAAAAATAGTGATAAAAAATAAACAAACAAAAATTGATCAAGAAATAATAAAACAGAAATATATTTAGTAGATATAAAATACAAAATAATAAAAAAAAAACCAAATGATCAAAAATATACATATAAAAAATTTTTAAAATAAAATATTAAATAAAATATAATAAATAAAACATAATAAATAAAATAAAATGTGGCAACCGTGTATGCAAATAAACAAACACACACCTACGCCTACATACGCAGCTGAATGCTCTTCGCCAGTGCTGCTAACTTAACTTATTTATGCACAGATATAAACAAGCAGCTGAATGCTCTTCGCCAGCACTGTTAACTTAGCTTAAGGAACTCTCTTGAGACGCCCACGCGCAAAGCTCATTGAAATGCAGGCCGGCAGCGCTGCTGATTGCCGATTGTCGATTGCCGATTGCCGATTGTTAGGGCTGTTTACAAACATACAAACATGCATAAATACATATGTATATATTTATTATTAATTTATACAAATTTACAAATATTTTCAAGTGTATATATGTATATATATGTGTGTTTGTTTGTATATATTTCTACAAATGAGGGGGTTAGAAAACCAAAAAAAAATGTGACGAAATTGCATTCTGCGCTGGCGACCCAATAAATAAATTTATACACACACGCATACGCATAAGTAGTTGTATGTATGTGTGTATAAAAAAAACATGCATACATACATACATACATACACAGCTGCATAACACAGATAAGGAGCAACAACAAAAATTAGGTGATTGCGACAAGACAGCGACCGCGGCGGCGCGTCTTAATTTCCATTTCGTCAAGTTTACCTGTTTGCTTTGGGCTCCACTTTCGTCGCTGTTGTTTTTGTTGTTGTTTTGTTGTTGCTTTAGCTTGAGCTTTCGTCGCTGTTGTTGTTTTTGTTGTTGGCGACACACATTGCCGCTTTGACCATGAATTCGATTCGATTTAATGCAAAAGTCCCAAAAACGTGAAATTTGTTCGTTTTTGAGGAGAGAGAAAAATCCAAAAAAATAAAAAAGCGAAACCTATTAAAAAAACCCACAGCGTCAGACGTGCATGTGTGAGTGCGAGAGCTTGTGTGTGTGTGTGTGTGTATGTGTAAAATGCCGTAATAATTAATTGATCGACAAGTGCGCAGCTTTTGCTTTTGGTATGCGTCGCGCGACGCGTCGCTGCGCTGCGCTGCTCTGAGCTGCGCTTCGTGCTGCGTCCGATCGGTTGAGTTGCCGAATTCGACATCGAAATCCATCTGCAGCGCCTTGCGAACAGTGTTGCCAGAAATTGTCAGATTAACATTTCAAATAACCGTAAAAATATCCTAAAATTTATATAAATATTAAAAAAATATTTAAACAAGCAAATAGTAAAAAGTTAATCAATGGGGAATATTAAAATAAATGTATATTTTCAAATAGAATTCCGAAACTAGCTAAATTGGCAACGCTAAATTGGTAACTGTTGTTGTTGTTGCTGCTGCTTTTATTTTTGGTTTGGAACCCTTGCAACATCAATCCAAAGCCAAGCTCGCTTGCAACAGCGCTGCTGGCGTCGCTGTCGGCGCAGGCACCTGTTGTTGCCTTTTGGCTGCGCGCTGCAATTTACATATCTATGGCATTTATTCAAAATAAATAAATTTTGTTTGAAAACAATAACACCCACAAACACAAACACAACAATATTGCATAGAAATATTCGAAGCTTTATTAATTTGTAAGCAGCAGCAGCAGCAGCGACGTCGTCGTCGACGTCGACGTTACAAGCGCGCTTTAAGCAACAGCGACTGCGGCTGCGTCTGCGACAGCGACTGCTATGTTGTCGACAGCAGCAGCAGCGGCGGTGGCGACGTCGACGTCGGCAGCGGCAGCGGCTTGAGCGCTGTCTGCAGCCTTAGTTAGTCAGCCGTTGCGGCTGTCGGTTAGTCGTGCTTTGCTAGTCGCTGCCTGCGGTTTTGTTGCGCTCTCTCTCTCGGTCTCGCGGTCCATGCCACTTCGATAACAACAGCGATTACGATTTCGATTTCGATAACACGCTTTCGTCGCTCATACGCACCGTGCGTCCGCAGTGTATGTTGTTAACGCGCAAGGATAATTGAGCTATAATTATATTTTAACTATAATTATATTAATTAAATATAATTATATTATATTATTTAATCATAATTTATTAAGTGTGACAAGTCAACGTCAAGCGCAAACTTCATGGTGTTTATTTATAACGTTTGCACTGCCCTCCAAGCAGTACGATCGCCCACAAAACGCATAATTGCCAAGCGCAGAAACCAGCAACAACTTCAACGTCAACGGCAACCGCAACCGCAACAATCGTAATACTAATAATACCACATTTATCGCATATCCTTAATGCAAACGAATCAAAGCGAATTACAAGTCGAATGCGCTTGTAATTATAATGCATCAAACGAATTTGCACTAAATCTAACTGGTTTTACTCCCAATTTTCCTAGCCACTGGCAATTTGTTCACTCACAAACAAAATAAAATAAAAACAAAAACAAAACCAAACGGAAAACCAACCCAAATGCTGACTTTTTCAATTCAAAAAGTTACAAAAGTTATTGGAAATTTTTGACTAGAGAGACTACACAAAAACAACAAGGTAAAAATTGAAATTAATTGCAAAATAGAAATGCAACTTTTTGTTTTATTTACAAACGCAAACTCACAAGTTAAACAATTAATTAAATTCCAAGTGTCAACAAAAACGCTGCGAATGACTCAAGTTTTTTAAATTGTTCAATATTTATCTGCTTATATTAACGACTCTTGCCATTGCCCGTTAACCATACAAATTGTCTGATGAAATTCATGGATTTCATACAAAACTGCTAATAAACTTGCTTTTAAGTCGAGCAGCCTGACCAATTTCAATACCAGTTGTCTCTAATGAGATTAATTTTAAACAAATGCTAAACAAACACAGCAGAATAAACAATTCGCTGCAAAATTCGGTTATTGATCTTAAAGATATAATAATTTTAGATGCACACAGCGTCTGATAATTCCAAAATTGAACAACATTATCTTGGCTAAAAACCTAGAGAAAATATGTTTTATACAGGGACGGATTGTCAACTGTCCACTTTGGGCTTTTCGATTGAGGGGGCGATAAGTGACGAAAGATAAATAAAATGAATATCGATTGACAAATGAATAAATTTAGAATATATACAATTTCTTAACTAAATTCAATATTTTTCCGAAAGGACCCTCTAATACCAAAGTAAACAGGGCTCCCAAGAGCTTCAAAAACGGCCCTGTTTGCATATTGTTTACCCTTAACTTTTGGCGTATTTCTGCTTCATTACGATGTTGATTACATCATCAGCAGCCAAACAATTGTGGCAATTGTCAGCTTTAAGCCCAGTCAGGCATGCTCGTGCTGGCCAAAAATGTAGTATATACTATCATGATTGTTTTGGCTTTATTTGCGGCTGTTCTGCTTTGTTTAATATCGAAGATTAGCCAACGCCACAAATAATTTAAACGCATGCAAATTAAAAATGATGCTCGCTCTATCAAAATGTGATTTTAGCCGTTAATTTGACGAAAATTTTAGGGGGGAATTTACGAAAATTCAAAAGTGGCAACAGGTCGTATGCTTCATATTAATTGACAGGCATTTAAACTGAATTTTCGGATGCTTAACTAATGCTTTGCATTTGCCAAATATTTTATACAATCCCTGACAGCAATTTGTGACCTTTTTATTGTCGTTTCAACTTGAAGTGGTACGTGCAGCTTTACTCTCGTTTTGATGGCATCAATTAGAATCTAAAAGACAACACTTGAGCCATAACAAGGCACACTTAAATGTTTGTTTGTAATAAACCTTCAAACACTTGTTGTTGCCCTCTGCAGATATTGTATCTCACGGATGCACGTAACAGCTGTCAGGGCTATTGCAGCTTCGGCTATACAGCATCGAAACACTCCAGATAATTGCCAATGAGAGGCTCAGCCTTTTGGCCCATTGGCTTGGCCCATTCATTGACCCGAGCTCATCGAGCATGTCAACAGCTTGGCAACTGCCACACACGCTACACAAAAATAATCAATATTAAATTGAAAACGCGAGCTGCTTAGCCAACATGCCCCCATCCTGGAACGCACGTGACACCTTCTCGACTGTGGCGAGAATTGAGGCGAGGCTGAACACCCTGCCACCACCTCCCCCTCTTCAGTGGGCTCGAACTGACATAATACTGAGCAGCAACTTACACAAACAACAATTACGAGCATACGAAACGCCACGCGTCTTTTAGGCGTCATTCATGGCGTGTTGGCTGCACATTAAACGCGTTTCTTCGGCCCAAAACCGAAATACAGATAGAGAGAGAGAGAGCGTGTAAGCGGGGTGGGTTTTGTGGCTTGGTGGCTTGTAACGCGAGCTGTGAGTCAGACACCACAGGTTCTCGCTCTCATTGCCCAGTTTCATTCAAGAAATTCACAGCGAAAAGTCTGCGCAAAAGCAGCGCAAACAGAGCAAACAGCGCAAAGAGTGCAAAGAGAAACCTTAGCAAGCCCAAGCAATAGGTTAGGGTTACACGCTGCTCCAGAGGGTGCCCCTCTAGGGTTAGTTTTTGGGGGGGACAGGGCGCGCAGAGTGTCGTTATCACGTGATGCGCTTGTATGTGTGAGTGTGACAACGTGGCGCCGGTTAAGCGGCATGCCGCTGTCTGTAGGGCGGGAGGAGCTAGGGGGTTCGGTTGGGGTCTTGGGATTGGGGGTACGGCACGGTTTTGGGTTTGGCTTTGACTCTGGCTTTGTGTACGCTCGTTGTTCGTTTTATTTTTGGGGTGTCGACTTACATGCTCATGTGCATTGTTGCTTCATGCTTTGGCTATTGTGTGGGTTTACATGGGGCTCACAACAACCACAGCAGCAGCAGTAGCAGCAGCAGCAGCAGCAACTGTGAAATCAGGTCAATGAAATAGCAATATTTGGCACGGCTTTAAGTCGTCGTCGTCATTTTGTTCGCTTGCGCTTCTTCGGCTGCGCGAAGGTGAGCCCCAGCCGAGGGCTCGACGAGGGCAACGCTGCTGCCCTCCCCCCTTCTCCAAACCCCTCTTTGGTTGCGCTTACAAATCAGGAAAAGCCATTGCCACCAGGCCCATAGAATCCAGCTAAAGACAATGAAACCGTCTACACTTATGGCTTAGCTTATTTTCTGCTTTTTTCTGCCTTGTTGACAGCGTTTTCCGTTCGCCCACCTTTAGACGTGTTTGTTTTCGTTGAAACTTTATGTTTCTATTATCAGTTTGTCCTTTGACTTTGAATTTATTTGAATTCAGACTTTGGCTGTCAGACTTGGCAAGAGTTTTCGTTAGCTGTCTTAGTTTCTTAGCAGGACTGTCAAAGATCCCAAGTACTGTTGTGAATCCCGTGTGATAAATGGTTTGATTTCATATGGTTCTTCTTTATATTAATTTATTAGTTGCTTTGCACAATAAATTACTTAAGCTTTTCAATAGCTGTTGAAGATTTCTTCAGTTTTCTCTGATTAAAAATATTTATAAATATTATTATTCAACAGTTTTATCGAAATTACCAATTAACGCCTAACTTAGAGCTTAAAGCTGTAGCTACAGGTTTTAGATAAATGAATCGTGGCTTACGATGATAATTTCCAATAAACTGAATTAAACTAAAAAGCTTAGTTAAAAACGGGCATTTTTTCAATGCCTTTCGATTACGTTCCTGGTTTTTAAATGAACTCTAAGCTGTTTACAACAAGACCTAAATTAAATAGATTTTATGGCAATTAAAATGCAAAAAAACCCTATGCCATAAACATAAAAATATTTATCATTATTAATAGCTGCATTAGCGCAGAAGCTAATCAATAAGCGTAATAATGCGTCAATTTCTCAGTTAATCACTCAACTGATGCCATCATGCGACATGTACGTGTACTTTGAGCCCCACTGTAATGACCATAAGCCACTAACCCCAAAAGTCCGGCAAGTCCAGGCCTTTCCCCTGACCCACACATGCCATGCAGTGATGTAAGCAATTAGACACGAGATTCCTTTGAGCGCTATTATTAAATATTTACAGTAGCACGGGGCGTATGAGTAATGCGTATAAGTGTAGGTATGTGTATTTGTATACGGGCATGGGCATGAGTATGCCGAAGGGGCATGTATGGCTAAATGACGTCAACAATTGCTATGCATACGCGTATTTGGGGCCAGATATTTATTTATACATACATGCACAGAGCAGAGGGCTGGCTGTCAATACCAGCCAAGATGGCTAAATAAGTGATTCGTACGCTGTTTTTGGTTTGGTTTTACAATTTGCAAATTGCCAGTATGCCAAATGCAATTCTGAGAGGCACAAAGTGAGGCCCAAGGCAGGAAAAAGTGCTGAGAATGCGTTGTCAGCAGCTGTGCTTGCGGGCTATTGCACTTTTCCATTGCCAAAATTTGTTTGCTTTGAGAGTTCCATGTTTGTTTGTTTGTTTCTCATGTTGTCAGTCTGTCAATTTGTCTGTCTGTCTGTCTGTTTGTTTGTCTGTCCTTGAACTTTGGCAAGTCCAAAACAATTTATAAAAAATGTATGCATAGTTATTTAGTTCTTTGCTTAAACTTTTGCCATATTACGCATACGTCGCAAAATACCTCCCTCCAAAAGTTTATTTGTCTGTTTTGTTACCGATTTCGATATCGATTGCAATGCTTATCTTCTGCTTGATTGTGCTACCATAACGTATAGTTTATTTTTTGGGCGGGGGCTCAAAGTCTGCACTTATCGTATAAAAAGCACCGAACGTCGAATGAAATTGGAACATCAAAATTATAAACAACATGTAAATATACCGATAAAATGCTGACTTTGCACATTTCAAGTTTTAGTTTATTAACCCAATTTTATTGCGGCTGTTGGCATTTAGTACATATACCTATAGACACATAAATACGAATATATGTATATATATTTCGATAAATTTTAAACGTAAGGGCAATCACGTGCCGACACTTGCTATAAATAAATAATTTATGTATTTGCATTTGCTGTGAAGTCGGCGATTTATAATTAGCGCTTATTTATAACTTGTGAAATGTATTTAAATTACAAATAATGAATATCAATTTTTCTCTCTTCTTTTCAGCACTGCAATAAATGCATTAAGCTTATAAACAGCTCGGAACACGCAGAAAAACAAAAGCAAAGGAAACAAATAAACAAATAAGAAGCACATAAAACAACATACTCACACATACACAGATACACACATCACACACACACTCTTACACACACACAGCAACAAAATGGCCTTAATTATGAAATACATCGAGAGCATAAACAGATATATGGACTCACATAGTGGTAAGTTGGCTAAGCACATTGGGAACGCGTCTAGATTGGGCAGGAATACATACCCTACATATCTCTATATATGTATATATATGAATATATATCTACATATCTCTCAGATATGCGTATGTTAGGCCTGCTAATTTATGTAACCTTGATGGTAGAGCTGCCTGCCGTTGCTGTTGCTCTTCTTTCTCACATTTCTCTGCAAATCGGCACAGGTTTAGCAAATGATTGAGTAATTTTTAACACCAGCTCACTAATTGGCCGAGTCCGAGAGAGGGACCTCAAGAGAGAGACAGAGAGAGAGAGAGAGAGAGAGCGTCTAGCACGCTTATGATGGCCTCTACGTGTGGCATTTAACTCCCGCCTAAAGGCCAGAGCCCAATTCAATGTCAGTCCCAGCCAAAGTGCCAAAAAAGACAATGTAAGTGTTTGTCTTTGGCTGTGCACGTTTTGATCCTTTATCAGCATTTAAAGCCAGCTCATATAGTATACTGGTTTATGGCTGGTATATAGCCTATTTGTTTAATCTATTAGGGCAGGCCGACTCGAACGCGTACATAAGCCAACGCCGTTCCTATTGACAAATGTTTAGCAATTTCAAGCGCTAAATTTATGTTTCAACATGACATGGATATTATGTATTCAATATGTATATAGATATCTATATTCGTATATATAGTCGCCTGTGCGTGTCAGTGTCTCCATGCCAAACGGCTTCTATCTGAGTTGATATTCAGGCCGCACATGCAATATATTTCAACCTATTGCCCCTATATCGGAAAGAGAGTCAAGTTTACCAAAGGAACTTACTTGACTCTGACACTGACACTGACACTGACACTCACTAGATAACTTTCTTTGGATAGGAAGATAAATAGATGGATTGATTGCTTAAAATTCAAAGCACTAACCAATTAAATTGCATAAATCTTTCATTTGAAATTAATATTAAAAGTTCTGAAATTCATGCGCACTCAATATATTTGTCAACTGTATTCGGTAATTGATTCCAAAGTCTTTTAATTAAATATTTATACTCATAAATGTGTTCGACTGAAGTCTTTCCAACTGGTTATTGCTTAAAACATGTTTGTTAATTTGTTAATTTTTGTATGGGATACATTTTTTTCAAATGCCCAACATTTGATCTTAAATGTTAGCAAACAAATGGAATTTTAACCAGTTAAAGACTGACCCATTTAAAGTTATTTCTTAGAGCTTTGAAGCTTTCTTTCATTTGCCGTAGACCTATTTTTATACAAAATGTGCACGCATTTAATCAAAATTCTTTTTTGCTGTACCATAAATTACGGGCTAGCTTATCTAAAAATCAGAGCCCCCAACAAAACAATTGGTTTATGAGCACAATTGATTATTTCATTAATAATCCATTGATTTTTCCACTCGAACTAATTTGCACAGATTGCGATTAGCTAATGTGATAAGTTGATGAGTTACCCTCTGGTTGCGCAAACCCATTCATATTTCAGCAATAATTTCACTTGGCACATTTTGCTTTTGTTTTTGTTTTTTGGTTTTCTGTTTTTTCAATCAAGTTCGCAAACTTAATTAATATTCGTTTATAATATTTTGCACTTTTTTCGTGGCTGATTTTGGTTATTCATTCATCAAAAACTGCGTCGGTAAAAGCTCATCCATAATTTGTTACGCTGTTATTGTTATTAATATTATTTTGTTATCTATCGCTGGTGGTTTTTCAATTTGCTTACGCGTATGTTTAATAATTTTTATTGATTTTTTTCGAATTTGTTTGGCAATCTGAATTCGCGTTTCATAAGTTATGCATGATTTAAATGCCCCAATGAAATTTACGCATTTATTTTTATGACATTTATCACTGAACTGAATGCCAAATGAAGCAGCTTAAGAAATAAATATGAGCATATAAGAGTTTAAATGGGGTTTTTTTTGTTCAATTTTGCACTTGGTAGCAGTACATTAAGCAGGATGAACTGCACGTTTCAGAGTCATTATCATAATGATTATCATTATCATTACCATAATCATTAGTTTAGTTGACGATCGTCTGACTCTGAGTCCGACTCTGGTGACATTGTCTCACGGCATGAACGTGCGGCAGATCAGGGCCAATGTCCAATGCTAATGATGTTCAAATGATAAGAGTTGGCGCTCAATGTGCGCGTTTTTTGCGTTTTCTTATCTAACAGATACAAGTAACACAAGTTGGTAAACATATAGAAGCAACAGCAACGGCAACATCAGCTACTACATAGACTTGGCTAACATTACATTAACTATTTCCCCTTCTATTTCTTGCAACTAGATTCAAGGACAAAGGACTGGCCCATGATGTCTTCACCCTTTCCCACACTGGCTGTCTGCCTCACATACGTCTACCTGGTTAAGGTAAGCAAATGCAACAGGTGTTTTCAATTCAGGTTTTTCATTTTCATTTAGCTTTATGGCAACTTCAAGTGTCCACTTCAGGCCTATACTGGTAGTATGTGGGTCACATGCACTCGTAGTTTAGTGTCTGTCTGTCGCTCTTAATCTCAAGTACTATTCCTATGCGGAAATCGCCCGACGTGTGCTTTATCACTGATAGCGTCTAAACTTTTGCTTTGGCTTCAGCAGGTTTCTGTAATCTTTGTGATTCAGTGCCACACCCACACATCTATAGATATATATATACTTAAAAATTCTAATCATAAGACTGTACATTTTTATTAATGCCCTAACCTAATCAACGTTTTGATAAGCAGTGAGTCAAAGACAAACAATGTCTTTAAGATTCCGCAGCACAGTAGACGGGTAAAGCACAAAATTCCAAATAAAACTGACAAATATTCGTTCAATTTCTAGCTGTTTAGTAGAGAATGTAGTTCATTCAGAGGGCTTAGCTTGAAAGTTTATGGCAGGCAGATAAAAGCATGGCTGACCAAAAGCTTTTATTGCTCGAAATATCTGTCTGTACTCGTTTCTAATAAATAATAATAAATATTTGGTGTAAGGCAATCTAATATTGCTGTGACTGGCATGAGAATCAGATAAATTCAATTAAACTGCTGCAACACACAATCGACTTAGTTACAATTTTAGCAGCCTTGTTATCTGTCCAATTTCTTGTTCATCTGTATATTAGTCAGTATTAATATTTTCATACCTGCACTTAAACTCTATAATGGGTTTATTAGCTGTGTGAAACTGTGTATATAAACAGAGTTAATAACTGCGTGGAATATGAAAAAGCGAAGATATGCAACAGACAATTTCAATACAAAATATATTACAAAATTGTAAATTAAAAAATAGAATGTAATTGAGGTTCAAGTTAAGATATCTGTGAATCCAAATAAAAGATTATAAAATAAAAAGAAATGGCAGAAAACCCAGAAAAACTTGATTAGACCAGAGTTAATGCTTAACAAACCAGACTTTAATCTTTTTTAAAAATTTTAAAATACATTTATTTAATTTAAATTTATTTTAATTTGTGCGAATTTATCTTCAGGTGCTTGGGCCGCGATTAATGGAGAATCGAAAACCGCTGCAACTACAGAATCTGCTGGTCATGTATAATGCGATACAGGTTGTATTTAGCGCGTGGCTCTTCTATGAGGTATGTAGTACACACACAGATACACTGACACATCCACAAATACACAGACACACACACACACACACAACAAACCAACACACACACAATTCCATTACTACCAACATCAACACAACGCTGGCATCGCATCTCGACGTTGATTTTGGCTGCTTGCAATTGACCCGGAAAAACACTTGAGGAAAACCCAAGTACAACCACTACAACTACAACTACAACTACAACAACCGTTGAAGCAATCCACTGCAACTGAGCTGCTTTTTATTGTGCACTTTATTTGCGTTTTAATTTATCTGTATATGTTTTCCTTACGTTCTCCCCGTGTATCTCTCTGTGCTATTACTTTTATTATTTTGTTTCTTTCCTTTTCTTTCCTTTTTGTGTTGCCATTAATCTGATTTTGTTTTTAGTGTTTAATGGGCGGCTGGTGGGGTGCGTACAGCTTCCGCTGTCAGCCTGTGGACTATACCGATAGTGCCACATCTAGGAGAGTAAGTGTCTTGACATATAAATGCTATTACGTCTAAACTTAAACGATTAAATGCGTAAGTGTAGAAATGACCCCGGCAAGTGAAAGTAGCGCCCAGAAGTTCGAAAGATTGCCCCCAATTACTTTTTCAGTTACCTTTTCAGTTACCTTTTCTGCAGTTGTAGGCATACAGTTTGAATAGAGAATATTTTGTCTATTGAAAGTTTCTAATTTTTATTTTTATTTAATTTATTTTATTCGCTTTTTGCTCTGGCATTGTTTAACCGCCAACGCTTTACATATATTTATTTATGCATTTTAATTATTATCATGTTTAGTACTACACACGGCGAGCAATTGTGTAGCTTTGCTTTTAAATAAATTTTAATCTAAGTGCCCTAAAAAAGTATCTTTAGCTTTACATAAAACAAATAGTATACAACTATAAACTGGCGACAATTCACCAACTGTTTATTGTATATAAATGCTACCAACAACTGGTAATTAAACAACAAAAACAATCAAAAAAATAATAATAATAATGGCTTTAATTAATTTTGATTTATGCTTTTTAATTAATATTTTTATGCTGTTTACTAACCCCCAAAAAAAAAAACAATAAATGAATATTGTATCTTGTATCTATACACATGTGTAAATAGCACTCAGCTTGCACTGCGTGTAACTGTATGTATGTGTGTGTATCTGTGTACCTATGTGTGTGTGCGGGTGTGAATGTGTGTGCGTGTGTGTGCCATGACCAATTCTTTACAGCCAAAAATGGAAGACCAACAAGAGATGCCCAGCCGCAGCGAAAGTCAAAACCAAACAAAACTCATAAAAATCACAATTCGATAACTTAAACACAGACTAGACCGTTACACCGATATATCGATATTCCGATATGCCGATATGCCAATGAAAAATCGTCATCTGTTTTTACACACTCTACATTTGCAGATAGGAATTTCCGGTTGGCTAACAGGACATTATAGCTTCCGATGTCAGCCAGTCGACTATAGTAATAATCCTAGAACGTTAAGGGTATGTGTTAACCTCAAAAAGAGTCGTACGATAACGCTATTGATAACGATAAAATCTGTTTACTTAGTTGATAATACATATACTTATTCACATTGGTGTGTGTGTATGCCTGAGTAGTTTTATTGGTTCTGGATTGATATACATATAATGCCTATACTACAATAAATATATAATTTATTGGGTGAACAGTTGATGGTTTCACATGATCTAATCATAGTTTATACTAAGTACAATAACTGTTCTACTCCACTATATTTATCTATTCTACTAACCCAAAACAGATTCTAGCATGTGTATGCCTTTTAGTATTATCAAATGAGACACCTCCTGACCCTGCCCCAACCCTCCAATTGTCGATATCTCTTGCAGATTTTAGAGTTTACTGGGCCTCCAACTTCTATCATAATCTACTGTACAATACTATATGCAACGAATCCCCTATCTCTTCGGTACCTTGCAGATCCTAATTGAATTAATGTTGTTTCCCCCTCACTTTTCTTTCTACACTATCGATGCATTTTGACAATTAATATAATTATTATTAAATAGCTAATAGACTTAATTGATTTGAATTTGATTAGCATAAAGCGAGTGCATGAATGTTTATTTCAAATTGAATTGAATTGAATTGAAATTGCAATTGAATTCGATTATGATGTCATATTGTTCTTAACCAACTCAACGAATTGAATTGAGTGAACAGTATTAAGTATGAATGGAATGCTTAAGTATATAGGCTATGCCATACTTATTGTATACCCTATGCAAATAATATTTGGCATAGCGTACACATTGAGCAATTTCTTGTATATTGTGTGCACGAACTAAATTTTAATGTAGATCTTTAATATACCCAAGCTAATATAAACCTTACTCTCTCTCCCCCGCACCCTGTCTGCCCACAGATGGTCCATGCCTGCTGGTGGTATTACTTCTCAAAGTTCACTGAATTCATGGATACGGTAAGTGGCACGCGAAAGCCCCAAAAACAAAACCTGAAATACAAAAACACATAAAGAGAAACCGCTACAAATTGGCAACAATATTCATAAATTACAAGCATAAATCATCACACAATGCCTGAACCTGTCCCTTTTACCAGACTCACCGAACTGTCTTTTGGCCGTTACAGATTTTCTTCGTGTTGCGCAAGAAGACCAGCCAGGTGACCACGCTACATGTCATCCATCACGGCTGCATGCCCATGTCCGTCTGGTTCGGCGTTAAATTCACTCCAGGTGCGTTACACCCTCCCTCTCCCATCAATAGCACCGTATTTACCCAATACTCTGTCCCACTTGTGTCTCCTATCTGTCGCTCCGTAGGTGGTCACAGCACCTTCTTTGGCCTGCTCAATACCTTTGTGCACATTGTGATGTACACGTACTACATGTTCTCGGCCATGGGTCCACAGTACCAGAAGTACCTCTGGTGGAAGAAGTACCTGACAACGCTGCAAATGGTAAGTGAAAATCGCAGTTTCAATTCTTAAATGTTCTACAAAGAACTCTTCTGTTACCAAACTCTTTTAAAGCAAGGCACG
Organism: Hypselothyrea guttata; assembly: GCA_035045125.1. NCBI lineage: Eukaryota > Metazoa > Arthropoda > Insecta > Diptera > Drosophilidae > Hypselothyrea > Hypselothyrea guttata. The sequence goes on from JAWNNJ010002004.1 coordinate 500,022, forward strand.
ATAGGCAAAAATGTTCAAAGAGTTATACCAATATTGGCCCTAAAATCTATATTTTTTGACCAAATGCTGTCATGTTTGGTTTTTTCTGCATTATTTTGTAATTCGTTTACGCATAAATTCTTACGGTTAACAAAAAATTTTTTTTTTAAATTTATAATTTTTTACAAATTAAAAATTTTTGAAAAAATTGAAAAACAAATTTTTTTTGGTTTATCATTCTAATTTTACTTTTACACTCGAATGATTGAGAAAAAACTTCACCGTTTAAAAATCGGTTGAGTTTTGGTAAAGCTATGCGCATTCAAAGTTAAAAAAAAATGGCTTTTTTCGTTTAAGGAGTGATATAAGTGATACAAGCTAATTTAAGCTATAATACCACGCATTTCTACGATCTTGATTCAGTTTTTAATTAGTGTATTGATCATCAAAATCTTTTTTTTCAATTTATCTACAGGTTCAGTTCATTCTAATCATGGTGCACGCCTTCCAATTGCTCTTCATCGACTGCAATTACCCGAAGGCCTTTGTCTGGTGGATCGGCATGCACGCCGTTATGTTCTTCTTCCTGTTCAATGAGTTCTACAAGGCAGCCTACAGAAACCGCCTAATGGTAAGTGCTCCAGCTTAATAACAATTGAAATCCCAGAGCTAACTGTTGGGGTTTGCTGGCTTAGCTTCTCACGTCTTCTACATTCGTTGTAATGATAAGTATGGGATGAGGTTAGATGCTGCGCTTCCCACGTTGTTTAAGCGGCATTTAAAGCCACAAAGTGACACTCATGAAGTGCGTTAAGCATTTCTTTAGGCCCATAGTCGCAGTCGGATGCCGGATTGAGTTAATGAAAACGAAAAGCCAAAAAGTGAGCTCTTATATCATACGGCAAAAGTTGAGACGAGTTGCGACTAGTTCGGGCAACAACGGACGGACAACGGACAACCGACAACGGACAATGGGTTACGGTTACAGTTACGGCTACGGGTATTTATAACCGATGTCAGCACCTTGCGGCCAGATCAGACCGCCTCTTGCATAGTAACTGCGTCTGTCCGCCTCTGTCCGCCTCTGTCCGTGTCTGCGGTCTAAATTCATTAACGAAATTTCGTCAAGTAGGTCTCGGGGTATTGAGGTGCCGAATTCCGATTGCCGCACAAAAGCAACGACATAAAAGTATAAAAAAATAAAATAAAAAACGTTAAATGACGTCGTTTAATGATCGCTTACGACGCCGGCGACCCACAGCATCCAACCATTGAGAGTGAAAGTTGAATGAAAAAGACACAGCACGACGAACGAAGAGGAAAAATAATAATAAACAAAATAAAAATAATAAACAAACGCAGACAAAGCGTCGCTGGGCTTATTGCATAATCTACATACGTTTTTGGCCTTTTTTGTGGGGCAAATCGAAAAACACAAAAAAAAAACAACAACAGACAGATAAAGTCAAATGCCAACGCTGCGCATGCGCAATCGCAACAAGCATACGCCCTGTCATCCTTCTATGCTCTTTACTTACTTTTGCTGGCATTTATTGTTTATTTGCAGAAGAAGAACGCACTGTTAGCCAATGGACACGCCAAGCCCAACGGCTACTGCAAGAGCATCAATGCCCACGACGATCTGTTCCTGCCACAGCCCACAGACGCAGCAGCCACAGCAACCGCAGCGTCTAATCCCAAGGCCAATGGCACTGCCAACGGCCATGCCAATGGCCTCAAGAATGGCTACAAGCCCTTGGCCAATGGCAACGCTGCGACGCCTCTGACCAATGGCAGCGCGCACAAGTCCAATGGCCTGCTCCTAACGAATGGCTATGGCAATGGCGCCGCCGGCTATGCCACACAGCTGCTGGACGACGTGAACCAGGAGCTGACGCACCGAAAGACACAGAAATAATATCGGGGCAACGCGGGTCGGCGCCAATATAGAGCTTAAAGTGAAGGGAGAAATCTGGAGAGGAGCACAGCAGAGCGCCAGGGGCAATCATTAGCTCCAAGAGTCATAAGCACACACACACACACAGCTACATTTACATATACATCTACATCCACACACGTACACATACACATACACATACACTATAAATTCGCATAAGCATATAGTACATACATATGTATAAAAGTCGGAAATTGTATTGAAATTGGCATAACTTTTGGTGTTTCATCACCCAAGGGGCATATTGTTATAAATACTAATTGTAATAAATATTATTATTATACTATTATGTTAGTAATAATAGCGATGTATGTATGTATGTTACCAGCAAGTGATTCGAGCTGCATCGGCATATATATATATATATATGTATATGTGGCATTTGTGAGTATATATGTATGTGCATATTGCTGAAGCATCCATTATGCTAAAATATACATAATTTTTGTTGCTTTTTCTCTTTTTTAACTTACTTTAGTTGTACAAAGCTTTGTATAGACAAAAACAAAAAACAAAAAAACAAAAACTAAAACTAAAACTACAAAAAAGAAGCATCAACAATTTATTAATTGAGCCGAAAATGCTTATTAAATTTAATTGTGTGTGAGCAAGGAATTAATCTATGTATTTAAGCATAGAATTTAATTTATACATACATATATATAAATATATATATATATATATATATAATTATAATGATATATCTATTGTAGATATACTATACAAGAAATATACAAAATAAAATAAATGGCAAATTAGTTGGTTCAGCGTAAGACAGGCAGTTTTTTGTAAATGTATAAAATAAACAAAAATAAATGAAAATAAAACAAAACAAAATAAAATAAATTGTAATTGTAATTTAACATTAGACGCAATAATTGTTGAGGAATTTGAAACAACTACAACAACTATTTAAGTCAAGCAACAACATTTGAAACTTAAACTAAAACTAAAACCGATTAAAAACAAACTCAAAAACTCAACAAGTTTGTGCTGCGTTTCAATCATAACAACCACAACAAACGGAAAACCAAACGAACCCACATGTTTCATTAATTTATTACGAATAAATTATGCAGCTAAACTATAAACTACAAAGGTCTAAATACAATAAACAAATCAATTCATACCTAATATGCAACATTTGCTATTTGATATGGTTGCATACGATATACACAATTCAACCAGGAAAAACCCACACAATATATACATATATAGTATAAACATAAGATGACATCAACTATAAACATGGATTGCAACAGAGCGATTTGTTGCAAAATAGACTTTAAGTCCCCCTCTCCCAACACACAGACACTCTAGGTTCTACTTATAGGTATTCCAATTGCAATACATTTTGTATGCGTCGTAGCCATTTTTGTGGATCTGGAGCAGTATGTAAACACTATGTATGTAATTGTAATTACTATTATTATGACTATAAAGAAAACAAACACAAACAAAACGACAAAACAAGCAGAAAATTGTGTAGAAAATTAGGCGAAAATGGAGTATGGAGCATTTTTTCAATAAAAACTTAAAACAACAACATTTCGCTTATGTAACCTAATGGCTTTTGAACTTCTTAATGCTAAGTTAACGTTCAAGGTAAGTAGGGATATCAGGATTTAACTGAATTAGCGTGCTTGCCATTTCGCTTTAATTAGTTCATGCTCGGCTGGCGCTGAGTGCAGACGCAAGGCGTGAAGTGGAAGGAACTTAGAAGCTATAAAATTTAACAGAAAAGTGGTTTACCTTTCAAGTAAACTTGACAACCTGAAAAAAACGAGATGTTACTTTAATGGAATCAAGCAGGACTTGAATTCCTAATTGTAAATCAGAAAATATTCAGTCTAATTCAGTAACATCTACTTCAACACTTGGAGTTCTTTAATCCATCCACTTTAGTAAATTCTTTTCAGCTGAACAACAGATTAATTTATAACTAAAGCTTTTTACAGATATTAAAAGAAATTCAATGGATTCTTTTTTCTTTATGCTTTTTATTAACATTTATAATTCGGTTGTGTTAGATTTTACATTATTTGCCTTAGAATACGCGTTGAGCAGCGTATTGTCTGCTCTGTGGTCTATAATTGTAACTTAGAATTAGACTTCAATTGCTATGAGCTAAGCGTGTTAAGCTGTCCATAAGCGGTAATAGGCAGAAGGTTAAATGTAGAACACAGACGTCAACTACATACTTAAATGGTAGACAATTTTTATAATGTTTTTGCTTTTGGTTGGTTTTTTTTTTTGTTTTGCATTTTAATGACAAATACAACAGAAAAATTTCGAAAATTTCGATAAATGATGAACAGAACAGCGAACTGTAGTCAATTGTACTTATTGTAGAATAATTTTGGCCACAAACAGGCCTACATATTATAGAACTTAATCGGCTGCCTATGGATCTTGATCTGGATCTGTGTCTGTATGTGTGTCTGCATGTGTGTGTGTGTTGTGTGTCTGAAGTGGGGGGTGGGGGAGTGGGTATGTTGGCCTGTGAGAGGTTATCTATGTGAGTAAGCAGCCAACGGCCGTATGCGCCTATTAGAACTGTAGATTAGAGATTTTAAAATCACTTAAGTCTATATGCTATGCCCGGGCAACGAACTCAGTTTCTACGGGTGCGTCGACGTGCATTGCCACCGGCAAAAGGCGTGGCATTGGGTGCACCCGGATGCTGTCCACTGTACAAATTATCCAGAAACTCATGCAGCGCAGCCTCACTGTAACAAATACAAGTTTATTTATATTTATTTAATACACTCATTTGATAATCGCTTGGGGATCGTAATTACCTAACACCACTGGCTGGACCACCCGGATGGTGGCCATGTGGCTGTGGCTGTTCTTGATGTGGATGCTGCTGCTGCTGATGTTGCTGCTGCTGTTGCTGCTGCTGCTGCTGCTGAGCGCCACGCACAATGCGATACTGCACCACATGCGAATTGGGCTCCAAATGCGATAATGCACCCTTCTGGCAGTTGGCCCACTCGGTGATGTCGTAGACCTTGCCGTCCATTAATGCCAAATACTTCCAGCGTAGACCTAGCATACTCGTCTCGGCCCAGATATCGCCCTGCAATAGCAATTACCACGTTATCAGCTTCATACAAAACCCATATCTATCTATAGATCGCACTCACATCCTTGGCCGAATGGCGTATCTTGCAGGAAGCGCATTCACGCGCCGCATAGTGAGGACGTTCGGTTAGCTTGCGAGGATGTCGCTGGGCACAAGTGCTGCATCTGTGGGTGAGCGAAAAGAAGAGTCGATTAGCATTGGTTATAGGCAGAGCTCACATAATACGGTTAACCAAAAAACTTAAAAAAGAAAAGAAAAAGTCGATCGCGATCTGATCGTTTTCGTTTGGCTTATGCACTCGATCTGAGCGTAAGAAACGTGTCGGTCTCGTGCTCGAGAAAGAGCATAATCGTAGCTTGCTCAGCTAATGAGTCAGATCGAGAGCAATTATAAAATTACTTTTTAAACCCTTTACTTTAAAAAAGTAAAAAGGGTCTATTAACTTAGTGCAAAGAGGAAATGTGTGTAACACCCAGAAGGAGACGTGGCAGACCCCACAAAGTATATATATTCTTGATCAGGACGACAAGCCATGTTCGTCTGTCCGTCTGTCTGTCTGTCCGTCTGTCTGTCTGTCCGTCCGTCTGTATGAACACCTAGATCTCAGCAACTATTAGAGCTAGGGACACCATATTCGGTACTTAGGTTCCCCTATTCAGTAAGCAGCACGAGTTTGTTTTAGATTTTAGATACCTCCCCCCCTTCCCACGCAACCCGCAAAAAGCTGCTGTAGCCACAGTTGCAAAGCTATTGATTTCTGATTTGGTATTTAATTGGTTTATGACATTCTCTATCGACGCGGTGAATTTTGTTTCGATCGGATAAAAAACAGCGAACATATGCCACAGACAATTTGCCGCACTAGGCAGAGGGGGGGTGGTGTGCCTTGCACACGCGCGTAGCTTAGTGTGTGTGCGTCTGATTGTGTTTGTATGTACATATACTCAAAGTAAAGGGTCTCCTACGGTCGGTTACGTCCGACTGTAGCCTCCGTCCCACTGATCTGCCCCGTCCCCATATTTGTATTTGTTGCGTTTACCTTATGTTGTTGCCTTAGGCAAATCATGAATAAGGAAGGGAAGAGAAGATACACACAAACTCAAAAGACCGCCAACCGAGTTTTTTTTTTAAGAAAATTGTCTCGGGAAGTAACAGATTTAAAAGAGTGAGAGAAATCGGCCGTAGGTTCAGCAAAGACCAGCCTGAACCGAAACTATGTTCGAGCGGTCTTCGTGCGTTGTGTCAGTGGGAGAACTGTTCTTTTTTTGGACCACCCAGCACAGGTGGGTTATAGGTTATAGGCATTAAAGCTGTTGGCTGTTGGGTGTAGTTTTACCTTATAGTATTGGCCGCTTCGGTCATTTTGTTTTGCAACTGCGACAGCAAATCGTGCAGCTCCGTCCACGCTTTTTCCGCATGCAGAGCCTCGGCAATGCTTTGGTCGTAGGCGAGACGATTTTCCTTTAGAAAGCAGGGAAGATTCAATGAATATACAAAGGATCTGAAATGTATTTCGTTTACTTACCGGTTCGCCAATTAATTCAAATGCGCGCTGCAGCACTTTGAACGCCTCTTCGGCGCCCGCCTGCTTGTTCTTGTCGGGATGCACCAGCACAGCGATTTTCTTGTAATGCTTGCGTATCTGCTCCTGCGGACTGTCCGGCGGCACGCCCAATATACTGCAAGCAAAAGGTATTGGATTAGTTGAATGTGATTACAATGTAACGTTCAACGCACCTGTAAGCATCCTTGCCCTTGCAATTCAGCAGCGAGTACATGGCCTCCTCGCCCGTCTGCGGCAGACGCCCCGTCTTGAATGCCTCCGCGCTGGCCTCCGGCGGCTTCCGTTTGTAGAAGCGTCGCCAGAAGGCCCAACGGGAGTTCTTGTGGAAGCGTGCGTCGAAGCGTCGCCAATAGTTGCGCCACCAGATGCTGGGCTTGCCGGAGTTCTGCTTCAGTTCCTTGTGCAGCTGACGGGCGTAGGCGACGCCAGCCACATAGGCCGTGGTTAGACGATCGTAGACCATGCTGCAGCCGAGCACGACAATGTCGTAGACCAAGTAGAAGAGCCAGGTCAACAGCTTGAGCGTCAACTCCCACCAGGTGTGCAGTATGCGCTTGGCCAGCTCGTAGTTGCGATTCGATGTGATCGCATGCGCTGGCGAATTGGAGGAGCCATAGCCGCTGCTGCGATTGCGTTTCGAGGAATACGAGTAGGAGCTGGCGCTGGAGTTCAGATTGGCATTCGAGGAGGCCGCATAACGTTTCGAAGAGAAGGAATTCGAATTGCCGCTGGCATTGCTGGCGGCATTGTTGCCGCTGCTGTGATTGTTGCCGCTGGCAGACGCTGAATTATTGGAGCTGCCATTCGAGTAGTTGGTGTTGGAGTTGTTGCGATGGTTGTTGCCGTTGCCGTTGCCGTTGCCATTGTTGCTCTTGCGAGCTGAGAAATTCTGACTGCTGTTGCCGGCAGCATTGCTGCTATTCAGATTGCTGCTGCTGGCAGTTGCCTTGCTGTCGCTGGGCTTGGCTGCATAACCGTTCAGATTGCTGCTGCTGCTGCTGCTGCTATTGCTGTTGCTGTTGTTGTTGAGCTTCAGCTGTGCCGGACGCTTCTTTTCCTGATTGGCTTTGCTGGCCTTGCTGGCGGCTTGCGATTGCTGCTGCGGCTGTTGCTGCTGCGGTTGCATGAGCGGCTGTGGAATAGAAAACTGTTAAAAAGTGCTGTATATTTACTGTTATTTAAAAGTAGACCCCACTATCTTTCTGTCCGTCCGTATAAACATCTAGATCTCAGCAACTATAAGAGCTAGAGACACCATATTCGGGATTTAGGTTCTCCTATTTAGTAAGCAGCACGAGTTTGTTTTAGATTTTGGATACCTCCCCAGTACTACCCCAGTAATTTGTAAAATGCTATAGCAGCCACAGTTTCAAAGCTATAGATTTGTAATACGATACGATCGGATAAAAGACAACGAAGATATGCTACAGATAATTCGTATTTGAGAAGTGTCTCTGAGCGGCAGACGGCGTAATTTAAGCTCTGTTTTAAGCTACTTACCACTTGCTGCTGCTTCTGCAGCGTCGCCTGATTGGACTGCTGTCGCTTCTTGCCGCGCTGCCCCGTCGCATTGGCCGCCGCACCTGCCACATCCTTCAGCTCGTGCAGCGGCGAGCGCTTCACATTGGCGCGCAGCTCGTGATTGCCACGCGCGTTGCCGTTGCCATTGCCGTTGTCTTCCTTGCCCTGTCGTCGCGTTGGCGCGTGTCCGTTCTCCAGATTGTTGCCAGGGCGCAGCTCGTTGGGCAGGCTGCTGTTGCTGTGCAGGCCGCTGGCGTTGCGCAGGGTGCTGCCCTTGCTCAGCACATCCGAGTAGGACATGGGCATGGGCTTGACCTCCGCCACAATGCGCTTCTTGCCCTCCGGCATGCCGGGCACCACAATGTTGGGCTTCTTCATGGACACTGCAGGTGGAGCTGCAGCTGGAGCTGGAGCGGCTGGGATTGCTGCTGTGGGCGTGGTTGGATTAATGTTGGCTTCATTAGCTTCCACGGCTTTGGTCGTTGGCGCTTGCAACTGCTGCTGCTGTTGCTGCGGCTGCGGCTGTTGTGGCAGCTTCACTGGCGAGTGCGCCTGGCTTGCAACCGACGTTGCAGGCTGTTGTGGTGCATTTTCCTCCTTGGCATTCTCCTCGCCTCGCGCCTCGCCGCCGAACTGTATGTAGCTGGCGCCTGTCAGATTGGGCGACCAGTTGTTCACCAGATTGTTGATGAACATGTTGGCGCTGCTGTTGACTGCCACGCCTGTGGAGACGCCAGCGGCGCAGCCCTCATCAAATTGCTGGAATTGTATTGTTTGCTGTGCTGGTTGCTGCTGCTGCTGTTGCGGCTGTTGCTGCTGCTGCTGCTGCGCTCCAATGTTCATCTCGGCCTGTGGCAGCAACGGCTTGGCAGCAAACAGCTCATAGAGCTGCGTCTGCTGCGCAGCTGGAGCGGCAGCTTGTGCCTGCGTCTGCGCCTGCGACTGCGCTGCGGTGGCAGCCGCCGGATGATGTGCATGTGGATGTGGATGCTGCTGATGCTGGCCCAGCGATGCCATGTTGAGATGCGAGAAATTGGCAGCGGCTGCAGCCTGCTGCGCATACGCATCGTTCACAGCGTTCTCGGCACAGTGATAGACCTTGAGGAAGTTGCCGTGCCCCACGGGCAGCACGGAGTAGGTTTCGGGCTGGCCAGGAGCAGCCGCGTAGGCCAGATTGTAAAGGTATTCGTTGTAGACGTGAGGGGATTGCGAGGGCTGTTGCTGCGCTGGTTGAGCATGCTGATGCTGATGAGGAGGTGCATGGGCATGGGCGTGGGGATGGGAGTGGGGATGGGCGTGGGCATGGGCATGGCCATGTGGATGATGCGCTGGAAACTGAACACCTAAATGCGTTGGTGGTGGTGGTGGCGGCCACATCATGGGCGCCGCCTGCCCCTGCACCTGTCCCTGCTGCTGATGCAGCAAATGTTGTTGCTGCTGCTGTTGCTGCTGCTGCTGATGTACCAGAAAGTTGGCCAACTCCGGGGGCGACAGGTTGTGGTATGAGGCAGCTGCGGCAATCGCTTCATCCTCGGCCATGCCGCCAGAGCAGATGCGCTCATCCTGACGTGTCCGTGTCGTCATATCCCGCTACACTAAGGGAGCAGCCCCCCTCCTGCCTTTTCCTCTGCCACTGCAAATGCCAGCGCGTTTTTTATTTTTTTTCTTTCCAACTCGCGCTGACGCTGAGCTTATCAGAATTTCACGTAATTGTGCGTTTCGTTGGGCTTATCATTTATTTGCAGCACGCTTTTGCGTTGCCACGAGCAGCGTTAGCAAAAGATACACCGAATATTGAATATGGAAAAACGTTGCTAAACTTCTTTTTTTGCAATAACTTTTAACACAAATAATATATTATGCGTGAGAGTGTGAGTGTATGTGGCAAGAAGAACGATAACGCCAGTCACAGTCAAAGCAAACAGGGCTGACGAGTGCACGCCTATCGATAACTTTGCTTCGCGAATTTTCGACAAACAAGTTTAACGATTAATGGCAATTTGCTCAAAGTTTGCATTCAATTTGCGAAATTAATTTTCAATAAATCAGTTAATATTTTCAAACAATAGACTATTAAAATTCTTAGCTATTTAAATTTTAAAAAGACTAATATTTTAAAACACAATGGATTAGTTAAATTCTTAAATAATTAAATTGTTAAACAAAATCAACGAAATATTTCCCACTGTCCAGATTGATAAGAGCAAAAACCTTGTCGATATTTTCGATATCAACTCCATATCGATAATATCAATATTGCAACGATATTATCCCAATCAGACTCAACATAACGATTCTTTTTTATTTAAGATTTGCAGTATATATATATAGGTATTAAAGTTAAACAAAACACTCAACATAAAAATTGATTGATAACGATATTTATAAATTAATCGAGCACATTTGTGCTTATCTTTAGTTTTGTAAACACATCATGCCCGCCCTACAACCTTTAGTTACTGTAATACGCGCTGGACGCCTTAGCTACTCCGCCGGAATTCAACTGCAGCAGAAGCTGGCGAAGCAGAACGTCTCGGAGTATGCGAAATTTAGGAATTATCTGTTGGTTTTGGAGCACGATCCAGTGTACACAATAGGCATACGCACCAAGGGCTATACGGCGGAGGACGAGAATCGATTACGCAAACTGGGCGCCGATTTCCATCGAACCGACCGAGGGGGATTGATCACGTTCCATGGCCCCGGTCAACTGGTGGCCTACCCCATCATCCACCTGCGCCAGTTCCAGCCAAGCATACGCTGGTATGTGTGTGCACTAGAAAAAACCATCATCGACGTATGTCGACAAATGGGCATACCAAATGCCGGCACCACAAAGGATACGGGTATTTGGGTGCATGATCGCAAGATTTGTGCCATCGGTGTGCACGGCTCGCGTTACGTCACAACCCACGGCATTGGCTTAAATTGCTCCACGGATCTGGAATGGTTCGAGCACATCGTGCCTTGTGGCATCGAAGGCAAAGGAGTTACGTCTTTAAGTAAGGAGCTAGATCGTCAAGTCAGCGTATCAGAGGCTACAGGGGTATTGCTAGAAAGCTTCTCCAAGATCTTTAATTGCTCTGTGCAGGAGGAACAAGCGATTCGGGCGGAGAATTAATATACAAATTGTATAATAGCCGATTTCCTCGAGCAACATTGCGTCATTTTGAATGACGCTTATTTGGAGTATCCACGAGCGATGGAAAAATACGCTCATTTCATCCAAATTATGTTGTACAGGACAAATTGGTTCGTCATTTGGATTATACATAGATCACACTTGCTCTTCTGGGAAAAGGCTAAACTATTAAATGTACCACCGTTTTGAGTTCATAGACAATTGAATTAGTAATAAAATTATTTATTGAAAACGAGCTTTGTTTAAATCACATTTCTTAAGACGCACATCGGTCAGGATCTTTCCCCGCAGCTCCGCCTCAACTCGTCCCTGCTCCCGCTGCGCCGCCTTTCGCATGCGTCGATCTTGGCGGGACTCCAACGTGCCGTTAGTATTGAAGTAACGTTCTCTGAACTCCTGTCCAGCTTCAGTAGATATCTGTAGTGCCGCAATATCTTCTTCAATGAATTCCAAATGCTTTTCATAGGTGAGCAGTCGACGCGCCGTGTTCCCTGCTAGAGGCTGCTCAGAATTGGCCACCAGTTGGAGATGCGAGTGCTGGGGCAATAGCGATTCACTGTAGTCTTCCCTGTTATTCAAATAAACAAAAATAAAACAATGGTTAAAATAAAGTATAATGATCAAGACCAATCAGTTCGAATTCCGAACAACTTTTAAAACAAACAAATAGTATATTCAAACTTCCTGAACCGAACTAACAGCGTTTGAAACAGCGTGTGCAACTTCTATCAAAATTCTGTGAATTTTCAGCCTTGAATATAGTATAATTATAGGTAGTTATATATTCCCTATATAACTTACCGATGAAAGGGCAGCCAGCAGACAAGACGACCGCCGAGTCTTAGGTGTTTGGCAGAGAAATTCAACAGATCTGCGTATAAATGCTGCAAGGAATAGTGCGAGGTTGAAGGATAATGCGCCATATCCGCCGTACGCGTGTCCTCCTTGGCGTTGACTTTGTTTTCCACTTTCTCGGTTGCCTCACGAATGCCGTAAGGAGCTAACAAGAGAAAAGATCACGTAGTTCAATCAATAATCTTTGACTTGCAATATTCAGGTGGTACCTACGATCGGTGATGATGCTGTCGAAGTGTAGGCGGGAATTCCACAGTGGATTGGAGAAGTCGGCAACCAAGACATCCATGTAACGATTGGCACATCCGTACTGCTTTAGGTTGGCCCGTATGCTTTCGTCCTTATCGCGTACCTTTTGGCTAATGCGACTGGGACGGCAGCGTGCGTGCACCATCATAAAGTCGATGTCTGCACCCAGTACGTAGCCTCCAAACTTGGCAGCGCTCACCAGCAAGGAGCCAGTGCCGACGAAGGGATCGAAAACCAGATCTCCATCCCGTACCTTGGCCTGGTTGGCCATTAGCAGGCTGAGCTGCGCATCCATGCTGGTGTTCCCAATGAATTTTCGCTGCTTTAGGGACAGCTCTTTGATCAAATGCCGCTGGCCTTGGCACAGCATTCGTCCGAAGATTATATCTTCCGGTTCGGCAGGCACAGCTGTGGGATCCAGGCCCCAGAATTCCAGATACCACCACTCGACCTGTGGATGCTTCAGATTCACATTGCCCTCAATGGGCAGATAGTCCATGGTTTCGATTTTCTCAACCTTCTCCGGCTGACTGAAGTGCTTGTTGTACGTCTCCACGGTAATCTTAAAGCTATCCGCCCTAAAATATCTATTGAGCTGTTCCTGATTCGATTGCACGTGATTCCGTAAACCTTTGTGGAAATCGGCACTTGTCTTTCCATGTGAATATAGCTCGATGATGGAGCGTAGCGCCACGGAACGGGAGGCATATTGTAGCGCAGATTCATCGTTGGGAAATTCCACCAACCAAAACGGTTTCTACAAAATAATTTAATATAATAAATAAGCTGGAATAAAGTTGGCTTTTGTTGTTGTTTACCGCATGATTTTCTGTATGATTTCGAAACTCCAAATTGAATAACTTAACAAGCGATTCAAACTCGGCCAAGCGAAAGTCGACGTGTTCTTGGGCAAACCAGAGTATATATTTCTTCCAAAACTTGGTCATTGTCTAAATTTTAAATATTACAAATAACAATTGCAGTTTTTGGCATGTGCTATCGTTTACCGCACAAAACTATCGTTATACGTATCGATAACAGAACTGGCGTGCAACCCTGTCAGCTATCGACTCGTTCATTTCGCATAAATTTCGGAGGCACACACGTAGGCAGGCCGAAGATTTTTATAAATTTTCAGCGACAGCAGGCCTCCAAGCTGTGAAAATACAGTGTAAAAAGCAAGTTAAAGTAACAGTGCAGCGACTATTAATCAAGTGAAAATGGCACGTTATACGCAACGCCCGGAAAATGCTCTAAAACGAGCCAATGGTAAGTGATGAAAAAAATTTTCCATGCGGCTGCGAATGAGCTGCCCAAAGCAGAACGTCAAAAAACGCCAATCGCACAATCGCCGTCGTTGCTTCGCTGTGAATGTCAATTTATATACCCTTTCTTTTGCAGAGTTTATTGAGGTAGGCAAACCTCTGCGCGCCTTGGATACCCTGCAGGAGGTGTTCCGTAACAAGAGGTGGAACTATGCCTACTCCGAGACGGTTATTGAACCGCTCATGTTCAAGTACCTGTACTTGTGCGTGGAGCTCAAGAAGTCGCATATCGCCAAGGAGGGGCTCTTCCAGTATCGCAACATGTTCCAGCTGGTGAATGTGAACTCCTTGGAGAATGTCATCCGTGGTTATCTTAAGATGGCCGAGGAGCACACGGAGGCGGCTCAGGCGCAATCTTCAGCTGCTGTGGCGGTGCTGGAGCTGGACGATCTGGATAATATTGCAACGCCGGAGAGTATTCTGATGAGCGCCGTTTGTGGCGAGGATGCGCAGGATCGTTCCGATCGCACCATTCTGCTGCCGTGGGTTAAGTTCCTCTGGGAATCCTACTGCCAGTGTCTGGAGCTGTTGCGCGTGAACACCCACTGTGAGGCGCTGTATCATGACATTGCCCGCATGGCCTTCCAGTTCTGCCTCAAGTACAATCGCAAGAACGAGTTCCGTCGCCTGTGCGACAAGCTGCGCAAGCATCTGGAGGACATCTGCAAGAGCAGCAACCAGACCACCGGTGTATCCATCAACAAGGTGGAGACGCAGCAGCTGTGCCTGGACACCAGGCTGTATCTGCTTGACTCGGCCATTCAGATGGAGCTGTGGCAGGAGGCCTACAGGGCCATTGAGGATATACACGGCCTGATGGCCATGTCCAAGAAGACGCCGGTGCCCAAGACAATGGCCAACTATTATCAGAAACTGGCCATGGTCTTCAGCAAGGCAGGCAATCAGCTGTTCCATGCAGCTGCTTTGCTGAAGCTGTTCCAGCTGACGCGTGAGCTCAAGAAGAATCTCACCAAGGACGATCTGCAGCGCATGGCAGCCCACGTGCTGTTGGCCACGCTCTCCATACCGCTGCCATCGGCTCATCCAGAGTTCGATCGTTTCATTGAGGCCGACAAGAGTCCCCTGGAGAAGGCGCAGAAGCTTGCCGTGGTATTGGGCCTGCCCCAGCCACCAACACGCGTCTCGCTCATACGCGAAGTTGTAAGTAAATGGAATATATTACACTATTTACATTTGAATTAACTTTTTGTTGTTCTTTAGGTGCGTTTGAATGTGCCCAATCTGGTCTCTGAGGAGTTCCGCAACCTGTACAACTGGCTGGAGGTTGACTTCAGTCCCATGGACCTGTGCAAGCGCATTCAGTCCGTTGTGGACACCATCGAGGCCGGCGAAACGGAGAACACGCTGCTCACGCCCTACATTCAGTCGCTGAAGGATGTCACCGTCATGCGTTTGATTCGTCAGGTCTGCCAGGTCTACGAGAGCATCGAGTTCAAGCGTCTGTTGGAGCTGGCGCCGTTTTGCAACATCTTTGAGCTGGAGAAGCTGCTGGTGGAGTCGGTGCGCCACAATGACATGCAGATTCGCATCGATCACCAGCGGCACTGCATCTATTTCGGCACCGATCTGACCGAGAGCCAGCGCGAGTATCGTCCCGATGGGCCTACTCTGCAGTCCATGCCCTCGGAGCAGATTCGCTCGCAGCTGGTGAACATGTCGACGGTGTTGACGCGTGCTGTTACCGTTGTCTATCCGAATCGCGAGCGCGATCAGCGGGCCAAGCTGCGCACTCAGATGGTGCATCATTACCACGAAATCAAGGATCGTGAGCACCAGCGCATCCTGCAGCGTCAGAAGATCATCGAAGATCGCAAGGAGTTCATTGAGAAGCAGAACAATGCGCGCGAAGAGGAGGAGGCGCGTCGCCACGAGGAGGAGTCGCGCAAGGCCAAGCTGGCCGAGCAGAAGCGCTTGGAACAGGAGCAGGAGGAACGCGAACGCAAGCGTCATGAGAACGAAATCCAGGCCATTAAGGAGAAGAGCCTGAAGGAGAAGGTGCAGCAGATATCGCAAACTGCGCATGGCAAGAAGATGCTCTCCAAGCTGGACGAGGAGGGCATCAAGAAACTCGATGCTGAGCAAATCGCAATGCGCGAAAGCGAGGAACTGCAGCGTGAGCGCAAGGAGCTGCAGTCGAAGCTCAAGTCGCAGGAGAAGAAAATTGATTACTTTGAGCGCGCCAAGCGCCTCGAGGAGATTCCTCTCTTCGAAAAGTATTTGACCGAGAAGAACGTCAAGGACAAGGAGTTCTGGGAAGCAACCGAACAAACGCGCATCGAGAACGCTATAACTGAGCGCAAGGATGCCGTATGCCAGCAGGATCGTCTGAAGCGCATGTATCCCGATCGCGACGAGTTCCTGGATGCCCTCAAGACGGAACGCGCTTCCCTCTACGTCGAGAAGCTCAAGAAGTTTGAGATTGCCCTGGCCGAAGAGCGCAAGAAGCGTTTGGCCGATCGCATTGTGCGTCGTCGCGAGGAACGTCGTCAGGCCTTTTTGCGCGCCAAGGAGGAGGAGCGCTTCCGCAAGGAGGAGGAGATTCGTCTTGCCCGCGAGGCTGAGGAACGTGCCGCAGCCGAGGCGCGTCGCCTGGAACGCGAGGCCGAGGATGAGAAGCGTCGTCAGCAGTACGAGAAACAACGTGCCAAGGAGGAGGAGGCCGAGCGCAAGATTCAGGAGGATCGCGAGCGCCTGGCCCGCGAAGTTGCCGTCGAGCGTGAGCGCAGCGAAAAGGAACGCGACGGCGGCTGGCGTCCACGCGGCGATCGCTCCGAGCGACCATCCGCAGCGGCCGGAGGCGCCTCTGAATGGCGTCGCAATGCGCCAACCGAGCGCAATGAGCGCAACGATCGCGGTGAGCGTAATGATCGCAATGAGCGTAATGATCGCAACGAGCGTAATGATCGCAATGAGCGCAGCGAGCGTTCTGATCGTGGCGAGCGCAAGGAGAACGATGGCGATTGGCGCGTGCGTCGTGAACCGGATGCGCAGCGTGCGTCTGGCATGGAGCGTGGCAATCGCGACGATCGTGAGCGTGGAGAGCGTGGTGAGCGAGCTGAGCGTGGAGAGCGCAGTGATCGTATTGAGCGAGGAGAGCGTGGAGAGCGCGGAGATCGTGGAGAGCGAGAAGAGCGTGGAGAGCGAGGTGGTGCCCCAGCTGGACGGGATTACAAGTGGCGTCGTGGCGGCGATCGTGAGCGCCTTGACGGAGATCGTGATCGTGACCGTGACCGTGATTCGTTCCGTCGCAACGATGGACCACGTCGTGATGACGATCGTGGAGGCTTCCGTCGCGATGAGCAGTCGCAACGTGACACCGGCAGCAATTGGCGCGATGCCCCACGTCAGAGCGATCGCGACAACCGTCGTCCAGCTGGCGATAGGCGCGATAACCGCGGGGGCGGAGGCGCCGCACCTAAGGAGGGCGGTGGCGGCGGCGGAGGAGGTGGCAACTGGCGAACTGCCCCGGCTGCACGTGACGACAAACCTGCCCCCAAGCGTGAGCAACCTCAAGACAAGGGTTTGTATTAACGAATTCCATCGTTAAGATACATTTTAATAAATTTGTCAATTTTACAGAAAATAAGGCCGGCGACGACGGAGAATGGACAAGTGTTAAGCGGCGTTAAATATTTATCTTATCTATCAATCTAAACACAAAATGTAACCGTACACACTTTTTATATACTACAATATAATACACATAATGAACTGTACTTGATTCGAATTACGCTATTTGCAAACCACTCGAAAATACAATATCTGGCAGCTTATCCATGTCTGGGAGCGGTAAAAAGTGCATAATTAAGTACACGCCAATAAAATGATTCAATACAAATAATAATTCGTTGTGTGCGTTTATTTACAACAAGAAATTATATGGGAATTAAGTATGCAAAATGAAAGTCGGCTAAGAATAACTGTAAATCGTCTATTGTAGTATTTCACCACTTGAATGGGCCGATAGGTGAAATTAAATGCAACCGTGCCCAACAGATGGCGCCCCTGAAATTTTTAGTTGTACTTCAAACTAGTATGAGTTCGATTGCCGGCCTATTCTCGTGGCAGCAGTGCTGGCAGTTTTTTTTTGGGCATAATAAAAAGCTAAGCAAAAAATAAAAAAAAAGAAATGCCACAAACAGTTATTTGAGTTATTTTAAAATGTGGGTTTTTAATTGAAGGTGATATGGGCAAAAATTGATCACAATAAAAACAGGCAAATATTGTTTTTTCATAATTTATTTATTTTTATTTTTATTGTAAAAATATAAAATTGTTGATTATATATTTTTTAAAATTATTACTCAGGAGTCTTTGTGCTATGTAAAATGATGATAAAGCTTAACTATTTTGAAAAAATCTGAAATATTCACTTTCCGCAGTTTTACAAATATTCAAGCAAACGCTTTTTAAAAACAGCCAGATCTGGCGGGGAAAAAAGGTGATTTGGTTACAGAGAAGTTGAAGGTTTGAAACTTTGCTGAGCGTATGGCAAGCGCAGGTTCCGTCGGCGTGCACTTGAGCAGCCAAGTTCGCACCGACACAAGCCACAGCGCTGTTGCATCGCATTTGTTGTCGCTCGAACCGGGCAAAACGCAACCTGGTCACATTCGCTCACAAGTTCGTTCCCCGCGCGTCCACGTGAACACATTTCAGCAATGTGATTCATAAAATATTAATAAAACTCCGCTAGCATTTGACAAAAAGCGTTAAATACCATTCACAAATCCTGCCAATATTGCGGCAGTTAATTGATCAATTCAAATTTTGTGCCCATAGACTATTCAAATATTGTGCGTTGGCGTTGCAACATGTGAGGTTAAAACGGACAAATCGTCAACAGAAACACAAAAATTACAACAATTAAACCGTTACTAATACAATAAACATTAGGCCGAGAGTCGAGTAGAGTAAACCGTTAAGGTAATTGCGTGAATCTCCGAAATCGGGCATTTTCACCCACAGGTGCTGCGCCGCCGATTATATACATATACGAAACGGGATATATACAATAAATAGGCATTAAAAAAAAAAATAAATCGCAATTTGCGCGTCTCGAGTTTCCATCCCCCTGATTATTGTCAAAGCCGCTTTCTAAATAAAATGCGTGAAATGTGATAGTTGCGCTGCATAAAAGAAACCTATGGAGATTGTTGTTAGGCATCAGCCTATATATACACACATATATATAAATATATATATACTTTTGTATATGCACGCTGTTTAACAAAAAGCACATGGTGCCGTGGCGGCACCAACACACACGTGCTTGCCTGCGTGTGCGTGTGCGCATATACACATGCATGTGTGTCTGCATGTGTGTGTGTGTGTGTTTGTTTAGTGATTGTTGTTAGTGCTTATTTTGGCAGTAATTAAAAAAAAAACTAATGCTCTCTCTCTGTACTGCCAATTATTAATGCTTTCATTCAAAAATCGCGATTGCAATTTTCATATCTGTTGCTTAGCGGCGTTTGGGATTTGCACATGCCGCAAACAAACGAAAAGCAAATAAAAAACAGCATGTTGCTCGAAGAAAACGTGCCACGCTGCTTTTGCCGTTTCCTTTTGTGCTATCGTTCGGTGCATTTTCGGCGTTGCCAAATGGCCCAAAAGGCCGCGCAAAATGCGAAATGTTATCGATTTTCAAAATGTGAGCACGTGTAAAACAAAACTAAACAAATAATAAATAATAATAAATAATAATAATAATGAATAATAATAATAATAAATAATAATAATAAATAATAATAATAAAAATAATAATAATAGTAAAAATAATAATAATACTAAATAATAATAATAATAAATAATTAGAATTATACAAATAATATAAAAATAATAAACAACTAAACACAATGCCTAAATAATAAAAACTAAACCCATAATAAATAATAAAAACTTAACAATTTTATTATATATTTGTTATGCGTTTAGTTTTTATTTTTTATTTATCCATTATATAAAGGTAATAAAAAAAAAAAAAAAACCAAATGAATGAGTTTAAAGGCGTTTGTCATATAATTAACAATTATTCTGTATGTTACTACACATCTTGTATACCTTTTACTACATTTTTCGATTTGTTAGTCGTTGCCTTTGCCGATCTGTTGAGCTTCACCGTCTTGCCACGGCATGGGGCTAACGAATCGTGAATACTGCGCATGCGCTTCAAAATCTGATCTTGATTATTGATGAGCTCATTTAGCTGAATCCCAACGGTATCGTTAACACCAGGTTCCAGCAGGATACAGTTATCAATGGGAATCGAAAAGCAATTCAGCTGGGCGCTTAGTTGCTCATCGGTGCCAGTTAGTACAAAATATCCGGTACTGCCAATATACTGAACCGGATCAAAGGCATTCAAAGGATCGGCCATGCTTGATGGGATGGCCTCCAAAGGGTCCAGTCCATCGAGAGAGTCGGTAATATCTGCTGATTCCTGTTTTTGAGGCGGCGATTCGAATGATGGTAGTTCGAATTCTGGTTGAGCTATATGTTTCATAGGTAGATTGCCTTCAAGTATGTTTGTCTTGATCGTATTTTCTTGTTCATCCTGCCGGATAAGTTTTTTGATTGTGTTCTTCGGCTTCTCCTTTTTCTTGTTATCCTGCTCGATTAGTTTGTTGATAGTGTTCTTCGGCTTCTTCATTGTCACGTTATTCTTCTCCGTAAGTTTCGGGATGTTCTTCGGCTTCTCCTTTTTCTTGTTATCCTGCTCGATAAGTTTGTTGATTGTGTTCTTCGGCTTCATCATTGTCACGTTATTCTTCTCCGTAAGTTTCGGGATGTTCTTCGGCTTCTCCTTTTTCTTGTTATCCTGCTCAATAAGTTTGTTGATTGTGTTCTTCGGCTTCTTCATTGTCACGTTATTCTTCTCCGTAAGTTTCGGGATGTTCTTCGGCTTCTCCTTTTTCTTGGTATCCTGCTCGATAAGTTTGTTGATTGTGTTCTTCGTCTTCTTCATTGTCACGTTATTCTTCTCCGTAAGTTTCGGGATGTTCTTCGGCTTCTCCTTTTTCTTGGTATCCTGCTCGAAAAGTTTTTTGATTGTGTTCTTTGGTTTCTCCTTTTTCCCATGGGGATACTCCTTGCAGTCGTGGAACATGCTCCAAAGACGGTCCACCATGGGATCCCCCGTTGTAAACGGAGCTTGCGTATTCCCATCCGGTTTCTCCTCGTGGTTTTTTCCGGCACCTTCACAATTGTCCTGGAGTTCATTTGTCGCAGCTTCCCCATTCGCCTGTGCCGCCATTTCGGTACCTTGACAAGGATTAGACGGAACAGAACAGTTTTCTTGATTCAGATTTTGATTCTTCATTGACACTGCTGTGTTCATGAAAAGCTTACAAAATTCACAGCTGCAGCCACAGTTTGACGACGAATTGCAGGGTTCCCGAACGTTGCCAAACTTTCGATTAAAGGCCCTCGACAACTTTTGAATTTTGGTATATGTTGCGATTGCTTTACGCGTAATTTTAAGTCCCAGACTCGGAACAGCAGGTGCAGAACTCTTAGAAACCTTCTTGGAATGCTTTGCCTCTTCTGCTTTTGGGGCACGGTTTGGGTTGTTCTCCTCTACAGGGATGGGATTGGCACCTGCTGATTCCTTGCCCTGGATCGTTGATGGTTCTGGGGGTTTACCATCGCTGATGGTTGCGGCTGTAGCCGCATACTTTAGGGTCTCCACGTGAATTTGGCGTAAAACTTCCACTGCCTTCCGCTGACGTCGTGTAATTACTTTTTGGGGCATTGTAAGTTTGTTTTTCAATCAATGCGGAAAATTTAAAGTGTTTCTTCTGCAGCAGCACGTTTGTAAAATTTTTATTTTCACGATTATAGTTCGATGACAATGGAACGACAAATGCCTATTGACAGATAGTAACGAATGTCATAGGCTACTTTTTGTAATCTATTTTCGATAACTTCGTATTTACAAAATAAAGTGCGCCCAAGTTAACTCCTCCAACTAAGTGGCAACGCCTATATTTTCTGTTGCTAATCTGGCAACGCTGCTGCTTGCATTTGGGGGGCTTTTTGAATTTACGCTTGTAGGAAATCATTAGAGATATTAATTGCGATTAGCGTTATGCAACCTAGAGATTTTATTATATCATAAACTTGGTTTAAGATTGATTAATTTGAAATATATGTTTAATATGTTGCATTTATATACATATATATTTATATTCTACGTACATTTACCCAATATTCCAACTGCATGTATAACTTATATGTCTTTTACTTCATTTTAGTTAATTGATTAAAATCAGAATTCGATTATGGATTCACAAATGCTGAATGTGTTTCACGAGGACCCTTACGAGGGGAACTTTGCTAAATATGACCAAGAGCCAAACTTTTGGCCCACCAATGATGAGTACGTCCATCACGTCTATCATTTATAGCATAATCACAAATTTTGACTCCTCTTACAGTCTACAGCTGACAGATACGCTGAATGGCATACTGCCAATTGAGCCCACAGATGATGCGTTGCTCAGCCCTAAAATAGCAGAAGATCAAATTCAAAACAGTAAAAACTTGGTGAGCTCTCGAGCTGCGCTTAGCCAAACGGCATCGAATTTTATTGGTATTATTACCTGCCTTGTTTCCAGCTCATTTACAATGATTTTGTGGATCAGCAGCTAAGCGATGTTGCCTACGTGCAGAATGTACAGGTCTTCAGGGCCATTACAGAAAGTGAGGCTGATGACTATGATCACCTGCACCTGGACGACTTGATAGACTCCGATGAGGGTGGCGGAGAAAACAATGACTATGATGATGCCCGGAGTGAATGCAGCAATTCCACATTTCGCACACGCACCGATAGCTCATCCATTGGAGATTATGAGTCGCACGCTAGCGACTATGACGATGATATTGCACAGGATCATTCATACGCAGACGCTGGTCTATTGGCTCCAGACACGATTGAGCTGCAACAGGAGCGTAAGATGCGTACGCTGAGCACCAACACAATTGGCTCGGAGGCTGACGGACTCGGTCTGAATATCGATGTAAACAACTTTGATTTGGCCGAGTTTATTACAAAAGACGATTTTTCGGTTAAGTTTTCGCAAGCTAAAAAGGTCGAACAACCCGTAAAACCAAAAGCAGTAGCAACAACTGTAGTTAAGAAAACTGTTAAAGACATCAAAACTGAGACTGCAGCGCTGCCGAAGGCCATCGTCATATCGTCGAGAAGTCGCGATTCAGACTACGATTCAGATTCCATTATTGATGTGGAGACTGTTGATGTTGATTTGGATGTGGATGTGGATGTGGATGAGTCTGTATGGGTAGCCAAGAAAATCGACAACACTGTGCCACCAGACGATCTGAGCTACGTGGACAATGTCAAGGCCGATCCCTCCTGGTGTCCCAAGCAGGGCAAGCGCCTGCCTGCCGGTGAGGTGAGTAAAAATTTGATATACCTGCGTCTTCTTTACACTTATCGAATCTAAACTTAATGCAGCACAAGGCAGCAACGGGGAGCAATCAAACGGCCGTTAAAGCAACAGATGCCGTCGCAACGAAAGCGCCAGAACCAACACTGAAGCCAAAGGCCAGCAATAACATTTGCCTGGTGCCCAACAAGAAGCAGTGCGACTTTCTCAAACGCAAAATGTGCGCCAAGGCAACAGCTGCCACAGCCAACATCAACAAGACCAAGGCGGCAGCCAAGAAAACGCTAGAGGCTACTAAATGCACCACCAACAAAACGTTGCCATCAGCAAAAACAATTGCGCCCACTGCAATGGGTTTGGGTTCAGGCGGCAAGAATCTGGCTCTGCTTAAGCATGAACAAGCTGCGAATGCTATTGCTGCCACGCCCAGTGCTGAAGTGTTGGCGCCCAAGCCCAAGCGCAAACTCAACCTGGAGGAGTACAAACAGCGGCGTTGTGGAGCTGTGGTGCCCGCAAAAAGTCCGGCAAATGAGAGTGCAACACCACCAAAGCAGGCAAGGCTAGATGTCTGTAATTTGCGGCAACCGATTCCCGTTGCGAAGGCAAATCCATCGCCACATAAGGCAGCTATAAGTAGCATTGTCAGCAGTCTGAAAAGCTCGGCTGGGAATCAGCCAGAACCGCCCACGGATCCCATAACGGTGGCCAAGAACAAGGTGCTGCGCATGCTGGAGATGAAGCGCGCACAGCAGGTGAAGATCATCGATTCGCGTGTCTCTGCGCAGGTGCCACGTGTCACCAAATTGCCGCCGCTCAAGGACATTGTGAAGGACACATACTGCATGGAGACGGATCAGGAGGCTATTGCTCCTCCAACTGTGGCCAAACTGCATCCGGACTATGAGGAGATTATCATTGTGTCGGCCAGTTGCAATACGGACATTAGCATACCGCCGCATCAAGCGAGTTTTGCGCTCAGGGACAACAAAACGTTGCCATCGTCACGCTCGCTGCTCAAGTCCTCGGTGCTGCTGTACAACATGTCCAAGTGCAACGAGACGGGCAACAATCTGACGCATTCCCTCATCGCCAGCATACAGAGCGAGGTGGTGAAGCAAACCAGCCTTGGGAGCACTTCCAAAACAGAAGCAGCAGCAACAGCAGCAACAGATCAGCCCGTGCAGCATGGCGAGGATATGGTCATAATGCATCTGGCCAAGAATCGGGTGCGCAAGCGCATGGTCTCCATGGGCACACAAACCGAACTACAACCGGAATTCCCGATGCTGACGCTGCCCATCACGCGTCCATCGCGTGAGCGCACGCGTCGCAATTATCGCAAGCGACGCGGCAATGACTCTGCGACAAACGACACCAGCAGCAGCAGCAGTTGCTCGTCCTCATCCTCGGCGTGCAGCAGCCTGGCCTCCTGTCGCTCCCGCTCCCGCTCCAATTCCAATTCGACGGAACGGTTGCGCCACTCGGACGCAACAGCCGCAGGCAGCAGCAGTATCGGTTGCGGAGGCTACTCATCGCGCAGCACACGTCGGCATCGCAGCTCGGTCAGCTCCTCGTCCATGTCCGATTCCGGCAAGTACGAGCGTCAGCAGCGGCAACGACAGCGTCGCACCAGCTACAACAAGCGACGCTCGAAAAATCATACGCGTGGCAATTGCTCCACGGATTCCGGTTCGGAGTACGCAAATCGAGAGCGTAGTCGTAGTCCGCATCGACGTGACCGTTCGCCATCCAAATCGCCCACGCGCTACGTCAGCAAAAATCAACGCGCGTTTGTGGATGGCAATGTGTCGCAGCCAGCCGTAGAAGAGCGCCGTATAGTCTACGTGGGGCGTATTGAGCAGGAGACGACAAAGGAGATGCTGCGTCGCAAGTTCCTCAACTACGGCAGCATCAAACAGATAACCATACACTACAAGGAGAACGGGTAAGCCTAGCATCTTGTAAAACTTGTAAACTAAAGTCATCGTTTTGTGTGCAGCATGAAGTACGGCTTTGTGACCTTTGAACGTGCGCAGGACGCATTCACAGCCATCGATACGAGTCAGAAGGATGCACAAATCAACATGTACGACATTAGCTTTGGCGGACGTCGCGCTTTCTGTCGTGCCACCTACGCCGATTTGGGTAAGTTATATAAATTAAGTTGTATATATTGATACTAATTACTCTGCTTAATTTACAGACAATGCTGGCTTCAACGACTACGACTCGTATGTGTATTCCTCGGCACCGCCGCCTGCAGCACAGCCGGAGGATTCATTCGAGGCGCTGCTGCTGAAGATGAAAGCCAGGATGAACGCAGGCAAGCCGGCCACAGCTCAAGTTAAAACTGAGGCTACTCCGAGTGCGGAAACTAGTGCGCAGAACAAGAATCAGATTTGACAGCTTTGCTGTGCAATTCAGAATCAAATCGATGTAGTTTTTGATGATTTACATTTTGAGCTCGTATTCAGGTGCCCCAAAATATTATTTATGCTTAGATGATGAAGTTACTAGCCCTACAACCAAAAGCCTGATACCATTTTGTAATTTATTATTTAAATTAGTTGACAATAGCGTTGAGAAAGTACATACAATCCACATAGAAAACAGCTCGTACAACTTACACTGGGAGAAAAACAAATACAAATAGAAATTAGTTTAGTGCAGACAGCGAATTGAATAACAAAAAAAACAGAAAGAATGAAAATTAACAAATGAAATTGTGATAAACGCGTAATGAATACAAAGTCATGCATACAGAGCAGTTAATTAATATTGTAAAAAACACAATACACAACTAGAAATATCCAAACGGCATGCAAACATAGAGAACCTAATTCAAATTGATAGCCATAAAGCAACAAGCGAAACAGACAACACCAAAACAGACGGCAGACAGCAGACAGCAACGGAAAATATCAATGCAACAGACACAATTGATATAACTGAGAACATGCTATATGTGTAGCTTCTATATAGAGTCTATAGAGTACCATATAGAGAGGGCAAGGCACGCGCATGCTGCATGCGACGGTCACAAATTAAACTGTTGATAACTAAACTTTGATATTAGTTTGTAAAAAGAATATTTTGTACGTACGTAATTTTAATTTACCGAATATGATTTAATTTTGCACTACATGGACAGGGTACATACAACAAACAAATAAATAAACAAACAAACAAACAAACAAACAAACACACAGAATCGAAGGCAGAGACAACAGCGAAAGGAATATAAATACAATTAACTACGGGTAGCCTATTTAGCAGAAGCTAAAACAAAACCTATACAAAACACACTTTACTACTTGTACTTTCATCTATCTAATACTAGGCGCAAAGTTGTTTTTGTTACATCTTAAGTACAGAGTTTAAATAATGAAAAACTGTTTAATATACGGCTAAATATATATGCATAATTATATAATTTTATATGTATGATTAGCAGTAAAGAAATTATTTGTCTTAAGTTTTTGTACTACATTTGAATAATTTAAATAAATGCGCTAAATGCAGCGAATGCAAATAAAACAAATGCCATTTATTTTGATGTTAAAGCTGAAATTTAAATTTAAATTTTATTATTTTCAAATTCTAAACACGCAAAACATTCGCGCGCTCTTAAGACTCTTAGCCGGTTGCAAATAATTTTATGCAAATATTCGTGGCGCTATTCGCATTTTTATATTATCTTCTGCCAGAGTGACATTAATACGGGCTAAAATAAAAGTAACCTGCAGCTTGGCAGAATAGCAGATACTCTTTAAAAGGTGCTCGTAATACAAGCTGCTTTTGAGCATATTATTGAACTGATTTCCCGGAATACGCTTCAGCTGTAATCGAATGAATAGCTCATAAGTATGTGCATTGCTTTCAAGCATCTGTTGGCATGTTTGCCACTATATAAGCCCTTATGTTGGCCCTTCACTGGCCGTTAGCTGTGGGCTATTTGGCGATTTGTGTCAGCGTGTGGCATGTGGCATGTGGACACACAAAGCTTTGCGCTTCAAAAAGCAAATCGTTTACCTAGCTGAATAAGTACTCATGTGAGTGCTCACATACATATATTGTATGGGAAAACATGGTATGTACGTATGTCTAAGGACTCTGTGGCCCTTGGCTTTTGCTTTTCAATGAACACCATCCTTGTAATGTTAAGCCTCTTGTGTTGACTTTAAAGCCGGCCCGCACCTCATGCCGATAATCTCGCATAACTGTTATGTTTTACATCAATTTTTATACACGCATCAAGAAATATTGGCAAGTATTTAATACTTTTCAGGTACACTCGAGCTGTATGTATTGGTTTTATTTAGTCTTTGATGTTGTTGGATTTTTATATCAGTTTGTGTTTATATTGTATTTCTTATATACACTATAAGTGCTGCAAATCTGTATATTTATATCACCTTAAACCAAAGCCTTAACAGAACCGGGCTTGATTTTTGGGTTCATTTAATTTCTGCTCTCAAAAAATGTCTACTAAATTCATAAGACAAATTATTAACTATTGTTGTATTAGGTTTTTAATTCACTTAATAAAATAATATCCAAACGAACTCGAATCGGAACCAAAAGCATTTTTAGAACAAGCTTCGAACCAACAATTTTTCTTTTTGTTTTTTTATCTCTGATATAGATTTATATTTATTTGTTGTAAATATTTACAGTCTGGCCATGCCACTTGCTGCTTCTGTGGAAATGCATTAAATTCTGCCAGCGGAAAATGTGCTCATTAATTTCGTTATAAAATTTCCGTTATGATGATAGAAGATTATACGTGTATTGCTAGCAATAATACTTAAACGTATACGTACACAAATGTAAGCACTTCAGATCTTTCATTCCATTTTGCCAGAGGGGCAGGGTGGCAGGGGGGAGCAGTACGCCACTGGAGATTCGAATTCATATTCGAAAGTGTCTGTGCTCCTCAGTTGACAGTCAGACGCAGCCAAAATCGATAAAAAATCATATTCAGTCGACCAAAAGATACATCAACAAAATGGCAACTGTTCTTGGCGCCAGTCAACGTTCCCCTCCTCCCTCAAGGCCCCTCTCTTAGGAGCTACCAATGCCGCTCTATCGCATCCACCCACGGCCCATTTGCATATTTAATTTGAAATGTCAAAAGAAATCTCAGCGTTTAGCCCCCCCCAAGGTTAAATTATATCAAGTTCATATTGAATATTCATCTTGAAGCGACTTCTGATGATTTTAATTAAGACAATCAGTTCCAAAATTTATTAGGCATTGTGTGTGCAGATAAATATACGTCTCGCCTTGGCTCCCACTGCACGGATGCTTTCTATTAACATTAATTTCAATGATGTTTGTCTCGAGTTCACCTCAGTGGCAGTCGCATAACCTCACTCTGCATATAGTATACCCCGCATCACGTACAATCGTGGCTGCTATCCAGCCTTAATGTCGTTTCCGTAGCTGTTCTTTTGGCTTCTCTCTCAAGTGGCAGTTGGTAGACAGTTGACTTGGCTGGCGTCCATAGTTTATACTATATTCATACAGCTGCAGTCGGATGCAACTGACAGAGAAGCAATGCAATCGGTTGGGATTATTACTAATCTATTTAACTATATTAAATCGCTTAATTTGGATAAACAGAGTCTAACACAAGCAGATATTGATCAACATCTGCTTAAAGACAAAGGTTTTTTTTTTACCTTCTACAACACAATATAATACGTTAAATTTGCTTAACATTTCGCAGTCGACAGAAGTGAAAGTTAGTCTACCTTTGACTAAACTTCAAAGGCTTAAAAAGCTCCGTCTCCCCTCTCCCCCCTTTTGCCCGCGCCTCTGTGCCAATGTTGTCGTCTATCCAGTCCTATTCTGCCCCATTTTGTACTACAATATATGCCGTGATTACCGCTCCGTTGCTTCAGCCACGCTCACAATCAAATAAAAAGGAACTAAGGCAACGGCAAAGCCACACATATGCAGACAAATACAGGCATACAATATATATACATATATTATTAGCACGTGTGGTAACCAGAGTTGCCATAGATTGGCAGTAGAAATAAGCTAAAACAAAATTCATGACAATGAATAAAGTAAAAAAATATATAGAAATTTAAAATAAGTAAATATACAGAATTATAATTGATTTCGAAGTTTCAAAGTGATTTGGTTCAAACCTTTTCGGAGTGAAAAATGTCTTGAAAAAACTTTTTTTGATCTCAAAATTCACATTTTTCAACCATGTTTAATTTTATGTACCAGAAATTGTGCAAAATTTTCACAAAATTAAAATTTATTTTTTCAATTATGATAGATAAATCCGTAAATAAGCTAGACAGCCAACACTGGTAGTTACAGCCAAGTTAGAAGCATGCGACGACCCTAATGCTGAAGGAAGCGCTTACTCCTCGCTTTTGGCTTTTAACAGTGTGGCCAATAACATGTAGGATGTTGTTATGCCCCGCTGTTGCGTCCCCCCCTCGGGTTCATGCCGTACAGGTTGGCTTGGTAAGCTCTTTTCGTGTGTGTATGCGGATTGCTTTTGATATGTCCTGTCACTTTGCTGGGCCTTGCTCTGCTGTGGCTGTGTGTGTGTGTGTGTTTGTGTGTGTGTGTGTGTGTGGCAAGCGTTCATGTATCGTGTGTTATTATTGTCAGCTTTTAAGCACGCCCAGTCAACAAATAATACAAAAACAGCACAACAAACAAGAAGGAATATGCTACTGTGCATTAGAGTGGCAGACTAATAAATACCCTGTTATTGAACAAAAGTTAGATCAATTATTTGCAGACGTAAAGTTCGAGCTGAAGTCATTGTGATGTCTGCTCTTACTAAATGTTTTATATATATCATAAGCTTTAAGCTTTTACTTTAAACTCAACCTAGCTTAAATACCCCTTGCACTATTTAAGTGTCAAGTCCATGTTTTAGCTGCTAATGATAATAATCCCAACGATGATAATCGTGTCGCCTAGATTACACAAAACGCGGCAGGTTAAAGGCTTCGATTGCCGCTGAGGGCTTTTTGGGCTGATGTGAAATAAGGCGTGTCGACCTTTATGCTATTTGCCTCGATTACAACTAATGACAGCAGCGTCAATTACCAAAGTAAATAGTAGAAACCAATACACACAAACTTGCCATACACTATCTAGATCATATATTATATATACTTCGATATGTGTATAACACGTGCAAGAATACAACAAATTGACAACTTTAGCCTCGGTCAATGTTTGTGAAACTTACGTGTGTTTTGAGTAATTGTTTATGCAAATTCGCAAAAAACAGCTGCTGCAATTCACATACTCGTGCTCTGGTGTCGCATTTTCACAGGAAAAACCCCACGTAGTCGTCGTTATTTGTGGCGCCCCTGTGTGCTTTTATAATTGACATTTCAATTGTGAAATGTCAGCTGAACACTGGTATAATAAATGGTGCAACAATGGCTCTTGCTGTGGCCACAAAAAAAAAAAAAAAACAACAATCTAATTGCACTCCCATTGCTGCAACAAATAAGCAAAACAAACATGAACACAAACGCAAACACGCATCACAAAATCGCACAAACTCAACAACGCCCAGCGGGCTATTGAACGCCCTGATGCGTGAAAATTGAATTTGTGCGGTGGGAGCACAGCATAACAGATTCCAAATCTCTCAATTTAAAAGCAGTTTAAACCAATATTAATTGCAGAAAAAGCTTGAAAACAATCACATTACAGATTAATTATACCAAATTCCTTGAAGGCATTTTCCCCGCCATTAATTGTAATCACAATTTGTAGCATACTTTTCTGTCATAAGATTGAAATGTGCAATAAAAATGGTGGTTGTGTAGAATGCAATTAAATAATATATACCATAATAATAAGCAAATTATTTAAATGGAAATAAATACCGCAGCAAAAAGTGTTTAATGCATATGTGAAGCCATGCGTCTCCTTGCATTAAATTATTTATTTCCATTAAAAATTTAACTCTGAGCCATATGTGAACAATAACATAAATAATTCAATTTCGTTGGCCAATTAAATGCGCACAATGGAAAAATGTTTCTATAAGCGTGGATAAATAAAAATAAAAATAAATAAATATTTAAAGTAGCTAATGTTTAGAAAAATAGTTTACATGTGTGTTAAATTAAATATCGATGGTATTAAGTAAAGTTATAAAACGCAATGCTATCAAAAAGATTTATAAAAAAAACCAAATTTATAAATAATCAATAATTAATTAATATTAATCAATTAAAGTGGCATTATCCATCGATGCCGTGAATTGCATTCTGATCGAAATTTATAAATAATCAATAATTAATTAATATTAATCAATTAAAATGGCATTAACCATCGATGCCGTGAATTGCATTCTGATCGAATAGGAAACAGCAAAGATATGCAACTGACAATTTGCTAAACTTGGCTGAGGGAAAGTGTTGTGAGGCAGTGATGCAGTGATTATTGAAACACAAAGTAGAGAATTGTCTCCTACGTCCGACTGATCTGCTCCGTCCTTACTACTTCTCGTTTAATTTGGCACAGTTGCATTTAAAATTTGAGCAGAATTGTGCACGGTACACGAAAACTTGTTTATCATTTGTCCCTTTGTAGCATTTAAACAATAAAAGCACATACAAAAGTTCGCATGCAGTGCAACAATATGTTCATAACTTGCCCCTGGCACCGTCCGTTATTATGGACGCTGCGAACAGGAGTTGGAAGTTTCTTGGAACCGTTCACAGTTGGCTGAGACAGTGGCAAGAGCCGGCGCAGAAAAAGGCAAAACGGAAAGTACAATGTGAGATTCTTGTTGACTGGCAAAAAACAAGAAAAAGGTTAAGATGTCTGTAATTTCTGCTGCTGGCATTGAGCGACAATAGTAAGTGTTGGCAAATGTCCCACCGAGCCAAAGGCGGCCCACTGTCTCCTAGTTACGCAGCGCTTTTGTCCCACTGTCGGCACAAACTGCGAGTATTAAATTGCACTGTTTACGCAGAGTTCAAGCCGAAGCCGCTCTTTGGGTGCACAAAGAGCGCCTGCGCCTGCTGGCGTCTCGCCAAAGGTCGCAGCGTGTTTTTACCAATGTTTTCAGTTCGGTTTTGGCCATTGAGCGTTGCGGTGTTGCCCGACGCTGGCGCAGCGAGAGGCAGAGTTGGTACTGAGGTGTTGTTCATTCATTATTCAAATTCGCAAAAAGACGTCGTGTGGTGCCACAAGTTTAATATACCGAGCGTATATGTGTGGGAGTGTGTCTGTATGTCTGTATAACTGGCTGTATGTCTGTATGTCTGGCACTGGCGCCAGCCAGCAATGTGCAAATAAATATCACTTACACACATAAACATCAATCGGGAGCCGGGGAGGACTTAAGACATCGCCTGGCGCCGCATTGCATGTTAAAGCGACTTCAAATGTGAGTACACCCATATGCGTGTGAGCGAATGAATGTGAGTGTATTCATACAAATGAAATAGCCAAAGCCAAAGCAAATGCCTTCGGCATAAACAATGGCAATCTGTGTGGCGCTGATAAGCGCAAATACAAGCCCAAATGTTTGCCTCCATTTTGTCCAGGTAAATTGGCCTAATCCAAATATGTGAGAGCCCACTGTGAGTGTGTGTGCCTAGAGTGAAGAGTGCGCATCAAGCTCTTGACAAATTTTAAACACTTGGCTCTGCTGCTTGTTCCACAATTCAATTAAGGCGGCTGACACGAAACTGCTCAAAAGTGTTGAGAACTTGGCAGCATGAGTGACAGGGGGGGATCGGATGGATGTTGTTGAAGGGGAAGGGGGTGGCGGGGGTGAGTAAATGAGCACTTTTACTGTGCACTAATTGAATTTGTCCATGCAGAAAAGACGCTCACTGAAATTAAATAATGATTTATGCAGATGCTATATAGGCGTGGTTGTCATCGCAAACAAAAAGTAGCAAAATGGCAAATGATTGACAGCACTACGAAAATTTGATACCCTTGTCTGGTTCATAAATCATGAAGTACTTTGATTTCACTGAGAATTCCCAAATTTGCCATAACTGGCATATGGCAGAAGTATGTTTAATGTTTGCTGTTTCTCATAAATTAATATAATTTGGTTGGATCTTTAATGGTTGTAATTTAATTTTATACTTTACTCAGCAATATCTTATTGCGTTGCAAATATTCTGAATTGTGGGATTTTTTGGTTCAACATTAATATATTAGCATTAATATATTAACACACATTTACGCTAACAAGCAACAGTTGACTGTATCAAAGAGCTGAACATTAATCAAGTTATACGCATTAAAAGTTTCTACGCATGCCGACAAAATAATGGAGCTCAACTGTGGGATACGCTATTGTTTGTATATTATTATATAATAATTAAAAAAAATATAATAAGGAATTAAAAGCAGCTAAAGAATTTTTAAACACATCCTAATGTGCATTTTTTCATATTAATTACCTATTAAAATGCAAAATATACTGACTAAGTTGCTATTAAAAATGAAACTTTACTTGAAATAAATTAAAATCTAAAGTATAGTTAAGAAAGTATCTAATTATAAATTAGTTTTCATTGATATATACAAAGAATCTTCTTTCACATTTTATTTTAATTTATTACTATTAACGTAAGCCTCAAACTTTAGTGAACATCAGAAATTTCTTTTGCTTAATAACTCAAAATCAAATACTGCTTTCGTATATATGTACATATATAAAATAATATTTATATAGCATACCCTTTCTAATCAACAAAGTCCGTCGTATAAAAAGGTTCTAGGTGTACACACACTTTTTGTTTTGATTAATGGACGCCATTAGTTTAAGCTGGCGGCAAGTTTTTAAATGAAAAATAAAAAAAAAATGTGTAGCGTGCTTTAAGCGCTGAAATCTGAGGCAAAAACTCATTTCCCGTCATTCAACGAACAAAATGGCAAATTGAATAAGGCCACGGTTGTCCAGGGCTGCGTGCGGTTAACATTTGGTTGGTTGGCCAACCAACAGGATATTGTTTTTTCTGGCACACGGTCTAGTAGTCATTCCGTCCGTGTAAAGGGAAATTAGCATTTAATGTGGATTTACATAGCAGGGGAGCAGAGACAGTTACGGAATGAATATGGCCAAATGTCTGTCTGGCTTTGAAGTTTTTGGACCAGCTATAAAAGCACAGGCTAACCATGTTTTTGACAGTTTAATTATCATGAAAAAGGTCCTCTGCAATTGCTCAGAGTTGCGATTTAAATATTTGAATTGTTGCTGCAGTCAAAAGCTTGAATTAGCATTGTTTTGGCGCCCAGATAAACAAACAAAAGTGGAATAATTACGCCTACTTCTGTTCGGTATGCATGCCAGACCTTATAACTATGCAAATAGTACTTTAACTTTGACAGCATCGCGACTCCAGATTGGATGGGGGTCAGTCAGTCAGTCAGTCAAGCAGTCAGTCAGCTAACATTTTAAGTTGTGGACGCACGTGACCCAACTGCTGGACGTGTCCCGGTACTTAAGCCAGTACTCGAGCAGCCAAAGGACTTGGAGCCATTAAATGAAATACGAGCTTGCCACGTGGCGATCGTTTTATGCCCCATATGAATGTATATTGAATTTGATATACTACGAATTTAATGGCCGCAATTCGATTTACAGATAGCGCACGTTGAAGTGCGTTCATTGCCTTTACGAATACCAAACGAGACGAGCCAAAAAGCGATGGCCAAAAGCCGGCAACAAGTTGTGGCCAAAGCCAGTAGAAAAGTTGCTCGAAAGTTTTGGGGCCGCTTTAAGCTGTAAGGTCTATGCGAGTTCACAGTAATTGCAGACATCTTAAGACTAAAGTCCAAGTGGTTTCAGCCACAAAGTACAACAACAACTCAGTAAATAGCAAAGTTTTCACTCCAAACCATCCCCAACTTAAATTCATCATATCACGAATATTTGTTAAGTTTAATTGCCACACAATGTGGTTTAAATGCTTGCTACAAAAGGGAAAGAGTTTATTAAAATACCAGCAAATATTTGCCAGTCTGTTGTTTGTATAAAAGGCTCAGTGTTTGGGCCAAACTGCAAACTTGATAATATTATCTAACTGAAATTGGTTTATTCCCGCTGAAATGCCAAAGTTAACTGAACTTTGACTAATCGCGTTCTGCGCATTACAAATTTATTTGCATAATATAAAGCCCTGTCAACGGTTGCCCAATGCAACCCAACCTCCGTTATGCATTATGTTGCTGGAAATATGTTGTAGCTCGCCCCCTCCACTTTTTCAATGCCCTCCACTTGACATGATAATTAGCTTAGCTGTCACGTACATGAAGCGTAATGAGGACCTCGTCTCTATTAAACCATAAAAGGTCTTGCTAAAGTGCCGCCTGCCCCTCCAACCGCTGCGCACGTTGCTCATTAATATTTGCAAAATATCTTCATTATGCTCTTTGCTCGCTCACACACAAACACAGACTCATCCCCTACACGCACCTACACCCACACCTATACCCACACCTACACCTACACCCACACCCACACGCATAGACCAACGCGCGTGTGTTTACATTAAAATAATTGTGCGACGAGTGGTGGGGGGAAATGTGTATTATACTTGCAAATTGGTTTGACACCGTTATACATTGCACTTTGGCATCTCGAAATTTCCCATGATGCAACGGATTACACACAAAAGACTCGGATGCCGCCCAACTCTGTGAGAGTATTTTGAGCAGCAACAGATGTTTCCCAATTTCTGCTTAAACTGACAAGAGCATGTTTAATTATAGGCTTTTTTTGGCTAACAGCTCTGTGTATTTCAGCAGAAATTCTTTTGAAAATTGGCAATCTCATTTGAATAGACCTTTTCAGATTGAAGAGATTAAAAGGTGTTAAGCCTATAGTCCGAGATTTTGGGGTATATTTAAAAAACAAGGATTATTCTGTTTCAGTAGATTGAATTTTATTTCAATCTCAATTTAAATCGCCATTCTTCTGTAATTAGTTGTAATTTAAAAAGGGTGTGCAGATACTAAACTGTTTATTCTGATTAATGATCTATATCTATATCTCTGACCTATGTATTGTACTATATTATCATAAAGTCACTTATGCTAATTGTTTCCTTCAAGTGTATATTATACAGATTTTATTAAAGTCATATCTAATACTACTGAATTTAATCGACATGAAAGCTTTGTTCGAAATGCCTTTGTATTTGTATTGTTATCTTTGCTTGAACAGTTATGCATAATACTGATGAAATATAACCAGCTTATTTTTAAAGCAAACAAACAAACAGAGCAAAAAGCAATTTAAATGCCGCCTGGCATAATATTTATTTAAGTTAAATACGAATTTGGCAAGCAGCATAAAAATGTGATTTAATCATTTTTGAATGTGACTTGAAAGCATATACCAATCAGCTTCCCTTTTGTCTCAACTCGAGCACTTAATCAGGCTAGTTCTGTTTGATGCCGTGCTATTTACTTAGTCAGCTCAAGAGCAACGCTGGGTGATTGGCAGGGGAGGTGAAGGTGACGAGGCAGTAGCACGAACAGGAAGAGTGACAATGACAATGACGGTGAATGTGAATGTGAATGAGAGTGTGAGTGTTGTCAATGTGATGTGCTTATGCTGCTTCCCCTTGTCACCTGGGCGAAAGTGTTTAAAAGGATGTTACAAGATAAATTTATCAGTCGTTTGTAGATGTGAAAACTTTTAGGGCCCGCAAAGAGCTACAGCTACAGCTACAGATACACGGAGCATTTGGCCCAGTTAGCATTGTGTGCGAATGAGTGTGCTCGAGCCTGGCAACATTTTAAAGTTGCCTCTGCCATATTGACTTTTGTGACTGGCAAACACATTTCACATTTAACATTGTACAATACGGGATGCTAGTATTTCATAAGTGGGACCTGATGCAGACAGCAACGTTAATCTTATTCCAGCATAGTTTTGTTTACTCTTTGCCTTTTTGCCTTGTGAGTTGAGCTCTTGACTGTTGGCTTCTTTGCTCAAGCAAGAAGCAGCAGCAATTCGTGCTGAATGTATCCAAAGTATGAGAAGGTTGAGAGGTTGTGCGTATGTGTGTGTGTGTAAGAGTATCTGTGTAAATGCATGACATCACGTTCAAGTGTTTCGTTATTTTAGCTCCAACGTGCCCCAGACAGAACACAACAAGTTTGATTGGCACTGTCGCAGTCGTATCGAAGTGGAAATACTCAAAGTACTCGTAGATCATTAGAACGGCGCATAGTTGGCTTAGAAATTGGCTTGGGGCGACAATTACACACTTCATCGGTTTGATGCTTGTGCACTTCATTAGATTCAGATGCTTTTGGCCTCAAGCTCTGCAGCTAATTCCGTTTCAGACTCGTTGCCGTATACGTAATGTCAAATATTGCGCATACGTATGGTTGTATAATACTGCTGTATGTGTTGATGGCTCTATGGCAATTAATGCGGCCACAACTTGAGGTTTATGAGTTTTGCTTTTAACTGCAGCTCCAACGGCAATCAACTATATAATCCCATCTCATATTTATTTTCATTAATTAGCGCACATTTCAGTATTTTCATAACTGCCACAAACTTTATTCAAACCGCAACTAATTTCAGCTTAAAGTTTTTGCGCAAATGCGTAAAACTTTAGTGCAACGCAAACTGTTGGTTTTGCTGCTTTCCATAATTAAGAATAGATGCAAATTTGGTTTGTATAATTCCTGGTTTTCTAGTAAGTCAATACAGGGTAATCTAATTTTAGTTTACGTCGGCCATGTACTTGTTGAGCTCACTCGATTGAAGCCGCTCTCAACAGTTTTTGTGCTGCCTTTGTTGACTTGGGCAAAAATAGGTTTTTCTGTTGCATACTTTTCTGCGCTGTAACAATGGAGCACTTCGTACTTGGCTCTGTTCTTCGCACTTACAATTAAGAGTGCTTCTGTTACTGTTTTTTACAATGCAGCCATCACATGCATGAAAAAGCCATTGTCCTGCCGCATGCAACAGTTTGTTGCAGCATTGTATACATATTTTACATTTACCTGTTGTCCACTGAAAAGCTGCATAAATTCATTGGCTTGTCAATGT
The DNA here is from genome assembly GCA_035045125.1 of Hypselothyrea guttata. Classification (NCBI taxonomy): domain Eukaryota; kingdom Metazoa; phylum Arthropoda; class Insecta; order Diptera; family Drosophilidae; genus Hypselothyrea; species Hypselothyrea guttata. The sequence goes on from JAWNNJ010002004.1 coordinate 538,185, forward strand.
ACACTCTAAGGGCCAATCCATTATCGCATCAAATATAATCCTACTTACGTACATGACACAATCCTGTGCCAAGTGCACACACACCGACACAGATGCTTAACACAGACATAGAGCAGATTTACATACGCTTGTGCATGCAAATGTGCGTACTTTCAGACAAATGTGTATACATCTGACTTGCATCTAATTTATTCATATAGCAGCTGCAACGGAATACTGAAAATACATAAATAAATATGTTAATTAAAATAGTAAAAGAACTGACATAAATTGATATGGAAATTCATCTGAATATTCTCTTGCTATATTATTTATTGTGTTATAGTTTATTGATGTTTATTTAAGTTTTGTTTTTGAGTTTGGTTTATAAAATTTATATTTAAATTATTTATCTTTAAATTTCTCTGCCTAATAGCTTGTGCTTGAATGTAGCCAGAAATAGCGAGATTTAATTATAGATAAGTTAAGGGATCGATTATTAAGCAGAGTCTGCTGCTCCTACTTTACTATGCTGTTTATAATTCTGTCCATCGTCTGCACTTAATCCAGCCACATTTATTATGCCCAGTCGTTGGCTTAATAAACTTGGAATAACGTGATTATAACAAAGAAAACTTTTAATTAACGAATTACTTTTTATCTTAATAACTACTCAAGTGTTCAAACAAACTTGAGTTATAGTGTTTTCTTGCCATTTCTTGGGAAAGTAAACACTCTTAATTAGACTACTATTTCTGGCAATTATTTTAAGTAATTTTTGGAAAAATAAAATATTAGCTCTTGGAGCTTCAAGTAATAGCTAAAGTATTTAGCAATCGATCAAATTCAGCAGCAAGCAATGCAATTAAGTATTTATAACAATTACAACGCAATAAATACCCAAACGGTATTCTACACCATGAGAATGACAATAACAGTGAGGTCGGGTATGCTCGACTAACAGATAATCTGCATCAATTTGTATGGCGAACTGTTAGCACTTTCTGTTGGCAATAACTTTTATTTAAATATTTTGAGACTACCCATTTCAATGCAATTTTACAGGGTATGCGTAAAAGCATTATTTGGCAGCTGGTTCGTTGGCTCTTCAATTATGCATGTCATAGAGTGTGTGGGCTCTGCGTGTTTGTGGGCTCAGCCCCTAACCTTGGCACTGCCCACGACGATGGTTTCTGCCTGTGTCCTGTTCAACTGCTGTATCAACGATGGCCACAAGCGATAATTATCTTTAGAGACAGAGCAGTTAAATAACCTGACAACTATTTGAGTCCATAAATGTCGCTCGATGTGCCTGCCTCAATGTGCGCCTTTGTCTTGCCACATCACACATGATGCAGGGAGCAATAATGGACAGCGATATAGAGATAGAGACATGAAGAATTTGGCAACAATAAATGCATTAAAGCCGTCTGGAAATGAGCAACCAGACGTTGAAATGGCCCAGGCTCCAAGGCCTAAGCATTTTCTGCGGGCACATTCACTTTTATTATCAAACTTTGTATCGTTCTTTATGGCTGTTTATTGCTGTTGTTGTCGTACTTTTGCCAGCGGTGGATTATTATTGCATATGTTTGTGTGTTATGACATGTGTTGGCAACTCCCCAACTCCCCCAACTCCCCAACTTCTAACTGCCAACTGCCAACTCCCAACGCATAACGCATTCCACGGTGCGAAGAAGATAACATAATAACAGCAGGGTCATAAAAAGGTTTGTTTGCGCCTAACAAACGGCCACCCACAATTTATTGTCAATGGACCTGGACCTGCGCTTGACATTTATCCAGGGTATACAGGGCATGTTCACGTGCCTGTTAGCCATCCCCCTTCCCCATCTCCCGTTCATCATGACCCCGGCTCTGTCACTCTCTCGCTTTGCCCTTTTTCCGTTTCCAAACAAAGACAACACAAATTTCAATCATTTTTTCTTTTTTGTTTTTTGGCTATAATGAAGCTGCCATTTGGCCAAAAGTGCTGCAATTTGTGGGGATACACCAGAGACCGAGGATAACAAATAGAAGGGGTTTTACAGGAAGCAGAGACTTGGCATACAAAGCATTCTTTTAAGGCTTATCACTCATAACAATGGGTGAGAATATTATTATTAATATAAATTAAATTAGCTCCAATTCAAATTTTGTTAAAATAACCCCTAAAATGACCTAAGCACTTTCAGTTATTACATATTTTAAAGTGTTATCAACTTACCTCGAAAACTACTGGAATTTTCTGGAAAACATATTAAAAATTTCTAGGAAAGCATTAAAACACTTTTAGCAACTATTCTTACGAAATGCCAAAACCTAAAATTATCAGAAATTGTATTGTTCTTTTTCGACATTTAGCACTTTTAATATTGTATTATTTTGATTACAACTATCAAGCTCAACAAAAACAACAGCTCTGGAAAACATTTAATGTAATTGCTGATTGTGAATAATTTATTGATTGCAGTTTGGCTGGAAGCTGATCACAGACAACTGAAAACTGCACTGACAGAGATAGTTGAACGCAAATTGCATTTTCCCTTCAGGTTCAGAGTGCTGAAAGAATTTTTCCGAAAACTGTTTGCATATCCTGCATAGTTTGTTTACTTGGAGTTTTTCATCTCAATGGCTGCTGCCAGTTGCCTGACTTTATGAGAGCTTTTCTGTGAGATGTGAGGCAACTGCCACAAGTTTGTGGCAGCTCGATGTGGGGCATGAGGCAATCAAACGTGGGGTAATTCATTCAGATAATGCATTAATGCGATATAAATGAGTCGATTATGGGAGCTGTGCACGTGATTAATGCAGTGCAATTAACTTAACGACAGCTCATTTAACACTTGAAAGCAAATTACACAGACTGTCAAAGAATGGCAAATTCCATGAGCGGTTTTTAATTGAATTCGCTGAATAATTGCTGAATTGCTGTCGCATATCATAATACGAAGGGAATTCAAGCCTAAAGGTTGCTTAAACTTTCATACACAAGTATGCCAAATTGTAGTAAATTTCGCCCTGACCAATTATATCATAAAAATGAAATTCAACTGGAATGAAATGTTAAAGCGAACTTAAGTATGGGCACTTTGGCAACATATTATTCAAGCAGGTCTTTAATATGCGTACATATGTATGTATGTATTATTGTAGGGAGCCAATTCGCCATCTCATCTTTCATCAACTTTTTTATGGGTACATGCGCATAAAAAGTATAAAAAAATTGTTATAACTTTTAATTAGTCTGGCACACACAGAAAAAACGAACAGCAGGAATTGAGTACAAATTATGTGTGTGTGCCTGTGTGTGTGTGTTGTTTTTTATCTGTGTATGTTTCCCTCACATCTGGCAATAAATGTATTTCACTGTCACGTCACAATGTTTTATTGTATTCCCAAAGGCGCTTCGAATTGTTTCGCTGCAGCCTTGTCAATTGTGCTTTTTTTGCTCTGTGTAAAGTGTTTTTTAATGTGTATATCGCTGCGAAACTGCTGTCTCACGGATCAAACAAAGTTATGCAAATATTAAACCTTTTATTGCATTGTAGTTTAAAAAAAAACAACGGTTTTTAAAAGCTGTACACATGTATCATATATTCGTGTAGCTTAACACCTCTCACACAACTTTTTTAACCGTGTACTTTAAAGTCTATTAAGTTAGTGCAAATGAGTAGCCTTTTAGAGCTCCATCCTTACTATTTATATTAGTTTCTGCTAAAGCTTTAAACTCTGTTGTTGGTGGTTTTAAGGTTAACAGCTGTGATTTAATTCAAAAATAAAATTTGCTTCCGCCAGCCCAGCGTGTGTAATCTTGTCAAACAATCAAATGTAAATTGATTTCGGATTGAAAAGGAATTGGCGTTAGTTGCATATTTGATGCCGAATTTTACACTGACAGCGCTTTTCAATTTCATTTGATTTGAACGCTTTTTCTGTTGAATACACTTTTTAAACAGAACAAAAAAAAAACCAACAAAATTCGGCATTTTTCGCTTTTTAGCTGACTCTCATTCAGTTTCAGCTCTTTTGCTCTATTCATATTCTTGCGTGAGGCAAATAAAGTGCAACTGTTTTTGATGTGGGCGCAAGTCGATGTTACTCGTTGTGTTCCCCTTAAGCTCAGCTGGACGATACTGTTGCGGTTGTTGCATCAGAAAAAAATATAAAAATAACATGAAACCTAATTGGGTTTTTACTCTGCTTGTGTTATTTTTTGCTTGCTTGCCCCTCCGCTGTATGCTCTTGTCTGCTTTTGTTGTGCACTTTCTTTTGTGGCTGCCATTTTGTGTTGCGCTCAAAAGCATGCAACACTTTCACGCAATGTTTAGTAAAGCTAGAGCTCGGATTCTACGGATAATGTAGCTAGTAAAGCTGTCTAGTTACACGAATTACTGTAATTTGTCGTGTACATGCAATATGCATATTAGAAAGAGTAAAATTGTGCGCTTTACAAATTATCTATTTAATTTTTAAATAGAAATTAATGCATTACAACCCCGTGAGAAAACTGTTCATTACGGTTTGCTCGTGTATATATTTCTTGAATATTTTATTAAATACGTCTAAAGTTAAACGTACTGCTTGAAGCAGTTGCAAACGATAGTTACGCCCAAGTTACATAAAACAACGCCTTCCAACGTGTTCCTTTGAGCGAGTTTTCCACTTGCTGCCGTTCGCTCCTTTATGCTTTTATGACCTTCTGTGCCACGGTCGGAGCAAATACCTGGTATGCAGCTATAACGCTCTGTCAAAGCAAAGTAATTCCATGCGACTGAAACTCAATGCAAATAAGTCTTTGCCACAAGTTGTGATTCCCCCGTGGTGCATTCAAACTGCATGCCAAAAGTCGAGTGCATGAAAGAGAATAAGAAATAGTATGCCACAATGGCAGCTAAGCTGCTTTCGTGGTCTAGGAGCCAATGTATATTTTGAAATTAAATTAGAATGTTACGTTAGATATAGGCTATTATTTTGGGTCACTTTCGCTGGAAAAACATCATACACAGCCTGCGCTTGCTCTGCGGGCGACATAAAAACAAAAGAACCAAAGACAACAATCTAAATCAGCCCAAATTAGATCAGCAAAAAATAGTGAACATTGAATACTCTTTAAATTAGACTGGATACTACTGCTTCCACTTTTTGTTATTTTTTTGTACTGCAAAAATTACTAAGATGTGCTAGAAGCTTGCAACCCGTCTTTTTTTTTAACCCCACAAACAATTTAAAACAATCAAAGTGCCCAGCGAGTAGGGCACAAAAGCGGTTGGCACAAAAGCTAGCAAAGACCAACAAATGAAAGCAGCCACTTGGACGGGCTTAGATGATGCCGTTTTAAGGCCTTTTGTTGACACAGTCACACACACACAGTCACCCATACATACACACACACATACACACAGAGTGAAATACACACAGACGCAGACACTTAGATAACCAGAGAGAGGCTGTAAGAGCTTTAACCGCATTGGATTATTGGGTTTGTTGCGCATCAGACAAACAATTCTTGACTTTACTGAATTTAAATTGTGTTTTAAACACGCAAATGAAGGGAAACGGCGGACAGAAGGAGAGCTCACTTTTAAGGCAACATTTGATTGTCTGCAAATTCGGTTTTTGTTTCCCTTACGTAGCGGCATTATCAACAAAATCAACAATGGAATTTATGTAAACAATGTGAGAGGCGCACAAAAGTATGCTACACAAAAATATTATGCAGCACACACACACGCAGAAAAATAAAACAATTCAAAACGAGAACAGAGGCTTGAGCCCAGGTGTGTGCTGAGAGCACACACTTGTTCGTACGCATAAAAATATTTATACAGCAAATAGAGCTTAGAGCAGCTTAGCAAAAACATTAGCATAAGCATAAATCCAGCGGAAACATCACACGTAGTTCTATTAAAATATAGAAATTGCTACGCTTGAACGACGCTTCATCATATGCTGCCATTTAACATAATCCACCTACGACAAAATGTCGTAAAATGTGTACGCAATCAATTTGCGTTTAAGTTTGGACACAGTCTCAGCTAGCTGGCATTTGTATGCCAGCCTAATCATACTCATTATAATAATAATAATAATGACAATGAAGCATGGCCCGCCAGCCAGCCATACGGCCAGCCCAACCGACTTGGCTAATTGGCGCTCATTCATAACGCGCCAGCATGGCGCTCTCTGGCCCTGGCGCTCTCTTCCGTTCGCCATTTGCCGGCGTCTTACGCTCTCGCGTGCTCTCTGTGGCAACGCTGAGAGTCTGCGCACTAAGCTAGCACTGCGCTCTCGCCAGCAGTCTGGCAACGCTGCCAGCGACAATCATAATAAACACTTTGTGTAGCCAACAACCAACAACAGTTAGTTTAGCGTTGGCGCTGCCAGCAGACGGTCGTTGAGCGAATGCTCTGTGCTCTAGCGCGTTCGAATCAATTCACGTGAGTTAACGGTAATGTTAACGGTATAAAAGTGTTTATGCGATTTGTCTTTATGTGCGTGTGTTTATCTTGGCAATCGCGTGACACTTGCCGGCTTGGCTGCCGTTCAAACTGAAATAACTGGAATACTTTGTATGCGCCTGCATGCAACATGGTCGTATATCCTGTGCGCTATGCATGTAGCAACAGGCAACAACAATAGCAACAATGTGGCTTCCATTGCAATTTGAATAACGGAACTTTGTGCAATTGGCGTTTGCATAGAGCAGAGCACTTGTGGTGTGGGGCGTTATGAGTCGACTTGACTTGACGCCGAGGCAATCGATAAATTCCAAAGGCAAGTGTCCTAACCACCATATACCCGCAACATAAAACAGTTGCCCAACTTATAAGACTGAATTTCAGCAGGGAAACAGCACAAGAATTTTACGAGTGGTGTTTCCCTCAAATTCCCCACAAAGCTCTGCCAAGTGCGATGCTGACATAAGCAAATTTTGCGTGTTTTCATACAAATAATAATACTTATTCCCATATACATATACATAAATGTAAATCATTCCTCGTCTCCCCTTGTCTCGCTCTCTCTATCTCTATATCTCTATCTGTGTGTTTGTGTGTGTGAGTTATTTTCGCATGTCAATGAACCCAGTACCGTTTTTAGGGGTCTCAAACATTTCTAGAATGTCAGCCAGCTCTGCCCCGGGGTTGCGCCAGTTTCCTATTAGGGTTGCTTTTTCTAATCCTTGTTGAGATTTTGATGTTTGTACCATTGACATGTGTCCAACAACTGAACATCTTCAGCCATTGTTCGTCAGCCATTGCTCCATTTTGCCGCTCGGCTAATTTAAATGTGCAAGCCAAGCAAATGAAGTCCTTAAGAGTCTCTTTATCTTCCCGGAACTTAACATTGACAACTCAAGCTGTATGCAGTCATTTCTCTTTTAAGAATTCCAATTAAATTTCAATTTGAAACTTACTTATCAAGTGAAATAATCCAGCTGTTTTTAATAATTAAACGCCATACGGTAAAAAGTTAATTAATTATTCATTTTTAAACGAACTTCAATTGCAGTTCAATTTGGCGGAAAAAAAGTTTTCGTCGGCCGTTGCTCATAAATTATTTTGCGATAAGTAAATGGTAAATAAAAACATCAGACTATATTGCGTAAATATCCATAGTATTTGAAAATGCCAAATAAACGAAAATATTATATTGACTTTTTTGATGATATATCATTGCATTTATTAATATTATTATTTTATAAACATATCCTGCGCTTTTATTGAGGGAAAACAAGACAGATAAAAAGTGCCGAGTTATTTATCTTATATGGAATATATATGTATTGCATCTGATGAGCATCGCAACAACAGTGACAACAGTAATATGAACGCCACAATTTTGAGGCTTAACCATAAACGGGAAACTGTCATAAAACGTAGCCGTTTACGAGCACATTATGGACTTTCCGAGACGCTGTCAGAGATGGCCTTTAATGTGTTGTAAAACGAGCGAATCTGCAGGCTCACCAAGGCGTGACGGTCGAGGTCAGAACGCGAATACGTTTACAAGTACATCAATGAGTTATGAATAAGTAACGTGCGCTGAGTGAGTATTAGTGTACTCGTGAAGAGTGAGACATAAAGTGAGCTTATTTTTAGCCAGAGTTGAGTGTCCATAAATACTGAATGTGATTCGCATCACTTTTTTATTAGCTGTTATCAGTTTGGGATTTTAAAACTATGTCCAAATCCGAGTGACGATCTCTCTGTAAACATGATTGTTGCCAGTTGAGATAAAATGCTTTAGGTTATTGATAAACATAAATTTTGGTTTATTTCTAGGGAATTTAAGAGCTTTTTTTCAGTGCTCTGTTTATAAATATTAAAATAGATTAATTCAGGTTTAATATTTAGAGAGTTTAATAATAAAACGTAAAACTGCAATATGGAGAGAAATATGTTGTTAAGTAAAGAGTCTAAATACTTATAAAAAGAATGGGCAGTTACCATTAAATTTTGCCTATATAGATTGCCAACTTAGCGCATCTGCAGCCTAACTAACTTTTTGCAAGCCAGCTAAATACTTTGAAAGTTAAATAATGGCAGTGAGTGTTAGAAATATTGCTCAACTGCTTATTCGAATTACAAACTTTGGCGTGATAAACTTTGATTTTGGCATTTCCCATGCCGAAGCCAGAGTGTGCAAATAATGAACGCATTGAATATAGTTTAAGTTGTTGTAACTTTTCGAAATTTATGCCAGCTATATATTCATTAGGGCGTCCCAACGGAGATGTCAGCCTGTCGAACCTGTCAAACCAAATGCAAATTTTCAATGCTGATTTGCTGCCCTCGGTTGCACCCCGCCCAGTATTACAAAGGGTGTGACACGCCTCGTTGGTTGCCACTTAAACTGGCATCTGTTTCTGCTGCTGCTGCTGATGCTGCTGTTGCTGCTACTGCTGCTGGCGCCAACAGGCGCTTAATTAGTTTTCCGGCGAACGCAACAGATTTGTACTCCCCGGCGTTAAAGTAAACATGTAAAAAATAAAAATAAAAAACAAAAAGAGGAAGAACTGTGCCAGCCGCCATTAATTAAGGGTCGCTTTTAATTTGCACAGACCGAATGATAAACAGTCAGAGAGCGAGAAATGCAGAGTGTGCAGAAGGGAGCGTGGGGAGTGTGAACAGCGAGAAGTGAGAAGAGCAAAACACAAACAACAACAACAACGATAACAACAACTAGTTGTGGGGGCGGAGAATTGTGCCGTCATTTTGATTGATGTGCTGTCATTTGCTGGGGGCATGGCAGCGGCTAAATGGTCGAGAGTCTTTATTTGTTGTTCGCATTTAGACCTATGCTAAAGCATTTCTCTCTCTTTTTTTGTTATCGTGGGCGCGTAATCTTTGATTAATGAAGCATACCATATTGATAGCGAAATAATAGTATTGAGCCACCCTTCACAGATAAACAGAAACTTTATCAAATTTCATCTTTTAATGCATTGGGTATTATGCCAGAAATACTCGTAGTACCTCCATCGCCCTCAGCGCTAAGCTACTTTATTATTTATGCACTAATTGCAGCGCATAACATCATTTCGGCGGGAATTATTACTCCGCCTGATCCACCCAGTAATTGACCTACTATTATGAAGGTTCCCAAATCACGCGAATGTTAATTATGTAAAATCAATAGGCCAACCGCAGCTAGGATGGCTCCAACAAAGAGCCAAGTTAGACACACTTTTTGGTTCTGTGTGTGGGCAGGGAGCGAAGAGAATGAGGAGGGCTTGGCAATTTCGGTTTCGGGTTAGCGTTGTCCATTGATTTTTGGCAAGCACTGTGGCGTGAAACATGATGGGTGGGTGTAAATTTGAATTGTGTACCTGGCTTAAAGCGATTTCACTTTAATCCAGCCAACTTGAAAGTCTAGGCATAACGTAAATTTTATTATACTTATATTCACTCACATACACGGGAAAATTCCACACGGTGCACAAAAGAAAAGCAAATATAAGAAATGCCTTAGATACAGTCTTATGGATTCGGTAGCAAGCACAAAATAAAATGTGTTTTGCTCTTAAAAACGAAAAGCGAAAACTGAAAATGAAAACGAACAGCTAAACAGCTAAAAGCACACGGCATCATCCTCTGTCCAAAAAGGCCATTCAGGCAAGAGTTTCCAGTCAGAACGGATAGCCAAAAGGTGAGGAGTGATGTGCCAGAAATTTTAGATGTGAGCTGAGCTGAGCTGGTGTCAATGGACCGAGTAACGGACCGAGGCAAGACTCAAGCAAAAATTCCTCTTACATTGCTTTGTAGTTCGTTCATTCGTGCCTGCTGAGTTATATTTGGAGTTTACTCAAGGTTTTTTCCTCCACTTTCATACGAAATCAGTTTTATGTGCTACTGAATGCATAAATTCGGTTTATGAGTCCTATGGGGCATTACTTGCAACTTCACACCTGGGTTATAATTTTTCGGAACATGCGCGCTAAAGGATTTGCATGTACCCAGCTCTTATGTTACGAATACACTGCAAATCTAGCTTAGGAAGACGCTATATTTACCAAATTTTGGAACAGAACATGTTTAAATTGCTAAATATGGGGATCAAATAATACCCAGACGAATCCAAATTCGACCTGGTACCCAAATCAAATGTTGAAGATGCTGAATTGTATTCAAGCTTTATTAAACCAGCTTTGCATTACTACTGCGGATTTCCGACAATTTGTAGAATTTTTTGAATTTCTCTCAGTGTATACTCGCGGGTCAATTCGCGTTTGTCATAAATATAAACCAGGTTATATTTTTGTTTACCTTTAATAAAAGCCAACTTAAAGCGCTTCACTCCCTTTCGGCACGGGGGCATTACTATTTATATATGCGCTTTGACAAAATGTAAATGAAGTATATCTCTGGTCGGGACTTTTATGGTTTGCCTGTTTATCTGGAAGAGCAACTTGTTACGCTGCCAGGACATGCTCCGGATACAGTGGCGGATGTTGCAAAAGGCGATGGCTGCCGTGGTTACAGTCCCCCATTGGGCAGCCGCAAAGCCGCAGCAAAGTTGCGGAAATTGCAACTCATGTAACTCAATAAAAGATTTGTAATTTAAATAATAGCAGTTGGCATCAACAGTCTGACAACCTGACAACCAAACAACCAGCCAAGGCAACCAATCAACTGTCCACAAACTCAACCACAGCAACGCCAGTTAACAACCCAAGGTGACACTTGGCATCTATGTACCACCAACCGAATCAGAGTCAGAATCAGCAGTGTATAGCATCAGGTCCAGGCAGAACACTCTGCTCATTTCTTAGGCAATCACATTAGGCAAGTGCCGCTCCTTCCTGCCCCAGCCTGTGTCTGCTGGTGTTACTCTCGCATTTTCATAAAATATTTAAATGCAAAAAAATGAGCAAGACGACAGTGAGCAATGTCCAAATGCTGTGTAGCCCCTCCTTCCCCTGCCCCTCTGTGTCTCTGTGGCCCTAATGAAGCAACTTAAACTCTGCAGCTGCCGGACATTTTGTTTCCGCGCCATTTTGTCGCCAAAGTCACCTCCCCGAGGATGCTTTCAGCTAATGTTTACTTTTTGTTTTGTTATAAGTTACTTGGGCACTCAACTGCCATTACTGCTGAAATTTTCGTGCCTTAAGGTTTGTGTCGTGCTGAGCATGCACAGGCATACAGATGGAGACAGACTAAGTAGACCTAAAAACGTCGCTACCCCATTAGAGCTTTACTAACAGGGTATAATCAGTTTTAGCTAGCAAAAGTGTATAAAAGGCGGCAGACCGAGTGGCAGATTCCGCATTGTTTATTTGTGTAAACAGAGAAAATTAATGTTGCTAATACTAATATAAAGTCATTTTACAACACTCTAAAATACTATAAATAAAATACTGCAAGAGAATAGGTACAGTTTCTGCGCACTTAAAACAAGAAAAGTATAAAAAGACATGCTCTATGTTTAATATTAAAACAGGTGCTAAACACTTAATATTTAATGTAGAAAATCTGGTATTTTTAAAGCTTTTAACACCATGAAAATATGCTAATACTTTCAACAAAATCGGTTGAAAACCCGAGCAGTGAAGCTGCTGAAGAAGCTGTGGTTTAGGATTGTTCCACTTGTTTAAAATGAATTCAAACCTCTTACTTAAATAAAATTGTTTTTATTATTTGTGATAACATTGCTCTAAAGAGAAAATGGGAAACAATCAATAAAACCAACGTCTTGTGCAGAAAATCAAAAATTCGCACTCTGATATGAATACAAATATGTGTCAACTTGTATTCTAGCTATAGGTACATACATATACATACATATGTCATCGACAGATTGTCAAGGTATGGGTCGTAAAAAAAGGAAGAAAAAATTGATATGTTTGCAATAATATAAAATTTGCCCGGGGGATATTGTGGCAGGCGTTGCTGATAGAAACTGTCTGAAGGAGCCTTAGAGGCTATTCGAGCATTGATGGATGGCAGAAAGGATGGCCAAGCAATGGCAATGGGAGTGACAACAGAGCCATTATGAAGCATTCCACTGCCTGACAAACCTGCACCCATCAATCATAACAGGAAATTGCGCCTGGATTTGTGGCTGCCACTGGCATTGATGGAAAATTTGACATCGAAACTAAAGACAAGCCTATTAATGCGGGACAGTCTGGCACGTGTAAAATTTAAATGAATGTCTTAGAAAAAATATAACCTTTTTAAAACTGACCTAAGCACAACGCAATCCATAGGGGAAATAATCTATAATAGTTAAATAAAACTGTTTTTAACACAACTTGAAGCCTAACTTAAGCACAATTCAACAGAAACCAACCAATAAGGGAAACAATAACAGATTGTTCATGTTATTGTTTCCCAACAGTAAAATATCTACCAAGAAACATAAACCACACGATAGCAGAAACCGATATGTTGATATCGCATCAATTGTGCGGAAGCTTGAATTTGTTAAAAGCATTAGGCGATAATTTGTCGATTAATCGAAATACCAGAGTTGATTTAGAACAAATCGATTGTAGAACATACATCTAGACGTATAGTAAATTGGTTGAATATTTAGTTAAATTCCCAGAAGCATTTCGTAAGCATTTCTGCCGATTAATCGATATACCAGAGTTGAATTAGAACAAATCGATTGTAGAATAGTGCTGGCAAAACAAATTAAAACAATAAGTTAAAGGTCTCAAAAACATCGATAATATCGATGTTTTACTCGCAAAAAACGGGAAACATCGATAGTGCAAAACATCAATGTTTTGACAGCTCTATTGTAGAAAATCAACTAGACGAATGACTAGACAAATATAAAATTGGTTGAAAATTTAGTTGCTGTCCCAGGAGCATTTCGTCAACATCATTCTATTCATATCTCTGAGGTAAAAGTTTTCTCATTGTGTCAACATTACTCCAATATTGCCTTCTTCCTCAGTAGAAAACATTCGGCAATATCGTTAAGGGATAACAGGCTAACCGAGTAGCAGGCGGAATAGAAGTTTAAATCAGTTATTCCAGCTAACAACAGCTCAAACAAAATTGCAAGATGTCCGCCTTGGATCGCCTGGACGAAATCAGTCTGCAGATGGTATTATCGTATCTACCTCTAGCTGATCAGCTGTCCCTGTCGAAAGCTTATGAACGTTGTGCCGGGCTGTTGGGCAGCGTGTGGAGGCGTGACTTGAAGGAAATCGATATTGATTTCTTGGAGACGCCCATAAGCAATGAAGAGTTCGATAAAATATTATCCGAAACATGTGGATTGGTACATTCCCTTAATCTTAAGCACTTCGATAAGGAAAATGTTGAATTGTTGTGCAAGTATAACTATCCGCAACTGCAGTCCATCCGAATTAGTCCGATTCCGCCCAACTGCTTGGAGCCCCATCACCTGGACCAAATACAGCAGCTTTACATTACGGGCCGTAACGAGCCAACTGACGGAATACCTAACTATACTAATTAATATTCGCGCGGCTTGTAATTTTGTATTGATAAACAATAAAAAATAGTTATAGCTGGTTGAGCAGTAAGATAATGTTATTATTTTGAAGAATATGCCAGATTTAGTTTATAATATATAAATATAATATATTGATAAAACGAGTTAGGCGGAATACTTTTAAACAATTTTTTCTTGTATCCTGAAAAGCTTATCAATATCGTTCCAAACGTACCAAACGATAGCAGATTGTCGTATCGACTTTATTGCCCATGCATAAGAAAAGAAATACATAATGGTGTATGATCTTCAGTAGATCAGACCATACACAGTTAGTACACCAAAATAAAATGAGTGTTTTGTGGAGTTTTGTGTTTTGATTGATCAAGTGTCCTAGTTATTCCACTGTTTCAAGAGTTTAACGGCAGATTCCACGTTTCCGCTTGACATCAGCAGAGCGCAAATGTTGCGTCGGCGATCGTTGTGCCCCAGGGTGTCCAGTTCAACCAGTTCGGAATGGAAACGTTGCTCCCAGCGACTGTCGTTGCTGGACATAAAGTCAAAAATATTCAGAGATGCCGGAAGTGCACCAGTGGCATCCCTTTGCTTCTGTATCTCTTGGTATGTGGAGTGCGATATCTGACAAAGCACCCTAGATTCATTCAGAGATTTCTCAAGGTCTTTATCCTCTTTATCATACAGTTGCATTATACGATCACCTTTTCGGTTCAGATCGGTTGCCACAATTTGTGCACGCCTGGCAAAACTATGCCTGTAAGGCGTTGGACGTGAAGCCCAAGCGTTTGGTAGGGGCAAATTGTTTTCTAGTCCACGTTGAGGATTGCAATCCTTGCGATTGGTGGCGCCAAAATGAACGTTCTTATAAGTTGATGCCACATTATCCTCGTGGGCTGCACGCAGATGGTAATAGAATCTGCTCATTACATCATATCCACCGGGAATCCATTCCATGCGCTTCATGCTAATATCACGCTTTCGGTATAACTCCTGTAACTTGGATGGATTGGTCAAGGTTGATGCCAGCTCACGCATATTGCTATCACTGGCAATAAAGTGGCGCAACGAGGGAGTTTCATCCAGCACTGCCTTGAATCTAGGCATTCGCATCATCATAGCTCGCAAAGGTGCCGGATCCTCCGTCAACAGTTTGCTATTGATGGTCATCAGTAAGCGCTTACAGACCCGTGGAGCCACATTGTTCTGCTCCGATTCCACTGCTTGTTTCACCCTACGCAACGGACGGAACACCACGTGCACGGTTACGCCGGAAGTGATGCCAAGGCGATCAATGGTGCCATCATCGCGCAGCACTTGGCCACCAAACACCATCACAACAAAGTCTATGGCCTGCTCGAATTTCACCGCCACCAAAGCTCGCAGATTGCTAATTAGTTCGTTGTGGCGCACCGAGACAATTGCAGAATTGCCGGGTGACTTGGCTGTTATATCAATGCTCTGGACGCACGTGGCCATTTCCGCGGAGTCGACGTTTGATTGTATTCGTTTGTATTGTTTTCTGTATGTATAAAATATTAGTATAACACAGTTTGCCTGCAGATATGCTTGTTGTTATACAATTCGGAGGCAGTCGGAAAAATATATGGTTCTAACTTATAATTTCAGTTTAACTGTTTGATAGTTGACAGTTTTCACATCGACAAACCTCGATGAGCTCGATGTCAAAAAAACCACCGACACTTGATCTGCAAATATTAATCAAATAAATTTAAAAATGTCGTTTGCTATAATCTTTATTTTCACACATAAATATATTGCATAATTCGCGTAAATATTAAAGAGAGTTGGGAAATGTAGCTTATATATGGCATGGCTTATAACCATTATTCGAGCGTATTTTAATGCACAGTTAGATCGTTTTTCTTCAGGTTTTGCCACAAAGAGTACACATTCAGCGCTCTCTTTTTGAAAACGATATTTTCAATCACTCTAATGCAGTTGCTGTGGGTGTCAGAGAGAATACTCTCCTGTGGAAAGACTCTCAGACTCTGTCGCAATCAATATAAATGCTGCTGTCTGAATTCTTTTACTCAGTGCATTGGCTGCAGCCGTGGGATGCGGACGCCGCTTCAGTTGGATTTCATTCGAGTGTTTAATATAACTACTGTAATTGCAAATTGCTAAACTAAACCAAATCTTCTTCATCTTAGCTCGTTGTTAATTTAAACGGCTGTCTTTAATATGCCACAACTTGAAGCACGCTGTGAGATTTACAATGCTCCTTTTTCTCTACCTTCAGGTGCTGTGCAATGTGTTATCATAACAAAAACAACTCTGGCAGCATTATTAATAATAACAACAACAACAACAACAGCAATACACAACCACAAGAACAACTAAGCTAGTCGACAAAGAGACGTCAATCAACAGTGCTCAGTGCTCAGGTCAGAACACGACAGCAAATCAATTGAATTCAATCAAATTGCCACAACGATACACAGAAGTGGCAAGAGAAGGAGCTGGCATAGACATAGACGGATACACAGAGGAAACAGCGGAAGCAGCAAACGTGTTTAGCAATAACAACAACAACAAGAAGCCAAAATAGCCAATAAAAGTCGCCCACAAGCCGGCACATTAATGTAGCAACAAAATGGGCGCCAACTCGTCGAGCAGATCCGACGCAAGTCTGCTCCAGGACGATGATGGTAAGTTTTGAGTTTCGAGATAAATTATGTACTAGGGCTGCAAATGTTGATGGAAAGAAACATCGATTGTGCGGAAGCTTGAATTTGTTAAAAGCATTAGGCGATAATTTGTCGATTAATCGAAATACCAGAGTTGATTTAGAACAATTCGATTGTAGAACATACAACTAGACGTATAGTAAATTGGTTGACTATTTAGTTGAAATCCCATAAGCATTTCGTAAGCAGTTCTACCGATTAATCGATATACCAGAGTTAATTAGAACAAATCGATTGTAGAACATACAACTAGACGAATGACTAGACAAATATTAAATTGGTTGAAAATTTAGTTGCTGTCCCAGGAGCATTTCGTCAACATCATTCTATTCATATCTCTGAGGTAAAAGGTTTCTCATTGTGTCAACATTACTCCAATATTGCCTTCTTTCTCAGTAGAAAACATTGGGCAATATCGTTAAGGGATAACAGGCTAACCTAGTAGCAGGCGGAATAGAAGTTTAAATCAGTTATTCCAGCTAACAACAGCTCAAACAAAATTGCAAGATGTCCGCCTTGGATCGCCTGGACGAAATCAGTCTGCAGATGGTATTATCGTATCTACCTCTAGCTGATCAGCTGTCCCTGTCGAAAGCTGATGAACGTTGTGCCGGGCTCTTGGGCAGCGTGTGGAGGCGAGACTTGAAGGAAATCGATATTGATTTCTTGGAGACGCCCATAAGCAATGAAGAGTTCGATAAAATATTATCCGAAACAAGTGGATTGGTACATTCCCTTGATCTGATGCACTTCGATAAGGAAAAGTTTGAATTGTTGTGCAAATATAACTTTCCGCAACTGCAGTCCATCCAAATTAGTCTGATTCCGCCCAACTGCTTGGAACCCCATCACCTGGACCAAATACAGCAGCTTTACATTACGGGCCGTAACGAGCCAACTGACGGAATACCTAACTATACTAATTCATATTCGCGCGGCTTGTAATTTTGTTTTGATAAACAATAAAAATATATTTATAGCTGGTTGAGCAGTAAGATAATGTTTATTATATTAAAGAATATGCCAGATTTAGTTTACTATAGATAAATATAATATAATGATAAAATTAGTTAAAGGGAATGCTTTAAAACATCATATTCATGTATCCTGAAAAGCTTATTGAAATCGGTTAATAAAAACAATATGCTTGGTACTGAAAAAACTAAGAAGATGCAATTCTGCTGCATTTAGTTTCGTTAATTTAACGGCTTTGTCTTTAATAGTTTTTTTTTTTATAAATTTTTATTAATTATTTCAGTCAACTTTGACCATTTCCAAATACTGCGCGCCATCGGCAAGGGCAGCTTTGGCAAGGTAAGTGCCATTAAAAGAGTTCTTAATGGTCCCTCCGCTCCGTTACGCTATTTATGTATATACACTAAGGGGCATAATTATTGTAACACAAATTTTCATGTATTCAATTGCGTTTATTTCAGAATCAATGTGAAAACAGTTGGTTTTTTTAATTTTTATAGATAGATATATCGTATTTGTATATAAAAATCACAATTTGAAAATTTTCGTGACATTTATTCTTTTTATTTTTTTTTAGTATGGCTTTTTTAATGTGGCACAAGTATTGTAACCAAAACATTAATTGGAAATTTCAATGGGAAATTGTATTTGCTTTATGCAATTTATGCCTGAAATTAATGAATTTTATATTCTTCTTTGCATTTAAGCTATTTTGGAATAGATTTGGAACTCTATCACCCAAGGATATGACCAAATCCTTTGAAATCCTGTTCCAGGCAGATTTTATCAAATATTTCGTCCAATTCTTTGTCCTTGTCGAATCTATGGATTGTATTCGCTTTATAAGTGCCTTACAATATTAAAAACATAAAATTCTGGAATTTTGGGTTGATTAATTTAGTTTTCGAACGACAATTGCACCCAAAAACGGAAGAAAATTGTTATATTGGCTTGCAAGAATCGTCCTGGAGCGTTATCCTGATGAAAAACGAATCCTGCTCCGATCAATATTTCAGCACAGGGATCTGCTCAATCGTTTAGGAAACTAAAATATTAATTTTAATGCGTTAAAAACTTGTCAGGTACGAAGATTGCCACTGTAGTGACTGATGCAGCTACCCAGGCTATGCCAGCCTATGCAAGGCTATGCCTGCCGAAATACAGTGGCAATCTTCGTACCTGACAAGTTTTTAACGCATTAAAATTAATATTTTAGTTTCCTAAACGATTGAGCAGATCCCTGTGCTGAAATATTGATCGGAGCAGGATTCGTTTTTCATCAGGATAACGCTCCAGGACGATTCTTGCAAGCCAATATAACAATTTTCTTCCGTTTTTGGGTGCAATTGTCGTTCGAAAACTAAATTAATCAACCCAAAATTCCAGAATTTTATGTTTTTAATATTGTAAGGCACTTATAAAGCGAATACAATCCTTAGATTCGACAAGGACAAAGAATTGGACGAAATATTTGATAAAATCTGCCTGGAACAGGATTTCAAAGGATTTGGTCATATCCTTGGGTGATAGAGTTCCAAATCTATTCCAAAATAGCTTAAATGCAAAGAAGAATATAAAATTCATTAATTTCAGGCATAAATTGCATAAAGCAAATACAATTTCCCATTGAAATTTCCAATTAATGTTTTGGTTACAATACTTGTGCCACATTAAAAAAGCCATACTAAAAAAAAATAAAAAGAATAAATGTCACGAAAATTTTCAAATTGTGATTTTTATATACAAATACGATATATCTATCTATAAAAATTAAAAAAACCAACTGTTTTCACATTGATTCTGAAATAAACGCAATTGAATACATGAAAATTTGTGTTACAATAATTATGCCCCTTAGTGTATATACCTTGAATCCTTTCAGGTTTGCATTGTGCAGAAACGTGATAGCGGAACTCTATATGCCATGAAATATGTTAGTCGCTCGGTCTGCGAATCGCGGGGCGCCTTGGGCGGTGTGATCAAGGAGGTGGAGCTGCTGTCCTCATTGGAGCATCCATTTCTTGTCAATTTATGGTTCTCGTTTCAGGGTAAGCTTACTCACACACACACACACACACACACACGCACGCATACATATGTAAATGTGTAGGTGCCACCTGTGGGTGTATGTGTGTGTGCTGCTGATTGGCAATCAAAATGCAAATGAACTATGTGCATTTCGTTTGATGCCAGACCATTCACTTGTGCCACTTGTATCTTTATGCCTGCTTCTTATTCCCACTGCTTTTTTGTTGCTCTTTTATCTTTTATCACTCTCACCTGCCGCAGACGAGGAGGATTTATTCATGGTGTGCGACCTGTTGACGGGCGGTGATTTAAGATACCATTTACAGAACCGAGTGAGTGCGGAAATCGCGACAAATTCACGATTGCCAGCCAGCTCACTCTCTGGTTTATGCTTTTGCTTACCTTTCGCAGGTGGAGTTCTCAGAGCAGAGTGTGGCCTTATTAGTGTGCGAGCTGGGCAGTGCCTTGGAGTATCTGCAGACACAGCGAGTGATCCATAGGGACATCAAGCCAGATAATATTCTATTGGATGATGCCGGTAAGTGAGCAATACACACAGACACCCAGACACACACACACACACACTTCACTGCCAATCTCCTGACATGTCCAAGTCCTGCCTAAAAGGCCTTCATAATTCATTACAATATGCCCAAATCATGCTCAAAAATTTATTGATTTCCTTTTTGCGCAAGCAAGCAAAACTTTTACCGTCCCAAGTGCAAATACGGAACAAAACACGTCAAAAATTATTCATACTTGGTATATGTTCCTAAGGACCTACGCTCCTTGTGCCTAAGTTATTCCAGACTCACGCTGTGCATGTGTACTTAAGTACTTATCGCATTTATATTAATGCGCTGCCAAATTAATGCCTGCATAAGCACACACACAATCACACACTCCCCTGCATATAGCCTGGCAGCTCAAAGGTATGTAGAAGGTGCATTAAGTAGACTCCGGCACACTTCAGCTTTTCAGCGCTTTATTCTACAAGTACATTTAGCACAAATTGTTATAATTAAAAATATAAGTTATATATTAAATTTCCATATCAGAATACGTAAAATTTCAATTTAGATTTCGAAGGAAAATTGTTTAATATAACAGCTTAAGGGCAGGCTTTGCAAATTGACTAACATTTTGGATTCCAATAATTTTTACAATTTATAAAAATATATAAAAAATTTTTTAATTTTTACTTTTTTGTGTACTCCGGGCTTAAAATAATTGCTGTTCTGCACAGGAACCAAACGTTGATATGGCTGAAGAATACTTTTCCGAGCTAAAACCATTTATTAGAACCATTTATATCCAACGTTTTGATTGCGGTTTCTGCCTGGAAATAGTTTAACGAGAATGAAATAAATAAATATTAGCTTCCAATTAAAATGTATTTTAATTGCGTATTTTGTTAGGTATTTTATTTTAAGTGTAGTCCCACGCTTGTAATTTCAAACCTTTTAAACTTTTGCGTAATTCGGGAAGCGTAAAAAGTGGTTTAATTCGTTATATTAATTACATTTAATGCTGAGCTGCTGCGCTATTTGTTTATACACATTTTTATACCCTGTAAACATCCGTCAGCTTAGACCTCGGAAACTATACGAGCTAGAGTAGCTATTTTCAGAATGTATATCGTAATCCCTAACCGATAAAAACCGAATAAAGAGCGTTATAATGAACATAGAAGCTTGTTATGCAAAATATACATATCGGTCGTTTACCAGAAGAGTATCGTAACTCAAAAAACGCGATTTTTCAGTACATGATGCAGTAATGTTCGTTGGATATTAGTCTATCTTGTGTCAAAATTTCATTATCCTATCTTCAATACACACAGCGTGAGAAGGGAATATGTCGATCCAGCTTGTATGGAGATACACGGCGCTTGAAAACTTTAAACGCGTTTATCTCGAAACGCACTTTTTTGAGTTATGACACTCTACTGGTAAACGAGCGATATATTTTTTACCATATTATTCTTTCCAAAAAATCTCTATAAATTCTGTTAATAAGTACAGAAATTAAATAAATTCGAGCATGCTCCGAACAAAATATAAAAAGAATGATATTTTAAAACTATATTTTATGCGAGGTTTTCTATAGTCGTGTGCGTTCGACTGATCAGCTGCGTCCTCACTAATTTGTAACGCTGTGAGGAAAACGAATGAAAATAATAAACGTAAATGTTGGAAGCTGGCAGAAGCATTACAATTGCAGCTAGAGTTAAAATGCAATTAAACGAGTGAATAAAATAAAAAAGGCAGTTAAATAGTAGCGCACACACACACACACGCACACTGTAGAATACGGGTAACTGAGTAATTGGAAACCAATTACGTGTGCTTAATTTCAGGACACGCTCATTTGACTGATTTTAATATTGCAACGAGGTTGCAGAAGGACTCGCTCGCCTGCAGCATGTCGGGCACGAAGCCCTACATGGCGCCAGAAGTGTTTATGTGCGCTCTGGAAGAAGTCGGTAAGTGAATGCATGCTATTGTGGGGGCGTGGCACTGTGGGGCGTGGTGAATTCCCGCTAGCAGTCAGCAGTCAGCAGTTAACAGCAGTCAACAGCCCCATGGCAAATCAAATTATGACGGCAACTGCAACTGCAGCAGGGAAAATCGAGAATATGCTGCAAAACCGAGAGCAAAACTGTGGGTAATTGAATGTTTCCGGTCTCTGCCGGGCAATCTAATTTGCAGCTGGCTATAGCTATCCAGTCGACTGGTGGTCCTTGGGTGTTGTGGCCTACGAGATGAGGTCCAACGCCAGGCCGTTTGTGCTGCACTCGCACACGCCGCTGGTGGAGATTAAGAACGTGCTTAACACATCGGTGCATTATCCGCATCACTGGAGTCATGACTTTATCGACCTGCTGCAGAAGGTACGTCAGCACTCGCATCGAAACCAGCTCATAATCTTTAATCTTTCCCATTTCCTTCCTCAGCTGCTCTGCGTGCATCCGGGCGCCAGGATTAGCACACAGCAGGAGCTGCATCAGACGCCGCTGCTGCGCAAAACCGACTTTCAGCTGGTGCTGGAGAAGAAGCTGAAGCCGCTCTTCAAGCCGCCCGAGGATCATCTCAACTGCGATCCCTGCCTGGAGCTGGAGGAGATGATTGTCGAGACCCGTCCGCTGCACAAGAAGAAGAAGCGCCTGGCCAAGCAGCGCTCGGCGCAACGGGACAGCGATCCCGAGTCGACGCTCATCAAGGAGTTTATCGTCTACAATCGCTACAAGGAGCTGAAGCGCAAGGCCATGGAGCAGAAGGAGAGCGATTGGCAGCGCGAACTCGAGCTGGCCATGGCCAACTCCATAGTCAACAGTCTGGCGCCCATACAGGAGAAGCCCACAACCTCAGCCAACGCCCACTCCCACGCCCACGGCCACGCCCACACAGCCTCGGCAACGGCAACGGCGCTCAACGCCTGCGTCAGGTGCACGGGCACAGCGAAACAGCCCAAAGATAGTGATAGCATTGAATTTATAGATCGCACGCCCTCCCCCCAAGCCGCTGTCACGCCCACGCCCCGCAGATTCTGCTGCAAGGCGACCAGCACAGTTCGCGACTAGACTAAGTAGACAACACCCGATAAACGTAGATCCAGATCCAGATCCAGATCCAGATGCATCACAGAGCACAGCACCAACAGTAGAAACAGCAATGACTCAAGTAATAATCACAGGTTTCACATTCGACACATTCAACACATTCCGCTTAGAGCTAAGCAAGGTCAAACATCATTTGGAGCTAACGGAACCTATAATAGATATTTTTGGATCAGGCATTATAGAGTACACGGCCATTCAATCCGCTCTGGAGCAACACAACGCTGAATCGCACCTTTGTGTATAGTATACAAAATTGTATATAATTTTATAAATTTTGGGCCGGCTGCCCAAGCTGCCCAAGTTTCAAACTGTATATACTATATACACACAAACAATTATGTATGTATTTCTTTATACTTGTACCTTTTTTAGATGTTAGCTGAGAATCAAAATAAATGGTAATGTCCCCAAAACCAACTCGTTTTCACTTGTATGAATAAAGCACAAAAGCCAAAGAAACAAAGAAATGAAAAGAGCTTCAAGGAGAGCAATAATTGGTGAGAATTCACTCCGACTACTTACAGGATTACTGATGGAACAGCTAAGATAGAGCACTTAAGACTCAGTAAGCTGAATATTCCTAGCTGCAATCAGGTTAAATTTTCCTTCTACATTTGAAGTCTTGATTAATCATCGGTCCTCAAACATATATAGATATAGATCGATCTAAGTTCCCTAACCAAAATTTTAAATTATTTTTATAAATATATAAAATCGTTTAATTTTATTTCTTAAAGCTTGTGCAATAATACTTTTATTAAACATTTCCTCAGTACTATAGATCTTTCCAAGTTCCCTGACCAATACTTTTAATTATTTTTATAAATATATAGAATAATTTATTTTTGTTTCTTATGGTTTACTGTTACCATTTGTAATACTTTTATGAAATAAAACAACGCTGTGAAATTCAATTTTTTTGAAGTTTTTATTTCAAGTTATATTTCATTCGTGTTTCACATAAGTTTGTTTTATAATGCTTTTTCTTTGTATAAAAAGTAAATAATTAAGGTATTTGTATGTATAAGTTTCTTGTTTTTCACAATTTGTGTTAAAATATATATGTATAATCGTAATTGGGATCGGTTTAGGTGTGATCTGTTGCTGATGCTTGTGTGTTTGTGGTTGTAGTTGTGGTGTGGGGCGTTAAAGAAGTACTAAACACTAACCAAATTACAAATGTGTTTTGATTTATTGATCGTTTCTCGTTCATATATTGATTTGATTCAGCAAAAATGCAACATGTTAATATATATATAGTTTGTTAATTCAATTTCATTTATCCACAATGTTTCTCTTTTATTTTTGATTCAGATTTCATTGTGGTTTTATTAGTTTATTTCTATTTACGAATATCAACATTCCTTCACAGAGCCCCAACACGCCCCCGCACCACCTCCCTGCGGAAGCAGCTCAACTGCTGCCGGGGAGGCGTGGTTGGGCGGGTTGCGCGTTGGGTGCCCCGTGGCAGGGTTGGAGGGGGGAAAATGTTTCGAAAAATCGTAAAATGTAAAATTATTCATAGTTTCACTTGTCGAGGGCAGAATGGGACAAGGTAGAGCAAAGAGAAGAAAGAAAGATTACTTAGATTGAAATGATGATCAACGAGTATTTCGTGAATTATTTTTTCGTTTCATTTTTGTGTTCAATGAATTTGTTAGTCGTGTATTTCATTATTTCAGTTTCATGCAAAAACAAATGCAATTGTTTAAGGAAAGCGTCAGTAAACCCTATTCAATTATCCAATCTGTACTGTCGCTTTAAAGTTGTTTCTTTCCGTTTGTGTTTGTTTGTTTGCTTGTTAAAAAGAGCGAATGAGGAGAAGAAACTACAAGCTGTAAACTATAATGTATAAAATGTGTGTGAGAGTGTATGATTTGTTGTTTTGTTGTTTTGTTTTCGTTGGCGTGTTTTTGGAGCTCACTTCGGTTTGTGTTCTTGTTTCTGCTTGTTTCTTTGTTTGTTTGTTTGAGTTTGTGTTGTGTTGTGTTACTTTCCGTGTGTTTCTAAACAAAATGTTACTCTTTTTCGTTGAACTCCACACGTGGCGCTGGCGGCGGACATCCGCCGTGGCCGTTTGGTGGCAGGGCCTACGAATTGATCATACTATACTGTGGTTGTGTCCACAGACTCAATACGCGAGGCGCCTCCCTCTCCGGCGGCTCCGTTCACCGGGGTGACGGTCTTCTCTTCTTCGCCAGAATTGGCATTGGCGCCACCGTCCTTCTTGGAACCAAAGTTCAGCAGCTCCACGTTGACATTTATTGTCTTTGTCTGCACTGGAGCATTGGCGTTCTCTGCTGGCGGCTCCTCAGCGCCCTCAGCGCCCGCAGCCGGTGCCGACTCTCCGCCAGTGGTAATAGTCAGCGAGAGATCGTTCAGCGACTTGAGCACCTTGTCAATGTCCTCCTGGGTGCTGGGGTTGCCGTTGCGGTTGCCAAAGTGCAAGAAACACTTGCCAAAGTGACCTAAACGAGAGAACATCAAAGTGTTAACAATTAATCGTATTACACGGATGGGGAAGATACTTGCCTTTCCATGTAATAGACAATGGATTACATTCGCGTTTGCGCAGTTCTGATTTCAGATCCTTGACGCGAATGTCGCGTGTCAGGTTTGTCAATTTCACACAGAAATCACGCTCAGGGCGATTCTTCTTCTTCTGGCGACGCTCGCCCGTAGCGCCCTCATCCAATTTACGATCTTCACTCTTTACACCAGCCTCCACTCCAGACTGATCGCCCTCAGACTGCAAATGATAGAAGCCATCAGCTAAAGCACAAAAATCATAAGAGCAATCTTCTGTTACCTTGTTTGTACGTCTGCGACGGTTGACAAAACGACCCTTGCGGCGAGGTCCGCGCTTCTGCGCATTATCCTGTAACAAAAATAGATAATTGATTAAAATAGACTCCAATTAGGGTTTCGGTTTAAACATACGCCTTGCTGTTCGTTGTCAGTCTGTGAGGTGGTGCGTCCTGGGTTTCCTCGTTGGAAGCGACGACGCATCGGTCCACGACGGCGTCTATTGTTCTGATGCTGCTCGACATCGGTATCCTCCTCCTTCAGGGTGATGGTTCTGCCCGATTTCTCCAGCTGCTCCTTCAGTTGCTGCAGCACAGGCAAGATCTTCAGGCGACGCTCGGACAAGAGCTCCCAGAAAACTCCATTGGGACGGGGCAGACGCTTGCCCACGCGTATCACCTCTGTGGGTGTCACAATGATGTCCACTGGGGTATCGTATTTCTGGAACAGATTGGTGGGCAGATTGTCCACCACCTGCACATCGTGCACAATTGTGACAATGGCTGTTTCCGGTGTTATGGCGCCAATATCGATGAGCAGACCAATGTCCAGGTCGGCAAACCCATTGCCGCGTCCAATGCGATACCCATCACGTGACACAACCACAGAGCCGATAACCACCAGATCGAGCTTCAGTTTGCTGTCCAGACCAATTTCCGAGCGGAACTTCTGTATGTCCTGGACGCGCAGCGACTCCTTTTTCTGTTCATCGGTAGCGTCGGCTGCCACATCAACCTTCAGACACAGCGCGGATGAGTCTCGAGTGCTGGGCAAGTATACGGCTTTGTCAGCCAACAGGGCCAGCTCCTTGAAATCATGCAAGGCGCGATCGATGTTAATTTTGATGTGCTCTACAAGGTAAGCCAAAACAGAAACCGTTTACAAATCGCACTTACGAGATAAATAAAGTTTGTCATCAACTTACGTGCTTTCTTGAACTCCTCCTCCTGAGTGAGCAATGCTGCGGCCTTATCGGCATCAACAAAAGCGGGAATACGGTTGAATATGCCATTGAAACCGATTCCCACTTTACCCTCCTGGATTTTCTTCCAGGTCTGCACGCGCAGCGAGCGCTTTGTTGGCTCCGCTGGCTGAGCTGTTAATGTAATGATATAATAATATGAATTAGGTTTAATTACATGCGCTTTAAATAACCTAAAATATTAACTAATATTTCTTAATTACAAAATAGTATTTGTAGAATTGTTTTACTAAGTGAGAGCAAACAGAACGTTTATAGCCCGAGTTGAACCGCACAGCTTTTAAATGTATAGTATACTCCATAAAAAAATCAAATAAAAAACAAATAAATCTGGGTGTTTGTGTGTGTGTGCTATCGTTGCTCATGGATGGCGTTTGAGGGGCTAAAAATAAACACAAACAAATGCGGTTGGCCGGAGATTTGCTGCTGCTGAGCATTAGAAAGAGCGTGGGGAGAGAGAGAGCGCGCGTAAGTACGTAGCTTAGAAGAAGGGCAAAGGGAACGAGGGGAACTGGAACTGGAATTGGAACTGCATGATCTCGCACTACCGGCAACAATTTCATTTTGATTTGTCAGCAGTCGCTTTTCATTCTTATCACTGACCCGTGCACGTACGTTATCACATCAGCCTCATGATGATGTTTGACAATGTATTTCAATAGCTGATAAACCGGTTTTCACGCCCAGCTAAAAACACACGCACACACACACACATTATAGCCAGAAAATAGCTAAACAAACAACTGCTAAAAAAAAAAAAACACCGGATGGCCGCCGTAAATCTGCATTGGAAATATGCGCGGAGGTTGCCACCTGTCCGCACTATGAAATTAACCTAATTACAAATATATTTATATTTGAATGCTGACAGTAATTAAAGAGAGAGAAAGAGAGAGAGAGCACAAATAACAGTGAGTGTGAGAGTGTGCGTGTCGAAAAATTAAATAAAAACATTTAAAATATCGATATTGACGTATGACCAATAAGTTGGCAACGCTGCGGTAACTTATACATACACACGCAGTTCTCAACACACACACGCACGCACACAAACACACAGCATTTCTCAGCGATGAGCGCATCAAGCCGCGCGAATTTTTCAATTAATATGTATGTACGTACGTATGTATGTATATAGCTGTATGTATGTAGCTGCTGCTATTGCAGGAGTAATGTACGCAAATGTATGTACATATGTATGTTTGTGTGCGAGAGGCGAGAGAGCAAAAAACACATTTAAATGGGCCAAGAGCAGAAATGATTCACTTTAGACGGTTTCCGAGTCCAACTTAGCAATTGCAACAGTTTTTGGCATTTCAACATAAACATGCGCCACCCGATGACGTAATTAATGGAAGAAACACGAAAAAGAATTGTCGCTTCAACGTACATACATACACACACACACATACATTCAAGTGTGCAAGTACAAACACATACATACATATGCACACACACACACACACACACACACACATACGCATTTACCATTTGTTGTTCCTGCTGTACTTGTTTCTATTTCTCTGCTTTCCTTCTTCTTTCCTCTTTCCGCTTTACAGTTTGCAGCAGGCGCAGACTGCGGTGCGACAACTCTAATTTACCGCAAGAATCAATCACGGAAAAAAATGCCAAAGAAATATGGCGGCAATTTGACAACTTTGATGTCACTACAAAAAAATGGCCGTAGCAAAAAAAAAAAAACTGAGCACGAGCCTTTGCCCTTGATCCAATTTCTGGCAATCGACGAAAAATTGAAATGCACAAAATATTTCGCACAATTTGCTAACTATTTTACGGCCCGGCAAAAACGCTGTAAATTTGCATGTACATACATATACATATTTATGTATTATCTGTGCATGCGAATATTTTTTTCACAAACAGAAAATCTTTTCCCCCACCCCGCTTTGGACACTTACTTGTAGATGATACCTCCGCGGCGGCGGCAGCGGCAACGGGAGTTTCGTTGCTTTGATTTTCCATCGTATTTCGTTTATAAATTGTGTATGCAAACTGTTCTTGTTGAATTCTCTTTTTTTAACAATTTTTCTTTTCACAAATTTACACAAGTTATAGAGCAACGTCTACCTTCTCCGGCTGCTTCCAACAAACCACGTTTCTCACCCGATCAAATTCAGCTATATCGATTACGGCGTGTATATCGAAAATACCTTTTTGCAAAATGCTAAAAAATACTGCAGCTGTTTCAGTATTTTATGTTTCGATAAACACAATTGATAACAGCAAAAAAGTAATGAAAAAGCGCAAAAATTAATTTGGGAAACAACTAAATGCCAACACGTTTTGTCGTGTTATGCCAACTGCTCAAAATGCTCACTAAAGCGTTTTTGCTTAGAAAACCAATGGCAAATAGTTTAGTAAATTTCTGTTTCGTTTGATTTTTTATATATGGTTTTTGTTGAACTTTTTTGAATATAAATACCGAAATTATCGTTGTGGTTATCGCGAATAAAATACGAAAAAGCATTCGACATTACTCACCCTGTTGAATAGAGCTCGCAGTGTTTTGCAACACTGCAGCAAAGAGAACCGCGATGCGTGAACAGCGTACCACAGCTGATTCCGACACAACGTGCAGTTGAGGTGTTTATTTATTGAATTTGCTGAATTAAAAGCGAATCGGCTGTTGCCTCATGCAAAACTGCAGGCATTATGCAACTGCAACCAGCAGGCGGCTGCTCTGCGCGCTGCGCCCAAGCCACAGACGCGACAGTTACGTGGAGAGACGATGTTTACACGGAGCCGCCGTCAACTTTTCACGAAATCGAAAACACGAAACAAATGTTTCGGCCTTATTTAAACCGGTTCAGGTGCAGGCGAACCTCGAGGACGAGGACGTCGGCTCCGAGCTGGTGGGAAAACTGGAAAAGTCTGAGCTGCTGAGGATCCTCAACAAGTTCGCGCAGCGTCGGGAAATCAAGGCGCTGTGCACGGAAAATGGTTTGGATGGTAAGTGAAAAAGCAGAAAAATAAAATTGTATAATAGACAATATGTAAGGGATTTCATTAAAACAGTGGAACGAAGGCTACAGTCGGAAGTAACCGACAGTAGCGGACCCTGCACTTTGTTTACAACCATAAACAGTTGGAATTAGCGTTAATTACATCATATTATTACATTTCATTTTTCATTTCATTTCCAAAAGGGTATATAAATTTATTGGATTTACATAAGTTTTTTGATATAAAAATAAACCTTTCGTAGCTTATTTGCAGCAACAGGCGTTTGGATCGTTCCGACGCTACTGCATCGAGGCGGAAAACCTGCCCGTGGATGTGCACATCATTTTCAGTGATATTATGCAGGGGGCGGGGCACGTGGACGACATATTTCCCTACTTCCTGAGGCATGCGAAGACGGTGTTTCCGCATCTCGACTGCATGGACGATCTCAAGAAGATCTCCGACCTGCGACAGCCCGCCAACTGGTACACCAACGCCCGTGCCATCACGCGCAAGATCATTTTCCATGCGGGCCCCACAAACTCCGGAAAAACGTATCACGCCATGGAACGCTATTTGGGTGCAAAGTCCGCCGTCTACTGTGGCCCCCTTAAGCTGCTTGCCACTGAGGTGTACAACAAGGCCAACGAACGAGGCACGCCCTGCGACCTGGTCACTGGGGAGGAGCGGAAATTCGGCATCAGCGAGCAGTCTCCAGCGCAACATGTGGCATGCACCGTGGAGATGACTTCCGTAAACACACCCTGTAATTATACTCTCTTTACGGCTTGGATTTGGAATTTTAGTCTGATATGCTGTTTTATTTTTAGATGAAGTGGCTGTCATCGATGAGATCCAGCAGATCCGGGATCCTCAGCGGGGCTGGGCCTGGACGAGAGCCTTTCTTGGCCTGATCGCCGAGGAGGTGCATGTCTGTGGCGAGGCAGGGGCGTTGGAGTTGCTGGAGAAGATTTGCGAAACTACCGGAGAAACGGTTGAGGTGCGGCGCTACGAACGCCTCACGGAGCTGACGGTGGAGAACTCAGCCTTGAGTTCGCTGGACAACGTCATGCCGGGCGATTGTATTGTTTGCTTCAGCAAGAATGATATTTACACCGTTTCCCGGGAGATAGAAGCGCGGTAAGTGTATGAGATGAATTTATAGATGGATTATTATTTTCAGTGTGTTTTAATGTATTTTTTAATGCCGCTACTATTGTTATTATTTGTGTAAATTAATGGATATTTGAGAGAATTTTTAGCTGCAGAGTCTGCGAATTTATTAGCTTAAATTTTAATGTGGCTAGGAAGAATTGGGGAATAATTTTATAAGTAGGTTGCGGATTTTATTGAGATAAAAGGTCTGGTTGGTAGTGTTTTTTATTCGGAGAGAGTCGGAAGATAGAAATGGCTTCATATATTGCTATTATTTCTTAGGAGAAAACTGTGCTAAAAGGGGACATAATACTTAATTTTTTGAGGCAGTTTGTAGTTGTGATCTATTTATTATCTATTTATTAGTGATCCGATATTTAAATGCAATTTTCCTTTAGCGGCAAGGAAGTGGCTGTTATTTATGGAGGTCTGCCGCCCGGCACAAAACTGGCGCAAGCTGCCAAGTTCAATGATCCCGCAAACAGCTGCAAAGTGATGGTGGCAACTGATGCCATTGGCATGGGACTGAATTTGTAAGTTGCCTGCAATTCTTTTTACTAAACAATTGGTAAAAATTCCAAATTATACTTTTGCAGAAGCATACGTCGCATAATATTTTATTCGCTGGTGAAGCCCACGATGAACGAACGCGGGGAGCGGGAAATAGACACAATTTCCATATCTTCAGCACTTCAGATCGCAGGTCGTGCCGGCAGATATCGCACGCAGTGGGAGCATGGCTATGTGACGTCGTTTAAGGCGGAGGATCTGCCCACGCTGCAGCGTTTATTGGGCCAAAATCCGGAGCCTCTGAAGCAGGCTGG
Source organism: Hypselothyrea guttata (assembly GCA_035045125.1). Classification (NCBI taxonomy): domain Eukaryota; kingdom Metazoa; phylum Arthropoda; class Insecta; order Diptera; family Drosophilidae; genus Hypselothyrea; species Hypselothyrea guttata. The sequence goes on from JAWNNJ010002004.1 coordinate 570,162, forward strand.
CCTGCATCCCACCGCCGATCAGATCGAACTTTATGCCTACCATCTGCCGAACTCAACGCTTAGCAATCTGATGGACATTTTTGTCAATCTGTGCACCGTGGATGATTCGCTTTACTTTATGTGCAATATCGAGGATTTCAAGTTCCTGGCCGAAATGATACAGCACGTGCCGCTGCCCCTGCGCGCCCGCTACGTGTTCTGCTGTGCGCCCATCAATCGCAAGATGCCCTTCGTCTGCTCCATGTTCCTGAAGATAGCGCGCCAGTATAGCCGCAATGAACCCATCACCTTTGAGTTCATCAAACGAAATTGCGGCTTTCCTTTTAAGCTGCCCAAGACAATTCTGGATCTGGTGCATCTGGAAGCTGTGTTCGATGTGATGGACTTGTACTTATGGCTGAGGTAGGTCGTTATTTTTACTGCAATGAGAGGTATACAAGATGAATTTAAATTTATTCTTATACAGTTACCGCTTTATGGATCTCTTTCCCGAGGCTGGCAGCGTGCGAGACGCTCAGAAGGAGCTGGACGAGATCATACAGCAGGGCGTGTTCCAGATAACACGCCTGCTGAAGAACACTGAAGCTGGCCAGGAGGGCGAACTATCCTCGTACAACGTGCGGCGTGTCACGCACACGAAGGACCCACGCCTGCCCAGCTCCTCACGCGGTCGTTTAACGGAGAGACTGCTTGCTCAGGGTCTGCTCACGCCGGGAATGCTCAGCGAGCTGCGCAAGGAGTGGGACGCTCAGCAGCAGACGCAGCCAGCTGCTTCCTCTGCAGCCAGCAAAGATGGTGTGGAATTTGGCTCGGACAGTGATGACGATGACAACTATACGGAGAGCTTGAAAAAGCTGAGAAAAAAGCGCAGAAAATAGACTTTAGGGTGGATATTGGTAGCGCAACATGGAGCCATTGGCTCTACGTAGCTGTTGTTAATGTTATCGTTTTATTTTTAAGTCACAATTATGTAATATTAAAATTATTATGTTAATAATCAACAATGACAATTTAATTGCTTTAAATTGAAAAGTAGAAATTTGTAATCTATTCCAGGAAAATCCAATCACTTCATTCGCAATCATTTCGCTTTCTTCGTTTGGTTTCGCTTCAATTCAATGGAGGGAGTTTCTACAAAGAGGCTGAAGTCATGCAATGCAAATAAACTGGATCGTTTATTTGCAAGACGCTTCACTGTTGTATCATAGTAAATTGTTAAAAGTTAGTTGCACACATAGAAGCTTATAGAATAAAGATGATTTTTATAAAAAATGACTTAACAAGTTCTTAAGTGTTCTTGTTTCTTGATGCTTGCCATTCTCAACTTGAGTTCCTCAACTGTTCTCGAACCTCCAAAATCTCGTTCCAAAATTAAATTTGAGATTTACTGTTCAGTAACAAGGAACAAATATTCAACGTTCTCTTTGAATTGTGATTATAAAATATTTGACATCGAAAACATAGAGATTCGTTAAAAAGATACAAATATAAATATGCTATAATATATGTAATAAAATATTATATTTAAACTATTTTAAGATTCTGCCCGTGAGCTTTTAGTACATGCTTTAATACCTGCCCAATCGAGACATTCGACAATTGAGTAAAAATCAATTAAGTACCAACGTTTCTTAAAGCTTTCCATATTTCTCCGTATATTTAGTTTAGCCTACATCATACTATATGTATTCAAGGTAAATGCGCCTGCCTCTGCACCCTCTTCTGCTTCAGTAGATAGTTTAAACGCCAGCGTTCTGAGCCAGTTTCAAAATACTTTTTAATGATCTACACAACTCTTCAATAATACTCGGTACAAGTTCCAATAATCTTCTTCTAGATCAACATTTATGTTTGCTTTGCTTAGCTAAATATGTTCCACGGTGCTGGAATTCCAAATATCTTTATCTTTATCTTTATCAACTTTAAATCATTCAACTCTCAACTCAACGTTCACTCAGTTGTACATTCGTTTTTGTGCGTATTTAATGTAAATCCTATGGTATTGTTATCTTTACCGTTATATGCATATAAAAAACTGGAACAATGCGCATGATTATTATTTTGTTATTTTATATTTGTAAAAATGTCTAGAGTTTGTAGTATTCCTTGGAATAGATTTGTATGTAGTTTGCGTTGGCTCTTGCTATTAATTTGCGGTACGTCAAGCTGAATATTTTGATATGTGATACGAGGAACAGTAAGTACTATCCATATAAAGTATTTTATGAGAAATATCTTTCCTACTCGTATCACATTCCAAACTTCTGGCCAACACGTTTAACAATGCTAATAGTTTCATATTCGTTTTTCGTTATTTTTTTTCTTTTTTGATATCTTATTTATGGTAATAAAAAGTGCTAGTCTTATGAGACCATCAAAACCTTTGCGGTTATATATTTGCTGAGATGCGGAGAAATATTAATTACAAAATTCGACATGTACTTTCCGTTTAGCTTAGTTTAGTTTTAGCATGCTGGACATGTCCCTCCTCCTGGTTTCCAATCGTAACATATAGTATTTTATCACAAACAATTATAAAGTTCAAATTTGTAGTAATATTTTGTAAGTTATGCAGTTGCATTTTGCATTCAGTTGCGTATAAAAGTTTAATATTCCTAGGTAATTGTTATAGTTTTATGCACATTTTATACAAAATGTGTTCCAAATTTTAGTGTTTTTCTTGTTTCCAAATTACAAATATTTTTGGAGCCCTTGGGAGGGCTCCGATCTGGTTTATCAATCACCAGATCTTCCAAAAATTACAATATATATGGGCGATACGATCATTGATCGATATCCTTTGCTGCCCCATAAAAAAACCAATCCTAAAGCTTAAGCCGACCAATTCTAGACAAAGTCTAGTTCCAAACCCGGCTCAATATCCACTGCAACCGCATTGTCTGCAGGGAATTGGGCCTCATCCGACTCCTTCGACGGTTTATCCTTGGACTTGTCCTTGAACGCAGCAAAGCTCAGTTTCTTGAGCGTTTTGCTGCTGCGTCCCGAGGACTGTCCCAACTGCTCGAATCAGGAATCCACCAGAACATGCCATCGTGCCAGTATCTCGCCCTTGGGCATTTCACAGACATCAGCCCAATGCGCACATTCCTCCGGTCCGGATGAGTTTAGGCCCATGCTAAACCAGCCGACCATCTCGTTCTTCTTCATGTGCCGCTTGGCATACACTGAGATCATAAGCGTGACGTCGTTTAGCTGGAACAGCGCCACCTGGAACGCAAAGGTCTCCTTAAAGAGCGGATTGGGTCCTCGGCGTATGGAGGTTTTGGCTCTCGAGATCTCCTGTCCAATGCTGCTCACCATACAGAGCTTCACATACGTATCGGGCGCCTTATTCAGCGTCAAACTACGGAATTGGCTGCCCTTGATAATTTCCACACTAAGACGCCCCGTCACCCCGTTGTAACTCAGTCCCAAAAGTAGCTCCGTCACTCCGCCGTGTTGCATTGAGGATGTCGAGCCGGCACTATCCGATCTGGCCAAACTCAGCAGATCGCTGGTCGATCCCAAGAGCGACGATGTGTTCCTCGGCTCAAGTGGCAGCCACAAGTTAGTCTCCAGCTCCAAATCCACAGTCGCAAAACTCACATACGCCTCTCCTATGAGACGCTCCTTACGCAACCGTTCGCAACCGTAGAGACGCACCCTAAGGCCCATGTTGTTCACATCCTCGGGATTAACGCGATGCAGCAGAAAGCTCTCCATATACTGGGGATTTTCACCACTTCTTATCTTGGTCTTGTGCTTCTGCTTCTTATTTGGCAGCATCAACATGCGCACCTGCAAAACAATTGGTTGCATGAATAACATGCTGAAATTACACTTAACCCTCAGCCTCACCTGGGTGTGCGTCTGCTGACCATTGCCCAAGGGGGGCAGGCACCTCGCCTGCATCACGTGCACCGTCATTTTCCGCATGGGAGCGTCGTACAGCAGAGACAGCTCCAGTTCGATGGGACCACGTGGAACCGTGCTCTTGGGATCGATGACCACCACATCATCCGACTTTATGGAACGCAAGTCACTAGTGTCGAATAGAGGTTCCTTTGGGAATACATTTAAGTTATTTTAATAAATTATAGTATTACATCCAGAGGAAGACAAATTTATTGCTTCGAGTGAGTACTATATTAATTACACTATCTTACAAGGATAATAGTATAATAGGAGGATAAGGAGGAATAGGAATATTACTTTGAATACTAATCATAAAAATAATAGTGGATATTTAAGTCGGTTTCCCTATTAAAGAACACGCAAGCGATTCTAATCAATGAGCTTAGATTTTAAATCAAGAATGTTTCATACAATTTTCCCTACGATGTTTGTGATATTTAGAAAGATTTGAATTTGTTGGACAGTGTTGGTTGCGTACTTACATCATCGTTGTTGTTGTTGTTGTTATTATTGCTGCTGTTGTGGTTATTGTTTGCAGTTGTGCTGTTATTATTGTTGTTGCTGCTGTTATTATTATTGTTATTAAAATTAGTAATTGGCACGACCACCACGCTGTCCCTGTCCCTGTCCCTGTCCTTTTCGGTCTTCAGTGGCAACACGTCGACTTTATGCGGATATCTCTGCGACTTGCCATAGGAATGCCTCAACGCCGACACCGGCACAGCTGTGAAAGCATTCAAACAGTTTGAATAGTGAATAGTGAATAGTTGGTGGATGGTTGAGAGTGGTAAGTGGTGCATAGCATATGAATCAACTTGAATTACAATCAATCAATTATTCATGCATACCTCTGCTCTCCCCAGACAATATGCCCGTGTGACTGTCGACAGACGCCTCAATGGAATCATTCGAGCTGCACTCGCTGTGCGACGATGGTATGCCGACCTTGCCCCTTTCGGCAATTGCCAAAGGGTCACGTGTCACAGTGACCCTTTGCAGGTCGGCTTGATGGTAATTGAAGGTGTGCCCTGTCAACGGGTTCAGTTGATCGACGCCCATTCCATAGCCCACAAACTTGCCATTCGGTATTAGGTTGTTGTTCTGCTGATGCCACCGCAGACGTCGCAGCATATCCTCCTCGGAGTCGGAGCTAGTATTCTCATACCGACGCTTTCGAGCTGTATGCGTGTTTAATTAGTTATAAATACCGCCGTGCGCAGGGAGTTCGGGGAATACTTACTGATCTTCTGCACGCATTTGGCCGCCAGATGTCGCTCGTCACAGCAGTTGATGCCATGTCGATGGTGGAAACAGCATCTGCGACTAATGTACAGGAACAGCAGCAGCAGAAGCACTAAAACGCCAAAAAATACACCCAAGAGCGTTGTAACTTCAACCGTACCTAGGGGAAAATCCCAAACACATATGCTTAAATTTGTATTGTCAACAAAGGTTTAATTGTCGCTGTGCGTGAATCAGAAATAAACCTAAATTTTGGAACAATCTCTAATTCGAAATAAACCTCGCAAATTATTTGATGGGTAATTGTGACTATAAAACGTAGGTCTATGAAATGTAGGATACACCCGTAATGAGAAAGAACTATATAGTAAAAGATTAATAGACTTTAAATTATGTTAACAATGCCGTTTCAATTAGTTTATAGCCGGCTGTTGTTGTGTACGGACTTATGGTTAGGTGTGCGAGGTAACTACGGACAGATAAACAGAGAGGACATAACTATATCGAATCAGCCCAACATGAATATTAATATATTATGGCAATTGCTATACCTTCTAAAACTTTACTACCTTGCACAAACTTTATAGATTCCTTTGTGCATTTGAAGTACAGGATCTAACAACCTAATCCAATAAGCGTGCAACATATTAAAAGGTATCAGACCACGCATACTGGATTAGAACCTACCCCACATCATACCACATCTTAGGGTAAACAACTAATGAATTGTGACATTGACGACGTACCTAGAGAAGCAGTGCTATCCACACCAGATGTGACAATCATGTTGGTTCATGCGTAGATTCGTAGTTTTCAACAATTTGTTATAGTTTAATTACACTTTAGCCCAATAACTTGACTGTATTTTGACGAAATTGTGTTCAATATTAATGGAACTAAACAAAGCAAGGCAAAAGCTCTGATATGACAGTACGGAGTGTACCACGGCGTAAAACAATCGATTTTTCACAGGACAATGAATATTTTGTTGAGCAAGAACGGAATTTCCGTTTCAGCACAATTAGATATAAAATTTACTAGGTAATTTATTAGTATGATGAATTTGCGTTATTTATATGAAAAATATTTTGTAATTACGAATTAAAATATTTATTTTAAAATTCAAAATACACTATATGTTATTTATTTAATTATTTATATTTTTTTTTGTATTTTTGTAATCGTTTTTTTTACTATTTATAGGGTGCTCGAATAAAAGTGTCGTGCGGCACGGACAATAGTTAAATTTAAAATAAATTAGTACTAGCTAGTCGAGCACTCGTACTATATATACAGAAGTATGTCCATCGCGCACACTGTTGAGAATTTGGATGAAAGGATTCGAAAGCTTTCCCTCACATCTAGTGTGTGTGTATAGTAGTATTCGTGAAAGCTCCAGTTTGACAAATGCATTTTCAAAACAACTGTTGCTCTGTTACCCAAAATAAAAGCAATTATCATGAATCATGTTACGAATTACTGCAGAAACCCACAAATCATATTAAAACAGACAAATTATGGCTTTAATTTGTGTTTCTGCTGCTTTGAAGGTAATTTGCCGTTTCATCTATCGATATGCACAGTGTCAAAGTTATCGATACTCTTGAACATTGCTGTATCGATACAACGAAAACGTCGAGCAGCAGAGTCGCGGCGTGGGTAAAGCAATTTTGTTTGTCCAGCGAGAAAGGGAATTTAAACCATGCAATAATGGCCAAGAATAAATCAACAGTCTACCTGGGCTACGACGATGAGGAAATTACGGCCAAACAGGCCGCATTTCTCAACAGCTGCACCAATAAAATAGGTGGCACTCCAGTAAGTACAAAACAAACCCATAAAGGGTGATTTTCCCATAGGCTGTATGTAAGCGTGAAAAATTGATAAATTCGCGTATATAGATTTATATAAATGCGCCTTGATGCAGTTCTGGCAAAGCTTGTAGCATTCTCTGCTATTTACTCTCTCTCTCTCGCAAGTGAAATCCTTCTAGATATAATAGCCTATTTCCTCGGGCACAAATGTGCTCAAATGACGAACCAATTCATCCAAATGACGACCCACTTCATCCAAATGACGAATCAGTTCATTTAAATATCAAACCAATTCATCTCAATGACGAACCATTTTAATTTTACTCCAAATGACGAACCACTTCATCCAAATGAAGAACAAGTTCATTCAAATGACGAACCTGTTCATCAAATGACGAACCTGTTCATCAAATGACGAACCATCTATTCCAAATGAACCGTTTTATTCAAATGATGAACCTCTAACTTTAAAAGACGACCCACTTCATCCAAATGACAAACCAGTTCATCCAAATGACAAACTACTTCATCAAATACAAGAATACCAATAAAATTTATTTGATATGAACGTTGTTTGAGCGTCATTCAAAATGACATAAAATGAGCTGACATTATTTATAGCTCTAGGAAATCGATTACAAGAGCTATTGACTTTACACGCATACAATCAAACTTTGAGCCAGCGCGTAATTAAAATTGATTTTGTACAACCAACAGAACTGGCCGAGGCATGAAGTTACCGTCCCCGCGTGTCCCCTGTGCGGCATGGTGCGTCCCCTGATTGTCCAGATGTACGCTCCCCTGGATCGCTCTCAGTTCCATCGCAATCTCTACGTGTTTGGCTGCGTGAGCCCCGCGTGCTCGCAGAACCAGAAGAGCTGGGTGTGCGTGCGTACGCAGCATCTGGACAACCAGTTTGATGTCATCAGCGAGCAGTCGCCCAAGTTGGCCAAGAAGTCGCACAAGAAGAAGGGCAAGTCGAGTGGCATGCAGAAGGTGAATTGGTGCAGCGGAGCGGATGATTGGGGCTGGGGGGAGCCGGAGATTGTGACCGATGAGGCCATGGATCTGACGGCCGACGACGAGCAGAACGAACGCAACGGCAACTTGAAGCAGAATGTGCTGCAATATGCCAAACTGGAGGACGATTTCGAGACGTGCGGCGCGGGAGGCGTGGCCAAGGTGGGCGACAACGACGACGATGATGATGAGAGCACCTCGGTGGAGAACGATTTGGTCTGTGGCCTTGGCCAGATTGAGCTGAACTCCCCGGATCTGGCTGGCGAGGATCCGAATGCAAATTGTGCTGCGGCTGCCATGCCCACAGCAAGCGGTGATGCCGCTGGAGCAGCAGCAACTGCAACTATTTGCGCCGAGCTCGAAGGGCCGGAGACGGATGTGGTGCTAGTCGACACGCCAAAGAAGCCCGAACGGGATCTAGTTGCTTTGCTGAAGCATACCACGTTACCGGCCACGCTGGGACCGCTGTCCCAAATCCAGGACGTCACGCTGAAGCCCTACTACATTGCAGTGGAGGTGCAGAGCAAGGCCATGGAGGAGGACTACGCGCAGTACAGTGGCTCGCTGTCCAATGATCACATACTCGATCTCTACCAGGAGTACAAGCTGCAGGATGAGACGCCGGCGCGTTCGCCAGTGGCAGCCACATCGGCGGCTGCTGGCGGCGGCTATGAAGCTGGCGAGGATCAGGAGGCGTACGAGAAGACACAGCCCGCGCATGGAGATTTATTGTTTCACAATTTCATCACAACCATACAGCAGAATCCTGGCCAGGTGTTGAGGCAAGTCAGCTTCAGATTGTATTTATAGCAACATTATTAATCAAATAATTCTTTAGATATTCGCGAGATGCGCATCCGCTGCTGGTGGCGCCGCTTAACGAGCCGCTGCCCAAGTGTCCCAACTGCAAGGGGGAGACCATCTGTGAGGTGCAGCTGCTGCCGACCTTGATACACAAGCTGAGGTTCCAGCAGAACTGCTGCAATGCACCAATCGAGTACGGCACGGTTCTGGTGTTCACCTGTCTGAAGAGCTGCTGGGATACCCCAGATCAGATGCGCTACGAGCAGATAATCGTGCAGTCCGAAACATAGATGCAATTCAGGGATCTCCTCCACACATATATCTATTTTATTCGCCAATTAGATGATGACAAAGCAAAGCTTTCTCACTTGTCCTAGGATGATTTTATGCTCTAGTTGTTAAGAACGTTGTACGCTTTTAGACAGCAAACATGCAATTGCGATTATAATGCATAGTTAAGCTACCGACTCGTTATTTCCATTCACAAAACCAAACTAAAACTTTTAACTAGACAAACGCCACGCCCCTCGTTTTAATCACACAAACTATTTACATTGCTTAGGCCAACGGCGCATCGGCATCCAGGTGATAACTCTTCACAGCCGAGAACCAAAGTGGAGGATACTTGGCTGCCGTCAGGTCGAACTCTGAGCTGCTTTCGATCTTGTTGCGTCGCTGCACCAGGCGGTAGTTGCACCACACCAGCTGGGCGAACCTGCGCTTGGGCGAGTGCATAATCCGCAGCTCTATGACGTACTGCGTGTTGTTTGCCTCCTCCTCGCCGGGCATGATGCTGCCCCTGCGCTGGTGCCGATTGGGCTTCAGCTGCGCCTTCTGCAGCATCAGCGTCACGGTGGTGCCAAACAGGCGGTACCGACCCTTTAGGACATCTGGGCGCGTGTTGTAGACCTGCTTCAGTTTGGTCACCCCCTGAGCCGGCTCGTCGGCGCTCGTCATCATCAGCACCCTGCCGTCGGGCATGAAGCGTATGTAGCGATAGTACTCCACCAGCTGCAGCGGACGGTAGAACTGATCCTGGAAGCTGTTCTCGCCCATGCGCAGGTACGTCGTCTTGCTGATGTAGCAACCGTTGAACAGCACACGCTCGCGTCGTATGAACATATCCCGCCAGGTCTCGTAGCCCGGACAGTCGTCCTTGGCCTCCAGGGTGCCCACATTGTGGCCCCAAACTCTGAGAGAAGAGATAAAAATCAAACGAAATCAGTAAGGGCGGAGCAGTTGAAGGAAAGGCTACAGTCGAACATAACCGACAGTGGGAGATGCTGTACTTTACGTTTCCATAATCACTCCTTCTCCCCTCTACCAAGTAGAGCAAATAGTCAGTTGCATATCTTCGCTGTTTCTGGAGAATGGTATAGGATACACATGTGTAAAATAACAAGTCTGTAGCTTTAAAATTGTGGTTGTAGTGTTTGTTTTTTCGGTTGTCGCGGGATAGAGGGAAGATATCAAAATTTTAAGCAAATTTGGTCAGTGCACAGTATAGGAGAACCTTCATTCCAAAAATTGTGCATCTATTTTTTTAAGTTTTTGATATCCGTGTGGCTTCTGTGGTTTTTAGAGGTTAACAGAGGAGATAAACTTGATAAGCGTACTGTATTGGAGAACCTAAATACCAAAAATGGTGAATCTAGCTCTTATAGTTAATGAGATCTAGGTGTTTATATGGACAACAGACAGACGGAATTGGACTTCGACTCCTCTCGTCGTCCTGTCCAAGAATACATATGCTTTGTGGGTTCTGCTACAATTCTTTCTAGGTGATAATATTGGATGGGAAACTACTATATATCGTGATCTAAAAGATTTGCACAAAACTAATAAATCCTTTTACTTTCTTAAAGTTACCGAGTATAACAAAATATTGGAAACTCTTTCTAGCAGTCTATCCTATTTGACTTACTTGACGCAGGCTAAACGCCAGAGCTCCTCGTCCCTCGCGTATATGTAGAAACCCTTGCAGACGGCAGAGAACTGTTCCAGGGATCGCATGTCCAGCTGCGAGGACACCACCCAGCGGAGTATGTGCATCAGCAGCTCCGGCGGCAGCTGCGAGATGTGCATATTGCTGCCAGTCGTCAGAATGCCGGCATCCCGACTGCTGAGCAGGATTCTGCCAGCGTAGACCTCCTCGCAGCAGAGATCCCGCTGGAACTTCTCGTATAAACCATCGATCGGTTCGACTAGTTCGTTGGACTCCTTGTCCTGGTTTAGTTCCAGTTGCTTGCTAAAATCGTTGGGCAGATTGTGGTACTTTTTGTTAACGTCGTAGTTCAGCTTCTGCTGCTCGTAGAATCGAAACTCTATATCAGGTACTATCTGGGTGGCCTTGCGATAGAACGCCAGGGCGTCGTACACCTTGCCCCGCTGCTCCAGATCCACGGCGGTGCGGAAGAGTTGCTCCGCCTTGGCCTGCGCCTCAATGCCCTCCAGCCCCGCCGGTGCTTCCCCGCTCGCTGGAGCTGCACTCTGCTCCTGCAGCTCCCGCTGCCAGTTTACGCGGAACTCATCAAGATCGTTATTTTGAAAAGTCGGGGAATCCTCCGCGTCTGCCATGCTTAAAGCGAGGCGCGAGTTTTAACTGCAATGCACAATATAATGAAATAAAAGCTTTCTAATCTTATCTGACGCAATTTCTAACCTGTAACTGTTTAGTTGCTTGCTCGCTCTGGCTTTAGATACAGATACAAATCCATGGAAAATTCAAAGACGTTGAAAACTATAATGAAAGGACGTGCGAATTGTTGATAACGAACGCCGGCAGCTCCACCCATGGACCTAGCAGTATCCTCCACTTGCATGGGCGACCAAAATTCCAAGTCAAATTTAGTTTTGGCACGGCAAAGCTTCAAAATGTTTTGCTGCGCAATGTTTTTAATAGAATTCAGGGGCCACGTTCAACTATTGTTGTTAGTTCAAGTTGTCTAGGCAATGTTATCGATAGCAAGCAGCTGCTGGCAAATATTTGCATATTTTTCAATGCATAGCTAAATAAATAATTAGTTTGTTAATAAAGCTTAAAATACAGTAAAAAGTTTCATATTTATGCACGAACATACGTTACAAAGTCACGGATTTGAGCGGCATTTACCTGCAAATATTTGTTATTCCAAGTATTTGCACATTAAATGTGGCCGAAAGCAATTTATTGATAATAATTTAACAAATTTGTTAATAAAGTTAATAAAATACAGCGAAAAGTTGCAAATATATTTATATTCATTATACGTTACAGAGTCACGGTTTTTGAAAACGTAGTGAACGTGTCCGATGTGCAAACATGTGGGATATTTGCTGCAGCTTGCAACACTGAAATAAAGCAAATAATCGGCCTATCGATAAAAGCGTGCAGGCTGCCGGCTGATTTGTTTATTTTGTTTTAATAACAGAAGTTGTAAAAAACTTGTATTAATATATAGCTAGTTATAGCCATGTCTGCTGACTACGCGCATCTCTGCTCGGCGATACTGGAGCAATGCTTCGGCAAGGTGGTGCAGTGCGTGGCCGATTGCCTCTTCTCGGCCACCACGCGCACCCTGATGCAGATTGTGGGAAGCACGAATTTGACCAGGAAGGAAGTGGGATTTGCTCTGGCGGTGCTGATTAAATTCCGACTGGTCAGCTTCGAGCCGTCCAAGACGAATCCGTTTCTGCCAGAGTATGCGCTGAAGCGGGCGAATATCATCTGCCTGCTGCGCTATTCCCGGTAAATAAATAAACGCATTCAAAGGAGCAACAATTTTAAACTGCATTATCTTTTAGCTATATACATCTGGTGCAGACCAAGTACGGAAACATTGGCACCTCCATAGCCGAGGAGCTGCTGAATTCTGGCTCGGAGACGGCCAGCAGTCTGCTGCTCAAATGCTTGTCTGAGAACGATAATAAGGCGCAAACTGCGGAGCTCTACAGGGATACGTTTATGAAGATGATAGCTGATCATTATATAATCAAAACCCCGGATCTAATTGTGGGCGAGGAGCAGGACGAGATCGTGCCCAAGTTTCTGGCCAGCGACTGCGACTTCTTTCTGCCACCAAACATCGATCTGCAGCTCTTGGCGCAGATCCGCAACGGGGAGGCAACAATCGCAGATGCCAAGGACGGCGGCATGGTGTGGAATCTAAACTACAATCGATTCCATCAGGAGTTCCGGGATGACATCATGAAAATGGCCATGGAGCGCAAGCTGGGCGAGAATGCAGCGGAATGCTTCCGGTTTATACTGAATCTAATGTACAACAACACAGATCCCTGGCAGCGAGTGAGTTGATTTGGAATATAATCTATTATTGGATCTTATTGTTTATTAATTTGTGCGTAGAAAGCATCGAATCAGATCACATTTGTCGAGATCAAACAGGCGATCGAGCGCAAATCAAACAATCTGGACTTGATGAAACACTTGGATCAGTACATCTCCTTGATAAGTAAGCATAATTTATTTTATCTTCTCGCAATGCTAGAATAACTATACTAGGAGACTCCGCTTTCTGCTTCCGGAGAGTTAATCAATGTAAAACTTACGCTAGCCAAACTCTCGATGGGCGAACTCTCACTGAAAAAACTTTTTTTGGCACAACTTTTCGTTGGTTCAACTCTCGCTGGCCGAAGTTTCGCTGCCCGAACTCTCGTTGAACGAACTCTCGATAGACGAACTCTCGTTGCCGAAGTCTCGCTCTCCGAACTCTTGTTAAACGAACTCTCGTTGGTCCAATTCTCGCTTGCCGAGCTTTCGCTGGCCCAACTTCCGTTGTCCTCACTCTCGATGGCCGAACTCTTACTAGCCCAAATCTTTTTGGCTTAACTCTCGTTGGTCCAACTCTCGCTAGCCGAACTCCCGCTGTCCGAACTCTCGTTAAACGAACTCTCGCTGGCCGAACTCTCGCTGGTCGAACTCTTGCCAAACATTTGTTTTATGAATCATATTCCTAACTATCTATAGCTTGAATTTAATCAAAGATAACTGAGAGAAAGAAATAAGGTTTTTCTTAGATTATTCTGAGCCTCCAGATATGTACATATAGTCATTTCATTAACTATATAACTTTTTTTTGCTTCCCACAGCCGACGATTCCCTTGGTTTTCTGCGCAAGGTGGGAGACATGGGCGGCGGGCAGTTCATCGTGGACATGGAGGGCGCCTTCGAGTCGTTGGCCTTTGCCTGTGTGGAGTCTGTGATCACGGAGCGATTCGGAACGAAGGCGGCGCGCATATTCCGGGTGATACGCTTCAAGAAGTACATCGAGCAGGAGGATCTGCAGAAGGAGGCGATGATACCCGCCAAGGAGGCCAAGTCCCTGGCCTACAATCTGTTCCAGGAGCAGTTCATACATGTGAAAGTCATCAAGAAACCCGGGGGCGGAGGAAACGGACCCGCTAAGACCTTTTATCTGTTTCAGATCAAGGAGAAAGATGTAGGCTCCGAATTACTTTATAGATTTATATTTTTGTTAAGATTTGTATAATATATTTTAACTTTTCTCTTTTAGACGGTGCGCATGCTGCTGGATGTCTGCTTTAAGGCTCTATATAACACCATTAGACGCTCCAATTTTGAGAAGAGCGAGCACAAGGGATTAATTGAGAAATCCCAGAGACTGGACAGCATTGTGGAGACCATGAAGGATCGCGGCGAATCGGATGAATATATTGCAGAGGTATTACTCTATTACTATTATTATTAAATACAATTTTAATTTCATATATTGATATTTATTTCAGATTGTGGAAACCTTTACGCCTCCCGAATGCGAAATCCTCAACAAGGTCAAAAATCGCATTAAAACCTTGTCCAAGGCTGAGCTCACGCTAGACGATACGATATTTCTGCTGCAGATGTATCAGCATCATTGCACGACCTTGCCCACGGGCATTCAGAAATTTAAATAAAATTTGACTTAAAAAAAAACCGTATTTTTATGACATTTTTCTAAAATTAGCTATAAATGCTATACATTGTGTAAAAAACACAGAAAAAGTAACAGAAAATTAAAAAATCCGCCAGATTGCTTATTATTGTTGCTTATTTCAATGTGAATTTTGTGGAATGTAAGAAAAAAGCTAACAAAAAACTTAATTAATTATGGAAAAAGTTGCACAATATTTCTGGCAAAGGCTCTTCAAAAACAGCCAGATCTGGCGGGGAAAAAGCGTATTAGTCAACAATGCAGCTCAACGCGCAGCTCCAGCTTGACGAATGTTTTTAGCCAAGTTCGCAACCCATTAAAACCTGCATTTGTACGATAAACGCTTACGATATTGAGTTTTAGCACATATAGAGGGAAATTTTGTTAGCTTTTGTGTGTCATGCACTTTGCATGTTGCATAGCAGCCAGCTTGGTTTAGTAGACAATAGCTTACTTTTCACGATGTGGCAGCGCTCTGCCTGCAATGTGATATGTATGGCAACGCTGCCTGCAATTCAAATTTGAATTTAAAAAGGGAAACAAAATATATAAATTAATAATTATTGAATTAAATTGAATAAAACCTTAAATGTATATGTTAGATTGCAATTAAAATGAATTTGAATCTATACAAAAATACTTCATTAAATACGCACAAGAAGAAAAGCTAAAGGAAATTGAAATTGAATAAATACGCACAAGAAGAAAAGCTAAAGGAAATTGAAATTGAATATTATTTAAATATATTATTAAATTATTAAATAAAGAAACGTCCCGCATGCCCGGAGCGCAGTTAGCGTCAACAAGTTAACAAGTGTTTGATTTACTTATACGTGTTTAATTTTTTATTTCCGTGCACATATGACCCCTGACATAATCCCGTTTTGATATGGGTAGTGCCGACTACGCCGCAGTCGACAGCAGAGCAACGGAATATTCAGAATATTCCAAAGTTTCCCTGCTCAACGAAAAGTGCTGACTGAAAGGCAAGAGCACCAATAAAAGCGTAAATTAATTAACAATATATCGTATTTCCACAGTTGTGCGAGCGTAAGTCAAGACCGACCAACCCCCAGCCCCCCGGCCCCCCGAACTTTGGGTGAACGTAACGCCCACTCGCACACCCTATGTTTATTTGCATAAGTAGCTCCATATTTGGGCGCGTGTGGGCGAGGAGAGTGCGAGAGAGAGGGGGGGGAGAGGGAACAGTTGTACATATGTGTACAAATTAGGGGGCGAAAAGAAATGGTTTTGCGGGCGGCTCAACTGGTTGAATGATGTCCTTCATAATGACGGAGCAAAGTAGAACCTTAAATAAACACGGACACACGCCTGCAGGGAGGGGGCGGGAGGGGAGGGGCAGAGGCCTATCACTTCCTTGGCTGCGTATCTGTTGCTGTTCCCAGTTGCTGCTGCTGTTCCTGTTTCTGTTCCCATTTGCTGTTGCTCTTCCTGTTTCCTAAGCCACTTCGCCTGACGTGCGAGCGGAAATGTTTGTTTTCAGACTGTTTTATCGGACAGGGGGCGTAAGCCAAATCATATGTCATCTTTAGCGTATTTTTTACCTGCTCAGCACTGCGCCGGACAGCTCAACAGTTGGACAGGTGGGTGGGCAGGGGGGGGGGAAACATTATTAACAAAGTTTGCAGTCAGTGAATATTGTGGTTGGCTTTATGTTAATCACCGCCCAAACTCCTTTCCGTCCGTCTAACCGAATTTCTGGCTGGCAGATTTGACAAATTGCCCAAGGCGTATGTATTCCAGTGTGTGTGTGTTGGTGTGTGTGTGTGTTGGTGTGTGTGTGTGTTGGTGTGTGTGTGTGGTGTGATGCTGCCAAAGGAGTGTGTGATTTATGTGGACATAACGGTGGTTGGAGCATTGCAGATTGGGGTTTGGCATTTGGCGTTAAAGGTTGAGGCAATTAGTGCCACGGCGCTGCAATTGATACACTCAGAAAAAATCAAGAAAATTCCCACTTAATGTAAAATCTGTTAGAAGGAAAAATAAACCCAATTTCCTGAATAAGGAATTCTTTTTTTTTTATAGTATGATATAATGATATAAATACGCTTTGAACCTAAAAAAATAAATAAATAAATAAAAGTGCCATTATAGTTTTCCAATATTTTAAAGAAATACAATTCATATTTAAACGCTCTTGTTTGAATTTCAAAATATTTTCATTAATTACTCCCAATTATTATATATTTATTAATAATATCTGAGGATAAGGTTAGCAATACTATTATACGATCTCACGAGTCTTTTAATCTAGTTTTGCTTAGTTTCTTTTTAGGTAAGTTGTATACCAAATTGATTAATAATAACAACATACAAAAAAAGCCACACCGAAGATATGCAACAGACAATTTGATCGACGGAGCAGAGAGGAGGGACTAGGTAATAGAGAGTAGGATATCCGAGATCTTATTGTATTCGATTTTTGCATACTTCCAAACACTTTAATTATTGCACAACGAAATGATAAAAGTTCTAATATGGCTTAAAAATCGAAAGAGTTTTGTTTCTCTGAGTGTAGGCTTACTCCTACATACACTTACCTGCATCTACATGGATTTGAGCACGTACAAACGTGTTGCAACCTAATTAAAAATTAAAATTAACTGAAAGAAAAAATAGCAGGAGTTCAAGTCCTTGACACGAACTGCCTCCCCGTTGGCGCCGACGTTGTCGCTTTCAACAGCGGACAGGGAGGGGGAGAAGGAGCAGGTAGTGGCGTATGGGGAGGGGGGTGGGGGGGGGGATGATCAGGCTCGGGCTTAGGCTCAGGCTCTCGCTTTGGCTGTAGCTCAGGCTCATTCGCATTCTCATTCTCATTCCAAGCCGCTACTCGTGCAACGCGTCATACAAAGTCAAATTCGTGGCAGCCCAAAGCCAAATGCCACTCAAACCGTTCAGGCACGAGCGTTACTCAGCTGCAAGGGGAGGGAGGGGGTGAGGCGGGAGTAAGGGTGAGTGATATGGGGGCATCCGCACTAAATTGCCAAGGGTCGGGTCGAGTGTTGTGCCACCGGCCGCAGTTGCCCTGCCAGCTGCAGCTGCAGCATGCATGGTGGTTGTGGCAACCTTCTGCTGTTCTCCTGTTCTCGGTTCTCCGTTCTCGGTTCTCTGTTCTCGGTTCTCGGTTCTCCGCTCTCAGGGCTCTCGTACTTAATCTGCGGGCAGGGGTAAGCCGCATCGCCTTAATGCGGCTTCCACATGGGAGTTGCACGAGTCTCGCTCATATATCTATGCCTGCATTTGTTGCAACATGCACTTTGACAGCCAACTTGGCCACGTTGGGGCAAAGACAACATTTCACACAGTATGCACTACATTGTGGCATGCTGTGGCACGTTAGATACAGGGTATATGGCCATAAGTACATTTTTGCAAGAATAATAATAGTTACTGCTTATCTACATACTCCATATCGATATAACTTTCAATCTATCAAGCACAAATTGGTTTTTGAGGGTAACTGAAGCGATGCCGTTGCCTTTGCCTTTACCGTTGCCATTCCTGATGCCGATGCCAATGCCGATGCCATTGTCGTTGTCGTTGTCGTTGTCGTACCCATTGCCATTTTGTCTGATGCTCTCCGGCTGCCCCTTATCCCATGCCACGCCCCCAACGCCCAACACCCAACACCCTATCCGTCCCCTACTTCAGCCCTTGCTCGTATTGTAGTTAGGTGTTTGCCCACTCCTACGATTACAATCAATATAAATCACATTTACCCAAAGCGAAAATGTTTTCTACTTCAGTGGAGAAGCCAAAAAATTCATACGCAACAGGGGAATTCGCTACTTTCCACATACCCTGTAGTTGTAATATGCTGGCTGGGAGTATGCATTACACAATATTAATTTTATTTCAGTGGTAAGTTGTATAACATTTTTTCCAGAGAAAACAAAATAATTATCGGAGATCCGGTATTATTTTATTAATCGAATGGACAACAAAAATTTAGTTAATTATTTTTATTTGATTCAACATTTTTTCAAGAGTTGTAATCACAAATTCAAATTGGGAATGGAATAATAACAATTTGGAGCGAATTGTATTTGAAAAATTATAAATGATGATTTTCAATTAAGTAAAAATAAACTTAGAATCTGTGGATTTAAACCGAAACGTTTGGTTGATACCGGGTAAGGGTTTATAAATTATATTAAGTTAATAAAATTAATTTAATTGCCGGTTCGGTTCACGTTTTGTTTCAAAGTGAAATACATTTTGTAGTTTCAGTTTTCTGTTTGTTTTCTCTGTATATACTCTATGAAATTCCATGATTCTCTTCTTGAATATGATAATCCATTTATACTATATTTATACAGTAGAATCCGGTTATAGCAACATTCAAGGGACCGACGATTTTACGTCGTTATATCCGGCAGACGCACTATCCGAAA
The DNA here is from genome assembly GCA_035045125.1 of Hypselothyrea guttata. NCBI lineage: Eukaryota > Metazoa > Arthropoda > Insecta > Diptera > Drosophilidae > Hypselothyrea > Hypselothyrea guttata. The sequence goes on from JAWNNJ010002004.1 coordinate 589,302, forward strand.
GGAGCAAAAAAAAAATTTTTTTTTATATTATGGATGCCATGTTCGTAATAGGTTTTAAAATAAAACAAATTAATTTTTTAATCAAAACAAAAAATTTAATACAGTAGAATCCGGTTATAGCTACATTCAAGGGACCGACGTCGTTATATCCGGAAGACAAAATCCATGATTTTGTTTCTTTTTCGTATTGAAAAAACACAAAATCCATGATTTTGTTTGCTTCTTTTAGCATTGTTAAAGAAATCCAATTTTCCTCTTTAAAGTTTTTTTTTTTCGGCACGTCGCAATATCCGGTTGAATTGAAATGAAAAATTGAATTGAAATTAAAAAATCTCGTCGTTATAAGCGGTTTGTCGCTAAAAGCGGAGTCGTTATAAGCGGAGGCCGTTTCATATAAGTTTGTATGGGGACCAACCAAACCATCGAGTTTTCGTCGCAATAACCGGACGGACGCTATAAGCGGCGTCGTTATAACCGGATTCTACTGTATATCTATTAGTCGCGCACGCTCGACTGGCGTCTGATTAGCGATTTTGTACAATATAGACGCCTTGCTACAAGCTCTAACTGCAGATACATGCGACGACGCACAAACTGCCAGGTTGCCAGCTTCCAGTTCCTGCTTTCGGCTCTTGGCTGCTGCCCCGTGCCACCTGCCGCTTGCTGCCTGGAGGCTGGTTTAGCGGCAGCACAGCTGGCATTGTGGCTGGTTGCTCCGGCTTCTAGTTCTCCATGCTCCATGCTCCATGCTCCATGCTCCATGATGTGGCCTTCTAGCGAGCACGTCTATTTTTTTCCATTTGGCCAAAAAAAGGCAACCCGGCGAAGTGGGCCAGGGCCAGAAGGGGGAAGAGGGGGCGTGGGCGTGGGCGTGGGGCAGGCAAATATGCAACAAATTCTTATTCAAAACACGCACGCAAATTTCTCCAATTCGCATGCATAGGAAAGTCGTTGGCGAAGCGAAACTGAAACCGAGGCAGCGAGGAACCCAGGAACCGAGGCAGCGAGGAACAGGAAGGCAGGAAGAGCAATGGGAACGGAAACTGAAACCGAAAACGAAACCGAACCTAAGCGTAATAGAATGAGGATCGAAAAGTGTGCAACAAAAGGATGGCATAATAATAAAAAATTTAAGATGTGTAAAAAACATAAAAAGAAAATTCATTTGCGCCAAATTTGTGGATTTCACCTTAATCTTTGGATGTGTGCACCTACCCGCCCCCCTCGTTAGAGCAAATGACGGCAACCCGTCGACAACAATGTATGCGAAAATCGATGTACTCCAATGAGTGGAAAGCTAGGAAGGAGGAGAGAGGGGAAGGGGAAGGATGCCCAAAACCCAGCTCATCCTTCAGCCTCTCTATTTGGCAAGGGTTCAACCCAAGTCGTTCCATTTTATAGGTTTGCGGTGAAAGCGCCACGTTTAAAACTCTTATTTGTAGATGCAGATGCCTATGTCTAAGGGAGGCTGTGTGTGTGTGTGTGTGTGTGTATGAGAGGGTGTGTGTGTGTGGGAATAGCCATCAAAGCTATTTAAGTTGACTTGCCCCGGACTTGGGTTTTACAATCGCTTACGTGCCCCATCCCCATCCCCATCCCCATGCACACTCCCATCTGCTCTCCTATGTACTACGCCTATTAAATCATGTATGCGCCGTAATAAGGAAGCCGCAACTCATTGCCGTTGCCGTTGCCGTTGCCATTGCCGTTACCGTATTCATAGACGTAGTCATCGCTTAATTCCGAGACAATCTCGAAACACTCACAGCATTCACACTAGAGACACTCACAATGACCAAATTAATGCCCAGCTCGATCCTCACACGAGTGGCCCTACTTAAGCATTTGCCCGCGTTCAATTGAATTAATTGAAATTCTTCTACTCAACTAACTAAACTATGGCAATAGCAAGTAAAGCTGTCCAAAGTTTAGTACATGCCTCATGCATATCATATCTATATTTACATGTACATTAATGTGCGCTGGGAATTGTTATATAGTACACGCATACCCTGTAGATGGGAAATTATGACATTACCTCTGCGCAGCTTAAATGGGAACAGCTTGTAAGTTTGTGCCCAACGAAAATGGAGAATTATCAAGAGCTAACCATAAACAGTGTTGAAATTCAATATTTAAAGTAGCAAGAAATTATATCTAAGCATTTACATTTAGTTCAGATTGAGATAATGGTTAAATATGATATCATTAACCTTGTTAGACCCTGTACTTTAAAAAAGTACAAAAGGGTCTATTAAGTTAACTCAAGTGGGAAATGCATGCAACACCTAGAAGGGAACGAGCAGAAGGATATATATTCTTGATCAGCAATCCGTATGTCTGTCCATATGTACACCTGGTTCTCGCAAACTTTAAGCGATAGAAACACAATTTTTGGTATTTAGGTTCTCCTAAACAGTAAGCAGAAAAAGTTAGCTTCGAATTTTTTTTATCTTCCAGCCTTTCCACAAAAAACAAAAGCAGACACCATTTTAAATCTACAGACTTGGTATTTGGCATGTACGTAGCCCAAAGCATTCTCTATCGATGCTGTAAAATGTATTACAATCGGTTAAAAAACAGCTAAGATATGTGACAGACTATTTGCTCGATAGCGAATTTTAGCGAAGAAAAATTGTTAATTACTTTGTCGTGATACTGATATTAATGTGATATGTGAACGGTTACGCCCGACTGTTGCCATCCGTCCGACTGATCTGCACCGTTCCTACTGGCTTATATTCAAACCAATTTATTAACCTTTAGTCTACCCCACTTTTATGTCTCTATTTTATTCATGTAGCTTTCTATTTTTCTCAATCTATATTTTTAAACAATATTCTTTTTATTAATAAACCAAGTTGAACTGTAAGAAATCTTGCCTTCATATACCAACATATTTGCTGCTCGCTATTCAGAGCAAGCTCAATTGTGATGGAATTAAATTAAAATTTAATTTAATTTTTTGCCTTTTGTACTTTAATTGAGCGTAAGTGTCTGACCATAAATTTTGGGTGTTTCCGATTGACCCTCATATGGTGTCAGTCGAAAAGTGCATAATGTTGAAACCACACATCACACATCACACATCGGACATCAGACATCAATGGGATACGAGGGATAAGAGGGCTACGAGGGACACGAGGGGCTGGCAGCTGACCAGAAAGTGGCCAAGGGCTGGCTTAGAGCATTTTTAATGCCGTGCTATATATGTAGAAGTGGGTTTTCGCACTTGGGCCCAGCCTAATCTATTATGTACATATGTGCCCCTACATACATACGGACAATCTGAATCTGACTGAATCTCAATCTGAGTAGGAGTGTGAATCTGTCTGTGTGTGTGTGTGTGAAAAGCCGGCACTGATGGTGATTTAAGATTGAAAAAATTGTAACAAGCTGCATTGAGATAAAATAATCTCATAGGGAAAAGAGGGGGCCTGCTATTTCGACTACGTCTACAAATGCGGGACATTTGCCGGGCTTAGTTAATAATCAACCATGGCGGGGATGGGAAGGGATGGGATGGAATGGGATGGGCAGGGCCTGGCAGTTGCGAGTTGCTCGATCTTTTTGTGTTGCGGAATTGAAGTTGATGTACTACATCATCAGAACTATACATACATACGTGCATACATGAGGGCGGCGTGTCGCACAGCCATTCATGCACTCATATACTCGCACTCATACTCACATTCACACTCGCACTCGTACTCACACTCACGCAGTAATGAATTGATGGTTATTTTCAAAAATCCAATGACTGTCCGAGCGATCGCTGCACAAATCAGTTGAAGAATCGCACTCGAGGCGTAATGTTCTCTGTTCTCTGCGTTCGCAATCGCGTTCTCGCAACCGGCGCGGCTTGCCAGTTTCGGATACGGACTACGATATTATTTCCAAAACAATTTATAATATTACTGAAATTAATAACTACTCAGAAGTGTGATTTTGTCGAGATTAAGTATGAAATCTAGAGTTGCTTGAAAGTGGGAACAGTTTGCAATCGACAAAAAACGTATTTAATTTCGTTATTCCGACTGCATACGTTGCTTACAAAGGTGTTCACTCTTTCGAGCATTTCGCATCGGTTAGCAAAATATTTAGAATTGTGATTTTGACAGCATTTGCTATGAAATCTAGAGTTGCTTGAAAGTGGGAACAGTTTGCAATCGAATTAATGCACATTGAATTAGTTTAGTTATACAGACTGCAATCGCTGCGCAGCTGTGGGCGTCAACAAGATTTCAAAAGTGTTCATTCTTTCGAGCATTTTGCTTAAAAAATATATTTAGATTTGTGATTTTGCCTGGAATATTTTTCTGAAATGTTTGCAGTTGCTGGAAAGTGGGCACAGTTTGCAATTGGAATTAAACTTGCAAAATTTAATTCTACAACTGAATTCGCTGTTCTGCTGTGGCCTATAAAATTGTTCACTCTTTCGAACAGTTGGCCTATTTGTTCAAGTTTTTCAATCTGTCATAAGGGCAGCCCAATTTTCAACTGTTCCCACGTACTTTTGATGTAAGTTAGCACCATCAACTATTCACGCTAACGAGCCTGCACTGTACATGTTTAAATAATATGTATATATGTGTATAGCATTAAATATACTTCGAGATTGAGGCACGAGCAGCCGTTGCTCCAGCCGCTGCTCTGGTCAATTCTCCGTGCGGGGTTAAGACCCTTCGAAGACGCGATAATCATAATCGGCAACGTTGTCGCTGACAGCTTGGGAACTGTGCTCAAAAGACTCTCATTCGCATTCTCGTTCTCCTACTCTCTATCTCTCTACCTCTCAGTTTCTCTCTCTGGCTAGCGGGTGGCTTAATCTCTAGCGTAGAGTCTGGCATTCTTAGCATTCTGCCCACATTTTGTTGCAAATTTAATAAAATGATGAAAAGCCAGCGAAGCAATGCCGAGTGAAATTCTTGCAGAATTTTCAGAGTAAAGTCTGTTGTATTTATAGAACAGTTTGCAGTTGACTTTAATTGTGTAATTTTGAATGTCATGCGGTAATAGAATTTGGTATAATTTAATTAGCATTTGGTTTATCTTAATGTAATTTATGCACAGCCAGAATGAAACTTTGTTTCGCTTTCAGCTGGCAGGAAACGCTCTTACTCATCAGCATAAGAATGCTATCAATTGATGCACTCTCGACTCGACTTGACTTGCGGCGACTCATGCGACTTGTATGCTCATTAATCTATATTTTAATTATAATTTATTCGATAAATGCAGCGACAATTTGTTGCATATTTTTGGACAAGCTCTCAATCAAATGGAGGCAGGCAGCAACAATAAGATTCCTCAGCTACAGTAACAGCCTCAATACACATATTGTGCTCGCATGTAGTTTTATTCGTTTAAATTCAATTGACTTTGAATGCTCCACAATGAAGGCAAACAAGCAAACACACACATAGATACACACACACACACACACCCAGATACTCACAGATACACTCAAGTGAAGCTGAATATCGTCGTTGTCTGGCATGAAGCGCAACGGAAAACGAATGAGGGTCAATTAAGCCAATTTAAATTTAATAAACTTATGTATTATGTGCAAGAGGTTACTAGCCACAGTCACAGATACAGCTACAACTACAACTACAGCCGCAACCACACTCTCAGATACAGCTATAAATGTAGATACATGCCATATATGACAGCAGCAACAATAAATACATTTTTTATTTATTTATTTCGGGGGTGGCAAACGAGCAATGAAATATTAAAAAACACGAGAGATGTATGACACAGCTGTACATAAGGTTAAGTATCTGCTGTATGTATTAATAACTCCAAAAACATTTGAAGTGCATAGTTCAAACATGACATTATTAACATTGCGTATTTCCTAGATACTTACAACAGACGAATGAATCGAATGGAATGCTTCAAGCAGTCACAAATGGGCCCAAAACTGTCTAGCATCTGGCAGTCGTAACACACTCGCTGAGTAAGCTAAAAGATCTACATATATACATACCTGTTGTGGGAAATTTTGGTGTATTACGAGGCGTATTGCTTTCCTAAGTACTAGTGCCGCAGGAGTTAGGTTTGTGTCCGCAATTCCTCCTGCTGCCCAAGTGCTTATCAAAGCGATTCATGGGATTCAAAGAGTTCGATTTAATTTTCGTATTTTATTTATTGTTTTTTTTTGTAATTATTTTATAGTGTTTTTGTTAGATTTGTTTCGATTCGTTTTTGTTTCTTGCATAGTTATAAAAACTATTTTGGTTGACAATTTATACTAATCTTTGCGGTTTCTTCGTTTTGCTTTCAGCTTAAGATTAACATACATATTTCTTGGCCAGAAATTGTCTAAATTACACATACATACAGACGTAACATAAGTAATTAACTAAGTATTATATTTAAGCTAAACTGTGTCTCCAACAACAGTGCGTGTGTGTTTTTCCCTTCGAATACGAAGCATATTGTATATATATATATCTATATATGCTATATTGTATAATTAGGAAGTCTGTCTATATATGTAACTATATAGAGAATGCCAATCTCAGCTTGATACGAGTTCCATCCGATTTGTATACATCATCATTAGATATGCGTATGCGTAGATCGTTTCATATACTTTTGTATCTTAAATGCCGTACTACGATTCGAAGCAATTATCCCATGTATTTACAGTGAATGAAGATCCTTATCGTTGCGATTTGAACTAGGCATTATGAATAAATAAATTCCAGGAAAACATACATGCTATGAGAAGACAGCTCTCGACATCGACATTCAATTACAGTAGCTTAAGCCTGCTAATCACTCTATAGATATATGCTACAGACTATTTACAGGTATTGTACTATGCCTTACAAGTTAGATATGCCTAGTTATACGTAGGTATTTAACACATATGTGGCTAATAGTTAAACTCCTGCTCCGCCTGCTTAACGCTATCAACAATATACTGAAATTATATGTATTTAAATCAACTGGTAATACTTTCAGAGAGTTCGAGATTATGATATAGTATGTACGGATATGGGTACTCAGAAGTGGGACTCGCGTAGTCCTCTTTTGGGTCTGGCTGAGTGCGGGTCCTGTTTACGATTAAATTGGATATGGAGGGGATAGAAATTAGTTGAAATATTCCCTTAACTGTATGTATGCACGTATTATATACTCTTTACAACATCGCATGAAAGCATTAATTTGGAATTAAAGCAAAGTGTTAGATATGATTACAGTTGATTTTGATATGGCTAATGCAGATGAGAACAGTATTGTGTGGGAAGTAGGCCTGTTCTCTCGGCTCACACGGGATTAGGGACAGAGTATTATTGGACTTAAGTAGTTACAACAGATGACAACGATTGTTAAAAGGGTATTTACAAAACGATTCTGATTCTGATTTCGATTTCGAGTTCGATTCGAGTTTGTATCGAGTGTATATTGTTGTACAGTTGTACACGTTTGGCATTGTTACCTAGATTAATGCAACAATTACACTGAAATGCTTACAAGTTATAGAAGTCTTGCCTCAAACCATGCGAATATAATTACGAATACGATTACAAATTACAAATTACAAATAGTATGTACTGTATATGTATGTATACAATATGTCTGCTGGGTTGCTGGGTTATTATTCGATTAATTCGTACGATATTCACACGCATTCAGTCACACTCACATATCGTATTGTACAGACACTCACACTAATTATGCAAATAGCACTCTTCATTACTCTATTATTACTATGCATTATTAATACGTCTAACGTCTATTGTATTGTAGTATGGATGAAGCTTCTTTATATACAACTTTCCTGTATGCGATTCGAAGTGGTGACCACCTCAGGTCGAAATCGGTATTCGCTCAACGACGATGTCACCGATGCATTATTCGGACTGAGCAAACTGACCTCCATTGGCTGCGGTGTTAAATGATATGAAGATGATGAGGGCGTCGATGTGCTAACATTGTAGGTCAACGACCCCAGCGGAGGGCTACAGGTGGTTATGCCCTTCTTGTTCAGAGTTGCATAGCTCTGTGGCAGGTACAGCAGAACAAGCAGAAAGCGAGAGAGATGCCAAATAGATCAATATAGTAGTATAACCCATAAGCCGATTGCACATAAGCATCTCGATACTTACAATTTGTTTACTTGGCCGGAACGTGTAGTGCAGCACCTCGTTGCCCGAATTGCTCAGCAGGCCAATGCTGCTGGCCTCCGCCCCCCCTGCCAGCACAGAGCCCACGCCCATGCCCGCGCCCACGCCCAGCATGCTGTCCGAGCTGTGCTTCAGATGCTCCGCATCCCGACTGCTGCTCAGGTAATCCCGCTGCATGAGCCGCGTCGAGGGACTGGCATAGCCAGGAGATGCGACTAGCGCCTTTAGTGGACGTTTTTCTAGGGTTTAAAAATAGTTAGAGGGGGTTTTGTTTTATTTGGTAGGTTAACTCACCATACTGATTGGGTATAACATCCGGATCGGTGTCATCTATATCAGCCTGATCGCCCAGCAGCTGCGGACTGGGCCGCGTACGCGCCGTGGAGCGCAGGGTGTCGGTGGCCATGGCCAGTGGCAGGCCATGCCCACTGGGCGATGTTCTTGTGCCCCCGTCGATGCTCACCTCGCCCAAGTTGCCGCAGTCGACCGCATTTCGATTATCACAATTAATCGGCAGCAGGCTGTGGTGAGACTGCTCATGATGCCCATGCCCCTGCCCCCCCGGGCCATGGCCCTGGCTCTGGCCATTTGGATGCAACGGATCTAGCTGGCAATCGGCTGGTATCGCTAATTGCGTGTGCTTCACAGCTTTCAGATTATTATCGTTGCGGCTGCAATTCAAATGGATGCATTAAGCGCCCAGCCAAGTGGCCATTAGAGGTTCATTAAACGTACCGATTCGAGAAGCGCCTGTATATGGCGGCCAGTATGATGCAGGATATGGCGAAGAGCAGCCCACAGAAGAGCGTTAAGCCGGCCAGAAATGGCGACAGCGGCATCGACAGCGTCGTTGTGCTGCCTGTGAGCATATGAGATGAAGGACATTAGTACGGAAGCACATCGCAGGATTTAAGACACACACAGTGCCAACTATTTAAGGGCTTACGTTTAAGCTGTTTGGGCTTCAATTGGCTAACAACAACTCACTTGAAATACTTCTAATGCAAGCTTGTTTTTCTTAAATTGTTTCTTTAATATCTTCGGTGTTTATTAACTGATTTTAAATGGCTGCTCAAAATGTTGTACTTTGAATGCGCTTAACTTCGTTAAAACTCAAGCGATTTTCAAACAGTTTGCGAAACTACAATACCTTTAACACTAATAATATTGAAAAATGTCCGAAAATTTGGCATAAATAAATGTAACCTTCTCACCCTTCCCCTTACCAAATTTTCAATTTTAGAAAATTTTATTTGTTCCTAAAATGTATGAATTGGTTGTTAAATGACTTGTGATAAAAAATAGTGCATAAAAAATATATAAACAAAGTTTTTGCGCATTTTAAGAAGAAAAACCCCAAATATCCTGGATAAATCCTACGAAAAAATCAATCATCTTCGGACAACATACAGTATTAGCTAAATTGACCTACACTCGAATACCTAGTTTTAAGCAGGCAACACTTGTTTTGGCTGCAACCTAAATTGTGTCCACAATTACCTGTTAGCTTGGCCACGCCCTTAAAGTTGATGTCGTCAATGATAATCGGCTCGGAGCGTCCCTTGACGTTGACGGCAAAGATGATCATGCGATAGGTGGCCGCCTGGTCCAGGTTCTCAATCAGGAAGGTAACTGGAGTATGCTAAATGCGTAAATCATAATTATGGTACGAATTAATCGGGCTGGCTGGCAATTTGCGTTGAGTTGATCCACTTACAGATACTGTAATATTTCTGGCCAAGCGCAGGGAATTCAACTCGACCAATTCAAGCATAAAACTCTGGGGTAGACCACCGTCGAATCCCTCGATGCAGTCCACTTGCAATGAGTCGACGGACTGGTTGCTAACCGTACAGTTTTGCAGTGGAAATGGTCGACCTAATGGGCAGGTGAGTGGAGAAGCGTGTCAGGTGTCAGGTGCATTACAGTTAGTTAAGAGGAAATATTTCAGAATTTTGTGCAAATTTCTGCAATAGCTGAAGAGGGGGCATGAAGTGGGTCGATGGGGGAAATGCATATTGCCTACCTGCTGCCACAATTTGGAATACGCAGGGACTCTTCTGCAGTCCAATTGAGTTTTTGCCCCAACAGGAAATTGTGCCGTAGTCCAGGTCCGAGCTGGGCGTGTAATTAAGGCGTGACATGCCCGTCTGCAATGGCAGTTGGTCAACATTTAGTTCACTTGACATTCCAACACTCGGCAATAGATCAAATTAACTTTCAACTTGCAACTTTGAATGCAACTCGAATGGCTTCATTGCCTTAAATTACTCTGGATGGCTTGCATCTCACAATTAGTGGCACTGATCTTCTTACCTCGCTGGAGTGCAGGCGTGCGGGCAGCTCCGTTTGCTCTCCGGATGAGTTGAAGGTCCAGTGGAAGGACTCAGCGGGAGGTGAGGCGTCCACTTCACACTTCAGTGGCAGGGTCTCGTGTTTGAGGGCACCCAGCAGTTCCTCGTGGTCGATGGCACAGATGGGCGCGTCTATGGTCGAATAAATAATTAAAGCATTTATTGAAATATTTAATACCCTGTTAAGAAGGCTTAAACAAA